>BNCR01000009.1:8952257-9563758 GCA_014656515.1 Oryzias celebensis | reverse complement strand
ACACACACACACAAACACGCACACACACAGACACACACAAAGCAGCTTGGGAGAGAAGAGGGGAGGTGCAGGGAGGAGTGACTGACAGCATAATTTGATACTGCAAACACGTTAATATGCACAACAAATGGTGTTTAAACAATGTTAGTGAGACATGTAAACAGAAACACGCCAAATGGGATGTTGCTCAAGTTAGCAGAAGCTGTGGAACAAAAGGGAACATCTACAGTGTGATCAGTCAACAAAGATTTACCAGTCAGCAGAGTCGGTGACTGTGTTCACTTTATATATCAACAAAGATACGATTTTTAAGCTCCTATTTTGAATATTGCATTTACTTGTGCAACAGTTTACCAACATTTTTGTTAGATCAATTTTGTTCCAGATTTTTTCCTTTTCTGCATACTTCTAATGTCTCACATTGTCTGGTGAAAAAAATACTAAATTTTTTGAGTGTGTAACATCATTTGGCCCTTATTTTATTTTTTCAGTGCTGACTCGGTTCAAAGCTGAAAGCCTGGACTAATGGGAAGGATGCTGGAATTCACAAACGCAGATTACAGAGCAAAGTCCTGCTCATCACACGACTGGGATCTGGGAAGAAAGGAAAAAACAAAAGCTGTATCAGACTGAAGAAGTCTGTTGTCCTGAACCAAGTCCACATAATTTGGTCGGGTCCTGAACCGTGCACTTGGTCTGTATTCAAAATGCCGGACATTTGTTTTGAACCAAAGCTTGTAAACAAAACCATGTGACTACAATTTAGTCATTGGTCAGGAATTACAATGGTGAAGCAAATCAACAAGAAGAATAATGGAAGTCCCATGTTTCACAATCCTTGTTGGATATTTCACAGATTCAAACTTTATACTTCATTCACCAATTCTGAGTGTATCAACCTCAGATGCAACACTTTCACTGTTACTTTGGTACACTGGAGGCATGCTGTAAGGTGGTTACTGAGAAGACGTTATGAAGGTACGATGATAAGTGTTAACGATATATAGGTTGTCAGTAAAACAGTATTGATTTAATGTGCCTGCATTCATCCAACCACATTTCAATGAGTTACTGAGTCTCATCGCCACTTTGCTATACTGTTTACATCCCATAATGCCTGTCTACAGTGGCGGTTTTGTTCCAGTTGTTACGTTCTGAGCACAGAGCCTATTCAGACTAAGGTAACTCAGACCAAACCCAAGCTCAGTCGGATTGGAAACAAACTGAGACCACCTCGAAAGATGGGTTTGAGAGCGGTTCCTGGTCCTGGACTAGAGTCTGCTTGGGGTTATTCCGAATGAAAATGTGTTTCCGATTATTGGAGGAAACAAACTCTGATTCACTTTAAATGAACCAAATGCGTCCAGTCTGAATACACAATCAGTCTAGTAAAATATTTAAAACTTAAAGGAAAATGTGGCTAAATCTTTTTTTCTGGTCTGTGAGTCTCTTAGATCTACTTGTAACATGACACCTATAAGTCGTGCTGTGTGAGAAAACATGTAAAATAAAAAAAAAACTTTGGACAGTCGGTAGGAACTTATGCTGCTCATAAAAATAAAACTTTATTTAACCAAAGGTTCATCAGAACAGCAAGCAAACGAGCTGTCACCACTAGTGAGGCTTGACGAGAAAAGGACCAGTTTGAGCACTGACACGTGATGAGGTTAGAGGCTGGTGAGGCACAGATTATGATTTGAAGAACTGAATATTTCCACCATTCCATCCAACAGCAGATAAAAGCATAAAAGAACACAAAAGAACATATTTGTCCTACAGAGAATATTTATTTCATAGACATGTGTTTAATTATCCATATATACTATAAAGTCTAACACATGTGTTTCAGCACACATTTAATTCTGACCCTCAGTAACTATTTCTGGTATTTTTCCAACTTCAAATTCTGTTCTTAAATCAGTGTTATCTAATATTGTCTGTAGAAATGGTCATAAAATAATTATTTTAGGCCTAAAATTTAGTTTTCAAATACTTTTTTTTGCACTTCCTCCCATGCTACTTTTAAAAGACAAAAATTGAAAACCATGTTTGGCTTTACCTTTACTTGTAGGTGAAGTCCATACGCTGATTCTTCTCCACAAAAACACAAGAACATGTTAAAAAACACCAAAAACATGATGTTTTACAAAACTTTAGAAGTTGGATTTGTTTTAGTGTGAATTGGGTTGGTACACAGATCCTGCAGGTTCGTTGTTTGACATTGGAGGATGAGATGGTTGAGTGCTGCAGGGTGCAGGAGCTTTTCACTCCTCCATGTATGGTCCAGTACTGTGTGCAGGCACCTCCTGTGCTGCCAAATTCATCTGCATTAATTGGCTGTCAAAATATGCTGAATTAACAGATTAATGATGTAAAAGCTACACTTTTTTAAACATTTTTGCTTATTTTGGGGGGGAGGGGGCGGTGCAGGCTTTCCCTGCATCCCTTCTCGTGTGCGCAGGCCTGTTACTGATATGCATTCCAGGACATTTGAGTGGATTGCATTTCATTAGTTTTGATTTGAGCGGACAGCACTAAGCTGCTGAGGGCTCTGTGCTGACAGCTAATTACACGAATCAGCCTTGTCCATTGATAGAGAACAATGGGCTTGGATGAATCCGCCTTGCCAAAGGGACCAGCCCTACATACCAGCCCCACCGTTTGGCCCTCATATGCTCCACAGTATGGAAAGCCATTAATTAAGTTAAAGGAGTCGGAAAGCCTAATTGAGTGCTATCTTTCTCTATGGTTGATTCCAATTTGAGGTCAGGATGGATTCAAAAATGTAGCTTCATTTGGAACCCCCATCCACCCTTGGCTCCACCCTCTCAACACCCTTCCCTGCTGCAGCCCCATGACACTCACTGTAGTCTGGCCAGCTGCGTGCGTGCATGAACCTGTCTGCCCCCATAACTCTGCCCATCTTCAAATCGTCAATATTGGAGTGAAAACGCTGCACTTACTCAAGTGGACGCTCTTCCCTTTAAAAGAGAATTAAACAGATTAGCGCAGATGTCAGTAAATCTGGCGGTGCATTACCCTCGCAAATTCCAAATGGCAGTTTGTCATTAGACAACAGCATTAGTGGAGCTGCAGCTCTGGCTTGGGATGCTCTGTTTCAGAAGTCGTGCACAAAAAACTTTTGCTTCCATTTGCATTTCTAATAAAAAAAAAAAAAAAAAAACTTCACCAACTTTAGATGCTGGGCTCTGTGCGTGCTTTCAAGTTTATAGAACTGAGCAAAGAGGCAATTTTGACAGAATCTCCGTCTAGATTGTGCTTCTCTGTCTTGTTTATGAAGCACTGACATGGCCAGCGGCTAGTGACCAGGTGCGCTGACGCAGACTATTATTTTAGCAGTGAGCAGCACCATCTCTCAGCTTTTTGTGCATTTTCAGGTCAGACCTTTAGGTCATTTTCCCCCTACAGATTCTACCAGTCTATTTTCTGGTTGCCTGATGGAAGGTAATGACTGAGAGGATGATGGTGGTGCTGGCAGTGCCTGCATGTGACCGTGTCATCTCAGCTCAGTGACAGGGCCTGCTGTGGCTGGCGTTTGCCAGGAGGAGGTGGAGCTCAATGCCTGGTCTGAGGGTCAACGTGAGGCGGCCCTCGTTATGACTGACAGGACACCAAGGTTTGTTAGGGAGATTTGTCCCTGCCGTGGAGCTCCTGTCGGCCCAGTTGTGGCACTTGTGTCAATTTGCACCCCACGCACATCGCCAGCGTATCTGACAGGTGAGCAGCAGTATGGCGCCCTATCCGCCTAATTGTACCCCGCAGTCCTGTCTGTGTGTGGGTGCAAAAAGGATGCTGAGGCCTGGGCCTGTTAGCACCCTGCACGCCCTGGCGGTCAGGCCCACAGCAGCCTCCTCAGCGTGTGAATAATCCAAGGTGAGGCCTGACGGTCTGTCAGTTGGTCATCTACTGGCTGCATATCATGATGGACACTCTTGCATAAAAATACAGATAATGTCTCAGAAAAATTGCCCCGGTGCTCTCCCAGTCCACATGCTTGCACAAACGCCCACTCATCACACACGCAAACAAAGAATAAGACCACATGTGCACGAGAACCACAACAATGCAGGTGGAAACAGCAGGGAATTATTTCTGGTAAATCTGACAAAAGTTCAAAATGTCGCCATTGTGTTCAGATTACTTTTGTAGTATTTTTTTTTTTTAATCTGAAAAGCAGGAAAGAAATTCTTCGAGTTTAACAATTTGTTTCCTTTAAACTCATATTTATATTTCAAAAAGATGGATGAGGTTTTCTTGTTTGATGAACAGTTTCAGAAGTGTTTCCGTGAGTAATTTCTGTGTGTGTGTTTACGGGGGAAGAGAGCGTGTAGCTAAGGAGGTGTGCCATTTTCCTGGCCTCGATGCCAGCTGCGTGGGGCTGGTGCTGTTTCCTGGGGGCAGATGCCTGCAGTGCTGCCTCCATGATCCCAGCTCTGTTCCTGCACCAGCCCCTGCAGTCTGCTTCACACCCAGGGGGTGGGGGTACTTTGTGTGTGTGTGTGTGTGTGTGTGTGTGTGTGGGTGTGTGTGTGTGTGTGTGTGTGTGCATGTTTGTGGTGTGGGATGCTGGGAATGGTGGGGGTATGCAACTTGAAGTGCAAACACACACACACACACACATACACCTTTCAGGCTCTGGAGCATTAATTAGGCAGCCTACAAGTCTGCCACACCGTGGTCTGCCTCCATCCCACGCTGGAAAGCAGGCAGGGGGAGCAGCTCAAGTCCAGGATTACTACAAATGGGGTGGTGCGACTGAAGACGACAACAGAGACAAGAAGAAGAGATTCCCGTCACTTCTCCGCTTCTGAAAGTGGCTCTTCTTCATTTACAGCCATCTCGTCCAGCGCTTTCATCACCTGAGGCTCACCAGTCTCACTGTCACTAATGTAACACTGGCATCTGGAGGCGCTGTCAGGTATTGCAACCTCTGTGTCAAACCACCCATTTCAGTAGTGGGTTCGAAAAGGACTGTCTTTAGATTAGGAATGGGAAATGGTTTTTTGTTTGTTTGTTTTGTTTTTTTGTCTTCTGTAAAAGTCTCTGTTTTTAGCATGAAAAAATGTTTTTAAATGTCGCAGAGAGAACTGAGGATAACTCTGATGCACGAGTAAATACAGGTGCTTGTCAGAAGTACTTCTTAAAAAAAGGCTAAAATTCTCACGATGGGTTTTTAAACTTCACCTTGTCAGTAAACTGTCAGGAAGTTTCATTTCCAATGTTTTAACCTTTAAAAGCTACAGGAAAGAAATAAAATGTCATGTGTTTGATTCAGCTGAGAATTAAATTGTTTCTTTTTACTTATTTTTTTTTTTTAAATCTTGCATTTTTTTCTTTAAAATGTGACAAATAAAATACTCTCATATAATTTGAGGATTATAACAGTAAACATATTCTGTATCTAAAACAGAATATGTTTAAATTAGTGGAGAAAACAAACTATTATTTTTACCAAATAATTCTTTACATTTGAAGGAGGTAAATAATAACTGTTACACCAAAATCCTTCACCCAGTGTGTGTAACCATGTTGTTTTATTTCAAGAGTTTTTTTTTTTATTTTTTATGAACATCTGTGCTTTTATAGTTTATAGGTTAAAAGTAAACTTTCTGGAGTAAATCTGGAGTAAATATCATGTGAGCACCAGAAACATGTATAAGGCAGGAAAATGTGCAAAGCAGCTGCAGTTGATGTATTTGTAACCTATAATCTTGTTTTTTTAATCTACCTTTTTATTGCATAAACGAATAACGCATAGTGACTGCACGATTTGTGTTTATTTATTTAGTTTTCCACCTGGTTATTTGATAACTGGAAATAATTACAGAGCATTTGGTCTCACGTGTATTGTGTGAAATCACTGTCTCGTTTATGGATCTTTATGTCTTCACAAATCAGATTTATCAATGTTTTCCCAAGGAAGAGACCTGCATTTCCAGCAGCCTAATTGATAAGATGAGCTATGAATAGAGTTGGCCCGCTGACAGCATGGACTTTACAAGGTTAACATTCTTCCTCTCAGTGGGCGATGGGGCCCGATGTGGAGGGCTGTGGCAGCTGTCTGAGCGCGTGCTTTGCCTGTATGGGGCAAAAATGCTCCTGGTGCACTGATTTTCGATAGGTCTTCACCTCTTCCGCTGCATGGCCTGCGGCTCCTTTTTTTCTCCCCCTCCTCCGCGCTGCAATCAATTGACTGACGCAGCTGACCAGCTCCCACAGCACACTGCTGTGGGAGGGAGGATATTGGAGTCGTGTGTGGATGTGTGTGAGCAGCAGATAGCTCCAGTATGGCTGTGTTGATGTACGGAAAATTTAGACAATCTTCATGAAAAAAGTCATCCCAATCAGTCATGATCTGTCTTTCTTGTGGGGTTTGAGTTCAACTTTTTTTTTTTATTGAAATTTTGTTGATTTTGCATACTCTATATTCTACACTATATTCTACACTTAAAAGTCTTAAAAAAAACAAAACAAAGAACCTTAAAATCCAGAGCACTTTTTGTGAATCAATTCTGGTAGTTAACTGATGTAAAAGTCTGTTTTTTTAAGAGTTACAAACAAGTTTGGGTATTGTTGTTCTCATAATGTCAGTAACGTTTATTTTTGTGGTATCAGTAGTTTTTTTACGTGTTGCAAACAAGGTTGGGAGTTACAAGTATTGTGAAGACGCTAATGTGACGAACGTGGCTAACATGTAGCGTGTTACAACCATGTTCTAGTGTTACTGTGAATGCATTTAATAAAGTCTGACTGACTGACAAACTTATCTAACTGTTTTGAATCGCTTAATGTGGTTTATAGTTCAGTGTGCCTTATATATTATATCAACTCAAAAATAAACGTGAATCATCTGATGTGACCTTGTGTGCAAAAAAAACAACATTTATTTTCAAATTTGACGAGACATTTTCTGCTATCCGTCCTGTTTGATGTTGTTGGATCCTGAGTCAAACTATCACATATAAAATACATGCCTAAAACTAGTAATATTGATGTAAGAAAATATCATCTGTCATTGAAAAATCATGGCTAAAGAAACAAAGAGTTATTGTTTTGTTGCCTTTATTGCTTTCTAAAGAATCAGGCCACTTCATTTACTTTGCTGTTTGTCTGCACTTCCAGTAATTCTCAGTCCTGCCATCACAGTGTGCTGGTTGATGTGTCCCTCAGCGTATGTCCACGTTTGTCATTTGATATCACTGGAAACACCTGCTCAAGTCAGTGCTCATGCATCACATGTTGTAAAAGCTGAGATAACTGAATTTTCCATTTTTAAATGTATCTTTTCCATAGCAGTGATTTTTATGTGTGTTCTGCATCCTAAGAGCTGTTATTCATGTTTACACTAGATTAAACCAACCTGTGACAACGTTGTGCTGAGTGGCACAGTGACAATGCCTTCTCAGAATAAGGAGGTTCTGCTTCAGATTTTATCTGGGTGTGTTTCTATAAAAACAATTTAGGATAAAAGGTCAATGCAGATGGTTCTTATCAGGGAGTATATCTATTCTGCTTTTGCCTGAAGGCACCAGGGCTCGCACCAGATTCCTGTGACCCTGATGAAGGAACTGGTGGGCAAGACTGATAGAAACAAGAAGAGTCTGTAAAAAGACATTGTCATTATTTGAAAATCATTTAAAAAGTGTCAGATATTATTCTTGAGATTTTTCACAAAGTACATTGACCACACTGGTATTAGCTTTAGTGAAACGATTAACACCTTTAATTTTGTGTTACTGTAGGGTTGTAAATCCGTTGTAGAATGATGTACTTCAGCAGATCTGATCCAAAAGATCAGATTTTGCTTAAAAATGTAGGATGTCAATAAAAAACTTCAGCTGGCAGATATAGGCAGACACTGTTCAGCTGTTTTTCTGTTAGGAGGGTTCACCTCTGAGACGAGGAGCCGTGCATAACAGGTGCGCAACAGAGAATACTTTCCCTCAGGAAGCATAAGGAGCTTGCTGCCTTGGCCACCTGCACAGCTGTGTGTGTTTGGAGAAGGGGTGTGTGTTACCGTGTTTAGGACCTTTGCTGGTGTCATCACCAACCTTGTTGGGGGCAGTGGACCCTTTATCACCAATGATCACACCTGGGAGGACGGCTTCTGGTTTGGTTTCCTAGACAAGAGTTTTGTGGGCATGGTTAGTTTTTTTATTTGTTTTTTTAATTAGGGTTTGGATCAGGGTCCTTCTATGAATGGAACTGATTTTTTTTTTTCAGACGAACATTCTTCTGCTTGTGTGTGGGTGGTTGTGGGGGTTCTTTTTATAGAGAGGTGGACGCACCGGAGGGAGCTGGTCAGCTGTTGATTCTTTGTGCAGAAGATTACATAGCTTAATCAAGTTCCCTGCTCAGGCTAAGCACAAAACACACACACACACACACACACACACACACACACACACACACACACACACACACACACACACACACACACACACACACACACCTCCCTTTACACCTAATTAGCCCTGCTACACAGAGCTCAACAGCAGGGGACCTCAAACGCAACCACCATGTACAGGTAAGCACAGCCTCACCCACATGCAAGCCCATGCATGTTGCACAATAACACACACAAGTACATGTGATCACAAATAAAGTGCACTCAAAATCACAAACACATCACGTGTAGTAACACTAAGCGTGTTGAGTCACATTTTATTCCAGTCTTCTCTGGAATGACTGACATGTCTGAAAAGTTGGAAAATCTTTTTCCAAGAACAAACTCATTTGAATTGTATCTCAAAAGTGTGTCCTTTTGCATTATGTTTTGTTGATATTCTGACCAGAGAATCTGTTTCTTCTTCGTATTTGTATTACCTGCATATCATCAGGGATCATGGAGATGAAGCCCAAGTACAGGTGACAGACTTATAGATGGAACCTCATCTTAATAAAACAAAGCAAAAATGATTACCTGTCGTAACGTCCTAAAAAACTGAAAAAAGAGAAACAAACACTAGAATTTGACAATGAGCAGCTGAATACCTTAGACTTTAATAGACTGTGGTAATCGGCTGTATCTGAAACAGCTGTGGATAATTGAAAGCAAGAACCTGATGTGTCAGGAGGAAACCGAAAATGTGAAAGTACGACATAAACACAAAAAACTAAACACATAAAATTACCATTGGTGTTATCTGAAAAAAATAGCTGCAAGCATTTTCTTTATTTTGTACATTGCACGTTTGCAGGACCTATGTATGGTAAGTATGGAAAATGTTGAGAAATGTTGAAAATGTTAAGAAATGCCAAAAAAAGAGAGAGAAAAATAAATGCTTTGTTTGTTAAATAAACTGTAACTTTAACAGGTTAATATTTTGTTGCAAACTGTGTTTCAAGAAAGGATTATTGTTGAAAGTAAAATAGAAAAAAAAAAATTAAAAAATGTACTTAAATATACTGATAAGAAAGCAAAGATAAGGAAATCATTTCAACAAACTGTAACAAAATCAAAAATAGGTGATGACATAAATACTGCTAATAAAATGGTTTACAAATACAATGAGGCAAATAGAAATATCCTGGGATTTTACGAGTCCTCCCACTTAGAAATAATAAAGGGATCTAAATTTGTTATCTAAAGTCCATGTCCACTGTGAGAGAGATCATCTAAAAACAATCTGGAAATCACATTGTATGCTTTTTTTAAAATCATTTTTTTGTATGCTAGAGATGTTAATAAGTTCTAAATAAGCTCTAATTGAGGGAAAGAAGCCCCCCAAAATTTCCAATACATGGCCTCAGTCATCCTATCCTTAATACAGTAAAGTTGTCCACTCCCATGTGCAGAAGAACACCCTCGCCCCCATCACAGTAGGGATGGTGTTCTTGGGATGGTACTCATCCCATTCCCTCCTCAAAACTCTGCGAATGGAATTCAGATCAAAAAGTTCTATTTTAGTCTCCTCTGACCATGTGACTTTCTCTCATGATTCCTAGATTATCCAAATGATCATCGGTGTGGGGTATTGGGCCCAGCATGGTGGTTGTTTTTGTTTGTTATGCATTTCCTGTATTATTTTGTTGTTGGTGCCTGTTTCCTGTGTTCTCACATGTCTTCTTGTTTCAGGTCTCTTTACTCTCCCCTCCTGTTGTTTTCTCTCCCTGTTCCTGATCACCTCTCCTCCCTAAAGTGACACACCTGTTGGTACTTGTCTCATCCTCTCCTCCTGTTTAGAAGTCCTTATCTCCCTTGTACTTGTTGTTGGGTGGCTTTGGTTACAGCACGAGTAGCTGCTTTCTTCATGCTGCCTGGAATAAAACAGATATTTTTCATTTAAAATCTCAGTTTGCATTTTGTGTCCTCATGACAACCATGACAGTTGGTCATTTTAAGACGGGCCTGGACATGTGCTGGTATAAGCAGTCAAAACTGGCCTCTCATATTCTCATATTCTGTGTTGTTTGTATGAGCCCTAAAGAATTACTGGTCAGTTCATCTTTTTACACATTGCAGTTTTTATTTGATAGGGTTCAACATGCAACAAGCATTTCTTTTCATGATGGAGGACAAAAGAATTTAAGATAAAAGGAAACTGTGTTTCTAAGAATTTCTTAATTCAAATTGATGATAGTTCAGGAGCAGATTAATGCCTGTGGTTTGAAAAATTCAATGAAATTTCAATTCAATTCTATTTTATAACCCAATATCACAGCTATAGCTGTGTCATTGGGCTTACATCGGTATTTGCAAGAACAAAGAGTCTGTGTAAAGCAAGGTTGCTGACCAACCCCAGTTCTACAGGTCTTTCACCCAGCCTGTTTTCCAGCTCTGCCTGCACTTCTTGCTGCTGATAACCTGCATCAGGTGTGTTCAGTTAATCAGTATGTGGAATCAGCTAAGTCAGCTAATCATCAAAAAGCAGGACAGACAGAGATGGAAACTAGACAGGATAATAGATCTCCGTCACCTCAACAAAGTTCTGGTTAGAGTTGAAAATAACTAATTATAAAAGTCAACCATCCTTTTTTTCATCCATCTTCCAAGCTCGCTAAATTCCTGTTGGGATCACAGAGTTGCTGGAGCCCATCCCAGCTACTGTTGGGTGAAGGTGGGGCACACCATGGACAGGTTGCAGGGCCATACAATCACACACACACCTCTCAGATTACTGTTTTCTCTTTTTTTATGTTTTTGCAAGCTAAACTGTATAAATCTGAGCATTTGTTTCCTAAATTCTCTTTATTTGCTTTTACTTTACAAAAACAAGTGTTATCTTTGCCAAATTTTTTGCACTATAAGTCACTCCAAAGTAAAAGACACAAACTGCACAATAAATAAAAAATGTATAATAAGTATGACACGCTGACGTATAAGTTGCAGTTTTGGGGGAAATTTATTTAACAAAGTATAGAACAAAAAAATGACATTTTATCTTTAACAGGAAATCATAATAACTGAATAAATAACAATAATAGACTGAATGTATGCGTGCTTCACTACCAAGACACATTCATGCTCATTTCGCTTCATGAAACATAGGAGGAATTCAGTATATTAGTGCAAAATATGGGAAATTATTCCAATGACCATGGCAAAAAGAACATGCTAACAACTTTGCTAAACTCTGTTTATGATCTGACAAATCTGGTCCTTTCCAATACCATTATATGTCTTCATCTAAATATAAAAGACTTTGCAATGTATTTGCCACTGAAGACTGTGCTCTACTTCAAAAAAAGCATGTGAACTCTTTGGCGTTTCTTTGATTTCTTCTTAAATTTAACAAAAAATGTGTTACAAAGAAGGTAGCCTATAATGTTTTACAGCTTGGAAGGAACTTGTGCAACATGGATTATTGTTAAAACAAAATGTTAATAACTTACAAGTGATTTTCCCACTTGTCCTAACAAAAGTCTACAACAGAACTCAACCACAGCTATCAATCCGCCATGCAAATGCAGCCCATTTAACTGTCCTCCTGTTCTCCATAAATGGAAGTTCAGGAATTCTCGACAATGCCAGAGATTAAACTTAGACATTCAGCTCTTCGACATTTTACAGTCCCCTGTTATGGGACGTTTGTGGTTTAACAGTTGACGAAAAGACAGACAAGTTTTTCATGACTATGACACTACCCTGTTTATGTGCACTTGCTCTTTTCTGCTTCCCCTTCTTTCTCACACAAATGCACACACACACATAAATGCACACACGCTTTCTCTTCTTCGTCTATCTGGAGATTAATTAAGCGGCTACCAAGCCAGCCACTGACACAGCAGCCTTCATCGCTCTTCACCATCAGCTGGTTCTTTGCCACAGCTGGGCCAAAGACAGATGACGTCTGGCTGTGCATATGCAGATCCTCAGAGTTAACTATGGGCTTTCCTTGTGGAGTTTAACGCAGCTGCAAACTATATCATACTTTAAAATGTTCATTGTTGCACGAGTCTATTGGGTGATTTCTTTCATGTCAACTGTGTGTGTGTGTGTGTATGTTGTCAGATAAAATTACAGGGATGTGAGTTTTCACTGTTTGCCATTATTGCTCCCATTACGGAAACCACTGGAATCAGTCCAAGCAGCAGCTTCTGCCAGTCTCCCTGTTCCAGTCCTGCAGAAATGTTTCCTTCTAGTTGTCAATTTGGCGTGCAGTCCCGCACTCTTAAACTTCACCCGCTGTCAAATCTAAAGTCATCTTCCTGTTAGCTTTTTTTCCAGTTTTCTCTTCAGTCTTTGTTCTTTCCAATTTTCCTCGGTGCTGTTTCAACGCCGTGTTTGTCTGTGCGTTGGGGCTGGGGGGTGGGGTCACAGAAGCTGGCAGCTCAGCTCAGCTTTTTGGGCCTTAATTGAGACATACTGTCAGAGTGACAAACACATCTGCATGATTGTGCTTTTCAAAGTTTTGGTTCTTTCTTCTGTGTTTCATTGCCCTGATGATCTGCCTTCTACCACTCCTATCTGAGAAAAATATGAACACACACATGCAGACAGTTCACACACACATTCTAATGACTGCATGGAAAGCTCAAGACAGAAAGGTTAGCTGGAGAAGACAAAGAGAAGACCAACTAGTAATACTGACAACAGACACAAACCTTTAACTATAACAATGATAAGCTCATGGATTGCTTACCTGTTTAGCAGGTGTTAACAAACATAAATAATCAATCTGAAATTGTATCATAAAATGTTCTATTAGTTCATTGTAATTTAAACCTAAGGTTGCAGTCTAAATCCGGGTTCACACCAAATGTGATGTACGCATCAGGAGCGTCCAGTTTCAATGTTAAGTCGAAGTAATCAGACGTCTTTCACTGCATTTCCAGCGTCGCAATCTGATGTTTCCAGAGTCACATCAACCAATCAGAGACTCCGCTTTGGCCCATTAGATGTGTTGATGATATTGATGATCAGATGATCAGATGAATCCAAAGCCAACATGAAGCAGGAGCTGATTTTTCTGCTCCTGACCTTTAGATGTATTTTATTTGCATCGAGACAATAACAAAACGTTCCTCCAATTTTATTTTGATTTTTACCTCCTTGGACTAATGTGTGACAGGAAGTCTTCAAACAGAGAGACAGAAGTACCTCTGAAAGCGGTCGTCATTTAGACGAAGCTCCTACAGTAGAAGGTGAACCTCATTGTACTGAGAGAGTCTCTGGATGATCTCATGAACCCAGACATAAAGACTGTAAATGAGACACAGTTTATGCTTTCTTGTAGCAATGAGGCTAAAAACCTTAATGGTGGCTTCTCCCACACCCAGAGATTTACCAGAGAACAGAAATGACAGAGTTTACATCAGCCATAATTGAGGTCCCTGGAAAGACTATGTTTTAGGGTGTAAAAGCACAACAGAGCATCTCCCTTTTCTTTTTTCAAACCACACTTTGGATTACTTAACCATAAAACTAGGGATCGACCGAGATGGGTTTTTTCAAGGCTGATACGATACTGATATTTTTTTTTAAGTCTGGGTGGCTGATAGCTGATATTTAGGCCAATATTGATTTGCAATATTCATTTGTAAAAAAAAAATATTATAAACCAACATGCTGCACATGCTCAAATCATGCTTTTTTTTTTTACAGCATTTGGGAAGCCTTTAGTTGATTTTTTTTTTAAATCAAACCAACCAATACATATTGTAACAAATATTTTGTTTTTTACAATCTCACTATAGCAGCTTTAAATAGTTAATCAAACAAACATATTTATTTATTGATATCCAGTTGCCCCTAAACTGAGAGACAGCAGGTGCTGCAAACAGCTTCGACCAACTTCCCCTGGCACACCTGACTAGGTCGCAAACCAAATCTTGTTGGTAGGCAGGAGACTTGACGAGGATATAATAATAAAGTCTTATGTCTCTAAGTTGAAACTTCCCGGGCTCGCCTCGCTCGTGGATTCTGTTCCGGGAAGGAACACCGCAGTGACAGCTGATCAGCTGCGACCCAAAGTCCAGCTTACAGCAGATGTCAGCGCTCAGCCACATATCTGCTCATTTATCAACAAAACTGAGAGCTATGGGATCATATTGTGGGACAAAAGGAATCCACCATGTCAAAAGGCGCTCCAACACTCAATTTCACTGCATAAAATAGCATTGAAGTGAGCCGGCTTGTTGGACACAGCTCACAGCTGTGGGTCGCTTCAGGCCTCGCAATCAAATCTCGTAGGTCAAGACCAACGAGATTTGGTCTCAACCTAGTCAGGTGTGCCACCGGAAGTTGGCCAAAGCTTGCATGGTGGTACAGTGGTTAGCGGTCTAGTCTCAAAGCAAGAAGCCTCCCAACCCCCCCAGACAGTAATTTACTATCACTAGCTCTAAACAAGTCACCCAAATAACATGGAATTCTTGTCTTTCTCAAAGATACATGGGTGTGCAGAGCAGGAACTGGACCTTTACAGATACTTTTCTGGTTTTAAAGCATTGCTTCAGAACGCATCATGTGACTGATTGAAAATCAGCAATACTGCTGGCATGAGGATTAACAGAATCCTCAATGCAGCCAAAGATAGATAAAAATATATGAATTTGAAGTATCTGAATGTAATCATTTCAAAGTCTTTACTTATATAGCTGCCAATGCCAAAACACAGATATTGCATCAGAAAAAACAGAGAGATTTTAAAAAAAGAAACAACTAGTTTCAGCTCTTAATGAAGTGTTTATGACCAATCATCCCTCTCCATAAAACAAGACACGTTTTGTTGTTTTTCTTTTAACCACAAGATGTCACTGAAAGTCATATTGAAATGAATGAACCAATCCCCTGCAGCTGATGAATGGATTTGAATTGATTGTTCTGCTCTTTTCAACATCAATTTCATCAACTTTATTTCAGATACATTTTGAGTTTGTTTTCAGAAATGGAAAGAAGGTTTTCTGTTAGATTTGTTGCACAGTCTTCCCAGGATCAACCCTTTTTTTAGTTTCCGACTTTCTCTTCAGGCAGCAGTGGTAAGGACATGTCCAAAGCAATAACTTCCTAATGACCTCAGACACTCCTCAGCCATAAGTATGTTAAGGCTAAAAACTGTGTTCTTCTCCTCTCCCCTGTTTGCACCACATCAAAGATAATCATTTCATCAATAAAGACCCACTTTAATGAAAGTAGTGTTTTAACATTTAAATCTTAATAGTTAATGTTGTTTTAACCCTTCAATGCATCCTTAGTAAAAGCACCTTAATTGGAGGCTCTTGTGAGTTGAAAGTGGTTATAAAGTATAAATGGAATTTTTAAAGCCTTCAACCACTGACAGCTACTTTTTCATCCAGTAATCTGCCAAATATTGTTCATCTCTAAAATAAAATGAACACATTTTACACATAAAAAGGAATCGTTTTTCTTTTTATCATCAAGTAAAAGTATGATGCTGCTTTACCACTCCTCTTCTATTGGTTAAAATTTACCATTAAGTTACTCAAGTAAAGCATGGGATAGCATCCACCTCTGGTTTCCGCACAGGTGCAATAAATTCAAAACATGCAGGACTAACTAGAATGTGATCATTATTTGCATGCTTTACATCTATAGCACCTTCTATCATCTTCTTTCATGATGAAGTTTCCTAAAAAAATAATTTCACAATCTGGGAGAAGGTGTGGAATGTCCTTTTTTTACTAAGTTTGTTCATTTCATGTGTTTATGAGTCTGGTTTTAAGATAACTCTAAACATTATGTTTGCAATAAGAAGTACACCAGTAGTTAGAATTTGCATGTCACAGACATACATGTCAGCAAATGCACCTGTCTTTCAAGTCCTAATGTTAAAGTGCTTTTTCCTCTATCAGCGTATTGATTCAATCAGAAATAAAAGTATCAGTGGCACTAAATGAATTTTACCTCATATTTCTAAAGCTGCTCTATGAGCAACTGACTTGGAACTGACCCAGTCCTCTCAAGTCCACACAAGGCAACAGTAGGGAAGGTATTGTAATAAAAGCTGAAGCTGAGCGCTTGCAGGCTTTTTGTTCTTACAATTTTAAAAGGATATGGATTATGAAGGTAGGCGGTATCACACCTGCTGTGGTTTCAATATGCATGGCCCTTTTTTGTATGCACAAAGCCCTGTGCTGTATCCACCACAGCAGGGTGGAGCAAGCAGCTTCAAAAAGCAGCTGAATGGTGGAGGATTTTGAGGCCTGCACAGATGTATTCCACCCTGACAGAAATTGAGAAACAAGAGCAAGAGATTTTTCACTCAATTTGGGTATAAATAATAATCAATAGGATATACATTTAATTTAAAAATAATATTTTAATAAGATTATTTGCAGGTTCTCAGATATTTATAAAACAAAAACTAGCATAATGATAATAATCAGACCTTGATCAAATTAGCAAATTTATTCAATTTATTCAACTTGATCAATTTATTTGCAAAAATGTTGAAAACGATACGGTAGAATAACTTAAAAAGAAAAAAAAAAACCTTAGTTAAAAACGTAAGTTGCTTAAATAGTTTCACTACATGAAACATTGCTTTTCAGAAATAAATCAATGCTAAAAGAAATTTTAAAAAAACGGGAAAAAATGGAAAATATAATAATTCAGACAAAAATGATATAAAATTATGAAAACTATTTCAAAATTTATGAAAATGCTTTAGTGGCTAAATAGATGGCAAACAAAAAAAAAACGTTTTAATCTAAAATCTTCAAATTCAGAATAAAAAACGACATGTCTTGCAGTTTCTTTTATGACCCCTAGAGGGAGACAGATTGCAATAAGAGAGGAATTTGCCCGATTTTATACCAAAAAACTTTTGGTTCCAAAAAATGTTTTCAATGACATCTGCATGTGTCTGTACTGGTGGTGGGTTGGAGATTACATTGTTTTGAGGTGGGTGCAGCAAACTCTGGTCAATGTCTCCATTTTTACTCAGTGTTGATAGAATGGCATCCCTCTGGATTTTATTTGTTTTACCAACTTGTTCATGAATCAAGAGTCTGATCCAGCTGGGAGCCTTTCAGTGGAACACCTTTATGAAATGACATTTTGGCAAAATTTTTTCCCCCAGAATCTTAAAAACAAAATCAGATAAAAACAACCGCTAAAAGAAAACCAACCCTTCAAAACTGAGAGCTTGTTTTTCTTCAGCCAATCAATCTGGTTTTCTGAATGGTATCTTTTCATAAAAAAAATGCATGGACTATATGACAAATGACAATAGGCCATATTCTTCATATTTGTCTTTCAGATGCTCCCTTTAGAGGGCGCCACGGCACATATGTTGACTTCATCCAACTCTCTCTCCTGAATCATCCTCACTCAGAGACCATTTAAGACCTTGGTAGATCCTGGTAGCTCCAGCCTCAGCATCTTTTCATCAACACCATCACTGTTCCTTCTCTCAACATGCCCAAACATCAAAATCTGCTTCCCTGTGTTTATTTACAAAACATCTGCCATGATCTGTTCTTCTGATGTATTCATTCCTGATCCTATCCATCCTGGTCACTTTCCAAGAGAACCTCAACATCTCAGTCTCTGCTACCTCTAGAAGTTCAAATCTCTAAGGGAGCACCCAGCTACCCTGTGGAGGAAGCTCATTTCAGCTACTTCTATCTGGGACCTTGTTCTTGTTTATGACCCAGAGCTTATGACCATAAGCACAACACAACTGTCTATTGTTGTGTTTGCTGTTTAGTAACTTAATTTGTGTTATGTTCAGTTGACCTCTTTTATGGGCCCAACTTTATAACGACCTTAAAGATGATTCTGCTGTTTTTGGCTCAATAAAACAACCACTCTTTTCATAGTTTCCTAATCTGGGGTTCGTTCTTACTACCTGGTCCATAACAAAATCTATGCATGCGTTGTCTGAACCCACTGTATCCCTTTTGGGGTCACAGGGATGCTGGAGCCTCTCACAACTACTGTTGGACAGGCCTGCAGTCTGTCACCAGGCACTCATCGCAAAACCATATCATTTACATTTCTACATTTGTTATTTCAGATTTACAGGTAGAAGAGAAATCATGTAAAGCATTACAATTGTGATACAGAAATATTGTGAAGTAAGGGATTACTTTAAAAATCAATGAGACGTAATCTGTAATGTATTAAAGGCTGAAAGGGGTTTGAAACACACTGACAAACCCAATTGCAGCACAGATTTCATACATCAAGCATGTCTGCATGCATACACACCTCTGCGTTGTGCAGAAATGGGCAGACAAGTGTGTTCAGGTGAGTCTGTTTAATAAAATGAACCACGACAATGTCAAAGGTAATGTGTGTGAACCATGGATCTCCCAAAAGAGAAGAGCTGGGAAGAAAAGTCCACCCGCCCCAGATGACAAGACATGATTTTCCTCTTTTCATATCAAATGACAAATCAGTCTCTGCCAACATAAATCTGAATACAATTAATTGTAATACTCATAATTTGAATAGCAAGTTTTCCAATCCAACACTGCTTTACAATTCAGCCATAGTTGACACTGACTGGTCTCAGAAAAACAGCCTTTTAATCTTAGCATTCATTTATTCTCCTTTATAGCCAAAGCACAAAAAAGGAACAAAAAATGACACCCTGTGCAAATATTAAGCCTCTCCCAAAGCCCGTTCCAACATCTTTTTTGAATGGTGCCTCCCCACCCCCCTGTCCACTGTGTTGCTCTCTCCATTTGCTCCCGCATCTTGTCTTGTCTTTTTTCCCCTCAGAAGCTCTGGCAGCCGGATCATCTCTGTCTTTTAGTGTCAATTAAAAGTGAAATATCTGCATTTGTCAACATATCATTTGTGGTGAGCCTGCAATGCACTGCTGATTTGTCGGGTAATTCCTGACACTGGGGAGGGAAAGCTGAGGTGCAGCAGTCCCCCTCATTAGACCGCAAGCTGGCAGCGTGATGGCTGACATCGCCGGGAGGCTTTGCTCCCCACCAACATGATACTAACCCGGGAACAGGACTCGTCTGTCAGCCCTGTCACTTGCCAGCCACCCATTCAGTCTGGCAGAAAGAGGAGCAGATAAGTGGAGGTGCAGGAGCCAGGGTGAAAAGAGGCGTCTTGTACCCTTCTCTGAAGACAAAAATTACCATAATGAAATGTAACTTTTGAGCCAAGACTACACAGTTTCCTATGATTTACAGGAAGTAAAAGCAAACTGCAAGCCTAACCATAATCATAAATAGTTACTCTAAAAATACCCTTATCCATTGTAAAACTGTTCCCAGTGGTCTTTTACTTCTGATTATGCAGTTTTTAGCCCAAATCAAAAAGGCTGTGTTTTTAAGACGTGTTTTCTGCAGAGCTCATTAGAGAAGAATAATAGATTTGATTTTAGCCTATATGTGTGGGAATGTTGGCACCAAAGTTAGCTGCACTTACTTTCCAGCATTCCTTTGTTTGTTGTTGTCATCAATGAGACCAGGTGGCTACAGGGAAAGGCGCCTGGACTAAAGGCGAACGCTGAGGTGCAGCTCAACTGAGTGAGAACAGGAAGTTGGTGTCAGGGTTGACATGCGGACACAAATGCAGACAGCAATGTTAAATGAAAAGTCTTTCATTTATTCAAATAAGTTCTCCAAAAACCCCAGAACACAAATCCTTGAAGGTACAAAAAAAAAAAAACCACCCGACAACCAGTGCAGGGGAGACGAGGACTTATAACCAGGAGGAGGGGATGAGGTAAGTGAAAACAGGTGTGCCAGTTAAGGAGGGAGAGAACACACACTAGGAGGAAGTCTCAAGAGACCTGAAAAAACAGAGGTGAAAACACAGGAAGTACAACCAACAACAAAATAAAACAGGAAGTGAAACCCAAACACAACAACAACCAATGTCCTGGGTCCATAACCCCACAGTTGGAGTTATCGTTAATATTCAAACTACAAGAACTGTCAGTACACGCAGTGCATTGTTTTGTAGTCATCCAGGCGAGTTGCAAGATCAAGATGTTAATAGATCTATTTGTCTAAAAGTGGATGCATCAGAGTTGTGGTGGAGCAGGGAAACTTTGGCCCCGCCCATGGCATTTGCTGCGTCACCAACCCGAGCGTTCTCAAACCACAGGTTTTCACCCTCTCCTGATCCATCATAATTTGAATAAAGAAATACTCAGAAACAATCTTGACATTTTTATGTGATATGTAATATTTAAATGTATGTGATATGTGAAAAAGGCTACAAGATAAAAATACAGTTTTCATTGGAGTGGATGTTTAATGGTTGTTCTTGTGTTGCACTGATATATCAGACACTTATTCAAGCTCCTATAATGTTCCATAAAGTAAAAATATTTACAATAGTCTGTTATTATGTTATACTTTTTTACTTTTTGATAAAGCTCATAGTTAAAGCCTAGTCACTACTGCAAGCTGTCTGAGGATGTAAAATGGGTAAAACCTGTACCGGGTATACTGGTGACCATAGGAAATGTCAGGGTCAAAGATTACTCCTCGACTACATTTTGATTAAATATTTTTGCTTTTTCTATATTTTCATGGAGACTCACATTTACTCATTATGTTTACATGAGTAATTTACTTGAGTAATGTTCTCTTCTGCTGTTTCTTGCTAACAATCAAGTTGCTGCATTTTAACCAAGCTGAAAACTTTGGGATTTAGGGCCTAGTATAATGACCTCGTTTTCTTCTGGTGTCAAAGGCTGTACAGAGGTCAAACAGAACTAGAATAGAGATTAGTTATTTTCTGAGACCAATAACAAGTCATTAATCACTCTAACTAGTGCAGTTTCAGTGCTATGGTGACCCCTGACTGGAAATCTTCAAAGAGGCTATTGTCCTGTAGGTGGCAGTATAGATGTTTAACTACAACTCTTTTTAATGTCTTTGAGATAAAGGGGAGATTTGATATTGGTCCATAATTGGCCAGAATGCCAGGATCTAAACTAGGCTTTTTCAGAAGAGGTTTAACAACTGCATATTTAAAAGACTGTGACACATAACCTGTTTCTAGTAGGTATTTATAAAAGTTAAAATGAATTAACTACCTAGGGGGAAGGTTTCTTTAAAAAGCTTAGTGGGGATTGGGTCTAAAAGACAAGTTGAGGTTTTGGAGGATGTAATAACTGAGCCTTTTTCCACTTGACAATTTCTACTTCTATCATCTACAGATGTGTAACAGTCTAATGTTACAGATGTTTCTATGGATGTCTTTATTTCTACTACTTCTGCCTGCTCTGGGCTGATAGTAGGGATAACTTTGTTCTACTTATGTCTATTATTTGAGATTTTACCATAAAAAATGTAAGGAAATTCTTCAGGCTGAGAGTAGCAGGAACAGGTGGTTCTACTGAGCTGAGACTGCTGGTCAGCCTAGTTATTGTACTAAAAAAAATCTTGATTATTTCCATTTCTGATATTAAAGTTGAATAGCATTGGGTTCTGGCTTTACACAGAGATTTTTTTTATCATTTAAGAGACTATATTTCCAGTTATTCAGAGACTGCACTCAGCCGGAGCAGCTCCAGTTTCTTTCTAACTGAGAAAGAAACTCCAAAGAGTTGTTTGTTTAAGAGAACATGTTTCACCATTGAACCACAGTGCTACTTGGTTTTGTCTTTAAGTTTAGGTTTCAAAGAGGCAACAGGATCAAATGTTCTCCTGAGGGCCTGCATGGCATCATTTACAAACTGATCATTTTTACTGGGAATGAAACTTTATACCAATATATTTAGACCAAAGTAGATGGGATTGAAGCTGTAAATTTTTTAAATCAGTTTCTCACAACAAGCTGAAGAACCACCACAAAGTAATTCTAATAATACTGAGAATAAGAGACAAAGTACTGAATATATTTAATTACAAATATCGAAGTCATGTGACAGCAGGTCATCATGTGTAGGGTTTTGGAACCAGGTCGATTTGTTGTTTTCGGTTGTAGTCATTTCCGGTTTTATTTTGTTGTACTTCCTGTGCTCACCGTTCTTCGCAGGTCACTTGTCGGTTCCTTCCTTATGTGTTCCCTCCCTCCTGACACACCTGTGTGTCATTGATTAATCCTCTCTCCCCGTTATATACCCTCGTCTCCCTTGCACGGGTTGTCGGGTGGTTTTGGTTTCTACTTGGACTGATTACCTCTTTCGAGCTATTAAACGAATGACTTTTTCCATTTTCGAGTACCGTCTGCGTTTGTGTCCACACGCCAACCCTGACATTACCACCCGACCAGTAACATGGACGCAGCAGACGCGGAGACGGTACGGGCATTGCTTCGCCAACAGGAGGAACAGATGTCCTGCCTACGTCAAGGATTACTGGAGATGTCGAGCCGTCACGAGCGACAATTTGCCGCACTGGGTGAACGTTTTGAGCAACTGACGGAGCGTTTTCAACATCCGCCGTCTTTCCCTTCGTCACGCCCATCGCCTTCCACGCCGATTCAGGGGACCTGGGAGAGTGTTCCGGTCGCTCCTAATGCTCAACTAGCCCGTCCAGAAAGGTTTTCGGGAGATTCTGGGGACTGTCGGGCTTTTATTACCCAGTGTGAGCTCCACTTCCAATTGCAAGCGCCTCACTATCCTTCGGACCAGGCCAAGGTGGCTTTCATCATCTCCCACCTCACCGGGAGAGCAGGCGCATGGGCAACGGCAGAATGGCAGCGTGGAGCACCTACCTGCGCGTCTCTCTCGGCTTTCTGGGGGCTTTTCAGCAGGTGTTCCAGCACACCAAGCCGGGCCGAGAGCAGCTCGAGCCCTTATGCAACTTCGGCAACGGGACAGAAGGGCAGCTGACTACGCCATCGAGTTCCGAACTCTGGCCTCCACTAGTGGTTGGAACACCACTGCGCTCATGGACGCTTTCGTGGAGGGACTGTCCGAGGAATTAAAAGACAGACTAATTGCTCTAGAGTTGCCTTCCTCCTTGGAACCCCTCATTGCTATGGTTATCAGGATTGATAACCGGTTACAGGATCACAAACTGGAACATGGCAGATCTACACCCCGCTTCCAACACAGTTCTGTTGGACGCAGGAGCTTAGACTCACCTGACTGTGCTGTTTTTCCCACAGACCCTCCGCCTCCTGTTTCTGAGGAACCTATGCATCTTGGCCGGGGTAAATTAACAGCTTGCGAGCGACGGCGACGGATGGTCTCAGGTGAGTGCCTTTACTGTGGTAAGCGGGGTCATTTCTGCAGGGAGTGCCCAAAACTCCTCTGCTCGTCAGTAAGAGTGGGCGCGCTGACGAGTGGTGATTTGGCGCTCACTAGTAAAGGTCCTGCTGCCTGTTTGTTAAAAATACAGGTCATGTTCCAGGGAAAGGGGGTTTCTGTTGAGGCTTTAGTAGATTCAGGAGCAGAGCAGAACCTCATGGATGCCGAGCTAGCTAAACAGGTCGGACTTGCGTATGAGTCATTACCTCGGCCGTTACAAGTGGTCTCCCTAAACGGTCAAGAGGTAGCCACCATCTCACACATAACCGAACCTGTTCATTTGATTATCTCAGGCAACCATCATGAATCTACCCGTTTTTTCATTTTTTCCTCTGCTCAGAACCACTGGTTCTGGGTTACCCTTGGCTTTTGGCACACAACCCCGTTATTGATTGGTCCTCCAGTCGTATCTCTGGTTGGAGTGAGAGATGTCACACCTCTTGTTTACGCTCAGCTCGGCCTCCTGGGGAAGACCCCGCTGTCCCGGTTAGGCAGCCGCCCTCACCTGACCTATCCGGAATTCCACCGGAATATCATGATTTAGCGGATGTATTTTCCAAGTCACGAGCTCTCTCTTTGCCCCCTCACCGACCTTATGACTGTGCTATCGATTTACAACCTGGCGCTACTTTACCCAAGAGCAGGTTGTATAGTCTGTCGAAACCCGAGAGAGAGGTCATGGAGAAATACATCGCTGAATCTCTGAATTCTGGGTCATCAGACCTTCATCTTCACCAGTGGGATCCGGGTTCTTTTTTGTGGGTAAGAAGGACGGGTCACTCCGACCGTGTATTGACTATCGAGGGTTAAACGAGATCACGGTCAGGAACAGTTACCCTCTACCATTGATGAACTCCGCTTTTTGAAGCTTTGCAGGAAGCCCGGATTTATTCCAAGCTGGATCTTCGCAATGCTTACCATCTCGTGCGGATGAGAGCTGGAGACGAATGGAAGACCGCCTTCACTACCCCTTTGGGACATTTTGAGTATCTGGTCATGCCTTTTGGTCTCTGTAATGCCCCTTCAGTTTTCCAGGCCATGATTAATGATGTATTAAGGGATTTCATTCATCGTTTTGTGTTGTTTATTTAGATGACATTTTGATTTTTTCCAGGACTGCCAGCGAACATAGGCGGCATGTTCGTCTGGTTCTCCAGCGGTTACTCGAGAACAAACTGTTTGTAAAGGCGGAGAAGTGTGAGTTTCACTCTTCGTCTGTTTCCTTCCTGGGATTTGTCATTTCTGAGGGTGAGGTGAAACCCGATCCGGCTAAGGTGAAAGCGGTGGTGGAGTGGGCCTACCCCCTCTAACAGGAAACAGTTACAACGTTTTCTGGGGTTTGCCAACTTCCTCCGTCGCTTCATCCGGGGTTACAGTTCGGTGGCCGCGCCACTACCGGTGCTCACCTCATCCTCCTCCCCTTTTATCTGGACCAAGGAGGCAGAGGCAGCTTTTAATAAGCTCAAACATCTGTTCACCTCTGCCCCTGTTTTGGCCCAACCCGATCCGTCCAGACAATTTATTGTGGAGGTAGATGCCTCGGATACGGGAGTGGGTGCGGTTCTGTCCCAACGGGGGGTTTCTGACAGCAAGATGCGTCCTTGCGCTTACTTCTCCCGTCGGCTTTCTCCGGCCGAACGTAATTATGATGTGGAGGATAAGGAACTGCTGGCAATAAAGCTAGCGCTCGAGGAGTGGAGACACTGGTTAGAGGGTCTACTATGCCGTTTTTGGTTTGGACAGATCATAAAAATCTGTCCTACCTACGAACCGCTAAACGGCTTAATTCCAGACAGGCTCGATGGTCGTTGTTTTTCAACCGTTTTAGTTTTGTAGTCACTTATCGACCTGGTTCTAAGAATGTGAAACCGGACGCCCTCTCCCGTCAGCAGGAACTGGTTTCTTAGGACAGCCAACCGGCCTGTATTCTTCTCCCCTCATGTGTGCTAGGTGCCCTCTCCTGGCAACTGGAGAGAGACATTAGGGCCGCCCAGGCTCAGGAACCAGATCCGGGAGGAGGTCCTCCTAATAAACTGTTTGTCCCAAGTTCCCTCAGATCTCAGATACTCCAGTGGGCTCATGCCACACGACTCACCTGTCACCCAGGAATCAGCAGGACTGAATCGTTTTTTGCGTCGCCGGTTCTGGTGGCCAGCGTGACCAAGGACGTCCGGGATTTTGTTTCAGGTTGTCTGGTGTGTGCTCAGAACAAGGTGAGTACACACCCACCTGCTGGACTATTGCATCCACTTTCCATCCCGGTCGGCCTTGGTCACACATTGCTTTGGACTTTGTGACCGGCCTGCCGTCCTCCGCTGGAAAAACCGTCATCCTGACTATAGTGGATCGTTTCTCTAAGGCCGCTCACTTTGTGGCCCCTTGTCCAAACTTCCTTCAGCTGCTGAGACGGCAAGACTGGTGATAGAACACATTTTCAAGTTACGTGGCATTCCCGCAGACATGGTGTCGGATCGAGGCCCTCAGTTCATCTCACAAGTCTGGAAGGCTTTCTGTGGGGCTTTCGGGCCACTGCCAGTCTCTCCTCTGGTTTCCACCCACAGTCCAACGGGCAGGCGGAGCGGACCAACCAGGACCTGGAGGCTGCGCTCCGGTGCATCTGCTCCCGACACCAGACCTCCTGGAGTACGCTGTTGCCGTGGGTGGAATATGCGCATAACTCCCTCACCTCATCTGCCTCTGGTATGTCCCCTTTTCGAGTGTTCCCTGGGGTACCAACCTCCGCTGTTCCCCGAGCAGGAGACGGAGGTGGCGGTGCCGTCTGTGCAACATCTCTATCGCCGCTGTCGGCGCATATGGCGGGAGGCTCGAGCAGCCTTGTTGCGTTCCAGTGAGACCAACAAGAGACTGGCGGATCGCCGGCGTACTCCAGCTCCAGCTTATCGACCGGGCCAGTTCGTCATGCTCTCCACCTCCAACATCAAGCTTCGGACGGAGTCCAAGAAGCTGTCTCCCAGGTTCATCGGACCTTTCGAGATCGTCAAGGTCATCAATCCTGTGGCAGTCAGGCTACGTCTGCCCAGGTCCTTGCGCATCCATCCGGTCTTCCATGTCTCACAGCTAAAGCCCCACATCACGAGTGTTCTGCAACAGCCGTCCTCTCCGCCACCTCCTTCTCGCATCATTGATGGCCAACCGGCCTACACCGTCCGTCGCCTGTTGGACGTTCGGCGACGGGGTCGGGGTCTCCAGTACCTGGTGGACTGGCAGGGGTACGGACCTGAGGAGAGATTCTGGGAACCCGCTTCGCGCATTCTGGATCCTGACCTCATCAGAGACTTCAATCGGCGGCGCCGAGACCAGCCTCCTCCTGTGCCAGGCGGCGCACCTTGAGGGGGGGGTACTGTAGGGTTTTGGAACCAGGTCGATTTGTTGTTTTTGGTTGTAGTCATTTCCGGTTTTATTTTGTTGTACTTCCTGTGCTCACCGTTCTTCGCAGGTCACTTGTCGCTTCCTTCCTTATGTGTTCCCTCCCTCCTGACACAACTGTGTGTCATTAATTAATCCTCTCTCCCCGTTATATACCCTCGTCTCCCTTGCACGGGTTGTCGGGCGGTTTTGGTTTCTACTTGGACTGATTACCTCTTTCGAGCTATTAAACGAATGACTTTTCCATTTTCGAGTACCGTCTGCGTTTGTGTCCACACGCCAACCCTGACATCATGCCTTGTTAGGCTATTTTAATGAAAGCATGAGTGAAGGAATTATTAATTTAAATTGGTTGGATATGAGCGATTTTATGAGGTATACATTTTTTAATTGAATTTAATTCACAAATATCATACCTTTTTGTATTTTTCACTTTTCTTGTGGTATGCTCTCCTCTTTCTTTCTCAATTGGGCGCCTGTTAGCATCCTCTGACACCAACTACCGCTTAGCATCGCATCAGCTCAGCCTCGGACTAAACCAGTACTTGTTATATTTTATTTGAGAGATTGGAATAGAGTTTTAAAATTACATTCGTGGTGAATGTAATCTGTAATTAGGTGTGATGAATCAAAGTGGTTTCATTTGTTAGTAATTTGAGGCTGAGATGGGTGTTTGACTGAATAATGTTCCCAATTACCTGTGTGTGACCCACCCAGCCCCCAGTGAATTGCGCCCCCCTCGGCATTTTTATGACTTGGTATATTCCACAGTGGACCGCAATGAGGTGACGGCACCAGTTTGAGTATTGTGTAGCAGATGGTGCTGTTTGACATTTTAATTCACCCTCAGATGACAAGGAGAGTTGCGCTGCGCTATTCACTTAAAAAAAAACGGAAGGATTTTTTTCCCCTCGTTCTGCAGGCTCTGGAAAAATGCCGCCCTGGGCTACTGTCCATTTCGCCCATGTCAAAAACCACCACTGCTAAGTCATATATTAGCAAATCAGGCAATTGCATAACAGGAACAACAAAAAGCAATGACCAAGCACTGATTAACACTCACCCAGAATGACGTCACAGTCCTCCGTCACACCATCACAGAGCACAAGCTGTCAGAAATGTGGCTTACACTAGACTCATTTTCTGCTAATAAATCCAATATGGCCGCTCAACGTGGTGATTTTTGTCCTGAACTTCATTCCATTGAATAACTCGCTGGGGCAGTGGGGTTGCTGGAGACTGTCCTGGTTACTTTTGTGCAAAGGTGGGATACACCCTGGACAGGTCACCAGCCTGTCACAAAGCCCATGGCGCTGGCGCGCTCGAGCTCACTATGCTGGCCAGCCACCCCGTGGTCAGAGTAGTGAACTGGCAAACTCCGCTGCACTGGCTCTGGCAGAGCTAGCATGCTCCACTGCCTAGACTCCGACAGAGCTAACGAGGTCTGCTGCCCAGGCTGCTGGTCCCTGGGCAGTGGAGCTCGCTACGCTGGCTCACTAGCGGTTTGCTGCCTGGCAGACAGAGAGCCGCTGTGGGTGCCATTGTAGCGGGCATGATTGCTCTAGCTCCGTGGACTGATTATATTTTTTTTTATTTTCATCAAGACAATAATAAAAAGATCCCTGTTTTTATTTTTTTTCCCTCTTAATGCTCATTCCCTCAGGTTAATGCTCATATAAAATGCTGTAGAGCTTTCCATTACATATAATCTCCAGCTTGCTCAACATCATCTATTTTTTTCCTTGATATGGTAACAAGTGAAGTCCAGAAAAAACATCAAAACGTTGAGCTGTCAAGTGGTAATTTTGATGCGCCTCAAAAGAGAGGCAGAGGCAAATTTGACACGACAGCTGAGTCCAGTGTGAATGCACCTTCAGGCCTTTACTGCAGTGGTGAGTGACCCTCCGGGAAACCTACAAAGCTTACTGTGAGACAGGTTAATCCAGCTAGGCTATTTTCACCACTGTGTTGTCAGTAGTACTTTATAGGGGCCTACCCACATAGGTCGACGCCAGGTCCGCCTCTTAATCATCTTTAGCAATGCGATGCCTAATCTCCTACTAAGATCAGTTGGTTGTCCTACAATGTAACTGGGGGTACATTTAGAGTACTGTTTAAATGCAGTTTTACTAAGTCAAAACATTTAGTCTATGGCTGGTCAGTTTCTGCCATACATTTCTCCAAGTGTTTTTAATTGTACCAATCATCCTTTCCACTAATCCACCACTTTGAAAGGCACAATTATTTAACGTGATTCTGAAACTACTTCCAACATAAGCAATTACTTGTTTAACTAAATGAGTTCCATCATCACTATTCATCCATCCATTTTCTAAAAGTGATTTGTCTCTTTCTGGGTCACAGGGCTGCCAGAGCCTAACCAGGCCACTTATGGGGACTGAAGAGGTCACCATTATGTCGCAGTGCCTCAGTCACACACCCTTACACTCTCGCATTCACACCCAGGGACAATCTACAGTAACCTTTCAACCTATGAAGCATGTTTTTGGATGGTGAGAGGAAGTCAGAGTCCCCAGAGAAAACCCAAGCATGCACAGGGAGAACATGCAAACTCCACAAAGGTCTCTCATTGCTGATGCTGTTTCAAGTCCCAAAAATAAAACCAATAAATAGACAATCCTCTTCCATCAAAGTCCCTATAAGACTTTGAGAGGGTTGCAGCACCTCACACATCTCAAAGTTTGTGCGTCATAATAGTGATAAGAATTCTAGTTCTTGTTAGCGATACAGCTGGTTCGACTCCCAAAAGGTTATTTAGATTTGTTTTGTTGTTTTCTTTAATTTATTACTTTTATTTATTAAATATATTATCAATAACTATATAAAATTATGCATAAAACAAAATTAATGCAAAAAAAGGTTTTTACACATAGAAATGTATAATATTTCTGTGCTTTAATTTTTCCTTTCAGATTGAATTTACAAAATAAAGGATACAAACAGCAAAAAACAATAATTGTCATGTCTTGAGCTTCGTCTCCCTCTCCGACCACCAGAGGGAGCCATCTCCTGAATCTCGACTTTTCCCTGAGCGTCTTCTGCACTCCAACCCCCATCAGCCTCTGCACTCCGTTCCCAGGTCTCACCAGCTGGTCGTCATCATCACATTAATTCAAACAGCATTTAAGCAGAGAGCGGGCTTCTGCCCGATGTGATGTCAGTTTGTCTTAGCAATTCTACTGATTTTTCTCAATGTATCCCGACCCCTTGCCTGTCTTGACTCTGTCCTGCATCTCTCTGTGTATATTGACTCCTGCCTGGTTTTTTACCTAGTCCTGGCATGCCCATGTCTGTCTTATCTCTCTATTAAATCAGTTGCACATGGATCCAAACACCTCCACCTCTTTCTCACAGTACTTTACTATTCAGTTTTTAAAGTGAAACAAATCAAAACACTGCAACTACAAGCCAAAACACAAATGCAAGTGTGCAAAACAAAAAGAAAAAAAGATGATGATCTGGTTTCTTCTGACAGTAATGACTTGCCCTGTTGTGGAGAAGGTTGTTCTCAGGTGTCTGTACAGGTTGGTTGTGGAGTCGGTTCTGTATGAGATTTTTTCCTTGCCAACTCTAAATTCTGCCTTCAAATTGTCAGTAAAAGTGAAATGGTTCTACATTTTCTTTGCAGTGTCATTCATTTTCTTTTTACATTTTTGTAGTGTTCTTCTTGTTGTACCTGGTGCACCTCTCCCTCATACTCTGTTAATGTGTTCCTGCGAATGTAACAATAACGAGCTATACAATATTAAAAATGACATTTCAATCCACAGTTTGCTTTAAATTAAGTTTTAAGTAACTTAAAATGTTTTGCATTTTGCCATTTTGCTGTTTTTGTGTCAGAGCTCAAATGAAATTGCAAAACAGCGTCCCCCTGGTGTAATGCATTTTCATTTGCACAATGCTCTTTTCAATTTGAAATACAAACTATCAGACTCTCATCAATGCAAGGTTTGCTACTTTCCTAAATTCACTAAATCCAACTTCCTACTTGAGATCTGTCAAAGGGACAGTGTAAATCCTACCACAGAGGATGGAAGAACTTTCCTCTTCTCAACTCTAAACACGTCTGTTGTAGAAACCAAACATTTTTTCTTGTTTTCCATGACGAGACGTCAGAATGTGAGGGTGCATTTTTAAGCATAATGTTTGAGGACATTTTTACAGTACACCCATAATGTATCCATGTACTGTAGATCTAAACAGATGAATAGGTACTCATTCATATTTATACAGAATAACAAAAGCATGCATAAGGGAGCTAGTCTAATTGTTTAAACTTCATGATGAAGATGTACCCTTTAATCTCAAAGTGGATGCTAACAACCAGGCTCTAACTTTAGAATTAGAGTCTCAATTTTAAGGTTAAATGGATAAATAAAGCAAAATTAAATTGTAATTGTAAAACTGGTATTTTCTAAATTTAATAATAAACGTGAATCCACCGTGTCTGCATCTTTATTATCTGCATATGTAAAACAATGGATTCAGTCACCACATATTATTACACAGAGCGGCTTCTGCTACATGAGAAAAACTTTCTCCATAAATCTGTATGTTGAGGAAATCTGTAAACAACAGCTTCATTTTTTTTAAGTCAAAGGCCCTGCTTTGGTTTCCTTATTGGTTCTTTTCTGCCCAAAAGAAACTTTCTTTAGACGTTTTAATGTTTGTTTTTTGTTAGATTCGGGCTACTAACTTAGCAGTAAGCTGTTTTCAGCCACAGGACCACGACAGATGTGGAGAACAGAATCCAGGAATTTTTCAAAATAAAACTTTCTTCAGGGTAAAAAAAAAACAAGAAAACAACCCCTACAATTTATTTTTAATGTCATATGTATTTGAAATGTTTAATATTAAAATGTAAATTACAAAATGCATTTTCAAAATGAAAGATCAAATTGCATGTTAAATAGTCATTTGCAAAATGAATTGTATTTGAATCATGACATCAAAAAAAATGACAATTTGAAATGCAATTACTTTTTTTATTCAATATTTTATTTTCAAATTGTCATATGGAATTGTGAATTTTAACATTGAATTGTAAATTGCAAAATGTATTTTCATATTAAAAGCCTGAATTGCACATGGAATTGTCAATTGAAAAATGCCTTTTCAAATTGCATGATCAAATTCCAAATTGAATTGTCAATTGAGAATTGCATATTACTTTAAATTATGAATTAAATAAGCTTCCATACAATGGCTCTGTGCAAACATGTATTAATCTGTCACGTTGCAGAGAAAAAAGCAACAGAGGATTCGTGACACTACTTAATAGATAAAAATGAGCAGCTGCGCTGTGTTCTGAAGTAAGGACATTAAAGTCAAATTCCTTTGTCTTCTGCAGCAGCTGGGCTTACATATGCATTACCTTTTTATTACCAGTACAGTCTGCCCTTGTTTATTGCAGGAGTTATGTTTTAAAAATAACTTGTGAAAGGTGAAAAAAGTAAGTTAGGATTACAGATGTTAAACTCGTCACAACAGACTTTACACTTTTGTCAGTCAGACAGACAGGAACATTTTCACACTTTTTGTGTAAACTCAAAGTTCAAATCTTTATAGAAAAATAAGTTCAGCATTAAAGAATGAAAGCAAATATCAGATTGCTAGGAAATATTTATGTAGATCTGGTGAACTGCATAGCACACACAGCACAGAGGATGTTGATTGACAAGGTCTTCAGCCAATCAGGACACAGAACAGGGTGCACTGTGGTGGAGGTTCTGCTTTCGTTACGTCTTTTTTGAGTCACCACGGCATATCCTGTGAAGTTTGTACCATCAGAATTCTTTCTGATGAACTATTGACACAAAGAATCACACTTCTGGTCTGATCTGCCCTGCACGTCAGGCTCTCCGTGTAACCGTGATCTGCTCAGACGCTTGGTTCACCATTTTCAGGAAGTGGTTTTAGAGTGGAGGGATTAAGATTCAAGCATCTCTCTAGAGTCACCTGAAGTTGTGAGAGTAAGTTTATTCTTCAGTTCAAGTGTCGTGCAGACAACAGACAGGTCATATTTGTGAAACAGAATGGAGACAGCAACACATTTGGATGAGTGAGAGTGAGTTATGAAGCTAAAAGTATTATCTGTTTGTATAAATTTTCCATATTTAGAAAGATTTTTTACTTGGAAATAATTGTCCGCCCATGAAAAAGCCTTGTACTTCTGATGAGAAATTTGTGTGAAACTGATTTGTAAAAATTGTCCGTCCACAAAAATGTTTCTCTGTGAGTGAAAGCTTTACATACGGACAGTTTCTTTTCCACAGATAATAACGATTTTTACAGACACACAAATCTCTTATTGCTAGCACACAATCTTTTCACACACTGTCAATATTTTTGCAACAGATTTAACTTCATAGAGAATTGTTAAAAAAGATCTTTTGTTTTGGAGCAGAAATCCTCCTGTCAAAGTAAATAACCCCAATCATGTTACAGTTATACAATAAAAAATACAGTCTATCATGCTATAATGGTGGTAAGTTACAGACCAGAGAAAATGTCTTTCTGGATTATGTTTTTACTTTATTTTATTTGCACAAATTATGAAACAAACCTTAGGAAGAGAGATATAAAAGATTAATATGAGTAAAAATCTAAAATAAAATAAATTATTTGTCTTGTTCAGACTAGTTTGATGCTTTTTTCCACATGTGTCAGAGCAGCGACATCTGCTGTTCATAAAAAACATTACAGTATGAAACAAATGATTTTTGTGAAGCCACACAGCAGTTTCACTGAGCACATTTCTTCACCAACTGCCTTTTAGGTGAAGCATTTAGGTTTTCTGTTTGTCTGCAGGACTGACTACAATACAAAAAAAAAAAAAAAAAAAAAACACGATAGGGAAAAAAAGTCCTTCATGATTATTTATTTTCCTTCTTTATTTCTCATATAAGCACATGAAAGACAAGGACAAAAAAAGGTAAAAGTGTCTGAACTATCCAGAATATGTCAAGCCACAAAGAATATAAGAAGAAATGTTGGAATTGGCTTCAACCGACAGCAAACACACACAAGACTTTTTGGCCTTTTCTGTTATGTTTCCAGAGTTAAGGCTCAGATAAAAGAAGGAAATAAGTTATTTCATCACATGGATAACAATTGAAAAAAATGTGTGCTCAGTAATGCAAAGTTCCTACATGTTAACAGTGAATCTTTTTATGAATACACAAGCACCATACATCAGATGTAAGGTTACATCTATAGTGTCTTCTGCAGAAAGCACTAGTTGGTCTGGAAGTTTGTAGAGAAAAACTGTCATCCTTAAAATGTTTTGATAAAACCTTTGAAGTTACAAACAACATTTTTATCAATTAAGTTCAGGTTTTCACCATTGACTGCAAATGAGAACTGGACTTAGTGAGTGTGGCATCACCCAAAGAAAAAGGCTTACTTCCAACTCCAGCAAAATGAAGTCAATTCAGTCGCCATTTGTTTGCAATACGGAGGCTGTCATGTTGGAGTCAGGTGACGTCAGTTAGCATTAATTGGTCCAAGGCAGTCAGCATCATTGTTTCTATGGCAACCATTCTCACCAAACAGCACTGATCTTGTTGAAAGTAAACACTCCTACCACTTGAAAGCGGGCTACAGAAAATTTTGATGTGAGATAACCTACTGAACCTATTGAGGCAGCTGATTGGTTAGTTTATAATTTAAATAACTTTAACTACAGAAAAAAATACAATGAAAAAGAAAATGAAGTAGAACACAATACGAAAAGAATGACTAAGTAATACCTGTTTATTTCTCTATAGAAGTCTATGGGATTTTGACTTCTTGGAACCAGTGGATACTTCCTGTTTGGAACGCGAGGAGGGAGGGGTCACTTATTACAGTTCTCATGTACAGTCAATGGTTTTTATTCACTCTTCAAAGTACTCTGTAATGAAAACACAACCTACAAAACAAAAGAAAAAAACTAAGAAAATGAATGAGAGTAGATCAGTCTGCTCTAACATGTGCACATGTGAGCAGAGCAGAGTCACCTGGGTTGGTCAAAGCCCCTTTCACAGGTTCGGCAACAATTCCACTCAACAGGATCCAAATCCTGCCCTTCTCTCTTTTGAAATCCCTCCAGTTTGATAATACTGACTGAATTATCTCCTGGTTTGGTGACATGTGGAACATTCATTGGCAAGAATCTGCATCTGATGTCATCCAGGTTAGAGAAGCACCTTTGTTTTTACCGTGAAAGCACTGGGGTTCAGTGGTTTGGCCACCTTGGCAGTGTGAGTAAGCACAGAGTGAAAGGCAAGTTAGGGGCCAGACCTTTGTGGAGTTAGAACAAATACAGAGGCATCAGACTTCAAATGCAAACTATGGAAGTTTCTGTCAATAACAGCAATTTCCACTTGTCAGAAATTGTATCTATGTTATATTTTTTTAAAGTTTGACGCACATGATGGACAAGATCAAGTGCTTAGCTATAGTCAGGAGATACCAATAGTTTAACCACAAAGATTTAAAAGAAGAGAAACGCAGAATTCCTGGCAGAAAAAACACGTTCTATAAAAGAAAACAATAAACTTCTATAAATTAGAATGACATATTTTCACTATACATAAGACACTCATAAGATTGAGTCATCTATTGTGTTTATCCATCAGCCCAGCTTTCCAGTGCAGTGACACATGGAGCAGATGTTTGTATTTACATGATTGCATTGAACCTGGCACAGCCGCATGAAGCACGTCTGTCGAAAAAGTAGTCCCTCAGCGTTTGTAAAACCTATGTGTCCTACCTTCAAGTTTTATGGTAAGAACATATGTTTTAGCTCCAGCTTCCAGAATCAAAATATACTACAAATCTATGACCTTTGCAACATTCAGACTTTTGTTTCTGCTGCTGGAAGTCTTCACGCTCTCAGACGCTGACGGGACCTCCTTTGGCCATAATTGCTCCCTTTGAAAATCACCCACCAGTATTTACATCACATTTACATACATAGAACACAAAAAAGACACAAAGTAGTAAGGGATGGGAGGCTCGGCTGTGTGCACATTGACGGTCTGATACAGCAGTTATTCTTCACCCACACGTTCCTGTTTTGGTCAGCTTCTATCCCTGAATGTGGGGTCCATCAGATGCGTCTTTAGTCATGCATTTGTTATTGCATTGTTTTCCTCGTCATACTTTGAGGCTGCATATTCAAAATCAAACTTTCACAAAAATGAATTCAGTGCAACAGAAAATTCAGGATCTTATGTCTTTCGTCTCCCAAAAATGAGGCAGTTGCCTAAATGGTTTTATAAAAATTGTTGGTTAAGAAAATTTCTGAAGGTTAAACTTTCCTCCCGGTCAGATTTTGCAACCTTTTTTATGAACAAAATGGTTCCATGCTCTCAAGTTAAGTGAGACAGATTATCCTTAAGACTCAGCCGTTCAGAAGAAGGTGTGCAGGATCAGGGACACTCAAGACGGTTTTCAGTTTCCAGTTTTCTTCACCTGTACACTCCCGCAGGACTCCCTGTCACTGAGCTGACCTCAGTCGTCTCTGGGTAGTAATGAGAGCATAGCAACACAACACTGCACAGCTCTGTCTGCCTTTGAAGTGCAATTTTAGGTGGGAGATTGTGATCCAGGGCTGTGGGTGTCAGATCAGCCTCTCTTCTGGAGGCACCTTCAGCACACTGCCCATCTCCAGTCGGGCACCGGCCACCTCCTGGGAGCTGGGGCTGTAGGTGCCCTCAGACTGGCGCTTCTTTCGCGCCGTCATGACGAGGAAGAACACGATGAGGATAGCCAGGAGCACACAAAGGGTTGTCAATGGGATGGTCACTGCCAGCCACGGTACTCGCTCCCTATGCTCCTCCTTCTGCAATAATACATACTATAAAGCTTTACAACAATAAAGAATAATAAAAAAAAAATTGTATACTATTAAAACTCCAAGCAATATTGGCTCACATCTCAACCCCCATTACCCCCTTTTTGCCTGCCGTTCCTGGCTGAGCAGCTGCCTCAAGCCCTTAACTCCCCTCTGCTCTGCTGTTCACATGCGTGCACGATCCGGTTGCACAATTTTTTTTTTTTTTTTTATTAATCTCTCTTTTGTTTCATTTAACCAAGAAAAAAGGCCAAAGCCTACAAAACCTTAGTAACGACGTAACGAAAGTCTCTATAGTTTCTATAGTCATTTTTTCTTAGGCATCTCAAGAGATTTCGACACGATTCATTTCACTGGGTATGAGTTGTGTGCAGTTTTGGTGAATTTTTCAGTGTGTGGCGGGGGTGAATTTTTTGCTCAAAGGAGCAGTAAGAAAAAGAATTGCGGAACAATCTGGTTCTTGTTGTCCAGGACTGATGCGGGTCATAATAATACAAATCCATTTGAGAACAGTTCAAACAATGTTAAATTTTTGCAACGCCTGATTAAAACATTTTATATTTTTTACCAACTTTTTGTGCTGAAAATATAGACAAACTAAAGCAATAGAAAATGACAGCATGTGATTTCCAGAAAAGCCTCTTTTAAAATCTCTGATGAGACCAAATTTGAACCACCTAACATTTGTGGAGACAAAAAAAAAAAAAAAAAAAAAACACAAACCACAAAGGTTTTCTCTTAATGTGATTGGTCCTGAGAGGATCTGCAGAAATAAAGGGATCAACTCTCTGATCCCTGTGGTGCAAATGCGCCTGAAGATTTACATAAGAAGGCTAGAGCTTGTAATATCAGCAAAGTGGATCCTTGTTGCTTGACGGGCTTTAATGTAGGATCTGAAACTTGGATTTGGTGGACCATTTTTGTGAAGATGTGCAGAGGACACCCAACAAAGGGTTGTGTGTTACTTACATTATTCTCGCACAATTTTCCACTAAAGCCTTGGACACAAACGCACTTGAAGTGGTTGAATCGATCCTGACAGGTGGCACCATTCAGGCAAGGATTTGAACTGCATTCGTCTATTTCTACCTCACACCTGAAACACACCAAAGGGTTTGTGTTACAGTACAGCAACACTTTTAGTGCAGACATGGATACTGGTCTGTCCCCCTTTGCAGTGGTTCCCACAGACAAAAACCCACTTTTAAGCTACACACACATTGCCCTCAGGAACACGCATTCAAGTGACTACTTCCAATGAAAAGTCACATTTTGAGCTTCTGCGTTCAAAACTCTCACATTCACACGTTGCTACACAATTTTCTACAACTGTTTTTGGGCTTTACAAAAAAAAAAGGAAAAAAAACATGTTTATTTAACTCTGAAAGTTAAACCAGCTGAACTTTGACCAATCAGGGACTTTGATTTAGCAGTGACTTACAAATGGCGTTCTTTTTATTTCACAGCAGTTCCAACCATTTGAAAATTGATCATAGGAGAGACATTAATAATTGCGGTTTGTACCCGACTGGAATTCTATGACACCATGTCTTTCATATATCGGAATAGAGCTGTGTAAGAAAAAACCTGGAGCAGGCTTCCAGAAATTTGCACCGCTTTGACGTTTCACACCAAGCCTCTTCCAACTGTAGGCGGCAGAATCACGTAGTGACAGTCCAGTGTAAATGCGCTTTTAGCACATCACATGGCCATTGTAAACATAACAGTAGATACAGGGGTTGGACAAAATAACTGTAACACTACACTTTTTAATGCTCCAATCCACACTGCCTATATCGTTAACATTGGTATGACAAGCATGAAACTGAGCTGGAATACATGGAATGGCCCTTCAATCTCTGGATCTCAATATCATCGAGCATTTGTGGCGTATTCTTGAGTGACAAATCAAGAACCAGGAAGAGTGGCGGAAAATTCTGATGGAAGAAGTCAAGAAGCAAATTTAACAAGTGTTCCAATTATTTTTTCCAACCCATGTGTACATTAAAGAGATTTAAACTGCTGATCTCACCTGACACCTGTGTATCCAGGTTTGCAGGAGCAATTGCCTCCAGAGTCTCCTCCAACACAAACTCCATCATTGAAACATTTAGTCTTTGCATCACACGCAACCGGAGGGAAACGCCACCTGTTGAATAAGCAGAATGAACATTTTAAATCAATTTACTGAGTAAATTTGTCCTTTTTTCATCCTTTGGTGAGGAGGGAGTTCATAGCCTTGTTTTTGTCTGACTCATTGAACACAAAACTTAAGTTGATCTCTGAATGAAAATGTGGAAACTACTTTAGATTTCAAATAGTCACAGAAATATTTTTAAAAATTCTAAAATTTAAAAAATGTGTCATGTTGACTGATATTTTGAATTGCTTAAAATTACTAAATTGAATTATTTAATTTTTTTTACTGAAAATAGAGCTAAACAATGTTCTAAAAAGTCTGCAATTTTTCTTCTTAATGAACTTAATGTTTTTCTTAATTTCTGAATATTTTGAAATCCAATAAATGCCATTTCAAGGAAGTTGCTTCTAAAATCCGAAAATGTTTTAACTGGCTAAGAATCTGCAGAAAAACAAGTTTGTGTTTGTGTTGCTTCTGTGAATAATAAAGGAAAAAAGTGGGAAACATGTACTCTTCTCATTTGTATAATTCTCAATTTACCATACTTTAGAATAAACAGAAGCATAAACTGTGTCACATTTTAGAAGAATAATGCAGCCAGGAACTACATTAGAATAGACATGACGTATTACCAATAGATATAGATGTCTGTAAATATCCTCAACACAACAGGATGTGGCCTCTTTAAAGTTCCACTGATCATTTTCTGATCTACTGTAAAAGCGTCTTTTATTATGATTATGCCGTTTTTAGCTCAAATCAAAAAGCTTGTGTCTCTTTCTAGGATATAGTTTCTGCAGAGCAGCAGCAATTCATCTGAAATTCACCTCTGAGTCTGTTGGCGAGGTGTAAGTCTACTCATTTCCCAGACATCCCTTTGTTTAAATGCCCTGCCCCCCCCACCCCACCCCAGCTTACAGCTCCTTACAACTCCAACCTAACACTAGGTGTGCAACAAAAATGGTGTTTGGTTTAACCATCAATCAATTGTTTTTTTGTAGAGCATATTTCATCAACAGAATGTGCTTGGCATAAAAGACAAAAATATTATTCCATGGTTAATGGTTTCAGCATGAGTTTCTACCTCTTGTCTGCTTTTCTGTTTTACTCTGTCCACTCTTCAGTCTTGTTTTTAGTGTTATGACTGTCCAGCTGCAGTCTGCTTTTGGTCCTCCCTCTGTCAGTTTACATCTGGCACCACATTGCTGCTTTTTTGTGTCTCAGTGTCATGTTTTAAAATGTCCTACTTGTTTAGATCCTGTTGAGCTTCTCTCATCCACTCCAATGAAAATTGTGTGTTAGCAGAAACTGTCTTAAAAACCAACAGGCTTTTTGATTTTGGCTAAAAACTGCATAATCATCATTACGAGATGACTGGAAAAGATAATACAGCAGATCAACATATTGTTGGAGTGGGAATTTCAAGTATTTCTTTTTGGTTTTACTTTTTTAAAAAGTTTTTCAGTTGAGTTTTGCCAGTCTTTGTCTTGGCTTCTGCCCTTCTTCAAACCTCGGCTTGTGATTCTTATAGTATTTCTTCAGCTACAACTGTTACAAGTTTTGGAATTCAACAACTCTAAACTTGTGCAAATGTTAATAATCACAATAAAGTTTCACGCTTTTAGCTTAATCATCTTTTCCCAAACCAAAAACCCCAGTCTGCTCAGCAGTCTAAACTTTAATCAGTGTGAAATATAATTTTGTTTTTGAAAGAGGGTCACTAAAAGTAAATATGCCCTTGATAAAGTAACTTCATCACTTACTGTAGGAGATCAGGATAGCACACAATGATGCAAGAACACACTGTACGTGTGAATGGCCTGGTCCATTCAGATCCCACTTAACTATAATTAAACCATCAGGGGTTAACCATTGCAGGTGGCTAAACTACCAGCCGTGAGCTTTGCTGTCTATAAAATCAATTCTAATGAATCTAAAAGGCGTTGGTGCTGTGAGGATTTCTGCACGAGAAAAACACAAACACCAAAACTTACAAAAGCATCATTTTTCAGTAATGTGCTGCACTTCACTTCTCCAAGGAACAAAGTCTGAAGACCAAGTCAAACCACAGAGGTTTGGTGAGGACTCTGCTGTTTTCACCATCTATTGTAAGTCATGTGTGAATATTGCTTAAGCACTGCTTGGATTGCTTATTACATAAGCAAAAGCTGCAATGACAGTTACAGTTACTGGGTTTCTCGTGTTTGCCTTTACCTTTCACACCAACAGATCTGTTTCCTGTACCACCAAATCCTATTAACCTTTTTACCTGGCAGGTGCACTGCTGCAGGTTTAATGGGTCAAATGCTCCAAGTCACACACCTCTTAAGGAGGATACAAAGCTTCACACTGATTGGATAGTTGCATGGTTTGCCCAAAGCATATCCTTGCTTTACTAAGAAGTTCACAGACAAACCACGTGCAGCCTGGATGTCTTTTGAAACAGCAAAGTGACTGTGGCTACAACTATACAGTTAATAAGACATTTTGATTATGCTCAAAAATTGTTAGAGTTGGCCTTGGCTCACCTCATTATACCTGACTTATAATTATGTGTATAAACAATGGCCTTTACTGTCATTGTTTTGCAACAACAACATTTAAAATCTGTCTATACAGTGGTTGGATTTATGCTGCATGGTGGTGTACTGGTTACTACTTTCACAATGAGAAGACCCTGGTTCAAATCCTGGCTCCGACCTTTCTGTTCGGAGTTTGCATATTCTCGTGTATGTGTGGGTTTTCTCCATGGGGGCACTCCCGCTTCCCCTCACAGTCCAAAAACATACTTCTGTACTGAATTGTCAGTAAGTGTGCATGTGTGTGTGTGTGTGTGTGTGTGTGCATGGCCCTGCAGCAGACTGGTAACCTGCTCAGGGTGTATCCCACCTTCACTCAATAATAGCCAGGACAGGCTCTGATGACGCCGTGACAACAATAGAGATTCAGCAGGTTTAAAGGTTGGAGGGAAGGAAGCATCCACAACATCATTATTCCAGACTTGTCTTACTCCAGTGACAATCAGGAAAATAAGGAAACATGTTTGCTTCTGAATCATATCCACAGCTGTGGTGTCATTGATGGCATTTAAGGGCTCTAAATCCAAGCCAACAGTGGTTTGTACAGTGCTCCAGTCCCTTCGTTTTAAATCCTATGTAGATTTAATGTCAAACTATGAACAAAAAGAAATTTGCTAACAAATGAACCACCAAAATACACCATACAAGTGGGAAATAACATGGAAGTAGTACTCACTGACAGCGCTTCCCTTTGAAGCCAGGAGGACAGGAACAGCTATGAGTTCCAGCAGTTTCCTCACAGCGCCCTCCATTGACGCAGCTGAACTCCAGGCAGTTGTCCACCTCTTCTGCACAGTTTTTTCCTTTGTATCCAGGCTCACAGTCACAGTGATAGTCCGCCAGGAGGTCTTTGCACTTTCCGTAGACACAGGGAGATGAAGAGCATTCATCTGTTTGAGCCTCACACAGTTCCCCCTCCCATCCTGAGCGGCAGCTGCAGTTAAAGTCATTGAAATGGTCTTGACAGACGCCCTGATTGAGACAGGGTTGGGAATCACAAACTGGAGCGCCTTGACAGCCAATGATTGGCTCATGTCCTCCCAGTTTAGTGAACTGACTCTGCTGAGGAGCGTCTGTTACGTTCACCAGCGGCAGATAAACACCACCGACTCTCACCTCCCCTAAGCATCCAGTAAATCTTTCTGCTAGCCAAATGTTGCTTTCATTGAGGAAGTTGAGGTTTCCTCCCACTCCAAAGCTAACACCAGCTCTTTGGCCATCCACTGTGAGGCTCCAGCGAGACAGGGGCTGTGCAGGCTCCACCATGCTGAGCTGGATGTGGTGCCACGCCCCATCTGCGATCGTCCTGTCACTTGTAAAGGCCAGCAGGGGAGCACCAGCCCCACTATCCAGTTTGATAAGAAGACTGGAGTTGAGTAGGCCCAGGCAGAAGACCTCTGACCCGCCATCAGACCGCAGCAGGATTCCAGTCTCATCCCGCGTGCGTAAGTCAATGGTGATATTGTTTACGGGGCTCTGTAGAGACCTATAGGCAGAATACTGCAGGGAGTTGTCTTGGAAAGTGGCTTCACCCAAACCTGTGGAAGGAGATGTTGTGAGTACCCCAAAGGCATTCAGTGAAAGCTTTAGTCACATGTACCCGTATGGAGGTAGTTCTGCGCAGATGCTGCAGGATTTTGGCTTGTGTGGACTCATGGAGGGTCGTAGAGAGGTGCAGCTGTATCTTAATAGGATTGAAGATGTGTTTTGCAGTTCCCTTGAGGCTCTTGTGGCTGCCACAAGGGGATGTCCTGAAAATGAAATGAACCATTGTCCTGCGTGTGGTAAGTGTATTGTGGAGTATTTGTAGGGATAATGTTAGTTGCACGCATTTATGACAGATGAGTGATGCTGTCATACGGTGTCCTTACGACACAATCTAGTCATTAGTATGGTGCAAGTATTGGCTCCTTACTGACCTTGCGCACAAATGCATGGGGTCTGCAGGTGATGCGAAAGTGATCATAGGACTTCCAGACAAACCACAATTATTTTCTACATTTCTCAGTCAGGCTTCATACAAAGAGTGCACACTTTTCACTTGAGCAGCACTAACGGGCTCCTTGTGCAGAGTGTGGGAGGGTTGAAAAATGAAAAATCCATACAACGTGCCTGTGTCTTCCGTACTTCATCCCTACGAGTTCTATAGTTTGCTATGATCTGTCACCCACAGCAGACTCACAGAAAAGAATGTGCACAATTCAGCTGTAGTCTCATCAAGTGGTCTATGAATTTGATATTTCGTGGAGCCACCTGTTTACCTCATGCAGGATTGCCCATTTTTCATCCGCAGACAGCCTGTATCCACCCTTAAGGGCAGTTGTGACTAAGGCCTCAGCTGTCATGGACATAGACTGTTGAAGTGCTCCTGTATTGCGCTGGCTGTGATGAAATTGGTGTAAAGACTTTGTTTTTATTTTGACATGAGACCAAGCTTAAAAGACTAAATGATTAAATGGCTTTTAGATGCATTAAACAACAACACTTTTTGACTTCTGAACTGAAACAAATACTATAAAACTGTAATTGATCAAATATTTAGCTCTATAAATCTCTCTATATATGTTATGGGGTGCAACAATTAATCAAATTAATCGATTAATCAATTTCTATTCCTATTATCCAACCAGATCAATGTGTCTGAGGCAGGTTGTTAATAAAACTGAGCTGTATTATTATTAAATCATTTCAAAATGAGATCAATCGGCCAGTATCCATATTGGAAAATACCATTTGGATTGAGACGCATTACGTTTATTTTACTATAACGTAAAACCAACCAAGTACATCAGAGCGGACAACACAGGTAATGCAGTAAAAAATGATCAACCATCAATATGTGGATACACTTTGAATCTAGCAGACATGTGAGTTCTAAAAATGTTCCTTTGGATTGTTTTGATGTGGAAAAACATCGAAGCTTTAAACAACAATTTTGTCAAACTAAAATGTGAATGGATTTGACATTCATTCTTGTTTACTTGTTTGTTTGTACATATGTTTAATTTACACATGATTATCTTGGAAGGAATACAAGGAGTCTGGAAAACTTCACCTGCTCGGTTCAGTCCCAGGTATTTATCTCTGAGTCACACTGGTTGAAGTTTTGGATAAAGATGTTCTGGATCTGTTTTAGGTCAGCGGATCGGATCGTTCAAAATGAACCAAAATCAATAATGAATCCAATCAGAAATCACTAATTATGGTATGAAACAAATCGTTTTTAAAATGAATTGTTATACCCCCAATGTGTTATCAACTTGTCATAAACATAGATTGTTACTTAGCTTTTGCTTTAACATTATGACCAATAAATGGTGAAACTATGAAGCGTTCTAACTCAAACACATTGGCAATCACTTTGAGCTCATTCACTGCTTCCTAAGCAAAGCTCTTCGGTAAAAAAAGTGAAAGCATCTCACTTTTTTGGAAAACAGTTTTTTTGTTGAATAGAACTTACATTCAAACCCATCTTGCAGATCTTTGCAGCGCACTCCATTAAGACAAGGCTTCTCAATGCACCACAAACGCGTCTCACACCGCTGGCCAGAGAAGTTGTGAGGGCACTTACACTTGAAGTCGTTCCACGTGACCACACACTGTCCGCCATTGAAGCAGGGTTTAACCTGTGAACAGACAAACCCAGGGGCATGGATTACACATAGAAAACCTGTAAGCAGTAGAAGCTGCAAGGACTGAGCAGGAGGGTGTCGAAGAAAGGGATTTATCACCAGATCAGTGCTTTCAAAGGGGTTGGTAAGTGCAGCATGTTGTCAAGCTCAAGCCACTTTCTAAACAGCCAATAAGTAAACAATCAGAAACTGTCATCTTTACAGTTTCACTTCTTTAAAGTTAATTCATAAAGGGAGATCAATTCTGTCCTTATGTGCATGTTTAGATTGAAGACACTGTTGCTGAAAAAAAGGCACAAAGGTGTTGGTTTAAAGCTACTTGTATTACAGCAAAAAGCATTGCTTTGATCAAAGCAATAATCGCTGTGAGTTGCATGTCTGTTCAATAATGCAGACAAAGTTGTGTCTTCAGCTGATAATCTCAACACTTTTCCATAACAGCACAGAGATGGAAGTGAGAGTAAAGGCTAGTTTAAGATCTAAGCACCAGAAACTTACACCAGACCTCCTTCATGTGTTTGCTGCACTAAAACTACTAAACTTTTCATGGTAATCTTGTTGATTTCTTACAACGTGCAGCACAGCAGCACATACAAGTGACACTTTAGTTATTCATCTTAAATTTAAAATTTTGTATTATTGGGATGTTTATGAGCTGTGGATAACTATGAAACCAGTGTGATTCTAGGTTCATACTTGGCTTGGAAACGTGCATTTAAACGGCCACTTCAAGAGAAAAGTCTATGGAAAGTCACCTATATGTGCATTGGCTTCTGTTCAAAACTCTTCTGCTACATTCACACTGGGCTTGTGTGTTGTATGTCCAGCCCATGTTGTTTACACCTGACCAGCACCGGACAAGCAGGGAGGGGCTTCTTCTTTTATTATTCTACTGTTCACTAACACGGTGCACGGTGGAACAGTGGTTTAGCATTCTTGCCTCACAGCAAGAAGGTTCACGGTTAAAGTCTAGGCCTGGGGACTTGAAACAGTATCATCAATGCTGTGTGGAGTTTGCATGTTCTCCCCGTGCATGTGTGGGTTTTCTCCTGGGACTCCGGCTTCCTCCCACCATCCAAAAACATGCTTCATAGGTTCATTGGTTAAATTGTCCCTAAGTGTGGATGTGAGTGTGCGTGCGTGAGTGTGTGAATGTGGCCCCTGCGACAGACTGGCGACCAGTCCAGAGGTGTCCCCTGCCTTCACCCATCAGTAGCCGGGTTAAGCTCCGGCAGCCCCGTGACCCCGAAAGGGATAAAGTGGTTTGGAAAATGAATGAATGTTCACTAACGCATATCTATCACCAACAGTCGGAAGAGGTTTGGTGAGAAATGTTTAAGCAGTGCAAGGCTGAAGCCAAATTCTTACCCTACCCTTCTGGCTTCTCCTAACCCCTCCAATTCTAGGGGTTTTTGAAAAGAGAGGGGAGTCCAAATTAAACCTGGTCTACCAAAAGGTAGGGCGAAGGGACTTCCAGCGGCAGGCTGAGCTGCACTGTATTATGGAAGAGAAACACATTTCTTCACATGGGTGTGCTCTGAAGCACAGAAGTTTATATGTACATGTAAGTAATGACTTTTTGTTGAAGCAGGACTTTTTAAAGTTATAAAACCGACATTGTAATTTATTTCCGAGCACTGGCAGCTATTTGCTAACGTAAATGTTTGTCAGATATGATGACGTCATTAAGCGGTAGTGCCAGTTAGTGCCGTCCAACATCAAAGACACTATGTTTCTATTTCTTTCTGTTTGGAGGACTCAGTATAGGAGTAGGGAGAAGCCATAGGGATTGGGTAAGAACTCGGATTCAACCCTAAACTTACAAATCTTGCCTCCAGCCTTGTTTCTTTCACAGCTCTATTCTGGTGTTTGAAAAACTTGGTGTCAAATAACAATATAAAAAAACTTGAAAAATGTGTTAAGCAACTATATGTACATTTTCAACATTAACCACCGTGATGCTGCAGCCTCATGACTGCAGCACCACATAAACAATATGCTACTTCGTCTTCTGTCCCCACACTCTGCACAGCCTGCAGGAAAAATCAAAGCCGTAGACCACTCTGTGCGTCCGTGGAGCAAAGATGTTCATTGAAGTTATAGTGAAGACTTAAGCAACACAAAAGGGTTAGTAAGGGTGAAGTTGGTGAGATGTAGGCGTTTTTTTGTTTTTTTTAAAGTCCATCGAACTGGGCAATGCACCCGTTCATACTGTTCAGCCTGACTGTTTGACATTAAGAAAATATGCAATCAGTGTAGTTTGTGTGATCATCCTGGGGGTGCTGACATATCATCTGCACACCCCTTTCATTCAACATTTGCGCGTGGTCAGTAATGATCTAGTGCCAACCCTATCAACCACAGTGGCATTTAAGCACTGTATGACAGCAGCCCAATCCGTCACAAGTGTCATTATTCTTACAAATACTTCATGATACACTTATCACACACATGATAATGGTAAATTTCCATTTTCATGACGTCCCTAAAGGTGGCCACATGAGCTTCAATGGAACTGCAAGACACAACTGGGCTCCCTTGAAGATGCAGCCCCACCTCTATGTGCACAGACAACCCAAAAACCTGCAACACCCGTTCGGGTCAATTCTTGTATGTGTGTATGTGACTACAACCTTACCCAAACATTACAGCTGCAGCATAAAAAAGCCTAGTATTGCATGCTTTAACAAACAAGTTGGAAAATGCTGGAAATTCAACTTGCAGAAAGTGAGTCAGGAGAATTTAGAATAAAACTCATGTAGAAACACCAGAACTGAAAAACAGCCAAAGTCTAATTTAATTCTGAACTGTAAAGCCTGATTATTGCAGTTTTAAATTTAATCCATCCATCTTCAAGACGTGCTGAATCCCTTTTGGCACCACAGGGTTGCCGGAGTCAACCCAGCTACCTAGCTACTGTTGGTCCAAGGCGGGGTACACCCTGAACAGATCACCAGTCTGTTGCAGGGCCACACCTTGGGGCAATTTAGAATAATCCATTAACCCATGAAGCATGTCTTTGGACTGTGAGAGGAAACCCAGAAAAAACCCACAAATGCATGAGGAGAACATGCAAACTCCACACAGAAAGAACTAGACATGAGTACAACCCTAAACTATTATGCATCATGAAAAATTAAAACCCTCTTTCTTGTTTCAGTCCATGTGCTGTTTCTAATGTAACTGCGGTGATAATCATTCAGCAAATGATTTGCATCGGTTTACCTTGCAGGTGTTGTCGCTTTGGCATCCTTGCAGTACATTCTCTGAGCTGCCTTGATAAACCTCCAGCCCCTCTGGAGCAGTGCCTGCAGTCAGATGTCTGTGGTCCAGCCTAATGTCCTGCAGGCAGCCCTTGAAGTGTCCACCCCAGGCCTTCATGCTCTTGTCTGCAGGGAGCCCTCCAACAAAGGCCACATCTCCCGCCTCCACACTCACATTCCCTAAGGCGCGATGATGACCTGCTTTGGGGAAGTCCACATGGCCATTGTGAACCTTTATGGTCACCAAGTGATCGTTCCCATCAGTGATTGATCTGGCTTCTAAGAGCAGCGTGGTGTAGACTGTGGGGCTATAGAGAGCCACAGTGCCCTCCTTCAGATAGACGCTCAGATAAGGCTTTTCCTCTCGCTGGAACTGCAGCAGCAGGCCGCTGTGTTTGAGGGAGCGCATCAAAAAGGAAAGTGTGAAGTTTTGTCCATGGCTTTCTGAGATGTTAAAGATGGAGTAGCTGCTGGTGTTCTCATGCCCAAATGTCCACGACGGGTATTCTGAATCGGGGTGAAAAGGAAAATGTCAGATGGGATTTCAACTCACTGGGAGTTACGTGGGAGAGATTTGGCAGAAACTGGATCAAGAAATAAAAAAGGGAGTACAATACGTTTGTTTACAAAGCCACTGTGTTTAATTAGAAGGGATGTGTTCTTATAAGCAGAAGTTTAAAAAGCCTGTAGCCACTTTATTGAAGAGCAGTCAAGCAAACTGTTTTAGCTTTCTAGGAGATTATAAACTTTGGCTGCAGGTTTATTTTCTGTTTCAGGTACATGAAAAAGCTACAGAAAACATAATGTACTTTATATGCATATTATAGAAAAAACAAAACAAAAACATCCTGAGAAGCTGAAACAAAAGAAACACTTATTTCTCACAATACATTTATTAACCCTGAAGAACCCACTGGCTCAAGTTTGACAGCTGTGTTTCCCCTTTATTCCTTAAGTTTTAATACCATTTTTTTGTTAATTAATTTATTTTTTGTTTATTTGTTTTGATTTTGTGGGAGTTTTTGTGTTTTTTTGTGTTAATTGCTGCTACCCAAAGTGAACACACCAAATAATGGTCAAATTACTTCAGAAAAGTGTTTTTGGGTTCTCCAGGGTTAAACCTCATCATGAAATATCACAGGAAAACATACTCATTAAAGTATTAAAAATTGTGTTCTTTGTGTTTTAATATGTTCTTGTATCATTTTTCTGATGATAGATGACATATAGAAAGAATCTTAAACCTAAAATTGCACTATTGTTGTTGCACATGGTAATGAGGTGAACTTCTAATAAACTATTGTTGTTCAACAAAAACTTAAAAAACAAAAGCTTTTCTTTTATTATTTTGGCTAAAAATGTCCTTATCATGATAAAAAGACAACTGGGATTGATTTTAAAATGTATCAAAGATGACTAGAGTTGGGCTTTAACTACTTTAATCTTTGTTTCAGTGTGTGTGTGTGTGTATGTGTGTGTGTGTTTTATCAGTGTGTTTTCTGTAGCTACACAGTGTTACTTGCTGGGGATGCTCTTTTTTTGTTTTTTTTCTTGGCCCGGCTCATCCAAGTGCACAAATGGCACTGATATGCAGAGCTGGTGAGGTTTCATGACTCATATGCAGCAGATTTCATGTTTCTCTACGTATTGATAGCAAAAACTGGTTTAATCTTTCAGCATTAAAACTCTGAACAACCCCAAACGAGCAGCTTTGTTTGTTTGACTTCTGCATGTCTCCACCCTTCGCTTTAGCTGTAAGGGTATTTATCGAGGAGTGCATTCCCCACATTCTTTCTTTCAAAACAGAGCAGAAATATGAGTGGTGGGGATGTCAGATGTTACCTCCTTCACAGCGCTCGCCGAAGAAAGGCCGATGGCACCGGCAGCTGGCATGGACCCACATGTCGATGCACTGTCCCCGCTCCATGCACGGGTCATCCTGACACCACTCCTTTTTGTAGCATCCTAGTTTCATGTCTTTGTTGTCCTCTCTGATGAGATCTTGGGGCAGCAGTAGTTTTTGGTCAACTTCAAGGTCCTCCATGCAACCAATGAATCCCTTCCTGCTCACTGAGTTCGTCATGTATTCCTGTGGGACTCCTCCAACAAAAAGCTCCTGGAAGTAGCTGAAGTGGAGAAAGATCAGGTGGTTCTGACCCTGAGTCCTTACCTGGCATCCTTTTTCACAGCCAGGCCCTGTGACAGTCATGACCAGCCTTTGATCCATGGCCACAGTCACCTGATACCATCTCCCATCATTAAAAGGACCAGGATAAGAGACCTGCAGGACTCTTGTTGACTTCACTCTAACCTGGAGGGAGCCTTGAACAAGCTCCAGTGTGAAAAAGATCCCCATGTTGCCTCTGTAGAGCAGCAGCATGTCTGGTAAAGTGGTCCTGAAACGGAGCTGCATGTGGAGTTTTGGTCTTTTGTCATCCGTCCCTCGTTTGGTCCTGTTCTTCAAACCCGGCAACAGCAGGTGTATGTAGCCCTCGGAGGAGAAGGAGAAGGTGGTAGAGGTGTTGCAGAGCTCTCCACTCCAGCCAGGCAGACACATGCACACGTAGCTGTGCGCGCCGTCGTCCTTGAGGACGGGGACACAGCTCTCTTCGTGCTGACATTGATGCTGCAGGCAGCCAACCAGTCTGACATCGCAGTCCCGCCCACCCCAGGGCTCCTGACTGCCCTCCGCTGTGGGACAGTGGCAGTTGTAGGAGTTGGCAGCGTCTTCGCAAGTGGCACCATTTTTGCAGGGATTGCTGGCACACTCGTTGATGTCTTCCTCACAGTGTACACCTTCAGAAAAAACAGACAAAGAAGGTTGGTGCAGTCAACTGAAGTTGACCTAAAGCTGCAGTGCAAAGGCCCTGTGACAGATTGGTGACCTGTCCAGGGTGTACCTCACCCTCACCCAACAGTAAATAGGATATGCTCCAGCAACCCTATAAGGGATATTGTGGTTTAAGAAAATTACTGGATTAAAGACATTCTTATTTCAGGAAACTTCAAACTTTCAAAATAAAGGCATGTCATGACAACTATTTAAGATCACGTTCTGCACACTTCACAGGACTGCAGAGTTGCCTCAGAGAACCGCATTAAGCCCTCACAGCAGCAGTCACTTTGCATTAACCTAGTCCTTTAAAATACTCCAAGAGCAGCAAAGCTGGTTGTCCTGTTTGTGCCGGCCTGACATTCAAAGCTCGCCGTTTCCTCCGTGGCTGTGTGGGGGTCTGAGTTCTGTTGGATTCTGTACCTGTCAGATACCATGGCCCACAGCAGCAGCAGCACAGCAGCAGCATTAGGAAATCCATCATCCACCAAGACAAAGTTTCTTCAGGCTGGTGATGGCAGGACACAATCAAGCCCTCTCCTTTCACTCTGCCTTTCCCTTCCTATTACCAGCGCAAAGCTTACTCCACTCCTTCACTCTGCACCACGCAGACACGCAGAAGTGATTACTAGGCAGCCCTGCCCACCTCCTCCTTTCTGCCCTCCTTCGTCCCACCCTGGAATTGTTCCTCCCGCCCTTGCACCACTTGCTCCTGTTCTGACTGCATCTCCCTCTCAGCAGAGCTGTGAGCCTCCATGTGACTCCCACCCGTTGACAGGAGGAATGTTGTGCTGCAGCGAACCAGCTTTCCCGTCTTACTGCTGCCCTGCGTAACACACTCCCTGCTAGATCCCCACTAGCTTTTGTCAGGGAGCAGCAGGAGGTGCTGTAGGTTGGAGGTGCTCTGAGCCTGAGCTCATGAGGAAAAGAAAGATGCACATGAATCTGGTCGCTTACAAACAGATGCACAGTGTTGGGTAAATTACTTTTAAAGAGTAATTGATTACTTTAGTTACTAGATGACAATGTAAATAAATTACTTTTGCCCATTCCCCAATTTAAAAAGTAATTCACTATTTGTTATTTTTTCCACTCACATTCAAATTCTCAATGGATCAAAGGCGGCACAAACAAGATATACCCTTTTAAAATCAACAAAAATGCCATAAATAATGCACAAGGGCAATCAGATTTTTTACCACCACCTCATTTATCTTAACTCATGAGCATGAGAAAATGTACATTGTATGTAGACAGGTGACTCATTGACACTACAACAGTGAAAAGCAGTTTATCTCCAGGACAAAACTTGCACTGAAATGTTTTTGTCTTTGTTTTAACAAATTGGAAGTAATTTGAATATCTCAAATAGTTGCAGAATCCCCCTACGAATTCATCCACGTCTATGTTCCGTTACTGACAAAAGTAATTCAATTACAGTAAGTCTTTGCTTTGTAATTTCTTACTGACAACACTGTGTTTAAGTATCAGAATGGAGTGGAGCAGGCAGCTTGTAGCCAGTGTATGTAACAAAACATGATCTTTTTCAAACAGCAACTTTTCATCTACTCTAGGTGTGGATATGAGAGTGCATGGGTGTGTGGTTGTGGCCATGCGAAGACTGGCGACCTGTCCAGGGGTGTCTGCCTTTGCCCATGAGTCCTGTGACCCCGAAAGGGATCAAGCAGTTTAGAAGATGAATGAATGAAAACATTTAGACTCACAGAAACTTCTGTTCTGGTGCAGCTGGATCTGATTGCCACTTTTGATCCAGTAGATCACCAGATTTTATTCAACAGACTTAGGTGTAAAGTGGACCTCTCTTATCTTTATTCTTATCTTACAGATTGACAGTTTTATGTAAGTATGGAGATATGATCTTCAATAACCTGTGAAATAAGTTGTGGGGTTCCCCAAGGGTCAATTTGAGGTCCTATACTTTTTAATTTATACATTTCCTCTTGGATGTCATCAGGAGACACTGTGTTGATTTTCACAGCTACACTAATGTTACACAGCTTTACATTACTGTGTCCCCTGATGACCTTGAACCTGTAAACACTCTTCTAAATTATATTTTAGATATAAAGTCACGGATGGCAGAGAACTTCTAACAGCTAAACCAGGACAAAACTGTAGTTTTAATCTGGATCCTGAAGACAAAAGAAAGATGGTTTTACCAAAACTTTAGAATTGCAAACCTTCTCACTGTGAGGAATTTAGGCATTCTTTTTGACTCTGAATTGAATTTTATCCCTCATATTAAAAATGTCGTTGAGACAGGATTGTTTTCATCTCAAAAACATTGTCAGAGTCCGTCCATCCGTCCATTCCTCTCTCTTGCCAGCACAGAGGTGCTGATGCATGCTTCTATTTTTAGTAGGTTAGATCATTGTAATGCCTTACTCTCTGGTTTACCTAGAAAATCATTTGCCCGCGTACAACTATCACAGAACTGGCACGAGTTCTGACGAAGACCAGAGGGCAGGAACACATTACACCCATTTTGAAATAGCTGTATTGGCTCCATGTGCATTTCAGATTTAATTTTAATATTCTTTAAATGGTTTCTAAATGTTTTTATGGTTTTGGGCCTTTTTATTTATGTGATTTGCTTCTAAAGTATGAATCCTCACAAACCCTGAGGTCCTCTGGCGTTTTAGTTGTCACTAAAGTGAGGACCAAAACCTGTCATGAGGCCATTGGCGTTCTGCCACTATGGTCCTCGCCTGTGAAACAGCCTACCGGACAACCTCAGGGCCGCAGAGACCGCAGAGGTTTTCAGACAGAGACTCAAGACTCACTTTTTTAACGTGGCTTTTAGATCATCCTAAATGCTTATTTATGAATTCTGTATTATATTTTAATATATATATTTCTCTATATTTAATTTTATTTTGTGCCTTTAATGTTGTTTTGCATTTGCGCATCCAATTTCTGACCCATTGCCAGGGTTGCTGCCCTTTGTGGGGGTGATCCGACTTTACAGCCTCAGAGCTATGGAATGGACCCCACTGCTGTCCCGGTCTGGGTGGGCACAGTGGCGATGTGCCTGCGGCTGAGCTGGCTCCTGGTATGAATAGATACCCAAAATACTGTTTCTTTACAGCAGACCCAAGCCTTAAGTTTTTTGTAGAATTGTAATTTTATTATTTATAAAAGTATAAAAGTATTCATTGTTTGTGGGAGATATGGGGGGGGGGGGGGGTAAGGGTCGATTGGGTTTTTATTTATTTATTGTCTGTTTCTGTTTTTAACTGTAAAGAACTTCACTTTTTTATAAATAAAGTTTGATTGATTGAATTCACAATGATTTTATTAAAGAATTTCCCAGAGCTGCAATTTTAAGCTTAATTTTCTTTATATTCCTCCATCATGAGAAAAATGCCCCAAGAAGATGTTAAAAACACCATTTTCATCACTTCAAATTTAAGCTAACAAAAAGTTCAACATTTTGTAGGAAGTCTGTTGAAATAATGGCCTTCATTCTATAACATTCATTTTATTCTATGTGATGTTTTTAACAAATTGATAACAGACTGAAATATGAGTATTTTAGAATTGAGAGAAAAACAAATCTTAAATAGGATGTTCTTAAAGCATTTGTTCTTGTGCCAGCTAATCAGTTATTCATCCTGCAACTTTATCGGTACAGGAAGCTTTAACTGTCAACAAAGATACTTGTCGCACTCATGCACGCTCACACACACATTTGGGTCCAAACATACATACAATTATAGGGTTTGGGAAATTGTGTGTTGTCTTTTAATGAAAACTTTTGATAGGAAATTATGACCAAAATTATTACATCCACATTCTCAAGATTTCATTTACTACATATCTATTTTGTTTGTCACAATTAAGAATAAACTGATGATTTAACTTCTGCTTGGTTTGGGTCTTCAGAACATGAACATTTCAAGGATTGTCTGAACCATAGTAATGTGAAGTTATTAAAAAGGAAAAAAATGTTCTATGATAATTAGAGCAAAATAAAAACTATGACTGTATTTTATCAGGAAAACATGAGATAAAACTGAAGAATGACTAAAGACGGCTGGGTGAACAGTGATAATGAACTCCTGAGTGCATGCTGTTAACGTTCCTCTGCTCTCTCTGAGCTGCAAACCGAGATTTCAGAAAAGAGATACGTTCTGAAGACAATCAAGACACGTTCAGTTCTCCTTTCAGGCTGATGCTGTGAAACCTCACAGTGGGTTTGTTTTCTGGATGTGGGATGCAGGTACAAAACAGTTGCTTAAAGAGGAAGGAGGATTTGTCAAACCCACAGCAAGTTCAAGATAGCCCGTCTTAATCTCTGAACACCAATGAAGACAACAAAAACATTATGATCACTGGAGAAAAATACCAGATACACTTCAGTAGACGTTACAGGGCATTTTGCAGATGGATTGGGTGGGTATAAAGTTTCAGTGGTACTTGAAATGTGTTTTCAACATGTTCTGGTGCCATTTTTCTGATGATGGTGGACTTGTTTATAAAGCAAATGAAGACTAAAATTGCATTTCTGAGTTTTTCTTTGTTTCACTTCGTTGTGAGTCAGGAGCAGACAAAGTTTGAAAAAGTTTGCATTTGTGATGCTGATGGGGCAACAGCTCCCTGCTGCGCTCCATTCTGATGTATCCACTTGCAGACAAATAGATCCATGCATGAATCTGACTCAAAACTGTACGGCTGGATAGCTCCAGTATTGCTTGCCTATTTTGCTGTAGGCTATTGGTGATGCTGGTTTGGGGGTTGTGGGGGGTGGTAAGCTGGCAGGAGAGAGTATAAACAGAGAGCTCTCAAAGGGAAAGGGAAGGGGAGCAGGGTGCTTGTGTCAACAGGCCCGCCCTCAACTCAGAGGTGAATTTCTAATGTCCTAGAAGGTTTTTTGATTTGATTGACAACAGCATGATCATATTTAAAAGACCACTGGACGCTTTTACAACAGATCAAGACTGAGCACATTCAAAATTAAATTATTGGCTGCATATGTAGAAGATCATGTTCTTTTTTTTACTTTTCTGAAGGGCTGCTAATAACCGAACAATGCTGTGCTAAACATAACAAGAGAGTATAACTAGAGAGAACTCTGAATCCATCTGTTTTTTGATTTTTTCATGTTATTCTTAACAGTAAAGTTCAAAACTCAAATCAATGTATTTCTTTAAAAATTTCAAATGACATCTGGTTAAATTCAGATCTAACTTTAAAGTATATCTTTGCATTTTCTGTGCATTTCTATCAATTTTAAATATTATTGTGGAAGATGTTTGGATGCTGCTCCAGGTATTGCCAGTGTGCTGCTCCAGCTTGGATGTCAGTTCTTAGAAATTTATCTGGAAACCTTTTTTTAATGAATTCCTAATCAACTCTGAAGTAAATTTGGAATAAGATCATAAAAATCTAGTGTTTTGAGAAGCAAGTTTAGAAAACCAAAAAACAGATGGATCCAGAGTTCTCTTTAGTTATATTATGTTTAGCACAGCATTGTTCGGTTATTAGCAGCCCTTCAGAAAAGGAAAAAAAACATGATCTTCTACATGTGCAGCCAATAATTTAATGTTGAATGTGCTCAGTACTGACAGTACAGAAGTTAGTTTGGTTATTTAGAACTTAGTAAATGTTTCTTTTCTTTCTGAGCTTTTGACAGCCTGACCTTGCCAGGACACCTATTTTCAGGTAAAACAGGAGCTTTAACTGCTACTTTAACATAAAATGTGTTTTTCAGTTTTATCACGTTTTTCTGTTGGTAACCTCTGAACATCTGATTGTAATCTTCATTCTTAACTTGGGTTCAAGCAAGGTTCCATTCATTTCATCTGGACTCCAGAAAGGTCCTCGCTGATTTTTAGTCAAGTTTTTGTACATTTTTTGTCCTTAGAAGAGAAGTCAGTCAGGTTTTTATGGGGGCCTGTAGCTAGAGACAAATAAATGCTAATATAGTAAGTATTATATTATTTATTAAAATATTGCTTTGGTGGTGGAAAAACTCTTTTGTACAAAGAAGGCACATCAGTCTACTTCTGTCTATAGTGCCATCGGGATGATTTTGAAATGTAAATTTTCTACTAATTATACAGACTATTGTCATGTGCATCTCGATTTTCCCTTCTCTCTGCAACTGTTTCTCCTTACCTTGGTCTCACCAGAAGTCAGTCAGCAGCCAGTTGATGTTCACATCAGGGTGTGGTTAACGCCTAACAAGTACAAACCTAAAACTTGATTTTGAAAGAACTAGTCTTATAGATTAAAAATGAGATAAACCTAATTTGACAAAAACACTAATTTTGAAGGTGATTATTTGGCACCCCTGATATTTGATTGTACCTTTACAGACTTGTGCTTCATTGAAGTTATATTCAACCTTTGCAAAACAGCTGCAGCCTTTTGGCTCAGAGGCCACATACCAAAGGCATTGCCTCTCATGAGGTCATTGAGGACAGTTCCTGCATCGGATCTGTATCTAAAGAGGAACTGCTGCTGAGAAAATATCTCCTGCTAAAAACAAGATAGGAAAAGGAGCATATTCTTTTCTCCTACCTGTGAAGCCGTCTGGGCACAAACAGCGATAAGAGTTGACCAGATCGTGACAGCTTCCGCCATGCTGACACGGAGCAGACTCACATTCATCCACATTGACAGAGCAGTTGTGGCCTGCAAACAGAATGTGTTTTTCAGGAAAAACAGGAACAAAAACTGTGACATTTTTATTTTGAAAGTGAAGCTCACCGGTAAATCCAGGCACGCATAGGCAAATGAAGCCAGCTGCGATGTCATAGCCAAACATGGTTGTCCTGAGTTCAGGGAGTTTCTGGTAGTTCTGGATGTCTGACCGCTGGAAGCAGGTTCCACCATTGTCACAAGGATCTCGCTTACACTCATTGATATCCACCTGGCAGTTCTCCCCCTCATAGCCTGTTAACATGGGCAGAAGCACATGAAAGAGCAGGAGGGGTCATGAAATCCAAAGTATTTGTCTCCCGAAAATTCCTGTGGTCACATTTGAATAAAACTGTCAGATTCTCTTCTGTAAAACTCATCCACAGCTGATTTATGGCGTGTGTACTGAGCTGCAGAGTACCTGGCCAGCAGACACATGTGTACTGGTTGATGCCATCTAAGCACGTGGCTCCATGCTGGCAGGGGTCAGACGCGCACTCTTGGATATTGTCTTCACAGTAGTCACCCTCAAACCCCGTCCCAACGCAGTCACACTTATAGCTGAAACACAACAGTGACACAACCAAACATCACATGTGGCTTAGGCTAGACCAAGGAAAGGATTCTTCAACACATCACAGTAAAAAATGGATGTGTGACAAAAACAATGTGCTGTTCGACCCATCTTATGAGACAATTCAACAGCAAAGATCTTTGCTTATTCTGCTGCCCCCGCGACCCAATCCCAGATGAGTTGAAGAAGATGGATGGATGGATGGATGGATGGATGGATGGATGGATGGATGGATATATCATTCTCCATGAAATAACTTAAATTTTAAAAAGCATCACAGGCAGATAAACAAGTGCAGTCAAGAATGAATGTGTTTTCACACTTCAAAACCTTTCCTAGGACCTTCACTTATGCTTTTTAGAACTAAAGTTAGGCACTGTAGATAACGTCAAAGTCACAATCACTCATAATGGGGTTGTCCAGCACTGTTACTGCAGGTTTTTAGGCAGTTCTGGCCCCTGGGGGGTCGCAGAGAGGAGCGACTGCATCTCAATGACTTATTCTAAAAGAAACTTTGTTTATGGTGTTTTTAACTTGTTCTTTTAGCATTTTCTTATGATGGAGGACACGTGTAAAACAATTTAGGTTTAAAACTGCATTTCTAACTATTTCTTTATTCAAATTTGGAAAAAAAAAGCAGTTTGAAGCAGCTCTCAGTTGAGACGTAGAAACTGCAATGGGAAGGCCACCAGCTCCCTGCTCCACTGCAGTCTGATACATCACTTGCAGACAAATAGATCTGTGCACGTCTTTGTTTTCCTCGTCTGAACTGGAATCTGGCTAAAAACTGTAGTTCCAGTAAAAACCAGATAGTTCCATTACTGCTCTGCATTTTTGTTGCACTACTAATGTTATTCTGGGGTTGTGACGGGCCAGTGGTGTGGTCTACGTGATACACCAACCACTAAAATTTGCACAAATATCAATTAGATTTTATTTTGTGTTAATTCTAAATAAAAAATGTAAGTACTGAAACAACACTATAATTAGGGATGCTGACAAGTCAGTTTGAATGAACTCAGGTTTTGTTTTGGAATGCAGAAAGCCTAACATTACAAGGAGGTCATCATCCTCTCCCTCCCTTTCAGAGCTGAAGGAATGACAATGTCGAACTGCAGGTGTTCTTTAAACTCTGAAAGGTTAACCAAAGGATTCATTCAGCCAATGCATAAGAACTGAATGAAAGCTAACATCACTGATGCATTTTAACAGAAAAAAATGAAATTAAAATATGCCAGTAATTCAAAAATAATAACTTTTTTTAAAAAGTTTTAACCCACTTGTGAAGTATCTGCACCTTGTCCTCAGTATAGTCTATTTATTCATAATCATATAGATGAACAAACTCAGCATTTCACAAAAATTAATCTACAGGGTTCTTATGTCATCTTACTTATTCCTAATTTTGTGTTTTCACTCCAATGACCTCTTGCATGTCTGAACCATGTTTGCCATCTGCCACCCCTTTAATTATTTTAGGGGTCACATGGTTACTGGAGCCCATCCTTGCCACTGTTGGGCAAAGGTGAGATGCACCCTTAACAGGTTGCTAGTTTGTTCCAGGGCAATGTGAAATACTGTACTTTATCATAAATATGAGGTCATGAAGAGTTCCTTGCTTAAGCCTTAGTTGCATGCACCCAAACAGATGGATGCTGTGGGTTTTTGGGTTGTCCAGGCCCATGGAGGATTGTAGTTTAGTGTTTGTATGTCCACCCTGAGGGGTGCCAAGAAAATGAAAGGTACCAATGTCATGTGTGTGTGGTAAGTTTGTGGTGAAGTGTTTGTGCGACTAATGGAAGTTGCAAAGATAATAATGTACAAGTGATGCTGTTCTATGGTGTCCTTACGACACACTCTAGTGCTCACTGACTTTTTACTGATTGCACACAAATGCTGCACACATGTGGTGTGCAGATGAGTTGTAAGTGTCTTTAGGACACCTGTGGAAGGCTCACACAAACTACACTCTGATTGTCAAATGTCCTCATTTCTAACAGTCATGATGTGCACATGAAGTGTTCACTTATCACATGAGCAGCATTAACAGGCGGCATGCACAGTTCGCAGGGTTTAGGGAGTTAAAAAAATGAAAAATGCATATGACACGCCCACGTCTCACTTTTTTACTTAGCTTTTGTGTTGATGTGTTGTATGAGTGTTCACCACCACCTGTCACCTGCATCATGTCCGTAGTAAAAATGTGCATGAACATTTTTACTCTATGGGTTCACTGATGGTCTGTGATGTTGCTACTTAGTGCGGGCCACTTGTGTGCCCCATACACATTCACATCATTTTTCAACAGCTTGAATCATTGCGACTAATGCTTGAAGATCTATAGTTGTGGTATTTTTTGGTTCATTTTCTGTAAATGTCATTTCTTTTTGAGAACTTGACCCATCTGTACTCATGAAGAAAATGTGTCCTGTTCTTTTTCTTCAAAGGCTGTATGTGTTTTGGAATCCCACGCAGAATGAAGACATTTCCACAAGGCGTCACTGTTTGGGGCAGTGGTTACCTCACAGCGATAAGGCCCTGGGACAAAGCCTGGCCGGGCCCTTCTCTGTGTGAAGTTTGCATGTTCTCAGGTTTCCTCCAACATTCCAAAGACATGCTTCATAGATTCATTAATCGCTTTAAAGTGTCCCTAGATGAGTCTGTTGGAGTGATAGTGTGGCCCTACGACAAACTGTTCAGAGTGTACCCTGCCTTAACCCATCAGTAGCTGGGACAGGCTTTGGCAACCCCCTGTCCCCAAAAGGGAAACAGCATGTTTGGTAATAGTTGGATGGGTGGTAAGTTAGTGTCTCTGAGGAGGAGCTCGTGTCCAGACCTACCTGTTGATGCCATCAATGCATCTGCCGCTATTCAGACAGGGCGTGCTGGCGCATTCATCAATGTTGACCTCGCAGTCCTGGCCTTGAAAACCATCCGTGCACTCGCAGGAGTACATGGAAATGTGATCAGTGCAGATGCCACCATTCTGACAGGGGTGGAGCTCACACTCATCGATCTCAACCTCACAGTTAATCCCTGTAGGGGGCCACAGCAACAATATCAGGATTTAAAACTGACATTTACATGTGCACTGCAAGTTCAATTACTGATCAGTAACTATGCATTCACAGTGACTTGCAGAAAGTGTACCTTCAAAGCCTGGAGCACATTCACAGGTGTAGTGATCCACCTCATCCAGACATGTGCCGTCGTTCTGACAGGGTTGAGAGGCGCACTCTTTGATGTCCAGGTCACAGTGGGAACCCTGGAATCCAGGCACGCAGAAGCACTGGTAGCCATTGACCCCATCTTTGCAGATGGCCCCATTCTGGCATGGCTCAGACCTGCACTCATCCTCATCTTCCTCACAGAGTTCTCCCTGGTATCCAGGAGCACACCGACACTGCCGCCCCATGTCGGGAACATCCACACAGGTGCCACCGTTCTGGCATGCTGATGTTGAACAGGTGGTTACATTATCTTGGCAGTCCTCACCCGCCCAGCCGATGGGACAGTGGCACAAATAGCTGTATGCTCCGTCCACACAGTGAGATCTGACCCCCTTGCAAGGGTTGCTATGACATTCATCCACTTCCTGCTCACAGCTGGGACCTGTGTCGCCGTCTGGGCAGTGGCAGATGAAGTCATCTGTCCCCGGTTGGCTGGTACAGTTTGTGCAGGAGGCTGTACTGCAGGCGTCATACCGATACTCACAGTGTTTACCTATGTACCTCACAGGAACTTTGGGGCATACGCACACATAGTCCTCCTGGTGGTAGAGACACGTTGCACCATTTTTACAAGGAGACGACAAGCATCTGTTTGCTGCTGCTGTGCACAGGAGGCCTGCAAAGACAGGAAATAAGCATTTAAAAATTACATTTTTAAGGGTCCATCTAGAATTGGAGAACATCTTTACTTTTATGATTTTCGGCCACACATTCATCCATCAACAGGAATTGACTGTCCCAGGCTTGACTGGCTCACCTTACAGGTCAATTCATTTGTATTACATTATATATGTGATGATTATGTGATGTCAGTTTTACTAATACTAACATAAGCTTCTTTCATGAGTAGAAGGTCGTTGTTTAGCTAGCTCTTGCTACTGAAAAACTTCCTTATGTAAATAAGCAAAAAAATAGAATTACACAGTACCCTTATTAGAGTGTGGGACAACCAGAATTTTATTTTAGGTGGTACGCCTGACATAACTACTTCTAATCATTTTTTTCTCTCAGTTTTTGTAGGTTTGATCTAAAAAAATGTCCATTTATTCAGAAACCACATGTTTTTCGTATTTTGTATTTGGATTATTTGAAATATGAGGGGTGGGGCGTTAAATGTCCTCCAATTCTAGAAAGACTAATGGTCTTTCAGTGAGAGGTGATGAAAAATCCCAGCTACATTTCAAATCATTTCTGAACTGGATAATGGCTCATTGCCATCAGCACTACACTTACTGCAGAATGCATTCATGTTTTCAGCACCTTATTTTAAAATGTTTTTATTCATATTTTAAGACTTTTTTTCTCAAAACTGACTACATGACAAATGACAAGAATATGTGTAGTGATGGAAGCCTACAAACAGGCCACAGGTTTAGAGACGAAATGCAAAGCAGTCAGTGCCAACCTCACTTACTCTTACATGTTGTTTAAGTATTTGCTATGACCTGTCATCCATAGCATGCCTGTAGAAATGAAAATGTGAACATTTCACTCTCTGGGGTCACAGAGTGGTTTATGACTTTGAGATTTCCTGCAGACCTGCATCCTGCATACAGGTTGCTCTATTTTCCGTTGACATCCTGTAAAAGAGCAGTGAGGACAGGTGTGACTAAGGTTTTATGTTGGGTTCCATTTTAAAGATCTCCCAGAGACCCTGAGTCAACATAATCTCAACACTTTCTTCTGCTACCAAAGTGTTTGATCAATCAGAAATGCTCTATGTAGAGCATGAGTGTATGAACCTCCGTTCAGAGCTCCTGTGCCAACAGCAGTGCTCCACTAAACTAAAACCCAGCGTAGTGCATTTCACGGCCACCAGCTATCACATCTTCCTCCTCACTTCTCCTCCCATCCTCTCATCACACCTGTCCGCTTCTCAAAGCAAGGCTCTTGTGTTTGTGTCGCACCTTTAACTCACAGATGCAGCTATAGAGACTGAGAAGGGTTTTATTTTCTTTAATGCTAGCAGTAATGATGAACCAAAATTATGTCACCCCACAATATGTGTTTGTGAGTGTTTAGGATGGGTTTTACAGTCATAAATGTTTGGCCCACAGGTCATTCACACATAATACCACTGACTGCATTCACCTACAGGGGGACTTTTTCATTTCTGACTCCATAAACCAGAGATCTTGATCTTAACCTTTTAACTGCCTGCTTAACCAAACGTTAGAGCACATTTAGGAAACATATTACTAAAAATATTGATTGCATGTAAAACTCCATCAGGGCAATAAGCAGAAGAAATACTTTTTTAATAAAGATTTTGTCTTGGTTGGGGGTTAAATGGTTAAATGAGTTAAGGCCACTTGCATTTCTGTCATCTCATTTGAAGAGTCACATTGTCACCAAGTGATATAAAAAAATAAAAAAATATTCAAAATAAAAAGTTATTTTCTCATAAAACAGCTGAACCATGAACAAAAAACTGATTGTCTTCAAGTTTTCTTTTACATTTTAACATAAAAACACTTCTCCTCTATCTTTTACCTTTGCTGCAATGTCTTTTTGTTATTCTCTTATTTGTTTTTTAACAGGACGCCTTCTCGGCTCTGATCACTGATCCTGTTCTCAGTCCCTAAAAACATGTTACTTTTTTACAATGAAACTGAAATTGTTCACAAGAAGTAGCCATCCTATTGGACCGAAAAGACATTTCCCTTCAGGAGTCGCCACAGTAAATCAGCTTCCTTCATCTAACCCCGTCTTCTGTATCCTCTACGCTAACACCATGTTTTCATGTCTTCATTCACTGCATCTATAAACCTCATCTTTGCTCTTCCTCTACACTTCTTACCTGGCAGCTTTAGACTCAGCATTCTTCTACCAATATATTCACTGTCTTTCCTCTGGACATGTCTGAACCATCTCAGTCTGACTCTCTGACTTTATCTCCACAACCTCCAACAGCTGCTGTCCCTCTGATGTATTTATTCCTGATCCTATCCATCCTGGTCACTCCCAAAGAGAACCTCAGCATCTTCATCTCTGCTACCTCCCTCTCTGCTTCCTGTCTTTTCCTCAGTTCCACTTTCTCTAGACTGAACAACATGACTGATCTCACCACAGTATTGTACACCTTTCCTTATATTTGAGGTGAAACTTATCTATCACATCCTTCTATCTTCTATCATCAGCCTGTCCATCAGCAGTGTAAACAGAAAGGGGCTCAGAGCTGATCCCTGATGTAATCCCATCTCCACCTTGAACTCCTCTGTCAGTCCTACAGCACACCTCACCGCTGACTTACAGCCCTCAAACATGTCCTGCACTGCTCTAACATACTTCGCTATCACTCCAGTCTTCCTCATACAATACCACAGTTCCTCTCTGGACACTGTCACAAGCTTCTCTAGATCTACAAAGACACAGTGTATGTAGCTCTCTCTGACTTTCTCTGTTCCTCACTATCAACATCCTCAAAGCAAGTATTGCATCTGTAGTGCAACTGTCTTGGCATGAAACCATCCTACTGCTCACAAAAGTTCACTTCAGCTCTCAGTTTGGCATCAACTACTCATTCTCATACCTTCATTGTATGGCTCATCAGCTCTATTCATCTGTAGTTGTCACAATTCTGCAGATCTCCTTTATTCTTAAAAATGGACACCATCATATTCTTCCATTCCTCAGGCATCTTCTCAACACCTAAGATCCTGTTGGACAGCTCAGTCAGAAACTCCACAGCCATCTCTCCTAGACACTTCCATACATCTACAGGTAGATCATCAGGACCAAGAGCCTTTCCACTCTTCATCCTCTTCAATGCCCCTCTCACTTCACCCATTCTAATCTTTTATTCCTGCTCCACAACACTCACCTCTTCTATTCTTTCTTCTCTCTCATTTCCTTCATTCATCAACTCTTCAAAGTATTCTTTCCATCTTTCCATCACACTACTGACACATGTCAACACAATACCGTCCCTATCCTTAATGGTAAATGGTGTATACTTTTATAGCACTTTTCCGCCTTCATTGAAGGCCCAAAGCGCTTTACAGTCACAATCCCATTCATTGATTCACACCCAGATTCACACTGATCGTGGCTCCTCTAACGAACACTGACGCCAACCTTCAATCAGAGGCAGTTTGGGGTTCAGTGTCTTGCCCTAGAACACTTCGACACATGGGTTAGCAGGGTGGGAATTGAACCTCCAGTCTTTCAATCAGAGGTCAACCGCCTTACCACTGCACCACAGCTGCCCCAGATCACCCTAACCTGCTGCAAGGCTTTCCTATCTCAGTCTCTCTGCCTTGTTAATCTGTATAGGTCAGTCTCTCCCTCTTTACTACCCAACCTAGCATTCAAGTCATCAGAACCCTCTTTTTTGGCCTTTGACCCCTCTACTTTCACCTTCCGTTGGTTGCATCTCCCTTTACTCCTGTCTATTCTCCTCAGCCTTCTCAGTTTCCCACTTTGCACTCACCCCTCATTCCACCACCAAGTCTTCTTATCAACTTTCCTTTGTGATGACACACCAAGTGCACTCCTACCTGTCTCCCTGATCACATTAGCTGTAGTTATCCAGTTATCTGGGAGTATCTCCTGATCACCCAGAGCCTGGTTCAACTGTTTCGTAAAAGTCATGCAACATTCCTCCTTTTTCAGCTTTCACCAGTTTGTCCTCTTCTCTGCCCTTGCCCTTTATTTCTTCATCTTCTTCATGACCAGAGTCAGAGCCATTAAAAACACTCTCACTTCTAGGGATGCTCATCATCACTTCATCAAGGTCCAACCAGAATTTCTCCTTCTCCTCCACTTCATATCCTACCTGTGGGATATACCACATTAAACATTGCTCCTTCCATTTCTATATTCAAACTCATCACTCTATCTGACACTCTTTTTTTCCTCCACAACACTCCTAACGAACTCTTCCTTTGGGATAACTGCTACTCCGCTCCTCTTCCCATCTCCATCATGACAGAACAACTTGAACCCCTCTCCTAAGCTTCTAGCCTTGCTGCCTTTCCACCCGATTTTCTGGACCCACAGTATGTCTACCTTTCTCATCTGCATCATGTCAAATAACTTTCTACCTTTTCCTTTCATAGTTCCAGCATTCAACGTTCCAACTCTCAGTCCAAATAAGCTGAGAAATACGTGACTTCAAAAGCCTAATCACCGTTTTAATTTGAACACAAGTTTTGGGCTGGATTGAAGGAGGAACAATGTCTGAAGGTAACACCCTCACCCCCCAGTCCCAGGCCTGCCCTGGAAAACTGTTAGGTTTCCCTGACACATCATGTTTTAAACAAGATCTTTAAAGGTGTATTTCTTTACATTTATGAGGTTTATCTGTTGTTTCTGTCTTAGATTTCCTTTGCTGCCAAATCAAAAACAGCACAAAAACACCCCCCCCCCCCTTTTTTTTTTTCTAATTCTAATCTTCTGAGTCCTCCAACAGGGCGTTTAAAGGCAGCAGGGTTTCCTCACTTTTCACCCCTTCATCCAAACCTAATCAACTCCTCACACATTCCAGGGAGTTGATAAGAACGTCTCCCCCAGCCACCCACCCCGTCACTGATCCCTGGCACTGACTGGTACCAGCCCCTCCAGCCAGCAGTAACACTGAGCAGAACTGCTAGCTGTTAGCAGGTCTGAAGAAGGATGTCAAACTGCTGACGCTCTCCAGAGATCTCAGCACATCTCTGCAGAGTTTAACACACATGATCAGCCCTTCTGCCACAGACACATACTAATTTAGCCCCATGCTTTTAAATAAATATATATTTTATTTCTTACAAAAAGCATTTTGTTGGAAGATTTAGCAAGTCAACAAACATGCAGAAAACTGCAAAGAAGAATGATGCAACAAAACGTCATCACAACGCAGAGGAGCAAAACAACTATTACAAATGTGCAGTTTGACATTACAAACCGGTTTTCTGAATGTTCCCTCTGAGATTTAAAGAAGCAAGGCTGAACAATCACAACCTTCCTTTGTTAGGAGATGCATTTGTATGCTCCATTTTCTACATGTTTTGCTGGTGCTGCAGCAGCTACCTGCCTCTGTGACCTGTCATTGTGCCAACTTGGAACTTTTATTGTTGAAGTTAAGTGGACTTCAAGTGTTTACTTTGGCGAAACACGATGCCATCATACTGCCATGCACCCATCTGTTCCTCCTCTGGAGCGGATTAATCCTGTTTAGGATCAAGAAGGAGACAAGCCTCCAGAGCTCTGACTGGACAATAGATGGTAGCAGGGTGCAAATTATAGGGAAATAAAGCATATATATGCATACATATATGACAGTAGATCATAAACTTAGACAACAATTCAGTCAGCCAACAAATTAGCCAGTCATGTACCATAGCAATAACAGCCAATATTACTGAAGATGAGGATTTATTCATTGCTGATTGTTTATTCATTCCTTATTTTCTACAGAAAAACAAACTGTAATGTACAGTATTTTAAAAATATATATATTCTTTTAGTCAGTTTTTCACATTATTTTACACCAAAAACTATTTGACTTTTGCAAAGATTTCAAATCTTGGTTTTAGACTTTCATGATTTTTTACCAGGTTTGAAGTTGTTTTAACCTCTCTTTGCTCTTCACATTTCCAAGTTTCACTCAAAATTACCACAGTCAACATTTTTTGTCTCATTAAGAGATATCAGATGCATATAAGAACATTTTAAATGAGTCTCAATCCTTTGCTCTGTAGTCTCGACTATAGAAAAACTTGATTACGGACTCAAAAAAACTTGAATTGCTTAATTTAAGAAAGGTTCTGAAGGCATCTAATTGCATTTTACTAAACAGAATTTCTTCACATCACAGAGAAGTCACATTATTTCTGTCCATCAGTTTTTGTTTTTTGTTTTTTTTGTTTAAGAATAATAAAACAGTAGATTTATGTTTTATGAATAATTGCTAGTTTAAGATGGACCAACTTGTACTAGATCATATTCTTAATATGTTTAAATTTTGTTCTAAAATGAGTAATTTCCACATATTACAAAATTACAAAAAAATACCTAAAATTAAGTACATAAAAATGAAAAAAAAAAAATACAAACCATTTTCTTAAAACTAACTAAAATATGTATTATTGGGATGTAACACAATTAATTTGAAGAAATTCTAACAACCAGTTAACTTTTTTAGCTCACTTTTCCTTTTTGAATGCTTTTGTGGAATTTGTTATAATTTATGAAGAGTTCTTCATGACTTGCTGCATGAACAGATACATTAAACAACCTTCTTGTGGTTTTTAAACAAAAGATTAGTGTTCTTTTCCTATTTTAGGCTTTTCTTTTTGCAGTGTACAAAAAAGAAAAGATGATTAATTTATATATTCTTGGTTATAAATATTGAATTGTTCATTAATGCAGTGATTGTAGCTGCTTACTGTTGCTTGTTTGTATGTAGGGAGGGTGTTTGTGGTGATAATTTTAGTGTTGGTGAATGGAATACATTTATATGTTTATTATTTATTCAGCCTGACGGGAGTCACATGGGTTTTTTTTTAATTGAGCAAAAAACTAAATTTCTTGTTTATTTTTCTTATTTCTTATTTTAATTCCTTTATTTTTAAGTTCGGCATAATTTGTTTTTGTTTTCTATTCAAAACAGTACCAGCTCACACAGGTTTATCCAGCAGACTCCACAAAGGTCAGATGTGATCCAGGGCCTGTTTTTTATGACGTGACCGAGCTAAAACATCTCTCATCCTACTAGTTCGATGCTGAGGACAAATAAGTTAGTTTCCCTTTCAACTGTGTTAGCTGTGCTTGTGTGTTTGAGCAACTGCCTGATTATGGATGAAAAAAGTTTTTTTCTAGCCTGAGAGATCAGCACTGGAAGTGAAAAGAAGAGACAGCCTTATGTCATTATTTTGCCTGTAACTACATCAACAGAAACAAAATGATTTGAAGAGGCTATTCCACAAAACTGTAGTGACTGATCTTACATGCTAAATATGAAAACTTTAATGATATTGGAGGACGCTAAAAGTCCTCTTGAGCAGCAAACGTGAGATGTGTCAGAGTCATAACAGAAGAAGCAATTCTGCAAGAAAAGACATGTTAGAAGTTTCTGGAAAACCTGTGTTGAATTAGAAAAACAACAAGAAATGCCAAAGACAAAAAAATAACTTTTTTTATAGAGTTTCTATTTTAAAGACATCATTTTAGTCGTTTTAGTCGTCATTTTAGTCGTTTTAAAACAGTTTTGATACCAAACTTGGAAAAAAGAAATGCCCAAACATTAATGATGAAAAGAAATGATTAGCAACATTGGAGCTATCCAGTTGCACCGTTTGATCCAGATGTCATTCTTCTTTATGTGCCTGTTTACAAACTGAAACATCTGTGAGGCTTGTACCTGCTTTTAAATGTACACACTAAATAAAAAAATACATTTTATCAGGAAAGCTTTAGACACTTTTTAAAACTTTTTAAAGCTACCACCAATTACACTTTTTAAATGAGATTATTATTTTTGAAGGACAGAAAAAGCACAGTATGTTTTTACTTTCCTTAGTTTCCTTTTTTTTGCTGCTTGCAAATCGGGGAAGGAAAGCCCTGGGATAACAGACAAACTGAGCTCAGAGGAATTTAATTCAATCACCACAAGAGCGAGCAGCTCCTCCAGAGTTCAGCTTTGTGTTCTTGAGGCTCTCAAGCAGGTGGGTGTTTTGCTTGACACAAGAAAATGTTCCAATCCTCCCCAGCTTACTCACCGTTACGCACAGACAGACATTCATCTTTCTGTCTCCTACCCGAGCTATTGAACACATTCCTGTCTGGTGTGGAGGCAAAACATTGTTCTTTGTTTAATCTGAAGTCAAAGAAAACATTATTAAATGCGTTCATTTTCAAGAAACCACTCTTTCTGATTGTTACTGAGTATTCTTATTAATGTAAAATGAAAAATTAACAGTTAACATAAAACTTTAGACCCACTCCGATCATCTTTTAATCTTTGGTGTCTTAATCATGATGATGCCATTTAAAGCCAAAGTTTAAAAAAAATCCTGTGTCGTTTTCTAGGACATCGTTTCTGCAGAGCGGCAGCAGTTCATTAAGAATTCACCTCTGAGTTGTGGGCCAAACTGTTGGCGCAGAGTAAGCCCTCCCCAATTTCCTATCACACATGGTCCTCCACTTGCTTACAGCCCCTCACAACGTCAACCTAACATTAGCGGTGCAACACGAATGGCGAGCACTGTTGCAGATATCCAGCTGTACAGTTTTGATCCAGATGAGAAAATCTATTTGTCTGCAAATGGATGCATCAGAATGAAGCAGAGCAGGGAGCTTGTGGTCTGCCCACTGTAGATTATATACATCACAGCTACAAGCTTTTTCCAACAGCATTTTTTCATCTGCTCAGAAATACAATTTTCAGCTTAAACGACTCTCTACGTCTGCCATCATCTGAAAAATACTATAAGAATACAACAAAATCTACTAGAAACATCCCTTTCATTGCAGTGGGTTTTACAATGTTCCTTCCAGGACTACTTGTCTCCTTTTTGCAACTCACGGAGGTCACAGCCCTAAATTAAGAGGCCTTTAGCAGGAACTGAAACTAGAGGTCGTCCCCTTTCTGGAATCTGACTGCTGCTCTTTAATCACAACTCGCCCAACGATAAATGTCCTGAATACCTTCCACTTTAAGAAAGGATCGGCTCCCCACTCTGCTCAACAACCATCCACCCTTCCATTCAAACCCAAGACAAAAACTTCTGCACAGCAGTGCAGTTGGACTCTTGTTACCGTGGTGATTGGTAACCATTCCGTCAGCAGCCAATCCCTGCTGCCGTCATGCCATTATTTAAACACGGCTGAGACGCCGTACACAAATGAAGGCCACAGGGAAAAAAATGGGTCAACAGGAATTGAGAGCTGCTGGGGGATGACTGGCTGCCCCCAACCTCGACACCCCCCAGACACACCCCTGATACCAGGACCCACATGCTGCAGCGAGCACCATGGGAGGCGGAGACTGAATGAGGATGAAGGGACATGTGCGCAGAGAGTGACTGCATCCTTTCACGCTATGATCCCAATAGAAAAAAAAAAAATACACATTTTGAAAATATTCCACTTGACTTCCTTTCAATATCTTTTTCACTTGAAGGAACTTTTGAAGTGGTTACAAAGCAGCAAACAGCAAAAAAAAAATGACAAAAAAAAGTTTCATAACAATTTTTGTCTGTCCTTTCACACAAATTTTACAAAGAATTTTTCAAAAGATTAATTTTTAATTATTTTATTAAAAACTGCTCACAAAAAAAAACACTCGCTTATCAGGACAGAACGATACCTGGAACCAGACATGAGATAAGTTTGATGATAGTAAACTTAAACTTGTCTGAATATTTGATTTCAAATTAAGACTCTAGGTTAACGTCCTCAAGGTCATTACAGGTGGTCACTTACCTAATTTGACCATCATCATAGTGATTAGCAAAGTTCTTTGATGTCTGGACCAAACTCTTCCAAAATCCATGGTTAACCTGCTGCTGCTGGCAGTGTGAGAGGATGCTCCATCCAGCTTCCTGTTACTTTTATTCCCAGCTGCTCCAACTTAAAGACTGAGAAGAAACACCAGCACCTCCATGCCGAACCACTGAGACAGAGTTTGGTGTGTTTTGTTCTTGGTCAGTGTGTGTGTGAGGCTCTGGAGGAACCTTGCAGGGATGGAGTAATCACCCCAGCAGAGAGAGGGGTGGAAGACACGATACAGACTCTCGGATTGGAGTCATTGGTTGTCCCCTCTGAGATGACAGATTATTGAAGACATTTTGTCACGTTTACACTCTAATCTAAAGTTAAAACATGGTGTTTTTGTTAGGGGGAGTAGTTTTTGCTTCCTTAACCCCTTGGTGCCTAATTTTATATCAATAATTGCTTTCACTGAGATGCTAAATTAAAGTACTTGTGGAGTTAAAGTTGTTTGATGTATATTTGCATCAACAGGCAGCCAGGGGTTAAGACATATCGAAATAAAGCTAAATTTAAAAAGTCAGCAAGAACTTGCTGACTTTTTCTTTTTAAACAGACAGTGAAGTCAGCTTTGTTGAGATGACTTACAACACAAGGCTGTATTTTTATGATATGAAAGGAATCAGGCAGAAAGAAACACAATTTAAAAAAAACACAGTGGACTGGTATACTTAAGGAAAATTAACTAAAAGTGTGTTTAATGTTTCTGCTGTCTGACTTTATGTGATTATTGCCGTGGGCAGCATGATGAACAATACTTCTACACAGGCAAATTAACAACATTTATGTTGTTTTCTAGAAAAATATGAATGTACTCAGAGAAGTTGCTGGTAGTCAAGTTTGGATTCCAGTCCAGGATTATTATGAGATGTCTGGGATCAATGGATTGTCACACATCACCCCCCCCCACACACACACACACACACACACTTAAGAGCGGGGGTGGAAGAGGCTTATCCAGAATCTGTCTAGTAAGTGGAGGCCTCTTTGGCTCACCCCACTGCAAGCCACCCCATCCCCCAACCGCTGCTCACATCCCTAAGCCCACGGTGGACCTGCTGCATCTACACCAACTACAAAAGTTTTAATTAAACAGTCGGCTTCAGGGGGAGGGAACGTATACATTCTATCTGCAGGTCCTTCAGCAAAAAGTCAATCTGTGATGTGGTCATTTAATGCATCACCGCAAAAACAGGCCCCATAGAAGTAAGCAAAAAAATCTGAAAATCTGAAAAATGCCCTACCAAGAATTTATTTTTAAGAAAACATTTTCTAGTCACTAAGACCCATTTTCTTAATCTCTTGACACCCAAGCTGTCAGTGGTGATGCCTAAATAACACACGCTCCATTGAATTCCGTAAATCTTTGACCGTTTAGGAAATAAATGTAAATCAGCTGGTTCTGATGCACTGATATGCAAATTACTAGCGTAAAGTGCTGTGTAACAACCCAATGCCACTTTGATTGATTGATTGATTGATTGATTAATTGATAACTGAAGTCTAGTAGAGTTTGAGTAGTTGCTTGAAAAGCAGTAGGACAAAGCTAATTTATATAATCCCACTCCTTTTTGGTTACGTCATTTTGTAGATTTGCATAGTTTTCATAATCCAGTTCTGATCAGTTCAAGTGCAGAGTTTTTTGCATAACAAAATTGAGTGCTTAAAAAAGATTATCCATCTATTTTCAGAAACCACTGAATTCATTTCACGGTCATGGGACCGTTGGAGCCAATCCCAGAGACAGTTGGATGAGGAGGGGGTCCACCCCGAACAGGTTGCAGTCTGTTGCAGGTCCACATAAAGGGACAACTTAGAGACACCAATTAATCTATGAAGCATGGTTTTGAACTGGGGGAGAAAACCAGAGTGGCTGGAGAAAATGCACAAGGAGAACATGCAAACTCCACACAAAAAGGAACCTGCAGGGATTTGAACCAAAGCTTTCTTGCTGTGCGGTGACAGCGCTAACCACTACCCCACTATATGCAGTCCTTAAATATCCATGCTGAAGAATATTGTTTTTGTGTGTGTTCAACATGTTATTGTGGGCTTTTTTTGATGATGGAGGACATAGATAATGAAGAATGATATTTATTTTGTATTTGAATCACTGTGAATCAGGGGCAAACAAAGAGCGTGATTGAAAATACACTGGCCAGGGCACAAGCCTCTATCTCTTGGCTCTCAACAACAGGGAGGGTAGGGGGGCGGGGGTGTTCGTGCCTACTGCTCAGAGGTGAATATCTAATGAACTCCTGCCACTCTGCAAAAACTTTGTCCATGAAAAAGGCCCAAGTTTGTTTAATTTTGGCTAAAAACGGCATAATAAAATTAAAAGACCACTGGGAACACTTTGACAATAGATAAGACTTTAAAATGAATCAATTACCCATGATGACTCTAACATCTTTGAGCAATAGTACATATTCTGAGTAAAAACTGAGAAGAAAGTTAAAAACTTTTACAGAAAAGTTTGAGCATTGTCTTCATTACACAATCTGTCATTAACCGAATACATTCAGATTCACTCTAATGCTGACAAGAGATCCTACTAGTGCACACTTGACTGCTCCAATAACTCTGATGTTTATTAATGAATAACTGAACCTTTTCATTTCCCTTTAGTGGTTTTTAATGTACTTTCAAAAGATTAAAACTTATTTGTTGCTGTTTTTTAAAAGTATATTGTGCAGCAGGCCTCTTCTCATTTATAAAATAAAAGCTCCATAAATTCAGTCAATCCCTCACTTAAGTGGTTCAAAATTAAAGAATGAAAAACCAGGAATAATTTCCCTCTCAAATCAGCTGTTTTTACTGAGAAAGTCATGCACAGATAACCCATAGCACAAGACTGGCTTCTCCCAGCTTAAGGTGTCCTTTTAATTTTTTAGCCCCTCCCACTGCTCCAATTATCTATTACTAACAGGGAAATATTAAATTTTGAGTCAAATTGAAATGCAATTTTCCGCATGCATGTAAACATCTAAATTTGATAAAAGTCTGAAAATATGAACAGGCATTGATATTCAAAAATATCAGCAAATGAAAAACCATTTATCAAATGAATCTGCATTATAATATCAAACACAGCTTATTAGATTTTGACACGAGTTCTAGTTTACTGTTTGCATGTGTTTCTGTGAGTGATTAGATAGTGACCCTCACCACATCAGTGACGAATGTTTGCACATCCGGTTCCCATCTTAGAGTAACTCTCATATCTGGACCCAGATTTAATACATTCACCATAAATATAAGTATGTTATGGTGACAGTGTAAAGCATGTACCGGTACTGTCTAGTGAATTCCAGACTGCCAGCATTCTGAGCAATGGTAATAATCTATTTGTCAGACTGTATTTTTGTCCTCATTATCAGGGAGACACTGATAATTGTTGCTTTGTGCTTTAACTGCAGATAAATCAAGACAAATCCAGATTTATTCTGGAAGCAAACAAACCATCATGTGTCTGAACATAAACAGGACTGACATCAGAAGCCATCTGTCATTCTTTCATTGAGACTCCTGCTCTGATGAAAGGTGAGGCTGATGTTATAATGTCAAGCATCCTCTGGAAGGTCTCTGTGACTGAACAAACCTGGAAAACACAGAACAGCTTTTAAGTTAACCACTTCAGCCTGCTATCCAGCAGCACTGTATGCTAATACCAACACGTCACAGCAATGGGAGACTTCCTTCACACACCAGTGACAGCTCTCTCTTCTACTTTGATTATACTATGATGGTACAAGACAAAGCCTGGTTTACAGCTGCGTTCTGCTTTTGTGGAGTTGAATACTGAAGACAAACCTTTCCTGTCATCCTAGTGACTTCACACAGAAAGCAGGTAAAGCCTATGTCATAACTGCCCTTACAGGGGGATACGGGCTGTCTATGGGTGAGAAATGAGCAAACCTGTACCTGCAGGTGGTCTGGAGGAAATATCAAAGCCCACTCTCTATGGTGGGCCCATAGAAAGAAAATGAACCTGTACATTGTTTTCTATTGGCATGTTACAGGCAACAGGTTGTAGTGAACACTTTACAACATGTAAGGGTGAAGTAGGTTTGATGCTGGCCAGTCGTATTGATCTATATATTTTTTTTTACCTCAGTCTGATAACTGTAGTATCCTGAAAAATTGAATAGTGCTGCATTGGTGGACATCATTATAGAAGGAGGAGATCCAGTTCTCTATATACAGTCAATGATCCCCACCCACCACACTGTCAAGTTTGCAGATGACACCACTGTTATGGAGCTACAGGAAGATGGTAGGGTGTTCTGACAATGACTTGTTCCTGAATACCTCTGAATAAAAAAAACACGTTATGACTTTGGAAAATCCGGATCCACTGCCCCATTGCATTCTGGGAGAGGATGTACAGATGGTGGCCAGCTTAGATTTCCACAGCATTCACACATCTACTGAATGCACCTAAAGGATGCATCTTTCAGCAGGTGAAAGGGGATCAAGAAAGATTATAAAAAGTGCATTTACTTGGGAAATGGAGATTTTTTTATCCCCATCAGTGCCTCCTCACTTCTTCAGATCAGTAGAGGACATCCTGACCTACAGCTGCATGGAGGAAAACATACAGATCTGCAGCAAGTGGTGAGGGCAGCAGATCATATCATTGGCTCGTCACTAACCAGCCTCAGAGACATTCATGATGCCAGCCTTTGAAGAAATCCAATTACATCTTCAAAGACCACACTCATCCTGGAAACCAACTTCATTATTAGTCATGTCAGTTCATTAGAATTCTTCATTCATTCATTTTATAAAACCGCTTTATCGCATTTGCGGTCACGGGGTTGCCGGAGCCTAACCCGGCTACTGATGGGCGAAGGCAGGGGACACCCCTGGACTGGTCACCAGTCTGTCGCAGGGGCTCATTAGAATTCTTAATTTATATAAACTTTAATCTTAATTCTCTTAATGCTGTTACAGTTTCAAGCTATTAGATTGGATTTTATTGGATTGCATTTGTTTCATTGGTTATTTCAAGCATTATTTCCAAAAAAACCCTAAAAAAAAAAAATCCCACAACTGGGACTTGTTTTCCACAAGGCGCAATTGGCTTCATTCAGTGTGGGTCCTTCACGCTGCTGCCTAACTATGTAGTCATGGGGAGGGCAGGTCTGGGTCTCACAGGTCAAAATACAAGTTTGTGTCAGGAAGGGCATTTGTCTTCTTCTGTTTTTTCCCTTTCTGGGTCATGGGGATGCCGGAGTCTGACCCGGCAACTCATGGCCGAAGGCAGGGGACACCCCTGAAATGGTTGCCAGTCTGTTGCAGGGGCCACAATCACACATCCACACACACTCACATCTAGAGACAATTTAGAGTAACCAATGAACCTATGAAGCATGTTTTGATGGTGGGAGGAAGCCGGAGTCCCCGGAGAAAACCTACGCATGCACGGGGAGAACATGCAAACTCCATATGGAAAGGTCCTCCATTGATGACACTGTTTCAAGTCCCCCAGCCTTCTCGCTGTGAGGCAAGAGCTCCAACCACTACGCCAACCATGTAGCCCGGGTCAGGCGGCGGGGGGTGTGGGGTGTGTGTGTGTGTGTCTGCCAAACCAAGTGTGTGGATCATTGAAAGCTGGTTCACTGTGGCGACCCCTGAAGAGATGTGCCGAAAGGTGAACAAGTATGCTTAGTCTATACTAAAAGGCAGTATCCTTAAAGTTTACTTTATACACTATCTGTAAACTTTAAATGTTCCAGTTTAGTCTGAAGAAGTATTCAGTTTTTTTACTTCTACACACTACACATACAAGGTCTATAATATGCTTGTAACATTTATACTCATACTCAGGGAAACCCAATGAAATAAACTTCGAGCATACTACTTTTTGCAAAGGGAACCACTTGTGGAAAACCTTTTTACCTAATTTGCTAATTTATTAGATAATTAAAAAATTGAAAATGAAAATTGGACAAATTGCTCCTGATAGACCCAAAAAAGTAAAAAAAAATAAAATAAAAAGGATTTTCAAGTGATTTTTATAGTGTTTAATACAACACTAAAAATTTGAAAATAACGTTTTGTGATTGATTTAAAGAGTATTACTTAAACTTTCGTTATTTTTTACCTGTTGGGGTTTTAATGGATTTAAAGCAAATCAAAATTTTAAAGAAGACTTGTTGGTGGCGTTTATGAGCAGTGAGAAGAGCAGCAGTTATCTGCAAATGGAAAAACCAGCATGAATTCTGCTGTGAAGCACTAATGGAGGTTTATTGTTGCCAGTTACCATCAGCTGGACATTTTCTGGGAGAATTCATAGCAACAAGCAAAACATAATGGGCCAAAAAATAACACCTTCATGAGATAAATTCAACTCTAGAAGAAAATCCTCAGCTGTTTGCAGTTTTATGAGCTTTCAGGTTTTCTTTTTGATTTTTGCTTCCAGGCTAATTTTCCATTCTACCTTAAGAGAGGTCAAACATATCAGTTTAAAACTCATGAATCCCATTATAAACAATTACCAGAGTTCGTGTAGGTTTTCTCTTGTTTTGCCACAGTTACTTCATCTCCACTCCACATTTCAACATCCATCTCAGTCTCAGCTTCCACTATAATGGCATTTTAAAGACCTCCCACTGGTTTGTGACCCTAAACGCCACCCCCTTCACCTCCTCTCTCCTTTAAAACTGACAGCAAAGACTTCAGCTAATGCTCAAAAAGGCAAACATCCAAACTCCAATTACTGACCAATCCACCACCCACATCCATGTTTACTCACAGGAAAGCTCTTTTAAATAAAAAGTTGCATGAAAAATTCTAGCTTTTAAGACATGAATCTGAAAAACAATGCAAAGTAAAAACACAAGTGAAACATTGAAACTGCAGGGCAGAATGGTTTTATCGAGCTCATTTAATTTACTTTTATTTTTGACTGATGTTTATGATGGATCTGTTACAAATGCACTTTCATTATTATCTCTACTGAAGCCTCTTTTGATTAACCCACCCACAGCTGATCAATGACTCAAATTTCTAAGTTCAGATGGAGTTCCTGCTGCTCCAGAACTATTTTCTCCTCAGAATAAAGACTTTTCACAAACACGGCACACTTCGTGTTTTTATTGCATCTCTGTACAGTACTCAGATGACATGGACAGTGGATCTCCTCACTGAAGAGGAGCTTAAAGCCAAACATGCGGACAACTCATGGTGAAAAACTTCCATTTTACACCTGGTGTGACTTCCCTAAGGAAGTAGATGCAGATCCTCAGACATCTCTAAGGCCAGCTGCAGGATTATGCACAGCAAAAATGAAGCACAATGACTGGAGTTCACTCTGTCCATCAACAGTCAGGCAACAGAGCCAAGTGAGAGTTTTCTTCACTCCACCCATGCCGATGAAAAAGAAATGAACTCCTAACAATGCAAAAGTTTGATATAATAGTGTTCCACATTATGCATTAATCTTTAGCTGATTTGACTGTTCTAGTAAAATTCTTTTAACAGAACTACAAAAAATATATCAATAAGGAAACTGCAGCTTATTCAGAACTCCGCTGCTCGGGTTCTCACAAGAATCGAAAAAGGAGAACTATCAGTCCAGTTCTGAGGTCTTTCCACTGTCTGTTTGCCAGAGTTCTGTTTGTGCTTCATAAAGCTTTTAATGGTTTATCATCAACATACATGATTGACCTCCTGACCCAGTATGTACAAACCAGACCTCTCCGGTCATGTGGTTTCGGTCTTTTGTCAGTTCCTATGGTCATAGCCAAACATGGAGAATCTGCATTCAGCTTCTATGCTCCACAGATCTGGAACAGACTTCCAGAAAGCCTTGGATCAGCTGAAGTTCATTTAATTTCAAGTTATAGACCCACCTATTTTCAGCAGAAAGGATTAGTTGTATTCAAAAGTTCACAACAGCACTGTTACATTAAGCTTACTTTGAATTCAGTTCATGTTCTTCAAATTATTTTTTTAAGGATTACTCCTTTAATATTTTTAACAGTTATTTTAATGTTTTATGTAAAGCACTTTGAATTGTCTTTGTGTACAATATGTACTACACAAATAGTCTTGCCTTTTAAAAAAGTTAAATTACCCACACACCCCCACTCCCCCCAACAAACTTCACAAAGGAAATTCACGTCAAATAAAAACCATCTTCTGAAACCAGCCTTTAGTGGTCATTTGAGGAACTGCAACATTGGATTCTTCCAGATCAGAGGTGGAAAGGTGGGTTATGTGCTTATCAAAGATGGAAAATAAAAGAAATCAAATGAAGAGTTTCCATGGTGGCAGCTAATTGCAAACGCCTCAGCTCATCGGTTTGCGTCTCTGCCAGCTCAGAGGATTTACTGGAAGTACTGAAAGCCATGATAAGAGGATTCTGTTCTGCCCAAGAATCCTACTTTTTAGTGACCAAAGATACATGACCTAATCCCAGAGAGTTCTCATCTGTGAAGAAGTGTTGTTGCCTGACAAACGGTCCCCAAAACAAATCTCTGTTGTGATTTTGCTAATTGCTTCAGCTGTCTGTAAGACCTGCTTAAGCAAACTGCTTTGGGGACAGCTGGGGCTTTTCTTGACTCTTTTTCATCTCGTATTGGCATCTGACTTTACAGGCTACCAGGGATGAGGAAGAATCCAGTCCAACCAGACTGGAATTCACCAAAACATGTGACCTTTCATCTCATAACAGTTTCACATCACATTCTGAACTGCTTGTCAGGACTTTGCTGCCATGTCCTTTGACTGTTTGTCTGCTGGGATGTTAGTGAAAGGCCAGTCAGAACTGGCACAATGACTGAGAGACAGAGAGCGCTGGCACTGGGACTACATCTCCCTCAGGGGGAGACTGCTAATATACTTTATTAACTCTTCACTGGCCAAACCCAGACTAAAACAAGTCTAGACAAATGCTTCAGTAATGAAAGGGATTTGAACAAAGCTCAGTCAGATCAAAGCAACCTTCCCTCAATAACATTTTGAAGGAAATATAATGATAAAACATGAATTCCTTCAATCTTTTAAGATTATGTCTGCCTTTCAGCTTAACTGTGATGTTACCAAGAATATACAACAGGGGGTTCAAGTCAGAAAACGTTGATCTCTCATGTGACAGAAAATTTAAATGTAAATGAAATGATATGTTTTTTCCTTGTTCTTTGACCATCTCAAGACTGTGTAAAGTAAGTAGGGATTCCCCGATCTGACCATGTGTGATTGGAAATCTGGCTTGATCACATGGTTTCAAACTTGATCAAATCAGATGTTGTCTCCTGATCAGGATTGGATATTTACTATTTTGATCAGTGCTGTATATTTCAAGCTTGTTATTTCAGATAAATGTCCTAATAGAAGTCTGAATATCATGAACGGAATATCATGAATTCACCGGAGGTCGCTGAGGGGAAGTGCAGGTGGAAGCTTCCTCGGTTAGTCAGTAGATGGCAATGCAGCATCATTCTGTTGTCTTCAGGCTTTTCTACAAAGTTTTTTTGGGTTGCTGACATGAACACTGATGCTTGGCTGAGCAGATAAGAAAGATGTGTTGTTTAAGCAGAGCATCAGGACTGAAATAAACAAGGAATTACATTTTGGAAGGACTAGAAAAACCCAATGACCCTCTTTAGAAAACTATGCAATTGTTTGTCAAAGGTGAAGAAAACACAATCATTAGTTAATAAACAGCGAGACCCCAAAATGTGAACAGCAATATAGCCAGGGAAGCAGTACGGTAGTGATCATGCTCTCCCAAAGTTTGGTACAGACACCGTTCCAGAGCAGGAAAGACGTCACATCACTATAACCTCTTTGGGAATCATGGGAATTCATATCCGGGTAGCCAATGAGCTCAAATACCCGCCTCCACATTAAAATAGGATCAGCTCAGCAGTGAAAACGTGTGACCAGCACAAATAGTGATGGAAATTCACGTTGGCCACACATCAGTTGTGCAGCAAAGACACATTTCTGCTTTGCTCGCACATATTTAAGAGCATCCAAGGCTGGATTTTGTCGTTGGCTGCGCATATTTAAAATTATACTTAAAGTTAAAGTCCCATTAGCTGTCATGCCCCTAAGTGCTTGAAATGTGTTCTCTGTATCCCCTGGCGAAGCAGGAAGCTGCCGACATCCACCAAACACCTGGTATTAACAAAACGCTACCATGTTCTGTATGATCACATGACTTCTGGAGATGTTAGTGATGTTAGAACATTTAAAACCTGTTCAACTGAACGTTCACGACTTTCAGACTGCTGGTTCTACTCCAGCTGACGAGAAGTCTCTGCCTTCTTCATAGAGCAGCAGCAGCATGCTCGAACCGTCACCTCACCTGTCAGACTGCTTTACCTGACACTGAAAATGACATTGACAGAAATGTAGAAACGCTCTGCTGTGAAAACACAACTAACAGATCATAAAGATGAAGACAGTGATCATCAGATATGTCTTCCATGCTAGTCAGCATTTATAGTAACTGGGTAGCTCCAAAAGACATCTTGCTAACTCAAAATACTTCGCTATTTCCATGTAAACAGCATAACCGGAAATGATTGAGCGGTCAAGAGCTGAACGTGGAAGTAGGTCAAGCATAGAGTCAATTAAAAAAGCCCAGAACACTAAGAATGAGAGCCGGAAAAAAGTTGAAAATATAAATAAATAATTTCTTTTTCTTTGTTTACATCTTTCTTTTTTTTCAAGTTTTAAATTTACAAGGATTTTATTTTTCAAATTTGCAGTATTTCATTCACGTTTACAATATTACTTTTTTCAAATTTAGTATTTTATCTTCACATTTTCTAAATTTCTTCAAGTTGACAATGTGTACTTTCAAGTTTAAAACAGTTTCCAAATAAGAAAATTAATAAGTAATTTTCAAACTCACGATGTCTTGTTTTCAAATTGTCAATGTATTTTTTTTTTTCAATTTGGCAATCTGGTTTTTCATTCACTTTAAGCTGATCCTAAAAAGACTCCAAACATTTCAGACAAAAAAGAAGGAAAAATGTTCTCTCTTGCTTTTCTTTTGTTTTTTAATTCTGATCTGATTCTTTTTTTTTAATCAATTGGCCGCACTCATTTTAACCCCCTGAGGCACCCAGGTTTTTCAGTCGAAATGTAATCCAGTCCATGCAAAGGCTTGAAACAACCCACACTGATTTCTCTTTATTATTTTAAACAACTGCTGATCTGGAATATTCTAAGCTCTCAAAACTTCTCAGAAATTGAGAATATTGGGATCTGAAGACAAAGAGGCTGGAATGACATGGTGCAGGATTGCTAATTTGCCCCTTAAAGGGTTAATATGAATTCGCCTTTACATTTTTCTCATTTTGTAGAACAAATTTAATATGTGTTTTAAAAAGAGAACATGAAATAAAATCAAATAAAACATGCCAGAAAACCAAATCAAAACTGAACCAAAACATCTGGAAAATTAAACAGAATCTGCTGAGGTGGGCACAATACCTTAAATTTATTAGGAGTTACATTAAACTTAAAAAAAAAAAAAAAAAAAAAAAAAAAAAAACGGTATCACTTGTAACTACTAACAGGTGGTTTCTGTACCCTAAATCACACATGCAGGAAAGGAAAAATATATATCAGTTCGATTTTTCAAATTAAACATTATAAGATTAAAAAAACATGCTTTCTGTTTGGGGAGTATTTTTTTTAAATCTACACTAATCCTCCTGTCAAAGTGCTCTACTTCACTAAAAGAAATATTTTGATCTTAGACTTCTTAGGCTGGTGAAAACAAAATCTTTCTACACCAAAACTGACTCGGACTGGTCACTTTAGCACAGTCGCTTTGTACCCTTGTGTTTTGTCTATTTCTTCCATGTTTTTTTCCATCTTAAGGTGGTAAAATCTTGCAGGAAACTCAGCGTTCTAAAAGGGCTGGACGTGACAAAAGGAGAAGTTGTAAAGACGAGACCACTGTTCTAAATCTTCTAAGAGGCTGGTGGTTTCCTTACGCCTCAAAGGGATTTTTTGATGACAAAACCCTTTTCCATCCTCCCAGCAGCATCTCCTGAAGCCCACAGCTTCCAGTCTACCAGAAGAAAATCTTCTGATTATTCACAACCACTCTGTGGCAGACTGAACATGCTAAGGTCTTTTTGCATCACTGTTGTCCTGAGAGTGTTGCTGGTTCTCCGAGCCCTACAGATTCGTACTACTGCCCCAAAGAGGAGAAAGAGCTTGCAACTGGCGAGTGTTAATTTTGAACTCTTCAAAATAAAAGTCTATTGCTCATTTTACTACTGAGAAAAAGTAATATCCCAATATCGATTTTTATCATTTTATCGCCCAGCTCTAATTCAAGCCCAACAATAACAACTATCTCTTTTTTTATTTTTTTTAAAAAGTTTTTACTGAAAATTCTACAACTGTAGTCCAGTATTGACCCAAATCACATGACCAAGCAGGCGAAACCATGGAGACGTGCTGTTGACAGTGATGTCACAAAGAGGACAAATTCTATAGAACTTTCATAAATGCTGCAAAGTCCTCCTCACTACCATTGACGTCCTGACGGCGACCAGCTCAGAAGCAAATCTTTTGCTCCAGGTTTTCTCCAGAAACACTTTGAATCCAAAGCTTTTTCCTTTACCAACATCAAGTGTCAGAGACAGAAGAGATACCATCATGGAAGAAGTAAAAATGTTGTTTTTTATGTTTCTTAGTTTGACCATAAACAACTACAATTTCTGCAAAAAGAAGACATTTACTGAATAGTTTAACAAACAGCCTTTTTAGAAATGTTTTATGATCAAATTGACCTCAATGTAGGTTGTAAATTAAACAGAATAATGCTTTACATTAATAAAACACTAAATTAGTGTAAATCAATTTTTCTTCCGTACCCTTTTGGACGTCCGTAACTCTCTAACTCCTTCACCTATTCAGGTCATTCAGCTATCAAAATTTGCAGCTCTTTTTAGGAGATGGGTGCTCAGAAGTTTCAACTTCCTAACTCATCTACTTTTAAAACTATTCAACCAACTACTGCTTTTAAGTGCATAGACTATATTTGTCATGGAGAAAGTAGGACCGCAGCTGCGCGGCTCCCTCTGCCTGCTCGTTGCCATGACGACCTCACAGACAAACATCTGCAGTCTTCCAAAGGCAGTTCACATGTTTTTTTTAAATCTGTGGAAGCTTTCTTCCCCCACTGTATGCTGTCAATACATTACAAATCCACCTAATTATAGACCTGACCTGAATTCCGTTTGTATGACATGATTATAGTAAATTAGCCCTTGTATTAGCATCACTCTAGCTTTTTGGACTCATCTGAGATGTTTTCCACTTTTTCTTTGTTTGTTTCACATTTAGCTGTTGTATTAGCTTTTTGCTAGCTCATTTGGTTAATTTGGTATATACTGTGGATTTATTCTGTTGCTAATTTGGCACTTAGCAAATATTATAGCACAATGCAAGTTTTTTTGACTAATTTGGCACTTACTGACATTTTTAAGGGCTTATTAGGGTTTTAGCTAAAATCCAAACGAAATGTTTTAATGTTTTTGGAGTTTAACTAATATTTAGGCCAGATAAAAGCTTTTTTGGCTTATTTGGCATCAACTTTGGTTTTATAGGTAATAGCTAACTTAGCAGCACACTAGTTGTTTTTTTGTGTTTTGTTTTGTAATAATTTGGCATCTATTATATATTATTATATTATAATATTTTATAATATTATAATTATCCTTATAAACATCCTTAGTCACATAATTCAGTGTAGTAAAGATTGTTCAAACAAACATGATTCCATCTGTTCTTCCTCAAAAATACCAAATTAAAGGTATATTTTATTTTTCAGATACAGCAGCGCTACACTTGGAAAGCTCTTTTACTTCCAAACCCGACTGATCCTGACAATTTCTTATTTTGAGAAGAGTTCCAGTACCGGGAATATCTGAGACCCCCAGGGAGACCATCAGCACTGTTCCAAAGAAACCGACTGCGGTGGTTCCAGAGTTTGGACTCAGCTCTTCTTCAGACTCAGACTCTTCTCCTCAGAAGTATCTCCTTGCTCCATCCTCTCCAAACATCAATGATGTTCCCAGATCACTAACAGGAGCATTAAGTTTCCCCTCAGACTCTCCTCCAAGATGTCTCTCTGCTGCATTTGCTGCCTCTCCTCCAGCTCAGTGTTCCTTAGCACATAAAGAGGATTCCTGGACCTATGAAAAGTTGAAAGACCAGAACAAGCGTTTGATAAAAAAACAGCAAACAGGAAATCCTGTCGGGAGATATGATGGATCCAGTTCCTCTCAGAGGTTTCCAAAGGATTCTTAACTCCAGGATAAGTTTGTTGTCTCAGCAAAAATCCAACTCCCCCTCTTGCTCCTCAAGCTTCATCAGCTGTGCTCCTTCTCAGACCTCTGCAGCACAGGAGGATGTGAAGAAGCGTTCATCTGCTGCAGAGAAGTCCACCCTACATCTGCAGACAGCAGTTTTGCCTCTTACCAGACAGACTTCATCAAACTGCATGAGAAAGTCCAAACCGTCACCGAGCATGAGCAGTGAAAAGTGGGTTAGGAACATTAGAGCCCTATTTGAGCAAAGAAAAAGACTGTCGAATGAAAGCCTCAAAGAGGCCTGCTCAAAGTACGGCTGCTGCACCAACAGCCGAAAAGATGAAGAACCCAGACCCACAAACTGTTTGCAAACAAAACACAATTTAAATGATTTCATGCTTTTTCAAAGAATCATATCCATGTTTATTCCACTGTTTTAATAAACTTTGCACCAAACCTAAAGCAGCTTTAGTTTGACAGACTTTTTTTGTATTGTGTTTGATTTTATATGAAAGTATCTTTCTTTTCTCTTGAAATGATTTAATTTGATTTGAAATAGTTTATTTCAAGCAATCAGGTAAGAATAACACAAATATAACAATCAACAGAGGTTTACATCTATAAAAAACATGTCAAGCGTAGGTTAATTACCGGTAGGCATCAAATGATAGATTACTTGAAAGGGAGTGCAAGGAAGCAAACTTATATAATCCCACAGAGATTTAACCACACCATTTACTTTACAATTGTTATCAATATCAGGTTTGTAACTTATGATCGATATTAAAACTGTACCGACATTGATAATCATCCTTAAGTATCATTGAATTACATTGCTATGTATAATATACATAGTTTCTAAGATACAACACTATTTTAAACTCCTGCTTATGCAGACAAAAAGAATCAGTGATGTAAGTTTCAAAAATCCACTAATGTGTATTATTTCTCATGTGCAAAACTCAGCAATATAGAGCAAGTTTACAACATCTGACAAAAAATAATTTGCAAAAGTCAGTATAAAGATAAAAAAATATATGAAGATTATTTTCATCTGAAAAGTCATTTACTTAAATCAGGTATATAAAAAAAGGAAAAATCAGAATTTGCAGATTATTTTCATAAAAGTAATTTAATAAAATCAGGTATAAGAATGAAACACCTGATTATTTTCATCCAGTTATTTACAGTTATAATTAATTATTTCTTTTATAATAATCAAATATTATCAGGTATAAAAATGAAAAATATGTGCAGATTTTTTTTAATTAGAAAGCTTCTTAATCATGAATCACAAATTAGGGAACCAAGTAAGTGATTTGATAAAAGCCTTTGTCCAAGGCAGTATTCCTTCTTCTACTGCCTGATTAAAAGCCATCCTTCTGTTTTGCACAGAGTTTATAAAGTTGTCCTCGTTGTTATGACTGCAGACTTTGTTTATCAGGTCCATTGACCTTCAGCTGATATCACAGCAAGTAAGTTGAGCTCGAGGTGTCTGCAGGGTAGAAACTGCAGCTCCTGAAAATCCGGGTCAAAGTTGACCTAACAGACAAGCGTGTAAGGACTCAGCCTGTCTTCCCCTCCTCTGACTACATGAGGGAGCCTTTGCCTGGGTAATAACGGCCTCTGTCTTCCTGCCAGACTCCAACTCCCATCATCCAACTGGTCACCGCTTCCTGTCTTCACCAGCAGCTCCCCATCATGTCATCACCTCACATGCATTTAAGCCTGTCTCATTCCATGCTCAGTGCATAGTCTTGTCCTAACTTTCCCGTTGTGCAGTCTAAGCTGTCAGTCTCCTTGGTTTCCTGTGTTCTTACCTTCGCCTGTTTTCCTCGTCTCCCTCTTAGCTCCTGTGTTTTGATCCTGGACCGTTTTGACTTTGTCTTTGCCTGCTCCTTTTGTGCTTTTGCCATTAAACCCGTTGCTAATGGATCCACACGCCTCAGAACCTTGGCTACACAGCAGTAGATCCTAGGCGTCATGTTTTCTTGAAATCATATTTGACCCTTATTTTAAATCAATTAAAGGCTCAGACGTCTGTGACCACACACTTCTCAAAGTCTTTCATGCTGGTTATAACAATCTTAGACAGGTCCGATGGAACCAGTGGTTTAATGTAGATCCTGAAATTCAGCACCCAGGTGCTCTGGATCTGCTTTTTATGCTTTAGAAACCTTTACCAGTTCAGCATTATAATTTGAGAGATGGTCATTAAAATAAACACATGATCCTTTTAGGTGTTTTCTTTGCTTCATCAAAGCTATCTTGTGTTTTCGATTAACAAACCTGATAAGGATCGCTGGTTGATCTGACTCCTTTCTCCTGGGAAGATGGTAGCAAATCGTGATAGTATTTAAATCCAGGGAAATCCTTTTAGAAGTAAGAAATGACTTAACTTGACTCTCCGCACTTGCAGCACCGTTAGCTTCTGTGCTAAAGTTAGCTTTGCCAGGCCTAGCCCGGGGTTTGAGTTTGAATCCAGTGAGGATTATTTTATTCATTCTTACTTGTTGATCCCTGTCATTCATTTCTTCGATCCAAGAGGTCAATCCAACTACCCCACTATTCATTTCTTGCCCTTTCTCATCTGAATTCTTCCGCAAGTTGTGTCACAGGTGTTAGCTTAGTATTTAGCTTAGCTTCCAATACCAGTAGTGGAGTTGACTTAGCTTGGATGTTGTAAAGTCCAATTCTGAGCTCTACAAGGTCTTATGTTTCTTGTTTTGTCTTCGGTGCCATGTTCAGCTCTCTATATTGTAGACTTGGTGCTTTTTTTTGCAGTAATTATGTGATAATTCCAGATTAAAGTTGCTGATATCAGGAGAGCTGGAGAAACACGTTCTCTCACATGACCAAAACCAGAAAGAGGTGGTTCCTCATTTTTAAAAGAGAAACATTTCTGGTATTTGCCGCAGATCTTAGCAGCTGCATTCCAACAGGGAAAAACATTTCTACTGATGCTAAACAGTGAAAATGCTGGGTTCTCCAGAACACAGAGAAAGTTCCAAAGCAGAAGATGCCTTTCTTCACTTGATCTGTGTCAGCATTTGATCAGAAAAGGTGAAAGCAGAGGAGACAAAAAAGGAGAGCAGGTAAACATGTGTGACAGTATAAAAAGATGGACAACATGCCTGCGACATCACCCATAGAAAATGCCTTACCTCATACTTATGTCAGGAGAACAAAAACAAAACTTTACACAAATTAGATAGGATGAAATGGTGGAAGATACTTGGAAAACGGTAATGGATGCATCCCATTATGACATCACAACTAAGTTTTATGATCATTACTAGATTCAGGAAATTTGCATTCTTTCTTTTGCGTTTTCATCTTATCTCCTTTATTCAGAAAAGTGGTCCAGTTATATACACTACATTACCACACGTTTTTTACTCGCCCATCCAAATGATCACTTCGTCTGGCCACATGTTTGAAAGACTTATTTTATTATTTTTATTTTGGAAAACTACTGGATTCTGTTCACCACATCTGTCTATGACATTGTAACAATGTCTGTGGCTCGGACTTCTGAGTTAATAGAAAAAGCTAAAAAGCTAATGAAAAACAAATAAAATGTATTTGGAAAGGTCTTTTGAGGAGAAAAGATTATGTGAGGAAATAGAAACAAAGCCTTCGACTTCTAAGACAAGCAAAGCTGTTATTTACAGACAAAAGCAGGAGTCTTCCTTGAAATATGGGTTTATTGAGAAAGTTGTTCCCATGTGCCAAGCCGCTCTGCCGAAAGCCCCAGTCACAAAGTGCAGCTTGGCGTAGTCATGGCCTTCACCTGTCAAAAAGAGGTCACCCATGAATCAGACGAGGTTGTGCTCGTTGATGACGAGTGTATGACGTGGCAGGACACAGGGCAAAATCGAAACTGCGTCAGACACAGCAAAACAGTGTGAACTGTTCAAAATGTCATTCCGCTGGCAACCACGGGCGGCACACTGGTTAAAGACATGCAACACACGGGAAACACACTTGATAATCTGAGTTCTGGCTGTGATCAAAACCTGCGGGAAAGACGCGAAAGTTTAGCGGTCTGTCACGGGCAGAGTACGGTCATCAGATGGGTGTTACATGTCTCAAACAAGTTAAGCCCTGGTCACACAGTGCTATACAGCGCAATCACGGCCAAAAAGTTCAGAATATCTGGTGGACGTGGTCGTCAGTGGTGATTTTTGGTCAATTTTAGCTTGGCCGTGAGTTCCACGTAGTATTGCCGTCGGCAGATGGACCACTGTTGAAGCATAACCGAAGCACCGCCAAACACGTGGAGCCACGTGTAAGTCTAAAAATAGGTCAGCGCCTGTTCAAATGTGTGAAAAAAAGCGTCAAAGTAACACGCCTTACCGTGACCTTGTGTCTGAAGCACCGCCGATCACGTGCCCAGCGCAAAAGTAGTCTGCGACATAGTTTCTTCCCCTTAGTCAAACACCGCTAGTCCTTTGTTAAGTGCTGGCATGGCCTCCACCTCGTCTGCTTTCACTCCTCTGTCCTGCTTCATGTGCCAAATGTTCAGTGAAGATCCTGCCTCCTTTACTAAATATAGTGGCAGATGTGTTAAGTGTAGCCTTATATTAGACTTGGAGGCCAGGCTAGAGCAGTTAGAAGAGGCACATCGAATGGTAAGCCTGTTAGACAGATTATTACCCGCAGTGCAGCTCGCAATACCGGAACTAAACTGCAGAGCACTCAAGCCCCTCCCGGGCAGCAACCGGGGAGAACTCAAGAAGGGTTTGTACCGGTGGGAAGGAAGCATAGTGCTAAACGTAAACACTTAGAGCTACCGAAGCTCCCGCTACATAATAAGTTTTCTCCCCTCGGCAAAACACGCCAGATGAACCATCAACCCTAGTTATTGGCTCCTCTGAAGTTAGACACGTGAAGCTCCCGACAAACCTTAATGTTAGCTCGGAGTAAGTCCAGTTTCCGTCGAGTTGTGATTCACACAGGCAGTAATGACGGAGACAATCAGAAGTTCTTAAATTAAACGACCAAATTAAACGTGAGTCTGTGTGTAAACTTGCTAAGTCGATGTCAGACTGTTATTTTCTCTGGTCCGCTCCCAAACCTAGTCAGTGATGAAATGTACAGCCGCTTTTCATCATTTAACCGCTGGTTAGCCAGATGGTGCCCACAAAACGACGTTAGCTTTGTTGACAATTGGAGCGCGTTTTAGGGAAAACTCCGGTCTCATGTGGAGAGATGGCATCCATCCCACTTTTGACTGTGCCGCTCTTCTCTCTAAGAACATTTCTGCGAGCATTAACCGTACAACCTGACAACCCAGGGACAGGTTCTGGGCACAGAGCAGCAGTTTAAAACTCTCTTCTGAGTTCCCTTTAGCCTCAGTGCAAACCCCAGCACAACACATAGTTAGCCCAGCAGCTCCAAGCTTTAGCTTATGTACTGAAAGGCAAGTGAAAGGAGTAAAACACAGAAACCTAGAAGTAATAACTACCAATACTCTCAATAACAACAAGCAAAATCATGATGTCATTAAATGTGGCTTACTAAACATTAAATCCATTTCCTCAAAGTCCCTTATAGTCAATGAGTCAATCAATGATAACAAACTTAGCCTGCTAGCCCTAACAGAAACCTGGCTCCAACAGGATGACTATGTTAGGTTGAATGAACCAACCCGCCCTAATTATAATAACTATCAGAAATCCAGGATTTCTGGGAAAGGTGGTGGGTTAGCAGTAATTTCACAGTCTAGCTTACTTACTAACACTAAAGCCAAACACATTTATAACTAATTTTCACCTTATTTTGTCTTTTTTTAATGCAGTTGGCTTTTATTTTGGTAAACTTTTCAATAAACAAACTTTTACAGGTTCAGATTGGAAACACGTCCAGCCAAGCACAAGCATGAACCTTTACTCTGTAGAGGAAGCCAAGACTCTTCAGATCTGAAGTCCCACTACGTGGCTGTTCAGCTGAAGATCCCTTTATAAGCACAGAAATGCATTCAGAGGAAAGCTCAGATGTCAAAGTCCAGACAATAGGATAGAACTATTGAAGAAGAAAGGGGCTTTTACTTTAAAAACATTTACTCTAAAAGAATGAGTATTGTTATGACGAAGCAACAGGGCCACCATAAAAAAAGAAGGAAAAAATAGACAAATGTTTGACAAAGTTATGAGAAAAAAGTTGTAAATTTATAAGAAGAAACACACATTTTTACAAAAAAGTCATGCAAAAATGAGAAAAAAAGTCAAAAAATTATGGGAATAAAGTTCTAAATTTAAGGAAAAATTAAAAATGTTACAAAAATAAAGTCACACAAATAAGAGAACAAAAAATACATTTTGCAAGAATTAAATTGTAAAATTATGAAAAGAATCTCAACATTTTATGGAAATAACGTTGTACATTTAAGTTTCAAATAGTAGCAATTTCACAAGGAAAAGTTACGCATTACGTTGCAGAGATTTCTGGGAAATCCATTTGATATCACAATATTAAATAAATGCTGTTACTTTTGCTTTACTTTTTTTGTAAAGTAAAGTACTTTCATAAAGTTACAACTTTATTTCTGAAATAAAGTTTTCCTTGTAACGTTTTAAATTAGGAAGGTTTGTTTTTATACTCGTAAATATTTACTTTTTCTGACACGACTACTTTATTCTAATGACATTTTGACTTTTTTCTCATGACTTTATTCCCAAGTATCCATTTATTTTCTTTTATGGTGGCCATAATACTCATACATTCCTTCATCAAAATTTGATGCAAACCTTTTGCCAAGATATTAGACTAGTTATTTTGAAAAATATCCTAACATAAGCCTCCAACTCTTTGACATGTAAGAGATGTATGTCTTGACACGAGACATCATTGTAATTCACACAATGTCCTTATGGTGGCGACATTGTTTTAATATTTTAACACTTTATTTGTCATCATTACAATAGGTTGAAAACGTGTGCACATTGCAGGTGAAGTGCTTGGGAAAATGAGTGTGAACACAGAGACTGTGCAGAGTCCAGCATGTTTCATGGATCTGCCTTTGCTCGTTCCACTGTAAGCCTTTTGGGTTGTGAGAGAGCAGGAATTGAATACTCATCTGAGGTTGACCGGTTTACCTTTGCACCATGTCTGCCCCAAATGTAAAAGCTTATCCACATTTTGCAATTAAATACAGACTATCTAGATTTCTGCATTTGCTCCTTTCTAACCCTAGCTCGCAAGGATATCCAGAACCAGAACATGATTATGATTGTGCCCACAGGGGAATTGTGAAGCTAGAGTTTCAAGTCTTTACATTTCTTTTTATTTCATTACATTTTGTTTACATTTCCTTCATGAGTTTACAGAATCAGAACCAATACAACAATCCTTCTATAAACCCCACTTTTAATTAACTTTTCTGCTCAGATCATTTAGGTAGATGTCAGCTTATAAGAAAAGCAAGTTTAGGAAAGAATTTAGGAAAATAACCAATCACAGAGCCTAACGGAATTGTCTCCACCCCTAAAGTCTCAAAATACCTTTAGCCAAGGGAGCAGATCAGTGATCAACAAAGCGTGCAGTAAGAGAGCTAAGCGCACACTGGTGTCCATGATGATTTGTTAGGTCACATTTGTGCCCAGTGTGTTCACTTGAGTTTAGAATCTCTGGTAACACTTTTCTGGATCCTCAAACTGTGCAAAAACGCTTCCTCACAGTTTTGCTCTTTACTCATGAGCTCCATTTTCCTCACACTTTTATGTTTAGGCACCTGTAGACTCAATTATCACTCTATTTTATTAGTTATTAAATGCTAAACCTTAAATTATGTCCCCTTACAAATGGCCTAACAAATTTCCTGCATGAACTTAACTATTAAAACATTGACAAAATTTTTGGCCGGGGCTGTAAAATACAGCTACATTTTTCCGAGAATGTTTGTCTTTGTCCAAAATAAGAATTTAATGTTATAAATGACACATATTTTCACAGTAAAACATGTCAGCTATCAGCATATTTAAAAGTTATAGTGAAAGTACCATATTTTCTGCATTATAAGGTGCACTTAAAAGCTGTCATTGTTTCCAAAAAACAACAGTGCACCTTATAAACTGGAGCGCATTATATATGGACTACTTATGATTGTGGTTAATGATGGCGAAACGATTTTGACACAGCTCTCTGTCAAAATGTCAGTCTGTTTCAAGTTTCAAGTTGCAAAGAAGTCATTGTAAATACGCCGATATGGCTAACATGTAGAGGTGTCAGACTGTTTTTTATGTGTTACTAACAAGGTTGGCCTCGAGAGCTGGTGTCTCACGAGTTTTCCAACCAACCTGCCTTGGAAGTCCTGATTGGCTAAACACACCTTATCCAGGTAATCAGCAGCAGCTAGAGCAGGATTTCTGGAAAACCAGGTGTAGGTACCACATCTACTCGGTCTATCAGAACATTTCGTGGTCCTTTGACTAATGATGACGTCACCCTACGGTAACACCACTTGGACAAACTATGTAGCATTGAGATTTTCTCTGGCTCATTATATTGTTGTTTTCATTTTAAGTTTCCTTTTGTAACCTAAAGTTGTTTTCACTCTTAACTAATAATGACATTTTAGTTTTAAGGTGTGTCTGACATTATTATTTGTTTTACTAAATGTAAACTGTACTTTAATACATTAACAGATCTGTTCTGTTAATGTATTAAAGGGAGACCCATTGGCAACATAAACTTATTTTTCCAATGTGAGTAAATGTATGACTGTACAAAGAACAATATTTGTTTATGGTTTGCAGTCTGGTTTAATTGGCCCAAATGTCAGTTTTACTTTTTTTATCTCAGAAAAAAACATATTGATAACTATAATCAAAAGCAGCTACCTAAAGTCCTAAGCATTCATCAAATTCCACACTATGGAATTACAGGACCTCATCAGATTTAACAGTTATTATTGCAAAGTTTATATAGATAAGTCTCTTGTGCAATGTAGTGGGACATTTCATTGTACAAGTCATCCATGTTTCTCACGAATAATGGCAAGTTACGACTGTCCTAATTATCGTTATCCTTTTGTCTGGCCAATCACTGTCATACACGTCATCGTGCCAACCTAACAGCCCATCAAATAGTGTGATGTCATAATCAGTCGAAGGACCCCGAATCGTTTTTAAAGGCCGAGCCTTTAAGTCCCCACAGTGTCAGTGTGTAAGGAGAAATATGTACTCACAACATCAGTAACACGGTCACTCATACACACGCACACACATGTATATGTACACAGAGAAACAGTCACACCACCCCCTCCGGGACAAGTTGGTTTATAAAGTTGTCCCAGCATGCATCTCTCCGTGCACTTCGCAACATTGTTAGCCAGAGGATGCGAGCATGTTTCTGTGTGCATGTGTGTGCAGTGGCCTGGAATGAAAAGAGAAGCCTCCTCATGATTCTCAACACCAGAGAGGGAAATAATACACTGAGGTTGTACACGTCCTACTTCAAGTTCACAGCTGAGATCCAAGGAGATACTGGTGACATCGCAATGGAGGAGGAGCTAAAGGGCCACACACGCATCAGTACACAAACACATCTACCTCAAGTTTCATCATTTTTTTGGCGTGATTTCACCGCACAAATTTACAAACCTCAATGAGTGTTCCATGGACTCCATGCCCTGGAACAATGCAAAGATGGAACTGTAACTTTTCCTGAAGTACAAGCATCAGACTTTCCTGCAAACCAAGCTTATTCACGGAACCAAATCTGGATCCAATGTGTTAACACAGACTGTCAGTCTGTGAGTGTTGTTGTTTATTATAAGTCACATCTGGAGCGAGACAGGAGCTAATGAGGTTCTGGAGATGCTTGTTGCCGTGGCAACCCTGTTTGAGGGTCCAGAGCTACATCCCCAGTTGCCGTGCCAACCCATCTCTAACGGCTGGCTGCGAGCGGTGATGTGATTTAAAAAAGGGAGCTGAGTGTGACAGGTTGATCTTTTTTATTTTTTTATTTTGCTGCTAGAGCCTGGTTTACAGTGGCCTTATACACACACACATGTGCGCACGCACACACAATCATTTTTATCTCAGCTGGATGTTGAAACCCATTAAGAGCATCAACAGTGAGCTGCCAACATGATTATCTGAGTAAAGCTGTAAATAAAACAAAGTCATTGGTACAAAATAAATGTGTTTGTTTGTCCTGAGAGCAGCTTTGACATCTAAACACCACTCTTGTTAAAAATAAAAAATATATATATATATGTTTACTTTAAGTAAATTCTGTTTATTTATTAGGCATTACTTCATAAATAAGTAAGCAGGGCTTCGTTTAAATCAGATTAATTCCTTGGATCTATAACATTCCATTCAGGCTAGATTTTTGTTTGTATTCATACAAAAAAAAAAAACAATCCGGTTCATTCACAGGATCTCATGACAGGTCTGCACCTCATAAATGTTGAATAAGAGGAGCATTCCCTAAAGTGAGAGATATGTCTGGTTGTATGCTCTGTACCCTACAGGGTCAGATGTCAGTGAATGGGGGTTTGAAGTATAAAGGAGTGGATAAGCAGAGAAGCTTTGAAGACTGAATCTGATGAAAATTGTGTTTTTGGTGATTTGAACATTTTCTTTAGGCATTTTTCTCTGATGGAGGACATGCTGTAAATAAAAAATATGCTTAATATCACATGTCTGAGAATTTCTTCATCCAAATAATTGTGATTCAGGAACAGAAAACAGAAAATAGAATGCTGTTTGAAAAAGCGTATTTGTTATGTAGAAATTAGGTTGGGCGAGCCACAAGGTCCCTGCTTTGCTCTGTTCCAATGCATCCACTTGTAGATGACTAGATCCATATGCGTCTTTGTTGTCCTCGTCTGAGCTGGAATATGGTTCAAAACTGTGTGGCCACATAGCTCCAATATTGCTGATCATTTTTGTTGCATTGGTAATGTTAGGTTAGAGGTGTGAGGGGCTGTAAGCTAGAGGGAGAGGGTGTAAACAGATGGATGTTGTGACGTAGTGGCAGCCTTGCTTCATACCAACAGTTTTGCCCACAACTCAGAGGTGAAGTTCTACCTCTGAGCATCTACTGCCGCGCTGCAGAAACTATGTCCTAGAAAATGTTGCAGGTTTTTTCATTTGGCTAAAAACGGCATACCGGTAATTATCATTTTAAAAAGACCTCTGAAAAAGCTTTTCTCTAACACCAAGTGAACCGAAGTTTAGTCCAATTGGAAAAAAAAACAAGACCACCTCGAAAGATGGGTCAGTGAGCGGTTCCTGGTCCCGGACCTGGGTCTACTGGGTTATCAGGGAAAACGAACTCTGGTTCATTTTAAATGAACCAAATGTGTCAAGTCTGATCACACGCTAAGATAAATATATTGTTATAAATAAATATGAAGTAAAAACGCACCAATCATCGAAGCAATGAAACATTCCTTCAGTCTGGTCTTCAAGACTTAAATCAACATGAAAAACGTTTCTATCATTGCAGAAACGAATACCAAGAATTTAAAAAATATCATTGTTAGCTGTAAATATTTACAAATGAGGTCCCTGTGACCTGTATAGTGAAGATACAGAGTTTGGGTTGTAAACAGACATAAATGTGTTCTGTTAAAAACAAACGTAGTGATGTAGAGCTGCTGCTCATCTTTGACTGTGAAGTAAAACCATCATGCTAAATGTGCTCTGTGTAAAACATGGATTCTTATTCTAGGAGATAAGACGAAGCTCGGGCCAGTGTGAATTCTTGAAACTGGGAGGGAATGAAAGGTTTAAGTATCTCAGATTGACCAGTAACAGTGTCATGCTACTATTGATCTCTCAATTGCTCTGAACAGTCTGAAACCATGATAACCACATCATGAGGAAATATGATGATAGGACACATGACTGTGAATGATGGCTTTCAGTGGTGATGTTGTATGTGAGATTGGTTCAACTATAAGTGTTTTATGAATGTTTTGGTTGATCATCTTAAGTAATTGGTCATAAAATAGATACAAATACATGTAATCAGTTTAGTTTTATGCAGTCTGTACTTTATTCACACATGTTCAATTCTGCTTCAGTTCAGGTTGTTTTGAGGTGCTACAGCAAAGGAAAAAACACAACCTGAGCTTTATATATTACAGTTGTTATTGTACAAATTCATTGTAGTCCCATTTAGTATATTATTCAGTTCAGTCAGTTATTCAATGATGCCAGAATGTCTTTATTGTATAATGGGCTTCAAACGTCACCAACTGATCTGATCAAAGGGACTGTAAAGCTGATAAACTGCCATTTCTTTCAACAATTTTTAGAAAGGTTCCACCTCAATCATCCTTTTGATCTATTTCCAGAGCATTTCCACTTGTTTTTAATTATCATTTTGCCATTTTTATTTCTGATTTTTTTTTTCACATATGTCCACCATCACCAGAAAATTGCCACAAGAGCACGTCAAAAGCACAAAAAAACAAAAAGATGCGCTGCTGGGCTGAAGGACTACAGGCTGCTGGCACTGACCCACATCATGAAGGTCATGGAAAGATTGGTCCTGGCATGTCTCAGACCACTGGCCTGTTCATCACAAGATCCACTGTTTGCATATCAGCCTCATGTTGGGTTTGATTATGCAATCATCTACCTGCTGCATAAGGCCAGTCCTTCCTGGACAGAACCAACACCTCACTTTGCATCATGTTCTTCAACTTCTCCAGTACCTATCCAACCCAGGCTGCTGAGGGACAAACTGGAGAGCATGCAGATGGACGGCCCCCTTGTCTCCTGGATCAATTACTATCTGACAGATAGACCAGTGACACCGACAAGATCAGTGACATTGGGGCCCCCATGGAGCTGTGCCGACCCCCTTCCTATTCACCATCTACATATCTGACTTCAAGCACTACACTGAGTCATGTCATCTTCAAAAATATCATGATGACTGTGGCTGAGTACAGGGACGTGATCAACCGCTTTACATGGTGTGGGGAGAACCACCTGAAACTGAATGTAACTAAGATGAAGTAGGTGGTGGACTTCAGGGGAATAAGCCTCTGCTCTCTCCAGTCCTCATCTGTGGGAGGAGTGTTGGTCTAGTGGACACCTACAAGTACCTTGTTATCACTCTAGACAACAGGCTGGACTGGTAAACTCACACAGAGGTTGTTTAGGGTCTGTGCTGGCTTCACTTTCTGAAGAGGCTCACGTCCTTCAACATCTGTGAGAAGATGCTCTGTACATTTTATCAGTCTGTTATGGAGAGCACCATCTTCTTTGCAGTGGTGTCCTGGGCTGTGGGCATCAAAGCCAAGGACACCAACAGACTGATAAAGAAGGTGAAGTCTGTTGTGGGCTGCAAACATGTGTCCCTGGAGGTTCAGGTGGAGACTGGGATGCTAAAAAAATCAACAGGATTATGTACAATCCTTCACATTCTCTCCCCAAAACACTGAAGAACATGAAGTCCACATACAGCAATAGATTCATTCAACGCCGCTGCTGCAAAGAGCGATGCAAAAAAAAAAAAATCATACTTACCTGCAGCATTTAGTCTGAATAATTCTGTCCTTAGAAGGTAAATTGATTATGTTTTTTATGATTTGTTTAATATACTGTAATTTGAAATGCATAGTTCTTTTTAGTGTCAGTTTTATTGATAATATAATTATTCATGTTGGTGTTGTGGATGCTGTTGACTGCATCAATACAGTTTCCCTTGTGGGATAAATAAAATACTTTTCTACTCTAGTAAGTAACTAAAAGTGGTCATGTGAACACAGTTTGATGTTGATGATTGGTCTCTGTGAACGTCATCATGCGACCCTTTGACCTTCTGATTGAAACAACAGGTCGTTCCCATAGCTATCAGAGATGTGCTGAACTATTATGAGTTCACCAGTATACATGCTTAAGCAGAACAATCAGGAATTTCTGATGCACAAATGTTGTTGTGTAAATGACAAAGCTGAGTTTGGTTGAAACATTTAGGCTTTTTTGCAGCTTTCTTGTGATTTGAATGATGATTTGCTGTTGCAGCATCTGAAGTTCTGCTGCAGAACTTGCTGGTTTGAAGCCGCTGGAGGCTGCAGCGGGACTCCGAGGGGAAACTTCAAACAACTGAACGGATTCATGATGAGCACAGTGAGCACGGTGATCACGTGATGCTCATCCTTTAAGGCAGCGTTGTTCCCGTGCACCGCTGGTCCCCCAGTCGCGCGCCCGCACTCATCTCCCGTGCTGGAGCGCGCGCACAAAGGCGGGAGCGCGCGCCACCGATCCAAGGACAGAGCGGCGGGCTCGCGGGTATCAGGTCACCTGGAAGTCCTCGAGCATCGCCGGAGCGTCCACACGCGCCGCGCGGAACCGGATGCGGTCAGTCCAGCAGATGAGAGCCGAATCCTCGTCGCGCTCCTGTGAGAATCAACAGGACAACCTGCGCGGGTTCAGGTTCAGGACCGGCAGGGAGCACGACCGGAACCACTCATCGATCTCAGACAGGTATCAACGAAACCAGATCCAGAGAAACTGAACGGAACCATCGCAGGGTAGCCGAACCAGGTGGAGACGGATCAACAGGAGACCAATCGAAATACGCATCCCAAAGCCCACCGTGACTTAAAACCAGAACCTGAACCAGTAAGTGACATTCGTATTGTTTCCTAGCAGAAACAAGCAGAACCCACCCGACTCTGATCTGTAAAGTAACTGGTTTTATTTACTCAAATATCGGAGCGAGCAGATCCATGTGGTCCAGCTGATCTCTGTGATCTCATCAGTCATTTCTCTCCATCACGTTGTGTTTGTGTTGTTCTGACTAAGAGGTTCTGTTAGAGGTTCTGGTTCTAGTTTGACCTTAAAACCTTCCTCCTACAGGCCCGTATCCCCACAGCGGAGATGAAACCTGTTAAGCTTGTTTCTAGCCAATTATGGTTACATTTAAAATGATCAAAATGCAGGATGATTTATCTGACTTTACATGAGAATATTCTGTATGTAAGAAACAAGATAAATAAAAAAGAAAACACATAATAATCTAAATTAATGCTGAAAATGTAAATTAATTATACAAACAATTAAAAGAAAGAATGAGATCCAAATCAAACATTTTGTTGAAAAAAGAATCACTGGAGTAAAATATTAAGACTTCTTATTAAAATTTAATGTCAAATATTTGAATTCCACGAAACATCTCAAATCTAAAAACTGATATCAAAAAAAGTTTACAATAAATAATTTATAAAGGTATAAATTCAAATGAAAATTTTTTTGCTCAGTCAAGCTATCAATATTGTACACAGAAACAATATTTGAATGGATTATTTTGTATTTTCCCTATAAAATTGTGAAATAAATAAGTTGGATACTAGCTTCGAGGCTAGCAAGAGAGGCTAAAATTTAGCTACTTTAATGCATGTGCTAGGAGTCAGTGCTGTCTGCCCCACTGGTCACTGGCAGGAACCGTCTCCAGAGTACTGTCTGCACTCAACCTCCCATCAACCTCAGCACACAGTGTCTTGTCTGGATGCTTTCCACCGGACTAATCAGCAAATCACTTATAGAACACTTCAGCACTGCTCAGGTCCATGCTCAGTCCGAAGTATTGTTTGTGCTTTTCAGCCTGCACACCGAGCATTATTGTCGGATTTGATCTTCTGTGTACCTGACCCCACTTCGTTTCTCACTCTGCTTCTTTGTTGCCTGCCCTGACCCTTGCCTGGACTCTGATTTAGCTTTGTGGACTTTTGTGGTCTGAGCTTATGCTCCTGTCTGAATCAAAAAACCTGTTGCATTTGGAAGCAACCTTTTCCAATTCTTTTGTGACAGAATACTTCGCCACACATGGATCTAGCAGCAGGAGTTCCCAGTCCGATGAACACGGTGGGGTTTGCTACCCTGTTGCTGGAGCATGGTCGCCAGCTCTAATGTCTAACCTCAGTTAATAGTCATCATGTCATACCTGCAGCTTGACTCGCCTGTTAGCGTCACCTCCGCCGCAACTCCTCTGGCCTCACAGCTGTAATTGACAGCCACCGACAGCAGCACACCTAACTCGTCACTCGCTCACGCACCGCGACAAAAGATAACCTCAAAGGGGACCCTGAGCAATGAGTGAGGTTCCTCATGCAGTGCGACCTGTTTTTGCATCAACAACCAAGTCTCTATTTGACGTATGATGCCAAAGTGTCATTAGTGTGCTCGGTGCTGACTGGAGAAACACGAGAAGGGATAGCTGCACTGTGGACTGGAGGATCTCTAGCCTTTCATTCATATGTGGCATTCACTCAGCAGTTGCGTGAGGTGTTCAACCACCCCACAGACGGAAAAGACACCGGGGAACAGCTATACGGCATCAAGCTATAAGGCATCAAGCAGGGGTGGCTGAGAGCTGCCGCCTATTCTTTACGTTTCAGGACTCTGGTGGCACTCACAGATTGGACAAGCAGCTTGCTGGTAACGGCCTACCGAGAAGGACTCACCAGAAAGCTGCAGCGGGAGCTGGTGTGCCGCAACGAGGGATAGTCACTGGACCAACTCATCGCCCTTACCATCAAACTTGACAACCTGCTGAGAACCCGCCAGCCGCGCAACCCAGCCTCAGTGAGCACTATGCCCATCTTACCGTTTCCCCCAGGGGCCTCTGGTTCTGACCATGAGCTTAACTCGGCTCCACCCAGCTCTCTCTAGGGGAAAGAGCAAGATGCTTCTGGGAGAACTTCTGTCTCTACTGTGGCCAGCCAGGCCACGTCCGCAACATCTGTCCCAAACGTCACGCATGGCATTCTGCAACACCAGTGAGTGAACCCGTTCTCACCTTCACTCTGCTAATTTCCCTGAGAACCGCGAAGTAGAAAAACAAACTATGGTTGAGCGGCTTGGAATTTAATTGACTTGGCTTTCGCTCATTCTTACGATGTCCCTTTGCTCTCTGGTGAGCACGAGTGGCAGTCACTGCCCTAGATGGAAGACCCCTGGGGTCGGGTCAGATCCAGTTCCTGATCCAAGGCATATCAGTCATATCAACATCATGAGTCCCTCCGCCTCTTTGCCGTCGAGTTCCCCCGTTGTCCCGTCATCCTCAGTTTGCCTTGGCTGGAGAGGCGCCATCCCTCTACAAACTAGTCTAAGCACAAACTCGTGTTCACCTGCGCTCACTGCCGGCAACACTGCCTTCAGGCTTTTGGGGGAGTCTATTGACTGTGTCATCGTGGCCAATTGCGGCCACCACCCTCACAGAGAACAGAGTGACAGGGGAGGAGGGGTTGCCAGTCCAATTCTGGGATCTGCAGGAGGCTTTCAACAAGCACTGTGCCACACAGCTCCCGCCGCATCGGTCCTGCAACTGTGCCATCAACCTGGAGCTGGAGTTGTCTGCCCGAGGACGGGTGTTTCCGTTTTCCGTCATCCATCCAGGAGGAGTTGGCAAAGGGCTTCATCTAACTGTCTACAGCCCTAGCCTCAGCAGGCTTCTTCTTAGTCAAAAAGAAGGATTGTGGCCTGAGACCGTGTATCAACTACAGCAGCCTGAATGAGGTGACTGTAAAGTACTGTTTACTCTGGCTTGGATTTTCTCAGCTCTGGAGCAGTTCCACTCAGCCGGCTTCTTTACAAAACTGGACCTGAGGAGTGCCTACAATCTCATCCACATACGTTTTAAATATTCATTTTAGATGTTTCAGACAGTAAGCAGTAAACAAAGAACCAAATGCCAATGAAACATTTAGTGGATACAGAGACATGTGATCCTCAACTGTACCAAATAATCAGTAAATTAAATTAAAGCATTTCTAAGTGTTTTCTAATTCCTGCTAGGGGAGCCGTAAAGTATTTTTTTATTAACTCGTAATGCTAATGATCCAGTCACATGAATCATTTAGACTTTAGACCAAAGAACAGCAGCTGCATTGCAGACAGGTATGACAAGAGTCTAGAGATGCTGTCATGGTAACAGAAATGATTGTGGGGCTTTACGAACACTTCTGTAATCATTTAGTGACATTCATGAATTCAAGAACCAGGTTATTGATCAGGTGACTGGCCTTTAAGGTTCTTCAGCCACAGGTTTTTCCTCTTCAGAATGGTCCATAACTTGTTGCTGCTCCGTGGGTAAGGATTAGGCACGGTTTTTCCTTTTTAAATCAGAATCCATATGTGGCTTTGTGCTTATGCCAACTCTCAACATCTGAATAAACTTGACTGCTCCTCACTCAGTTCTAGCAAACAATAAGCCTAAATAAACAAAGTCAAAGGAAAAGAAGAAATCCCAATAAAGGTGCTTACACACTGAACGTGATTCGCGCAGTGGAGGCGGCCAGTTTCAATGTAAAGTTAATGGTTTAGACTAGAATTGAAGTTCTGCAGCGCAAAAATCTGGAAACAGTGCGAATTCAGCAGCAAGCGTGGGTAGCCAGAGTAAAAAAAATCTGGGGAGGTCGCCATGTCTGTGTCAATCAATCAGGGACTCAACTTTGGGCACCTGACGGTTTCAATGATAGCGGAGAGATTACACATCCAATATGGTGGATCGGATCTCTTGAACTTCCATTCATTTTCTGAACCTCCTGGATTCCTTCGGGACAGCGAGGTTTCCTGAACCTTTCCCGTCTACTGTTGGGCAACAGTCTGCTTCAAACATGGTCAGTGAGAGACGGAAACACAGCGGGACTGAACCTCACTATACCAAGAAAACCTCTAAATAAGGGGTGCTCAGACTTTTTTGGCATGTGAGCCACTTATAACACATAAAATAATGTGAAGTTTTCATTTTAAGTGCTCAAACATACAACCAACATGCTGTTACCACAGAAACACTTGATTCCTGTTTAAAAACTATGAAAAATCCATGGATGAGCAAATCCTTTTGTGACAACCCAAGCAAGCCTGTCACTCAGCATTTTGTGGGTACCTGTCTTTATTTGGTAACAAACCCTTCTGTAGGTCAGCTACTCTTGTGGTGACAGTGAGTTGTCACCATTCCAATCAACTTTTGTCATTGAGAGAACCCCGGGGTCAAATCCCGCTTTCGTAGTTCGTTGAATCTTTTTTCCTTTTTTTCCTCTAAGTTACTTAACACACATTACTATAAATAATTAAAAACATCAGGATAATTCTTTGGAATTTGAAATGTCATTAAAATGTATTTTTTTATAGCCATGAGCTTTTTAGTAAATCATAGTAAGCACAATTACAAATAATCTATGAAACCTTAAAATTTCTTGTTGGTTTTAGAAAGTTGTTTATAGAAATGTATTTAAAAATGATTTATTATTTATGCTTAATAAAATGTAATTATATATTTTCAAAGTAAATCTCAACAATACGGATATTTTAACCTGGTTATTTCTAGTGTGGGAGCTTTACAAGTGTAACCGCTGTCGCCACAAGAGCAGATTCCTAACAAAGAGTGTTTACTATTTGATGACTGAATTTTACTTTTTTGTGGGTAGAAGGTTTATATATTTGTTAATTTATTTTTGATGGCCCACGATCGACATGGAGATGTGATCACCGATGTTTTTGTTGAGCTCTTGACAAAGAAAAAAACTGGTCTCTAAACATCATTCGTGTCTTCCATGCATTGAAACTGAAATACAGACACCGCTTCATGTATAGATCAGCATTCGCTCCTCCCACACGTGAACAAAGCGGCGAGCTTAGAGAACACATTTTTGGTCATGCGGCGAGCAGCAAATTTGCGGCATGGTGAGAGAGGGGCGGGCCACGCGAATTAGCCGCGCAAATCGTGTTTGGTGTGAATGCACCTTAAGAAATTATTCTTAACTTTTAAACAATTTTACATAATTAAATAAAGAAATCTACAAAAACTTTTAAGAGTTAAATCTATGTAAAATATATGAAAGACTTTTAAAAAATGTGGGCTTTGATTATTTTAGCTCTTTGCTTTGGAATAGGAATTTCAGCTGAAACAATATCACTTGCACTTGCATCTCACTTGGGGTTTTATTTCTGACCATCACTGTATCTGTAAGCTGCACCCGAGCCAAACTGTGCAATAAAAACAAACAAACAAACAAACAACAATGGACCAATACCTTGAAAAATATGGTACAAACAAATTTATTACAAAAGAACTGTGGTTACTATTTAGCACATCATGGTTTTATAGTTTCAATCAGGGGCCCTTAAACTCAGTGTTCCTTGGGGCCACTGAAGACAGAGTCTGGCTGAGGCTGGGCCACAAACTCAGCGCATGCACATGCATGCAGCTTGTGGGTCTTTAGGAGTCAATGACAATTTGGATCATAAATTAAAAAAAATCCAATCTTCTAATTAAAAAAAAAGTTATAACACAAATTAAGATGAAAAGGGACCCTGGTATGAACAACTTCCCCAGGTACATCCCTTTTTTGGCAAGGCAAGGCAGTCAATCTGGTAGTAAATGTGTATGGAGCATGTACTGTATTATTAACTGTACAAAATTACTAATGGCCCGCGGGCCGCCAGTATGAGACCCCTGCTGGATAAACGATGCTGAATGGATCAAGACAGCATTATTGTTGGGTCATGAACTTACCGTTTCTCACTGGAAGTCTCACTTCGCCCCCCTGTCTCTTTGTTGCATTATCATCTTGTTAAATTAGCTGCACTGAAATGCCTTTAATACAAATTGATCAATAAAATGGACGATTTCCATCTGAAATGGGAAACATGTTTTTATACTTGAATGGGACAACTTTATGACTTTATGTCTTTTGATATTTGGTGGGGTAGTAGGACTCGGTTTGATTATTCTTGTAATATTGTGTTTTATTTTAATGTCTGCTTTGTAAAAGTTATTTATTTCTTATGTAGTATGCATCTCTGGTGGTGCTGATTTGTTTTATGTAAAATTTCAATAAAATATCTGAAAAAATAAAGACGAATATGAACCAAACAATCAAAATTGATGTCAGTTTTGTGTTAGAAATCATTTTAGTAACAAACTGAAATTTATTTTTTATTTGATGTTCCCCAGGTATAAAAATCCGATCACCTTAAATGTTATTTATGTGGAATAGTAAACATTTTTTTAATTGGTAAATTGTGAACTGATATTTTTTTTTTTTTTTTGGAAACAAAAATGGAAAAAAACATGTCGTAATTTCTGTAAAAAGAAGTCCTTGAATTCTGAATTCCTTGAATTCATTCAGTCTGACAGTTCCTCCTCTCTTCACTCTTCCTTCAGTGGAGGTGCGCAGCATTCTCCTGCTGGCAGTGCTGCAGTGCTGCTCTGTGGCGCTTTGTGGCTGCGAGCCCCGCCTGGTCAACATTGGCGCCGTCCTGAGTCAGAAGCGCTACGAGCAGGTGTTCAAGGAGGCAGTGAGTCAGGCCAACGCACTCTATGGCAAGGACAAGTTTAAAATGAACGCCATCTCCGTCACACACAAACCCAATGCCATTCAGATGGCTCTGTCCGTCTGCGAGGACCTGATCTCCAACCAGGTGAGGTCACATGACTCCTTCACCTTTTAGACTTTTAGACTTTACTTTTCATTCAATTGCAACCATTTATTCTAGTGGATTTAATGTTGATTCCTCAAATTTTTTAAAGAATTTAACAGTTTTTAGGCTTTTCTTTGCCTTTTTTTTACATTTCCTTTATTTACACCCAGAAAAGCATGGCAGAAAAGTTTGGGGAGTTTTTGAAAACATTTTTTTAACAAAATGACTTTAGAATTAGTTCATAAATGGCTGGAGTTCACCTGCACATTGAGAGCAGAAATTCCCAGTTGAGGGTGTTGATTAAGAAGACCGAGTCGAAAAGGTTACAGTGAAACTACAGTCACACCGGCCTCGACAGTGGGCGTTCAAGCAAGTACTTTTGATGAAAAGTCAATGTAAACATGTGTATATGCGTGTTTTGGGCTTCTGTGTTCAGAACGGTCGCATTCACGCGTCCCTACGCAGATTTTTAAGTGTGATCTTGGGCTCTATGCACAGATCAGGCGTTCATGGATCGCATGCTGGTAGTTCAACCAGTAGAACTTTGATCAATTAAGGACTTGGATTTGGTAATGACTGTGGGTAGCATGTTTGTCTGGGGCTAGCCTGGTGTGAAAACCCAAACACAACAGGCTGCATGTGCATTCATGAAACTGCGTATAGTGCATTCTTGAACACGCAAGACGTGCCTGGTGTAAACATACCTTTAGACCTAAAAATCTGACGGAGGAGAAGGGCTTCATCCTCCTGCAGAGATCATAGGCTGAAGGTTTTGCATAGTTAAAAAGGATGGAGGAACAGGATTTTTCAGCTGTTGGTCGTATTAAATATTTGAATCTTGGAAAGTCTGTGTAGAAGTGCTCCAGGAAAATGAGAGGCTGTCATGTTGTTCCACTCTCCTTAAGCTGACTGCATAAATTTATAATGCTCTACTCTTTGAGTAAGCCCCTTGCTTCTCTGTTTGAAGGCAGAGCTTCTTTCTGATGCCATGGGTTCTGTATTATTCTGCATTCACTCAGTAAAACCTCATTTTTGGATCAGTAGAGCTTGATATTTACTATGTTTTTAACTCCCTTAACAATAAATAAAGAAAGCTTTAAATACTCGTGAAATTTTGAGAGCTAACTAGTTCATAAGGTATTTTTTACCTTTAAGAAAATATCAAACTTTAAAAACGTTTTTAAATCAGTGATCTGCATGTTTTTATTGTTTTAATTACCTCCACATATTCTCTTATTTCAGCTGTTAAGGACTATGGCTTTGTTTTGAATCATTACAAATGTTTTGTACATTTTAGAACATTATCAGTAAATATAAGGTTCAGTATCAAATTTAGGTGCCGTATTTCTGGGACCACAAGGCACAGCAAGGGAATGTTAAGCAAACATACCAGTCATGAATTTGTGACTACACTACCCAGAATGCCTAAAGTGGCCAAGAGGCAGGCGATTGGCCAGAAAGGTTGAAGGGAAGTTTTTTAATGAACTGTGTTGTCATTCATGTTGTGCACGTCTTCTGTCTGCAATAAGCAGCCTTTGCAGAGACTGCAACTTGACAGTTAAGTCAAACTTTATTGACAATCAACATTGTTCTGTTCTAACACATGAAATACAAACTGCTGAAGTTGAAGCACAGTACGTACCTCTATGCAAGGCTTCACGATTTAGGCAGCCATAACACTCCACCAATCCGGCAAGTAGAGCATCCTTGTAGTTTCCCAAAGTCGTACTAAAACATTTGATCCATTTGAAGTACTGGGAACCACAGAAAAACAGTTTGAGGTCAGTAATCAGAACAAAACATCAAAACATCTTTTATTTTCTTTCGATTCTTTTGCTCTTTTAGTATAAAAATGGGAAGGGCGGGGTTGGTTGTTACATTGATGTACAGGGCGCTGTGGTTGACATGGATATTCAACGTTTGCCTGAACCATTTTCTGTGGTGAGGAGGTGTCCTCACAGGTCAATTTCCACATTTGTGGTTTTACTTGAAAGCCTGCAAGTTAGTCATTTGTTCTGCTACATATGGATCATTTGTGGATCCTAAGATTTGAAATGAGCGTTCTCTTTCTCTTTTGTAATTTAGGTTCAACAAGTTTTATCAACATCAAAACATTTGAAGCTTTTTTTAACAGCATATGACATCTTAAGTAGGAAGTGCTGCAAACTCTTTATTGTCTGATCTTTGGGATTTACATTCAGCAAATAATGAAGGGTCATGTTGAATCTATCATTGCATTGAGCTTCTTCAACACATTCAAAGGATTATTTTACATTCAGAACATTTACTTATATGTTATTTCATTTACTTTCATGTTCTTTCTTTGGATCAATAATTAAGCTGCTTTAAAAATGTTGGTAATTCATTTGCAACCTCATTTGTGTTTAGCAGTAAATTCAGGTTTTTCACTTTTCAAGAATATTTTGTGCCTTTTTTGATTCATAGAAGGATCTAACATGTATTACGATTTGAACTTGAACTCCTTTAGCTTATTTCTGCTAAATTTACTCAAAATCATCATCACTTATTTCAAAATTATCCAATTTTATGTTGCTTTTTTTCAGTTGTATTTCAAGTAAATCTATGGTAAATGGCGTATACTTATATAGTGCTTTTCTACCTTCATTGAAGGCCCCAAAGCTCTTTACAGTCACAGTCCCATTCACACATTCACACACTGATGGAGGCTCCGCTGCCGAACGCTGGCGTCAACCTTCCATCAGAGGCAATGTGGGGTTCAGTATCTCGCCCAAGGACACTTCGACACATAGGCGGCCAGGGTGGGAATCAAACGTGCAATCTTCTGATCAGAGGTCGACCGCCATACCACTTCACTATGAATCATAACCTATAGATATTTTTTAAAGAAGTGTTCAGGATCATTAGCTTTGTGAATTGGTTTCTGCACCATGGAGTCAAACAAACCACGGCTCTTCTTCTCTTCTTCTGTGTTGTGGAATGAGCTGATTTCTTGTCTTTTCCTGATATATTTCTCTAAACTCTTTCTAGACAGTTTTGCGATTTATTCGCAGCTTGCTTGTCTAATAAAGCTCATTTTATTTATTAGTTAAAAAAACCTCTTTAGAAAAGCTGGTTTGGTTTACTGAATAGTCAGATTTTTATGTAAACTTTGCATTACTGATTCTTATTTGTAAATGTTTTTGCTAAATTGAGTGAAATAAAAAAAGAGTGACATTTCAGTTTATTTTCAAATACAAAAATCTCCAGAGTCAAATTTGGGTTTTTTTGTTTTGCTTTTTAGATTTCCAAAAGCAAACTGAACTGAGGATCACTAATCATCTGTCACTGCTTTCTTGTATTATGAGCAGGTAAAGACTAAATGTTCTCACTGTCATTTCTAATCCCTGTTAGAGACTCATCTGCAGTGTCGCTGGTTCCCGTCTGTGAGTCCAGTTTCTTTTTGAGTGGACCCATCAGGTTAACCCTGCTCCGGTCTTTACATTCTTTCTTCAGCTCTTTATGCATAAACGTAATTCCAGCAAAATTTGAAGCACAGAAAAACAACTTTGCGCTGATATGCAACACTTACAGTACTGAAGTGCTTTAAGAAATCGAAGTAAATCTGTTGTTTTTGCCTGATTGGGGCAAAGGCCATTTTTTAATGCAACACTCTATGTTAGTAATATCGGTGCAGAGTTGAAATGAAAAGCCGCTTTTCTCCACGCCAGAATCAGCGGGATTCATGTTGAGCAGAAACGGTCAAAGATTTGGGATATTTTAAAGATTATTTGTTATTTTTAGTTGTTATTGTGTTATTTAGGGGTTGCCAACAACATGTCTGATATTAAAGGACTAAGTCATTTATTTCTCTCATTTCCAGTACGGGAAAGCTAGGAGCCTGATTGGTTAAACTGCTGTTAAGGCGGTAGTCATGTGATTGTCTATGCACCACATGGCTGCTTCAGGGCTTCTTCCGCCTCTCCATTCAGCTTTTGCAAAAGCTCTTCATCTTTTGTTTTTTGAAAAACGCTTTTGTTTTAAAGAGTGTCCAAGTTGGTTCCACCTGTGGCATGTTTTTACATTTATTTTGATGAGCCGTCAGATCTGTTACATATTCAAATCTGATAGTAAAACCACAGCAGTCATTAAATGATCCTTCACTGAATTCAACAGATGATGAAGGTCAAAAATTCACTTCTGCATCACACAAAATAAAACAAAAAGCTGATTTGACTTTGGTTTCTTCCTGCTAAAATGCTGAATGAATCATCCCCAGACCCGTTCTCATTGGGCTGAAGAGAATTAGTCAGAAACGCTGGATTTACCAAAGAGTGATACTTTATGTCCATTGGATTGTTCTGGAAACGCAGGAACAGGCTGTTTAATATGCACTGAAGAGAAATGTAGTAAAAGAGACGTGAAATGGTTTAAGGCTCAAAATCAAAGCCGTGAACACAAAAGCTGCCTTTCTAATAATAGCAGGATGAAAAGAGACAAATAAAGGCTGTAAAAAAACCCTGAAGGGAGAGGAGCTTTTTCAGTGCTGATGTCACCTTCAAATTCACACATTTCACGCTGAGAAAGAACCACTCAGGTCCGTGTTTCAACTCTCTGAGGAGCTGGAAGATGCTGACAGTCTGCTTCCCTGAGACTAAAGTCAGACAGAGAGGAGAGATCTGAATCAACCTGATGTTTGAGCTGCAGAAACATGCTCAGCCTCTTTAGTACCACGTTTGCTTTGCGGAGGAATTGAGGCCAACATGGCGGCAAGTGTGCTGGACGCCAGATTAACATCTCCTCTCAGTCTGTGCATGATCACAGATGTAATCCGGGCATCCTCCCTGAGGACAGTGGAGGGATTATGCAGACGCTACAGGCTGCCTTTTCACACATGTTCGCCTCAGATTTGATAACCAACACTCATCTGCAGCTGCCAGGTTCCTCCATTCTGGGTTGTAGGATATCTTCCTTGGTAAAGAAAGTCACTCTGGATCTGCTAATGTTTAGTAAAAACAAGGAGAACTTCTCAGTTCCTTCCATGACACGCATTGACTGTATATAGAGAACTGGACTGAATGATCCCTCCTCTGTGGTATGCCAAATAAGAAATAGCCACAATTCCAAGAAGCAAACATCCCATATTTCTAAATAGAAATAAACAGCTATTACTCAGCTATTACTCAGTCATTTGTTTGATTCGAATAACCATTCATGCTTTGATGCATTTATTTTAGCATGTTCTTGATAATCCTCGTTTTTTTTTTTTTTTTTATTGCAAGTTATTCAACCTATAAACTGACCAACCAGATGTCTCAATAAAAGTATGTGGTTCTAGCTGAACGTTCAAAACCTTTAATCGACAGATTCTCTTGAAGCTTCTTTCAAGTGGTAGTAGGGGTGTTGACTTCCAACAAACTCACTCCTGGTTGGCGAGAGTGGTTGCCATAGAAACAGTGACTCCAACTGACTTGGACCAATCACTTCAGACAATTTCTGGTTACAAAATGCGCAAAGAAAAGCAGTGGTTTGTTTGGGTCCATGATGCAGGAAGCAAAATGGTATAGTCCATATAGTATTACTGTAAAAAAACATGAAAATGATAATGGTTTGCTTAGGCAAACATAGAAACAAGTGTGATGATGGCAACAATACAGTTAAGACACTTCTGCCACGTTTACCTTTGGGCCCTTCTTGTTTTCGACATCAGAAACTTTTAGGTTTGATCTGTTATTTCAGAGATTGCGTGTTACATTTATGTGAGCATTTATGCAAATGCAATCATCTAATCACATCTTAACAAATTAAATGTGATATAATGTGAAGTTGTCAGGCTTTGGGTCTAAAGTATGTATGAATGTATTGTTTGGAATTTTCAGCACATGCCTCGCTTCACTGCTTTTTTGCTTCTGTTGCTCTGTGAGTAAATTAAAGTCAGTTCAGCCGAGCACATCAAAGTGTAATTGGCAGAAGCGCTTGAGACCTGTGCTTCTAGATTTCTTCTGTTTATCTGACAAAAAAGGAGGATAAATCAGCTCTGAAATGATGCAGCCGCGAATCCAGGAGATGAGAATCATAAGCTCCTCCTGATCCAAATGAAGAAAATGTTGTTTTTTTTTCTCTTTGTGAGTTTCTCCTGCTTAATGAATTTGTCATAACTGTGCTGTATTTTTGAAACCGTCTGCAACACAACATTCACTGTGAAAACACTGCTTCCTTTTCATACCAATTTTTAAATCAGTGTTTGAGGGAGAAATAATGTATAGGACTCAAAAGTCATATCAAAAAGTAAAATAACAGAAACATGATTGAATGGTGGACCTTTAAAATTCTCCAGAGAGCGTAGCACTAGTGGGTAAAGAAGAACCTCCCTGGAGGGCAACAGTCCAGACTGCTGCTGGAGCACCAAGAGATTTTCTGATGGCTCCTCTAACCAGAACAAATAACCAACAGTCTCAAAGAAAATGTTAAAAAAAGTACAAAAAAAAGAGTACAAAAAAAAAGAGTACAATTCAATAAGAAAAAAAGTTGTTGTTAAAAAAAAAAAAAAACTGCAACAAACCAAGTAATCAAAAACACACAAAATTCAGAAAACATTCAGATAATTATATACAAACATCATAAAAAAGGTAAAATAAATTATTAAAAAGGCCCGATTACAAGTACAGTGGTGCATAGTAACTTAAACTCTTTGGTCAGCAAGCAGCTTCTCTGGGTTCTAACTTTAACTACTCTATCACCGTCTAACAACACACAGAAACCCAAATTCATTGAAGATTCTACATAATGTGGATTCTGGTGGTTTGAAAGCAAAAATTTCTGCAAAAGATCACAGACATTTTACCTGCATGACGTCTGAAGGTACGTGGTAAGTGGTCTGACGTCACAAGGTATAAACGTAAAAAAGTGAAATAAGACACCCTTATGGGCAGTCATGTTTTAAGCACACAAACACATAAGTATAAAGAACAAATTTATCTTGCAATTTGTCTGTAAGTGGATGTATCAGAATGGAGCGGAGCAGGGAGACTGTGGCCTGGCTATTGTAGCACCTATGTTACGTTAAGCTCTTTCCAAAGGTATTTTTTGTCTGCTCCTGATATACAACAATTTGAATGAGGAAATACTCAGAGACACAGTTTTTAATCTTAATTTTCTTCATACATGTCTTCCATCATTAGAAAAATGCAACAAGAACATGCTAAAAACAATATTCTCTCCGGAGTCACGTGCCGAGCAAGATGGCAGCACTGTAGTGAAGTCTCCACCACCCGTCTGTATGTGTAACGATTAACCTGGAATAAGCCACCGTTTTCTGGTTGAATAAATTATTTTACTATCCCCGAAAGCTTTGTGACCGACAGCCTGAATTGCTATTTTGAAAATGTCAATCGCAAAGCTCGTTAAAGATAGAAGCCGCAGGACCAAGCGGAACATGCTAACTGTAAATGAGTCTGGAGACGAGATTGGAGGCTTCCACAGATGATAGAAGATGATAACGTTAGAGACTGAAATCACAAAAATGAGCAGCAAACTAACAGAGGTGGGCTCGGGTGTTACAAATAATAAAACAGCTGTTGCAGCGCTGAATGAGTCGGTCAGCATGCTACAGGTCCACATGGAGGGGTTGGATGATAAGACCGGAGTATGGAAAAGAAACTGAACATGTTATGGGACCATTTTATAAACACTGGAGAACAAGAGCAAAAGGAACAATGCTAGATTGGTTGGCATAAAAGAAAAGATGGGCAGCTTGAAGTCTGTGTGAAAAAGATCCTAGTGGAAGGGTTGGGAATTAATACAGAAGGAGACCATGAGATCGAGTAGCTGCATGGGGCACCAGCCCTGATGCCAAATGAGGGTCAACTGCCTCGAGCTATCCTGATGCGCTTTCTGAGGCAGTCTGCTCGGGAGAAAGTGCTGAGGGCAGCCGTGAGGAATCACATGGGAAGGACACAAACTATCACTTTTTCCTGATGTTACAAAGGAATTAGCGGAAAAGAGGAATTATTTTCTGTCTGCGAAGAAGGCCCTGCAGAGATATAATGTAAAACACACACTGCCCTTCCCTGCGACGCTGAGATGTACACGGAGGAGCAGGAGTCAGTACTTCACACAGGCAGAGGAGGCGGAGCGCTTTATAAGCAGGCATCTCAACAAGGAGTGATGGAAGCACGGGGTAGTAGCATTGAAGAGAATGAGGAGGACAATGAGAGAAACTTTTAATGGGGGAATGTTTGGCTACAGGGACTGTCGCCTAACAACCAGCAGTCAGAGGATACTCCTGGTTGGGGAGGAGTGCCCCACACCAGTACAAGTTTTTTTTTTTTTCATTTTATTTCTCTCTCTTCTTTTTCTTCTTAAGGGGACATTTTAGGTTAAGTTTGTTCTGTTTATTAGTTTTTTTTTAATTTTTGGTATGCTATGCAGGGAAAGGGAAAAAAAGAGAGAAAGGGAAAAGGGGCGAAAAAAGAAAAAAAAAATCTGGAAATGTCTTATGTGTTCAGGGACGATTGTGTGACGTTTTGCTTTTTTATTCTTTTAATTTTCAGTGGTTAAGAACTATGTTAAGTTCATAAGTTGGAATGTTAAAGAATGTGGAAATCTGGTTAAAAGAGGTAAAGTGATGAAATATCTCAAACATAATACAGCTGATGTGGTTTTTTTTCCAAGAATCTCATTTCAGAGCAGAGGAGGCCATGAAGTTACCGTTTGGTAGGGTGGGTCATATTTTTCATAGTTCATTTTCAGGTAAACGTAATGGGGTGGTTGTCATAAGAAACAATCTGGCATTTACTCTGGTTAAACTAATTAAAGTTATTGTGGGCAGAATGATTTGTATACAGGCCAGAATCAAAGGAGGAAAATAGGATTTTGTGCAACATTTATGCACCGACCTTAGGAGATCCTAACTTCTTTTACAAAGTGAAAAAAATCTTAGGTGAAACGGAAGGGGCTCTAATTCTGGCAGGGGAGTCAGGGAGATTTGGGATGCATTTATAGCACCAACAATTTTGTCCACGTGTGTAGATGGTTTAAGGCAGTAAAACCCCTCACTTTATACTTTATGCACTTTTCGGAGACTGACATGAACATTTTCACACTTTTCTCTCCTTTTTAAGCTCTTAAAGTTGAAATCTTCATCGAAAAAAAACTCCAGGATTATAAACACAGATCTGATTGTGATCGAAGATTTTTGTAGATTTGGCAAATTGAATGCAGTCTAAACAGGAAACAGGAGGAAATTAAATGACATGTCAATCATAACCAATCAGAACACAAACCACAAAAAAAAAGCATGTAAAAATTCACAAAGAAAAAAATCTGCAAAACAGTGTGGTTGTGAAGGTTGAGCCGTATACAGCGAGCGAACACTAAAATGCAGCAATAAAATACGCAAAAATAACTAGCTTCATGAATATTGCATAAGTATTTAATTGGTGGAGACTGTGCTAACTGAGACAAAATCAAAATTTTAGAACATACCACAAGAATATAGTTTCTATTTAGATTGTTCTCAGAATCTACCCCTGATAAAACCAGAAGCATTTTTTGAGGTTCTGAATTGATTTCTCTGCTCCTGCTGGTGAAATTATGCTGTTGAGGGAAGACAAGTGTGTTCTTTATCTGCAGGACATCCCTGATGCTGTGCTGCATAGCATCTGCGACACGCCAACTTCAAGAAAAGAAGAAAACATTTCTTTGATAAAAGCTGCTGTCGTTGCTCATGTTTGATATAGCCATCGTGGTATCATTTATGTTTAAACAATTAAAAAAGGACTTAGAACACAGAGCTTTATACAAAATGGCATCATGCAGCATTAGTAGGCTAGCTACTAGCTAGTAGTGATTTTAGTAAACAGCTGACTGTAAATACTGTTAAAACAGACTAAACCCATTACAAAAATCAGTAAAAATTTAAGTTGTGAACAAAGGCAAAGTAGCCGATGTTTTAGCAATCTTTTCTTTCAGAACACATTAAAGCCTAAATATTAGACTGATTTTGCTGGTAAATCATTTCACAGATAAAAATGATCATTTTTGCTGTCTAGACTTCAGAGTTACATAGAAACCTGTTTTATGAATTCAGCTGAGCAGCATTCAAGCAAGGCTTCAGCCTCACCACACACGCCGTGTAGTTTCAGCTTGAACAGTCAGACAAACACGACACATTGCCACCTGCAGGGTACGCCTTCAGACTGCCTGCTGCAGAAAAAAAAAAAGTTCCTTTCTGCAGCCAAAATATCCCAAACGTCACAGCAGACGTGTTGCTAAACCCCCACAGTCGCAGTGTTTACGAGGAGAGCAGAGTAAACACCATGATTTTATTATTAAAACAAACTTGTCTTTCTTCAGGACTATTGCTACATTACCTCTATTTAACTGATTTTCCTTTTTTATCTGTCCTTTCAGCTAAGTTCAATGCTGTCTTTTATTATTGTATGTTTTTCATTGGAATTTTTGTAAACTTTTCTATCCATCCATCCATCCATCCCATTTTTCTCATAATAGAGGAGCTAAAAAAATAATTTATGATTAAAACTGCATTTCTGAATATTTCTTAGTTAAAATTGCGTCGGATCAGAAACCAGATGCTTGATAAAGCTTTGCCTCATGACACAGGTACTGGGATGGGCATGCCAAAGTGTCTCTTACCACTCCACCGCCCCATGTCAAACGTGCTTTCATTTTCTTTGTCCAAGCTGGCCTCTGGCTCAGAACTTTAAGACTGGATTGATCTAATATTGCTTGCCATTACTTTTGCAATGCTAATCCTAGCTTTATTTGGAAGCGAATGTGACTCATTTCAAAATAAAAGTCAATAGCCGAAATGCTTTTTCATTTTCACAACATAGCTGCATCGGGTGACTCAAAAATAAAATCCTCCAAATGGCTTTTTCTTTTTCGTCGTAACTTACTTCGTCTGTAACTTACTTAAAATGATAAAGACAATGGCATTTGAAAAGTAATTTTCAAAAAGTTTTCTAGTAAATGTGTACCAAAATTCAATAAGAAATATCAAATTTGAAAATTGAAATGAATGAAAAGAAATGCTTTTTCATTTTCAAAATGTAACAGCATTACTTGTCTTTTAAATAAAATGAAAAATCAATCTTCCAAACTGTTTTTGTTTTCTACTTCAACACTGCTCGTTCGTGACAAAGCCAATGAAGGTTGCTTTTTTGTTGTCAAAATTCTGTTTCACTTTGCATTTAATTAATTCATTAATTCATAACACACCAAGAACTACAAGAAAAACATGGAATAAATAAATTCTTGGAATATCAGCAACTTAAATCTGTAATTACTAAAACATTTAAATGCAGTGACAATGACCTAAAATGACCAGAACTAGTTACCTCTATGATAAATTTTTCATTGAATAAAACTCTCTCCAAAATATACAAACTCATATGCAACTTAGATAAAGAAGTCTCAGTTCCAACAACAAAATGGGATGCAGACTTAGGCAGAAGTACAGACATAAGCTTCTGGTCAGAAATTTGTCTAAATACCTTCAAACTAACAAAAAGTCCCAACCTACAACTAATCCAATTTAAAACTCTTCACAGAATTTACTATACTGGACAGAGGATGTTCAAGATGGGTCTCAAAAACTCAGACATTTGTGAGCATTGTGATAGTAATTTATCTGACAATTACATGCATGCTCTGTGGTTCTGTACACCTGGCAGGCTCTCTGGCAACAGGTATGTGCTGATTTATCAGTCTGGCTTAAGGTTTCAATCACAGCCTCACCTTCACTTTATGTGCTGGGTGACATGAGTGCCATGACATGAGGCGGGGGGCTCTGTTGGTCGGGGGGGTCTGGTCCGGCGCCTGGTTGGGGCAAGTGCGGGGGCTGCGTGGTCTCTCGGGCCTGGGAAGGGGCGGTGTGGATGGTGCATTGGGCGGGGGTCTGGCTTGGCTCGGGGGGGTGGTCTTTTTGCGTGCTCTGGGGGGGCTTGCGTGGGGCCCTGGTCCTGGGGGGGTCTGCCTGCACTGGCTGGGCGGCTCGTCTGCACCCGGGGGCTGGGATCATTCCTTCTCTGGCCCTGGGACGGGGTGGGGCACCCCTCTTGGGGCCTGCGTTTGCTCCAGGAAAAGCCTACCATGGCGGGGTCTGTGGGGAGCGGGCCAGAGGGAGGGGATGTTCATGGGTAAGAGGGGGGGGGTCCACCACCAGTATGGGACCCTTGAGGCTTCCTCGGGCCCACTGGTACCTGACCAGGTAGCCACAGGGGCGGTGCTTGGGGGGGGGGGGGTTTGCACCTGGGGGCTTCCTGGGAACTTCAGCAGCGGCCTTGTCTCTTGGGTATCGGCCTCCTGGGCCCGGCGGCCCCCTCCCCACGCAGGGAGAGGGATCCCTCAGTCCTCTGGCAAGTCCATGAGCGGGGGATCATATTCCATCTGAGCCTGAAGGGTGTCAGTGTCCTTGTGGTGCGGGTTGTGGTCCTTACCCTCGGTTGCCGGGCCCCTTCTAAGTCACAACATAAGCCTGGTCAGGCTACGTACTCCTTCGGGGACCCCACTTCTCTTGGTCATCCCTCCTCTAGGTGGGGTTAGCTGACCCCCGTCGTGCTCTCTTCTGGATCTCCTCAACTGCCTGGAGCTTCGGAGCGGGTCTCCCTTGGTGGGCCCTGGCTCGTACCCGGGGCTGGGGTGGGGGAATACCCAGAACTCCTGGGTGGTGGTGGGCAGCTTGTCTGGGCTGGGGGGGCTCTCGGGGGTGGGAGGGCTGCTCTCCTGTCTGGGCTGGGCCTTGCGCTCTGCGCTTCCTTACCTCACTGCGCTCGGGCGTTGGGGGCCCATGTGGTGGTCCTGCGGGCCCTGGTCTGGGTGCTGGGCCGGGCTGCCTGGCGGGCAGATCTCCTCTGTTGACCCCACAGTATGGCTGCGGGGGCGGGCCCTGGTCGGCGCTGCTGCCTCGGCGGGGGTCTTGGTGTGGGGATGTCTGGGAGCTCTCCCTCCCTTTTTTTTCTTCTTTTCATTCCTTCATCCACTTCAGCTTAACATAACATTCACCTGAGCACAGGCGTCAGCTCACCTTTGCACCTTCAAATAGTGTGCGTGTCAGAATGTAATGCTTTACATGTGTTGGTTGGTATGCAAAAGTGTCTGTGTGAACTGGATGTGGACAAGTTTGTGAACACTCTTGGAGCCAGCAAGTATGTTTGTAACAGCTGAGTGTGTGAACAGGCCCTGCCCATTTCAGACCAACATTCACTATTGTAACAGGTATAGACTCCAGCATTTTGTTGCCTGTAGACTTACAACTCTACTTTCCCTTTCCATTAGTCATCTTCTAAACTCTATAATCCCCCCCTCCCCCTTTCTTTTTCCGTCCGGTCCAACAAAAAGAACACAAACAAAATTAATATCAAGAAAGTTTCATTTAAATTACAAAAGGGGCTGATACCAACATATATTTTGTGTTCCCAATGATTTATAACCCCCGATTGTAAGAGTAAAACCTGTCTAATGCAAGAGGCTCTCAGGTCATATCTGTTTGCTCAGCTCTTGGACAGGACAAGTTTAAAAAACAAAACAAAAAAAAGGAATTGTAAAATACCTACATGACCTGGTTAATGGTGCTTCAACTCTTTGGTTTTAATTGTACATTTCTCACAAAATTTGCCATTATTATAACACTGATTTAACCCAATGAACATTGATGTGGTTTTGGAGTTTTGTCAAGAAAATTTGTTTCAAATATTGATATCCTGCGCTGTCTTGTGGACATTTCTCTCCAAATTTCATGATTTATGGACCACTTACTGTGTAATCAAACGTTTTCTGAAGATCTAGTCACGAAACATTTATTTTATTATTTTCATTTATTCACCAACAGCTTTTTGACCTGTAAACATTTTCTTTAGTGCTCTATTGGTGTGCTTAACCAGCTCAGTGGCCTTGTAGTAGAGTGTCCATCCTGAGACTGGAAGGTCGTGGGTTTGAATTCAGGCAGAGTCATACCAAACACTCTGGTTACCTGGACTTTGTTATGTTTTATAAGGATATAGTGAGCTCAACCAACACATTCTCATGGTTTGGAAAATGAGCAAAAGTTTTGACTAAATGACATGGTTGACGATACAAGAGAATAAAATGGAGGTCCTGTCAGAGTCCATTGTTGTCATACATAAATCTGGATGTTGCAACAGGGTGGCAACAGCAACAAGAAAATCACCATCCGTTTTAAGCAAGACCTTTTTTTCTCCACAGGTGTACGCAATCCTGGTTAGTCATCCTCCTCAGTCCAGTGATCATCTGACTCCAACGCCTGTCTCCTATACAGCCGGCTTCTACCGCATTCCTGTCGTTGGCCTAACAACTCGGATGTCCATTTACTCTGACAAGGTTAATCATGAAAGCGTTACTTGAGACTGACTTGATTTTAATGAAAGAACTTTCATGTGGCAGCATTTTCAGTGTAAAAAGTTTAGTCACTCTCAAGTCCTCATTTACCAGCATCTCAAATAAACAGCTAAAACTGCATGCACTTGTAGCTTTGCTGTTTATGCAGGATTTCTGGGTGATCAAATGAACGTGATTCTGCTAAGCTTAACAGAATAAAACAGTTACATTCAAAGGTGTGCAGTGGTTTTAATACAATGCATGCAATGTTCTTCTGGAACAAAAGCTACAGCCTGCAGTCAATTATGATGGTTTTACAGTATGCACGACTCACTATTGGGATATGAGTGCCAAAGTTAGAAGCTCAGATCAGTGTTGCTCTATATCTGTGCTGCTGATAACTATCAATTCCCTCATAAGATAGTTTGAAAATTGGCTGAAGGTGATGGCGAGGTCTCTTTGTGTGAGTGGACACAGAATACAGCAGCCCTGGGCTGGAAAGGGCAAAAAGCCCAAGAGACAGCCCCACTGCAGGAGATGTGGAAACTGTACAAAGGTAAAAGTGTGCCATTAGCAAAAGGGAAAATTGAACTGGCACATTTAATGTCAGCTTTAATGATCATATGTTGTTCCATATCAGCCATCGACTCATCCAGACACTCCAAGAATGCAACACTGGATATGGTAAATGTCTCAGTAATATTTACCTCTGGCATTCCAAATGTTCACATGAGCAGAGATTTGCTGTTTGTCGCCTTTCTGATACAATCACATTGGGTTTGCTAACTGATATATTTACATCTGCTCCTTTTAAATTTTTTGTGTATTTAGACAGAAAAACCAACGTTCCTTATTCCATAGCAGATGCGCAATTATATTGCCTCACACATGGTTTTACACACAGTGTATTCACCCAACCCCTCTTTTTTCCTTCAGAGCATCCACCTGTCATTCCTGAGGACGGTGCCCCCATACTCACACCAGGCTCAGGTGTGGTTTGACCTTATGAGAGAGTTCAGGTGGAACCACATAATCCTGATTGTCAGCGACGACCATGAGGGCCGAGCCGCCCAGAAGAAGCTGGAGACACTGCTTGAAGAACGCGAGACCAAGGTGAGTGCCCTCCATGTTTGATGGTCAAACGTCAATACATAAACCTCCTCACTTTGAGACCTCAAGTAACTAAGACAATTATAATAATGGAAAACACACCTGGTCACCCACACAAATAAACACACCCATGAACACCTGTACTCAAATATAAACACACATACTTTAACAATAACACACATAAAAACACCTGTGCAGACATTAAATGCACCTGTTCATTAAACTTGTACTGTCAGACACCTGTACACATATATATATACAGTGGCTTGCAAAAGTATTCATACCTCTTGAACTTCTCCACATTTTCTCACATTATGACCACAAACATAAATATATTTTAGTGGAATTTTATGTGAAAGACCAACAAAAAGTGGAACATAATTGTGAATTAAAAATTATACAATTTTAATTGTAGGATAGTATAGTATATAGTTATAGTTCCATTTTTTTTACGAATAAAAAACTGAAAAGTGCAGTGTGTAAAATTATTCAGCCCCTGAGTTCTGAGTACATCCAGTTGGCTTTAGAAGTTGCTTGATGATTGGTGACTGATCAAATGTTGACCTCATGACTTAATTGAGTCCATCTGTGTGTGATTTAATCTCAGTACACAAATCCAGCTGTTTTGTGACAGTCTCTGTAGTTTGTCAAAAGAATATTGGGAAGAAAACAGCATCATGAAGTGTAAGGAACACACCAGGTCAGGGAGAAAGTTGTGGAGAAATTTAAAGCAGAGTTAGGCTAGAAAAAGATTTCCCAAGCTTTGAACATCTCACAAACCACTGTTCAGTCCACCATCCACAAATGGAAAGAGTATAACACAACTGCAAACCCACATAGACATGGTCGTCCACCTAAACTAACAGGCAGAACGAGGAGACACTGATCAGAGATGCAGCCAGGAGGCCCATGGTGTCTCTGGATGAAATGCAGAGATCTACAGCTCAGGTAGGGAATCTGTCCATATGAGAAGAATGAGTTGTGCACAAATCTGGACTTTATGGAAGAATGGCAAGAAGAAATCAATTGTTAAAAGAAAACCACAAGAAGTCCTGTTTGCAGTTTGCCATCAGCCATCTAAGTGACCCAGCGAACGTGTGGAAGTAGGTGTTCTGGTCAGACAAGACTAAAATTGAACTTTTTGGTCTAAATGCAAAACACCATGTGAGGCAGAAATCTAACACTGCACATCACTCTGAACACACCATATCCACTGTCAAACATGGTGGTGGCAGCATCATGCTCTGGGGCTGCTTCTTTCAGCAGGAACAGGGAATCTGGTTAGAGTCGATGGAAAGATGGATGGAGCCAAATCCAGAGCAATATTGGAGGAAAACCTTTAAAGTCTGTACAACACTTGAGACTGGGGCAGAGATTCACCTTCCAACAGGACAACCACCCTAAACATAAAGCCAAAGCTACAATGACTTCAAATGGATTTATGTGTTGAAGTGGTCCAGTCAAAGTCCAGACCTAAATCCAAACCAGAATATGTGTCAAGATCTGAAAACTGCTGTTCACAAACGCTCTCCATCTAATCTGACTCAGCTTGAATTATTTTGCAGGAAGAATGGACACAGATTTCAAGCTGATAGAGACAAACCTCAAAAGACTTGCAGCTGGAATTGCAGTAAAAGGGGGTTGCACAAAGTATTGATTCAGGGAAATGAATTATTTTGGACACTGCACTTTTTTGTTTTTTATTTGTAAAAAAAAAAAAAAAATTGAACTCCTGCATAATTTTCTTTCCACTTCACAAGTGTGTGCCACTTTGTGTTTGTCTTTTACATAAAAGTCAATTTAAATATATTTGTTTGTGGTCATAATGTGAGAAGATTTGGAGAGGTTTATGGGGTATGAATGCTTTTTAAGTTATTGTACAAGCACAGCTGTATCATACATGCCTGTGCACAAATATGTACACTAACACACTTGGATACATTTAACACACATCTGCACATCAACACTTACAAAGTCATCTCTACACACACCTATACAAACAAACACACCTGTACCCAAACGCGTGAACAAACACACACCTGCACTTTAGCCTTTAGAAAGACACTTTTGCATCTGTAAAAACACACCTGTGTAAATATGCCTACATACACACTGCAATACGTTCACCTGTGCACACTGTACACACTTGTAAGCCCACACATTTGCACAAATGCCAATGTACAAGCACACCTGTACACGCAACTTTTTGCAGTTATTTGTGCAAACACACAGATAAGTCAGTAAATCCACACTATTGTACACAAACACCTATGCAAACACACCTGGAAAATTATGCATAAAAATTTCACATCATCATGCACACCTGCACATACGAACCCTTATAAGTACACCAGGTTTCTGTTTTAAGAACTTAAATTCAGGCTGAAATGGCCTGCATTTCTGCCTGAAAGTGCAAGCTCTTCATCTGTTGTAAGTCTGTAAAGTCAATCTGGTCTGGAACAGAGTGACCTGAATAAAGTTTCTTATGGCTCCTCCCGCTTTTTAGTCAGCATGATCTATCAGATTTACCTTTTTATTTCTACATACACAGGATTGAAGTAAATTAATTTAGATGTTCTTATCTAAATAAACTGTTTGACAAATAAAATGAAAAACTTACATTTGTTATAATAATTGTTGTAACTGGCAACAGTGAAAAAAGTTTAAATAAATCAGATTTTTTTCCATAAATCTAAAATCTTAACATTTCAATAACCTGCAACAACATAAACATATGAGAATTGCATTTTAGTGAAATGTAGCATATTATCAGTTCTTTTTTCATAGTTTTACATATTTAGCAATAACACAAATAATGTTAATTTAATAAAATATTCTCATTCTCAAACTTTGCTATTTCTCATTTTGCTTTAATAAAGGGACCTTTCTTTGCTGCACCATTATTTATTATATTTGTTTGGAACAAATATGCTCACATGCAGGGTAAAAACACATTTGAATGTATAATTTCATCTATGCGGTCAGTTAGTGTGGTCCTGTTGACATGGTGATTCCATACACACGTGGACAAAATTGTTGGTACCCCTCAGTTAAAGAAGGAAAAACCCACAATTCTCACTGAAATCCCTTGAAACTCACAAAAGTAACAATAAATAAACATTTATTGAAAATTTAATAATCAAAATCAGCCATCACTTTTGAATTTCTGATTAACATAATTATTTAAAAAAACAAACTAATGGAACAGGCCTGGACAAAAATGATGGTACCCATAACTTAATATTTTGTTGCACAACCTTTTGAGGCAATCACTGCAATGAAGCGATTTCTGTATTTGTCAATGAGCGTTCTGCAGCTGTCAACAGGTATTTTGGCCCACTCCTCATGAGCAAACGGCTCCAGTTGTCTCAGGTTTGATGGGTGTCTTCTCCAAATGGCATGTTTCAGCTCCTTCCACAGATGTTCAATGGGATTCAGATCTGGGCTCATGGAAGGCCACTTTAGAATAGTCCAACGCTTTTCTCTCAGCCATTCTTGGGTGTTTTTGGCTGTGTGTTTTGGATCGTTGTCCTGTTGGAAGACCCATGACCTGCGACTGAGACCAAGCTTTCTGACACAAGGCAGCACATTTCTCTCCAGAATGCCTTGATAGTCTACAGATTTCATTGTACCTTGCACACATTCAAGACACCCTGTGCCAGATGCAGCAAAGCAGCCCCAAAACATGACTGAGCCCCCTCCATGTTTCACCGTAGGGACAGTGTTCTTTTCTTCGTATGCTTGGTTTTTGAGTCTATGAACATAGAGTTGATGTGCCTTACCAAAAAGCTCCAGTTTGGTCTCATCTGTCCAAAGGACATTCTCCCAGAAGCTTTAGGGCTTGTCAACATGCATTTTTGCAAATTCCAGTCTGGGTTTTTCATGATTGTTTTTCAGCAGTGGTGTCCTCCTTGGTCGTCTCCCATGAAGTCCACTTTGGCTCAAACAACGACGAATGGTGCGATCTGACACTGATGTACCTTGGCCTTGGAGTTCACCTTTAATTTCTTTGGAGGTTGTTCTGGGCTCTTTGGATACAATTCCAACGATCCGTCTCTTCAATTTGTCATCAATTTTCCTCTTGCGGCCACGTCCAGAGAGGTTGGCTACTGTCCCGTGGGTCTTGAACTTATATGAGTCACTGTTGTCACAGGAAGTCCGAGCTGTTTAGAGATGGTCTTATAACCTTTACCTTTAAGATTTCTTTTTTTTTTTTTATATATAATTATGTTAATCAGCAATTCAAAAGTGATGGCTAATTTTGATTATTTAATTTTCCATAATTTTTTATTTATTGTTACTTTTGTAAGTTTCAAGTGATTTCAGTGAGAATTGTGGGTTTTTCCTTCTTTAACTGAGGGGTACTAACAATTTTGTCCACCGATGTGTAGAAGCTTTCTCCTTTGGACCTGCTTGACCCTATGCAGATCAGCCTTTAATAATGCCGAAAAGTTCTCCAGTTCAGACAGTCAGTTTCTCAGTCAGATCAGCCTGCGTTCGTCCTTCCTGAAACAGACCCCTGTAAAATCACAGACACATATATAGACACACCTGTAAATAACACAAACAGAACTGAAAAGTCACACCTGTGCACTCTTGTACATGATAAACACAACCAAATAAACAGTGTGTATACATGTCATTTGTGTTTCTTTTAATTGTGTGTGCTCTTTATCTGCTGTGTGTATGTGTGTGTTTGTGTGCGGAGCTCATCCCTCATTGTCATTCTTCCTGTGTGTCCCCCATCATCCCCAGTTGACTCATCTTTTTTCTGCCATGCCTCTTTTTCCCTTTGATGTTTCTCCTCTTTCTTTCATTGTGTCTTTCATTCCGCTTCATGCCCCCTTAGCTCTTCTCTCGCTTGTGGTCATTTCTCTTTATCTTCTACTCAATTTCCTCTGTCTTTTTATCTATCTGTCATTCGTCTCCCATCCATCAGCAATACCTCCGTTCATCCTCCCATTTTTATCTATTTTATTCCTTCCTTTTTCATCCCTAAATCATTTATTCAGCATAAATCCATCTTCTGTTCCTCACCCTGTTATCATGCTTATTCTCTTATTGCTTTATAACTTTTTTGTTCTCATTTTTACTGCCGTTGTTTGATTTAACTTCTATTTTTGCTCTATTATCCTTCTTTCCTCACTTTATTCATCTCTCCATAGTCCTTTGATTGTCCTTTTTCCTTTTGATTTTTTTTCAGTCCTTTTCATCCTTCCCTCTTTGAATCCTTCTTCTCCTTCATTTCATATTTATTTGTTTTTATCACTGGTCTTTAAACCTGATCATATTTTTACCCTCTTTTGATCTTTCTTTATATTTCTTCATATTTATGCAATTTTGTATTGACACTCTATTCATATTAATTCTTTTGTTTTTCATTTCACCTGTTTTCTACATTCATTACATCATAATTTTCCCATCGTTCCTGATAAATATGTCCATAATCCCTCATAACCTAGTTTTCAAACCTTCATTTTTTCTTTCCCTAAAATTCTATTGATATCCTTACTTTCATCCCATCTTTAACCTTCTTTTAACATCCTCCTTGGTTTCCTCTTTCCCGCTTGAATGTTTTACTGGATCCATGACTTGGTTCTCTTTCATTAGCTCTTTTCCATTTTTTTTTTTTATTCCTTATCTCCACCAAGAGGATTTGTGGATATGCACTTAGAAAAACTGTAACTTTCCTCCTCTGAGGGATTTTTATTGGTTTCTGGTTTAATGATAAAACTCATCGGGTTCATCAAAGACTGTATTTCTTCAAAGCAAAGTCAAATTCCAGTCTGGACCTAAAAATCATAAATGAAATGAATTTTCTTTTGAGAGATTTATATCACAATGTTGATTCAGCACTTTCACTTTGTAAAGCTTAGTTTAATCATCTATTCTGTTGGTCATTACTTTAAAATCAAACATTTTAACCAGACATTAAAGAAATGAATGACTGTTGAAGGTTCTGGGTCACATGTGACAACATGAAATCCTAAAGCAGGATCTGAGACGGATCAACAGATCTCTGATCCTGATCAGGTTGGTGTTTTTATTTTGTGGCTTTTGGTCCTCATGCTGGACTTATGTGTTGAGTCTGAAACCAGTACCCTCTCTCTAGAACTGTAAGGTTATGCATCAGTGGGTCTTAAAACAGAACAAATATTTGTCATCACAAATGTTGGTTGTGAAACAATGTGTTGATAGTTTTTACAGTGGGATCACATCAATGGGCCTGCTGGTCTTTACTACAGACCTGAGATCGATTGCAAAATGCTCTGGTCCTTAAATTGGAGCTGCTGATTTAGAATCTGGATCCTTTCGGTCTTGGCTGTTGGCTTTGTTGCTGCTACAACTAGCAAAGTTGACCTGGTCCTGAATTGCTTGTTGATGCAGGACTTGTTGCATTTACCACCATACCTATTGCTTTTCCCTGTAATATCACGGCTTGTGACTGGGACAGACAGAAGATGAATGCAAACCTACCGGTTTTAGTTAGCACACTAGACCTGTGAAGAGTCTGGCTTTACCTCTGGTTTGAGCAATATTAATACTATGTATTTTATGAGATTGAATTTGATTGTTAACTAGTAATCTTGGTTCAACACAAGTGAACTTTGATACTGACCTTTCTGGTCTAGACTGGGACTGGTTATCCAAAATCACACCTGCTGACCTTGAAACTGAACTGTGCAGGTCTTCTCATTCTAACATAGTCATTACTCTCTTACCTATTAGCTCAGAAATGTACAGACTCCAGAGGGCCCTCTGTACATCATCTGTACTAAATCATGCCAAAAATGTGATGAGGGGTTGGTTACTTTGCTTTCATAGCACCATATTTTTTTGAGGCCAGATGTCTGTGCCATAGCACATATCTGCAAGCATGCTAAGCATTGCGTTACTGAGAATACAATGAGAGCAATCACTGCAACCAAATTAACCATACTTTAGGGCCAAATGTACTTTGGCACAAATTGCAAGGTGTTGAGACCATTGGTCTGTTATTGGCTTGACTGGGTGATATTGAGGCAGAACTGTTTGTTATTAAGCATATGGCTGACTTTGAGGAGACGTACTCTGATTTTGGACCTTGTGGTTTCTGATATTGACCTGCTTGTTTGATGTATTACAACACATGACATGTAGATGAGTTAACATGTAAATGTAATCATTCTGGGACCAATGATGAGTTAGATATCTTACTTAAGGACATGATGCCTATCTGGGACGGGGTTTGAACCCAAGAACAACCAATTTTCAGACAGCAGGATATCCACTTAGTACAACTTTTAAACTCTTGACCTGTCCATCCTGACTTTATGACTGTTGACATGATTTCCTGAATTGGTATCAGTTCTTCAGGTCCTTCTGCATATGATTAATTACCAGATGTGCTGTTGTTGGTCTTAGTTACTTGTTTAAATTGTTGATGATTAGAGTTGGAGCATCTGCTCGTTAACTCTCATCATCAAGATCTGGAGTCTTGATTTTTCTTGAGCTACTCTGACACATCTCTTGGTTTTGTTGATGACATTGCTTTGGTCTTGGTGGAGGTTTGACTGCCCTACATTCTCACCATTACATTTTAAGTCTCAGACTTTGCTTTTTGTCCATCTTTTTGTTTCCAGATAAAAAAAAAAACACAATTTCTACCCCTCTTCTCATTTTTCTCTTGTATTTCTGTCCATGTCCTCTTTTCAGTTTCTCACCATCATCATCATCTGTGGTCTACTTTCTAATCACATCGACTGACAGAGACCAGAACTGTGCAAACACATCTCAGCTGATTCTGTCACAGTTGTCAGATCAGCTGTCCATCATGCCTGTTCACTGTTGCTGCTGCTGATGAGCAGCGTGACCTGACCCACCCCCCCATCTCTATGACTCATTAACTTCCCTTGTAAAACTGAGATTTTGTAACCGAGGGTGGCGGTCTAGTTGGGGTCATCTGCATATGTGGCCACAACAGTGTGCTGATTCTTTTTTCACACAAACTGGTTATTGGAGAAACTTTACAATGTCTCAATCATTTTGTGAATAAATCTTCAAAAAATCAAACAGCCAGTTAGCTAGAATACAAAGAAAATGGAAAATTTGCAAACTAAATCCTTCCAAAGTTTCAGGGTGACTTTGTGTCTCGCAGCTTCATGAATATTTGAGAGACTTTTTAAAGTGGGAGGAGAGACATGAATATTACAGCAGATTAGTTAAAGTAAGTGAGCAGAGCAGCGGTGTGTGTGTTGTTTATGCTCAAACATCTATCTGATGTGTGTCATAAATATCCCATCAGCTCTGAGGCGCTCTGAAACATACAAACCCACAGCTAACCACACACAGAATTCTTTAAAGAAAATCATCTGTCCATTGCTGAGTCTTTTTACTGTTTTACTCGTATTTTTTTTAATATATATTTATATATATATATTATACTCTTGGCTCAAACAGTGATGTTTAACAGAAACAGCAGTCAAGCTTGAAATGATTAAAGCCATTAAAAAAAAAAATTAAACACTCAAAGTTCCTTTCTTTAATCTTGGCTGGAAATGACAGATATTTCCAAGATAGAGATAAGATTATCTATAAGAGGCATCGATGTGAATAAAAATTCCTCAGCTTTTTACCATTTTTTCCACACTACTGGCCACATCAGTTTTTAAAGCACACTGTCAAGAAAGAGCCGGTCAGACTTTATAGACCTCATTCACAGGAACATGTTTGTAACATGCTACATGTTAGCCAAATTGGAAGTGTTAGCATGTTCACAGTACCTGTAACTCATAACCTTGTCAGTGACATAAAAAAACCAGACTGATACAACTAAAAAGAAAACAAAAAATAACTTTGGCTGAACTAACTCCTAACCGTGTTGGGAACACTTGAACAAAAAAACCACACACACACATACACACACACGCACGCACGCACACACACACAGTCTGACATTGCTACACATTAGCTACCTTAACGCATTCACAATAACAAAATAACTTTGACACCAGTTAGCACAACCAGAATTAACCTATTTAAGGTGCTCCAGATTATAAGATGCACTGCTGTTTTTTTCTTTTTAATTAAAGCTTTGAAATACGCTTAAAAGTGCAGAGCATACAGTACATTGAACTAAAATGTGACATGTCCAAATGTGCAAAAGTGAAGCTTTCAGTTAAATACAAAAGAATTATTAGATTAGGAAAACTAACTGAAAGAAGATTATTGCTTGAAAAAAAATAAAATAATTTAAAAGAAAAACTTAATGTTTTTGATCAATCAACGTGGCAATTTCTTTGAAAAGATTGGTTCCTGGCTCCTAGGATTATATACTGAAGTTGATAAAATATACAGAGTAGAAAAAGGAGCCTGCAGAGTAACTGATTGGCAGACTAAACAGAAAACGGAATAAACTGAAGCTGCAGGGTAAACCAAGAATGTTTGACGGAGAGTTATATATATTAAACATGTTGACTCGTGCAGTTTTCTGTATATCAGTAACTAAAGTGTAGTGCTATTTACAAAAAAACCCAAACATTTTTTAAAAACAAAGACGGTCCATGTGTGCTTCTCAGGTCTTTTCAACATTTGCTTCTCAGATGCATTTCTTGGCCACAGCCAGCAGATGTCTCTCTTCTTCAAATGCTTGAATGCTATCCCCCAGCAGCAAAGTGGTTGACGATGTTACACAACTTTGTCGTTATATTCGGTGACTTCGCAGATCCCTCCAGTGATTATTGCTTAATGTCTTTGGACAAATCTGATGATAGTTTCTGGCCTCATTAGAGGCTTTTGGTGATGGACAACAAAGCACACAGTAACTCACTGCCTCTTACCAAGTCCAACAGCGAGACGCTGCTGACGTTCTTACAATACAGTTTCTATCTAGTGAGAAACATTGTTTTGGGGCGTTTTTCAGTTGGATCTACATGACTCATCTATGCAACTCAGGTAATAACTGTCACACTCTCATGTGGACTCATATTTAGCTTTTATTTTGAAGAGAACTTGGTAGTCTGACTTCTATTCCTCTCAAAGGTCTAAGGTTCAGATCAACTGTGTGACCACAGTTTACAGCCTTTTCAAACACGCAGGTTTCGTGCAGTGCGAGAGCATGGATCTTGTTGGAAGTGTGTAGGCATTTCTGGGACTCGGATGTAAGTTTAATGAGATGAACATTTAGAGCAGAGTGAATCGAGGAGTAATGGAACATCGCGCCGCCACACCAGATTAACATCAGACAAAAGTTTGCAGTGAGAAAAACGCAACCAAATTGCATTCCCCTTCTGCTAGGATGCAATCTGTTCAGGGAGTCCTAGCATGCTTTGAGAAGTCAGCTATGACCTGCTGTTTGATGACTTCTCAGAGTTAAGATGTAACAAGTCAGTCCTTGGCTGCTAAATTAGTCTGACAGGTTTCTGAGTCGTCAAAGATTTCCTTTGTTCTGCTCCAAAAATAAAGCGACTCTCTTCTCACCTTCACGTTCAACTCCAGAGCTAATTTACACCTCAAATTAATTATAATTTATTTGCTGAACCTGCTGTATCCCTATTGGGACAGTGGCGTTTCCTGAACCCTTCCTGCTACTGTTGAGTGACAGTGTGTCGCAGAGCCCATGGCGCTGGCGCGGTCATGCTCGCTATGCTTGCTACTGGGAGATGAGCTGGCGGCCAGACAGAGATGCCCTGTGGGATGGAGTGACAGCTTGCTCAGGCCTCCTGAACTGTTTGATGTTTTTTCTTATTTTCATTGAGACAGTGTCCTAATTTTACTCTTGTTTTTATTTTTGCCCTCGGGTTAATGCAAGACAGCAAGCTTCAAACACGGTCAGAGAGAGACGGAAACACCGTCATCCAGACACAGCGGCACTGAAGCTCACTATACCAGAGGACCTCTAAATCAGGGGTGCTCACACTTTTTTGGCATGTGAGCTACTTAAAACTCATAAAATAATGTGGAGTTTTCATTTTAAGTGCTCAAACATACAACCAACATGCTGTTACAACAGAAACACATGATTCCTGTTTAAAAACTATGAAAAATCCTAGGAATCCATAGGAATGTGTTTTTAATAGCCATGAGTTTTTTTTAGTAATACATGTTTAACACAAATAAATGTAATCTATGAAACCTTTAGTTTAAAATTTCTTGTTGGTTTTAAAAATAGGTTCATAGGAATCTATTTTTAAAAAAGATATATTCTTTATTTTTAATAAAATGCAACTATGTATTTACAAAGTAAAACACAACATTAATAAGATTTGAAACTGAAAAATTGAAGTTTAAGGAGTGCATGACAAACCGCTGTCGTCACAAGTGCAGGTTTGTTTGCTATTTGATGACTGAATTTTACTTTTTTTGTGGGTAGAAGGCTAATTTATTCATTTTGATGGACCGCGATTTACATGGAGGTGTGATCACCGATGTTTTTGTTGAGCTCTTTGAAAAAGAAAAAAAAAACGGATCTCTAAACATCATCAGTGTCTTCCATGCATTGTAAATGCAGAAATGAAATACAGACAAAGCTTCATTTAGTGATCAATAACATTAGCTGCTAGCTCCTCCCACATGTGAATGAGGCGGCGAGCTTAGGGAACACCCCTTTGGCAACGTGGTGAGCAGTGAATTTGCAGCGCAGTGAGAGAGGGGCGGGCCATGCAAATTGGCCACGCGGATCGTCTGTGCTCCTGTCTTTGGCCTAGACCTCACCTCTGCTTGTCTTGCACCCCCAGCTGCCCCACAGTTTCATCTGAATGAAGCTGAATCTGCTGCACTATTCAAACATGTCTATGTTGTTTAAACATGTACAGTAGTTGTAGAGCTTGATAAGCTAATACATCTTTAAAAATTCTAGCACATTGCCTACCCATCCTGAGAGAGAATAAAATAAAATAAAGTGTCGGGGAAGCTTCCCATTTTCTTTTTTTTTTCCAGTTTCCTTAAAAAAACCCAAAAAACAACAGGACAACAAGTGCATTTTTGTAGTTGAAATAAAGCAAAGGCAGAATTTCTATTTACTGACATAAGTTCTGAGAAAACGAATTTCCTAACTGGAGCTTTAGCTCCAGTGTTTACATTGTTTTGATTCCGGTAACTTTACAACAGTTTACGTAATTAACATAGTTCTAGCAGATTCTGATGTGGAGAAAAGCAGTCTTGCGCTGAAATGCAACACTGCCTTGCTCAGCTGCCTTGGAGAAAAGCGTCTTTAGACTGAAATGCATTGCTTTAGAATGTTATGTGTTGCAGAACTGTGAGGATAGAAAACTGTGGAGAGCATTTTCAGAATTTGTTGTTAAATGATCCAAAACAACAGTAATGTTTACGTTTGGTTAACCAGCAACTTGCCAAAGAAGTTTTTTTGTTTCATTCTATATTCCTGTACTTATTTTTTGCTTTTGGAAGGCCATTTATTTTTTGAATGTCAAAAAAAAAAAAAAAACATCAAAATAAATTACAAACATAGAATGACAAAGCTGTCCATTTAAAAACTAATAAAAAATACAATGTTATCGACTCTGACATTTTCTGTCATAGTTGTATTATTATAGTAATTATTCATTAGTTGGGAACTCTCCATGTTTTCCTGTTACGTCACAGGCTAAAAAAAAAAAAACCTTGACAGGCAAGAAGCTGCAGTTGACCCATGGATACCAGCTTATGAACACAACATTCCCTTGTCCCAAAAAGAAAATACCAGATAGCTGTTTTACCATTTGATAATCTATTCTTAGAGAACAAAGACTAGGTCTTTTTTCATAAACAGTTTGAGAAAGAAAACCTTGAGGATGGGGGGTTGTAGATGGGTATTTTTATTCCCACAGCATTTCCTGGGGAGTGAAGACAACATTTGATTTTATTGTCAGATTTATTCCTTTTGAGATGTAATAAACATCTTGGCACGATTGCTAGATTTTATTCTTGTACCAAAACCCCATAGACCGAGATGTACACTGGCTGCCAGTGAAGTGTCATTTAAGATGCAGAAGTGTCTTATCAGACTTTTACTCTTTAGGACCGAAGATGTTGCAACACCTAAACAACGCACGGTTTATGTGATCAACGTGAATGACATGGTGATAAGTCGCCTTACAAAATATGATTTGCACCGATATGCAAGACTTGACCTTGGTAAACACTTCACTACAGTGTTTACTAGTTTGTCCCAGTGTGGGGGGGGGGGGGGGGGGGGGGGGGGGGGGGGGGGAATCCAGGAAAAAAACGGAAATCCAGGAAGAAGGAATATAGATGTTTCAAGACAGTAAAACTCCTCAAAACACACTTTATGCATGTTTATCAGACAGACATAAAAATATTTACACATTTCTCTCTCGTTTACACTCTCAAAGTACAAACCTTCTTGGAAAAATAAGTCCAGGATTATAAAATGTCAAAAATGTTGTTAAGAAAAGCAACAAAAAAAAAGACAGCATGCAAAGTCATGCTGAAAAAAATCTGTGAAACAACAAGACTGTAAAAGAAAAACTGCGATATAGCTTTTAACCACTATTCCGAAAAGTACTGCATAGCTTTTCTTAGCTTCAGATTCCAGTAGAATTAGGTTAACTGCCTGAAAAGTTGAACAGTCATGGCTAGAGCCCCAGTGTTTAAGGGGTTATTAGCTAGCATTAGCATTAGCACTTATCTTTGGTTTTAGAAAAAAATACTTTTTTTCTGTTCCTCCCAGATTACCGCATGGTTGACACATGCTGATCGTAATGACAAATAACTGACTGTACTTCTGTTATTTTTATTGTTATTTAGTTTCTGTTATTCCATGTGTAGTGAGAGTAAATACCACTCCCAGCTACCTCTAGAGGGGACTTGACTGTTTGAAGAAACTAGAATAGTTCTTCAGTTATCATGTTATGAAACTGAAAACTATCAAAATAAAAAAAGATTTCATTTTGTTAACCATGTGTGCACTGAAACAGTCAACTGGACCTGGTTTATCCTTTGTTATTGAAATATAATTGTGTTCTTTGGAGCATATAAACCGGCAGTTTTACCACTGTAGTGAAATACAAGAGGTGAAACTTCAATCATAAAAGATCAACCAAGTCCAGTTGACTGCATTTTTCACCTACAGCTTTAATGAAATCAACCTGGATGAATGAGAATCTACATGTGTATGTAGAGAAACTGGTTCATAATAATGGACAGGACAAACGAATTGTCTCACATAGCTGTGTTTCCTAACCCTGGTCCTCAGGTCACACTGTCATGCTCGTTTACAAAGTTACTCGGCTAAAACACATCTGATTCACTTTAACAGTCTTTATATGGATCCTACAGTCATTACAGCCAGGTGTGTTTAAGCCAGGTAGAAGAGAAGACATGCAGGACAGTGTGCTCTGAAGACCAGTGTTTGACACACTGCCTTAGATTGACAGAAAAACAGCTGGACTGACAGATGGACAGCTCTGAAGGACAGGTAGTCATTCTTTGATGTGTTTGCCACTCTGGACCTGAAGCAAAAAACAAACAAACAAAAAGAATCATTTGTCGGATGCTTTGCTGCGATTGTCTATAATCTTCTTGTGTCTGCATGTTTTCTCTGTGCACATTACTCATCAGACTAAAAACAGGAACTATGAAAACCTCGACCAACAGAACTTTGACTTCAGGAGAACACCCAAGGTATAAACTTGCATGGTGAAATGATGCACGCCGCCCAACCAATCTCTGAGCTCGTCCGGTAGTAGGCAAACACCAGTCAGCCCTGCCCACCCGCCCAGAATCCAACCCAGCTCCAGAGATAGACTTTTATCCTGGTGGCACGTCTTCTATCAACCATCTCTTTTCTTTCTTTTGATTTTTCATGATTCCTGCACACTGAGAATGGGTTCATGTTTGCAGGAGAGACGCCCTTCCTCTTCCTCCCTTCCTTCTACCCCTGAGTTTTTTTTCCATGTGAAGGGTTGCATGCAGCCAGGCTGATGCTTGGCTCTCTCTGCAGACATCTGAGGAACACTGCCCCCTAGGATCCCCTCACTTCTCTGCAACATTATCTTTTTTTGTTTTTGGGAAATGAACCTCTTCCTCCTACCCGCTTCTCCTAATTTTCTTTCCTCTCTCTACTCAAACGATTTTTTTTTATTGTTTTGCGATTGCATCAGTGCTCTCTAACATGCACGTCCCTGATTGGTTGAAGTCTTGAAAGCGCCTCAGTTTGCATGTGCCACCACACCACACACAACTTTTTGCCCCTCCTTCTTTGTATGTAGGCTTTGACTTTAAGTTTTCTTTCAGTTCAGCAAATCTTTGAGACTTTTTGCCTCCATTTTTTGCCCCTTCCCCTTCGCTCGTGGTAGCGTGGTTGCGAGGGAGCATGGTCGAGGCTGGGGTGGGGAGGTGGGTGGGTGGGGTGTTGGGAACTGGAGGCTCTATGGATGGAGAGCTAATAATGCATGTCCTATGATATGTCTTTTGGTGTTGTGTTTTGCCGTGTTACTTCCTGTCCCTCCTCGCCGGTACTGGTCCATTGGCGCCATGGTTTACCAGGCAGAGAAAGTTCTGTTGTTCAACCAGGACACCAACTTGACAGCACTGCTGCTGGAAGCCCGAGATCTGGAGGCCAGAGTCATTATCCTCTCAGCAAGGTGGGCAACACTTTTATGGTTACTGGGTCTGAAGTGATGGGGTTGGTGCTGTTGGATAGTTGTGTTCTGGATAGTTATCAGCAAATTGCTCATTACAACTGTAAACACTCATAGTTCAATTGAAAAATAAGGAACAGGGGCAGGGCTGGCCACTTCCTGTCACTTCCTAAAACTGATCATGGGAGTCCTCCACGGGTATGTTATATTATCAAAAGTCTTGACTCAACCATCCAAATAATTGAGACGCTCCAGTCACTTCCATGGCCACATTGTGGAAAGTTTGGTGAAGTTCCTTATAAAATGGACTCTAGATGATTCAGCATGTCAAGAGACAATCCAATTCTTCTAATTTAGTGGAGATTGTCCAACAGAATAAATTACACATTAAATTAATGTGGCTTACAGTCTTACTGGACTCTATGCATAAGACTTTATACCTGAGATGAGTCACAACTGTTTATTCATTTTCTATACTGTTTAGTCCCGTTCGGGGTCATGACAGTAACCAGGGTGAAAGAAGATTTTTGTTTATACCGGTACTATAACAAATGATGTCAATGCAAATACTTTTTTTAGCAGTAAATGCAGAGTAGGGTTGTAAGGATTGATCAATTAATTAATGTATCCAACCAGATCGATCTGTTTAAGGCAAGTTTTTAATTGAAGCAAATCAACCTACAAATTCCCCATTAAATACAGCGTCCAGACAACAAATAAAATGCTCCATGTATTTACACAAAATAGAAGTCTTTCTTAATACAAAATTGTAAAAAAGAATTTTAAAAAGGCCAATATTAAAATGGATGTACACAAAATAGACCCCCTACAAACAATTGGATAGGTCACGTTGGAGCCTGTACACAATTCCCAAAGCTCCAGTGCACGTTCCCAGACCCAGCACAACAAGTACTGATACAGGTTGGCCACACCTACGGCACACACTGGCTGACATGCGTCAGTTAAGAGGAAAACTTTGTACTCCGGTGGCATCTGGTTAGTCATGGAAATGAGTGAGAAATCACAACTAGGGGCCTCCAAAGACCAAATACGCCACTTCCATAATGCGGTAAGCAGCAACGCCCAACACATTGGTGCAAAAAAAAACATCAAAAACTCTGGTACCGAGCACAATGGCACAAACAGTGTGCAAAGGAGTGATACCTAAACAGAAAACAAACAAAAAATAATAATAATAAACATAGCCTAAAGGCACAAACACAAACATACCAGTGCATAAACATAGACACTTGTGGTATGATCAACATGTTAGGGATGGAGAAAAGCAGTAACATGGAGGATGAGTGTGAGGCTGCAATCAGTGAATTAATCACTGTACTGAGGAGTGATTGAGACTACACTCAGCAATAAAACCCTGTGCTGAGCAGCATTTTAGGTTGGACTTAGCTTAAAGATAGCCATTGTGCTGAGCAGCCTGAAGATGCACTCACCGAACGGGATTTGTCCTGCAGAGGCAGCCAATGCAACCAAGTCAATGGTTTAGATGCGGATTGAGGTTCTGCTGCGCAAAGTGGTGCGGAATTCTGGGAACAGCGCAAATTGAATGGCGCGAATTCAGCATCCACCGCGGCTGGCCAGAGTTTAACAAAAAAATCTGAACTCTAAGGATGTGGCTGCATCTCCTCAACCGATGAGGGACTTAACTTCGGGAAAGTTTTCAGTGATTGATCCATAGTTCTCCTGAATTTCCATTTACTTTCTTAAACCGCTGTATCCCTTTCTGGGCAGCGGGGTTTCCAGATCACGTCCCGGTTACTGTTGGACGAAGGCGGGTTCACTCTAGACAGTCTTTTGTAGGAACTATGGAGCTGTAGGGAACACGTTCACTATGCCACCTCCCGGGAGAGGAGCCCACAGCCAGACAGAGGGCTGCTGCTGGATAGGAAAGCTGTCTGCTCAGACCTCCTGAACTTTACGATGTTTTCTTATTTTCATTGAGACAACAATAAAAAAGGACTCTTCATTTTATTCTTATTTTTATGTTTGTCTATGTCATTTTTGTCATGTTAATGTGCGACAGTAAGCATTTAAACTCAGAAACAATCGGACACAACAACAGTAGAGAAGATCACTGGAGCTAAAGAGAGACTAAATGTTCTCATGAACCCAAACATGAAGATGTGATCACTGATGTTTTTGTAAATGAGATAAAGAGACGCCAGTCCGTGTAGCAATCAGGCTAAAAACATTAGCTGGTAGCTCCTCCCACATACAGCTGAGGTGGCAAGGTTAGGAGACTAATTTTTGGTCACGTGGCGAGCAGCAAATTCTCCGCAAGGCAAAGGAGGGGCGGGACATGAGAATAGGCTGCGCGAATCGCGTTTGGTATGAGTGCACCATGAGGCAGCACTCAGCTGGTCCATCCTGGAAGCAGCAGGTTGACGCTGAATGTCGCACTGCAGGGAAGCCAACCTTACAGACCCCATGCAGGTGAGCAACTGGTGCACCCAGGTGGAACCAATTTAATAAGTGGCATTCCACCTATCACATATATTTTGTTCCAAAGAATCAAACCATACGTTTTCTGAACCCATTTAATATTTTTGGGGGTCATTGGATTGCTGGAGCCTATCCCAGCAACTGTTGGACAAAGACATCCTTGATGGTTTGCCAGTCCGTCAACCACTACACTACTGTGCAACCTTACTTTATGTAACCACATTTAACCAAATTACCTGTGAGAGAAAAACAAAGTTTACGAACAACGTAATAAATAAGTGTTACAAACAGAGAGCAGTGATGCATCACTTAAAAAGACAGATATTGTTCCCACACCCACCACATCCAAGTGCAGTTCATTGCCGAGAGAGACAAAAGGTTTTTCCTCTACACAGTAAACTAAGGTTCAAGAAGTTAAGAAGAAGTTAAAACTCTGTAGTTTGTTTCCATGAAATGTTTAGAAAAGGAATGTGGTAACACTTTACAATAAGGGTCCCTTTACTGTTAGTTAATGCATAATTAAGTAATAATTAACTTTTAAATAGTGTTAACAGCCACTTTGTTAATAAATGTGCATTACTAAGTATAATAATGCATTAGTTAGTGTTTAACTAATGTTTATTACTCAGTGTTACTTTTACAAAGCATTAATAAAGGTTGTGTTATGCAATTGCCTAGCATAATGCATACAATAACTATATGTTAGTTAATGTGTTTCAAGACAAACTCTTTGGTTGCAGAGCAAGGCATGAAAGGTAATTCTTCGATGACTGGATCTAATCCCATGAATTACATGGAAAGACATTTGTTACCCTATTACCACCTGAAGGTTCATGGATCAGTGTCATGGATATAATCAATAAAACTTAAAATAATGTCTAAATGCGGTAACCTATACAAATGTCTGTTTGTTCACATGTGACTGTTTATGCAAATGCAGTGAGGACGAGGCTGCAGCCGTCTACAAGGCAGCCCGGCACCTCAACATGACCGGCTCTGGTTACGTGTGGCTGGTCGGGGAGAGGGAGATGAACGGCAAAGCTCTGAATGAAGCTCCAGACGGTATGTTAGGTCTTTGTCGTTTTCCTCAATCTTGCGCTTCCTCTCTAGGTCTGTCTGCAGCTATGCTTCCATCCAACTTCTCCTAAAAGTCTTCAGGACATCAGCCTATTGCTCTTTCAGCAGCTGGAATACTTTAGCTTGGGAGGAAAGGGTTGATTCTGTGAAGTTTAAGATTTATGTCTATTGCAGTGCGCAGTTGAGATTCAAGCTGTTTGCTTTCCCTTTATCAGCTAAACAGTCCTCTTTATCTCCACATGTCTGATAAATCAATATTAGGTGCACAAACATTGACTGTATATGAGAACTGAACTGCGTGACCCCTTCACCCCGGCATTCCAAACAGGAAATACCCGCTGGCTCAGAGAAGCCGAATCAGCTATTACTCAGTCATGCTATATGTCAGAATAACCATTCTTGCTCTGATACATTTTTTTAACATGTTCTTGATAATCCTTATTTTTTTGATTATATTTTTCTGTTGCGCACGTTATTCAAGCTATAAACTGCCCAATAGATTCCTCAATACAATGATGTGGTCTTACATCAGACGTTCCAAACATTTGATTCTCCAGAGCTTGTGTAAGTTCACTTTCAAGGTCGCTCCTGATTGGCTAGAGTGGTTACCATAGAAATGATGACGCAGATCAACTAGGATAGTTACTGCTTACTGATTTTTGGTTCCTACATGGCGGTGTCCAAATTGTAAAAATGGCGTCTGAATTGACATTTGGTTGGAGCAGGAAGTAAGTCGTTTTCTATGGGTGAAATCACACTCGTTCCAGTTGTGATATACAGTCAAATGGGCCCAAACAGCTCTGATGATGTCAGATCCAAGCATTTTATTGGGCTTCTCCCCAACAACAGCCACATTTCAGATTTCAGTAAAAAATTCTCATTGAAGGGGAAGGTAAATGTCATTACTGGTTCTCACTGTCAATTTTTTTCCAATCAGCATTTATTTGATATTGTTTTTTAAATTATTATTTTATAATTTCTAAACTTTCTATAACTCCTTTAATAAATTTTCAGTAGAGCTGACGCAGAGCTAAATTAAATACTTAAATATTTACCTAAAGAAAAAAAATATTCATTTTGAACTATTTCCTAAAATGTTTAATAAGATGGTGGAACGCAGATGGAATAGCAGTTGTGCTCATTCATTGGGCTCATCGTAAAATGTAGTTCTTGTGGTCTTTTTTGAAATTTTAAAGATTAATTATTGATGCAGCATTTCTATCATCTCATTTAGGGTTGTCCTGAATAATGAAGCTTATTGTATAAATACTGAATCACTCTTATTTCAAAGTTGTTTTTTTTTAACAAAGGGTTTCAAACCTTTTTCTATATTTACTATTCTATATTTTCAATTTAAAAGAAAAGGAAAAAATATATAAAAATCTTCTGTTAAACATAAAGAATTCAATGTTTGAATCACAGAAAAGCTCATTTTTTTACTTTAAAAAATTCTAAGAGAAGGGCTTAAGCTGTGACTTTCTGTATTTGCAGTTTGTGGAGTCTGGCTTTACTGATTGTCTCAGAGTTTCACAATGACGTTTCTCACGTCAGCAAGCACACTCGTAAGAGCAGCTCAGAAGCTGCCTGAGATGTTGATCCAGTTCCTCCTATGGCTGACAGAGAGTGTCAGCCAGGTGGTCATCTGGAAACCAGAGATAAACTACAGACTGTGTCTGAACGTTTGCTGAATATTATTAGTGTTCAGAGATTTACAAAACTCTAATATTTCCACTGAAGTGATGGATGGGAGCAATGCTGATCTCTCTCTCTCTCTACATCTTCCATGTCTCCCTGCCTCTCTCTGGTAGAGCTGTAGGTCTTGGATGAAGGAAGCTAATCCTCCTCACTGTCAGTTAGCTTCTCAGCGTCTCTGTGTCTCTCTCTGGTTTTCTGACTGCTGGTTGAACGTTTAAACATTGCCAAACAGCAGAGACATGTTTAAAGGTTCTGAACCGCTCCGTTTCTGTTCTGGCTCGTTTTTGAACTTGTGTGGCTTTAATGTGTCTAACATCTTTTTGTTTATTTCATCTTCTATAGTGTGTGTCGTCCGCCCGCCCGTTTTCACAGTACACAATCACAGGGGCTGACACACAGGAGGGGGGTGGATTCTGTTGGGGTTCTCCGGGTGTGTGTATGTGTGATTTGGGGGGTGGGGGTGGGTAACAGCTAGTGTTGCTGCGGTAACCGTGACGTGTGCCCAAACACTGGTAAGATCCTCCACTGCCTTTTGTCTCTTGCTTGATGCTTTATCCTTTAAAACCACTGGTCAGTAGAGGCCCCGCCCACTGTATCATAATTGCAGTCTGCTGATTACTCAGTCAGCCAGAGAACTGTGAATGGACTGAATTATGGCATCCAGAAATGATCTCCTTTGGTCTTTAAAATGAGAGTTTAGCATTCGTCTTTTTTTTCACTTCAGATTTTAACCAGTTTTCTTCAGATGCACCATATGATCATTAGGTAAAATTTTCAAATGTTGTTCCTGAAAGGTAGCAATCAAAGGATGTTACAGTGTACAGTCTATAATAGACAGTGATAGAGACAAAAACTGTTGAGGAGATAATACTCTGATCGACCTCTGCAAGAAATCAGGTTAAACAAGGTTAAAAGCTTAACTTTCTTTTCTTTGATTTGTTTACTTTATTCAATATTTTTAGCTGAAACTTTAAAATAATATTGTTTACTTTTATGCTTTGTCCTTCAAAAAAATCATGCTTTGACGTCAATATTTAGCTTCTTATTTTTATTAAGCTACTTGCTAAAAGCATCTTCTTGAACAATGGCTGCATGTGAAAAAGCGGTGCATATTTTGCAACTCTTACTTCAGGATTTTTCTTTCACGACTGTGTTCTCATAAATGAAAGACTTGGTGTCAAATAGTTCTGGCAAAGCACAAACCGCAATTATTAATTTCTACTTCATGATTCGTTTTCAGACAGTTTGTACTTTTGTGAATCAAAAGAGACGCCATCCATACATATGTTAATGTATACAGGCACGTCCCTTATTGGTCAAAGTTTGACCTGGTTTAACTTGCAACATGCATTCAGTGCGAAAATTATCGTAAAACCTGCGTGGCACTGGACACATGAACGCAGAAGCCCAAAATGTGCGTTTGCACACGTTTACATAGACTTTTCAATGGAAGTGGCCAATTTGATGCATGTTGCCAAGGACAGTGTGAACGGAGCTTGAACAAGCAACACTTTTTTTACCTGCTTGAAACTAGTTTGAAAGGTAAAGTAACTAGAACCAGGTAAGTTCACAAAGTAACCACAGAGTTGGCTGCAGTTACATAACAAAGTCAGGTTAGTGTAAAGTAAAACAGTCCAGCTTTACCAAAAAAAAAAAAAAAAAAAAAAAAAAACAGTACTAGCACTTTGGTCCAACATTCAATATTTCTGAGGTAATTTTCAAAACCCTTATTATTATTATGATTATTATTATATGTGGGTCATTTCAAAATCGGAATGGGATGTGTTAGAAACATTTAGATAACAGGCTGTTTTGTCATTCAAAGGTGGCTCGGTAGCTTAACTGGTCAAGTGCACAGCAGGCACACCGGGAATCAGGGTTAGATTTCAAAGGTGTCTTGCCCTGAGTGTGTCCTTGGGCAAGAGTCTTCACGGTACTGCCTAACTTTGTAGCCACAAGAGTTCCCAAGCCTGTGTCTCCTCATGTTGGGAGTGAGATGAGTTGTGTCAGGAAGGGCATCCACCGTAAAACTCTATGCCAAACCACCTGTGCGAAGCAGTAAAAGCTACTTCACTACTTCGTTTGAAGGGATAAGCTGGAAGTGAACAAGTGTCATCCACTTTCTGTGTTAGATGCAAAGTCCTTGATTTAGTTAATTAAATTATAACTTTATCCCACTTCTAACGGGATGAGTGATTGTTTTCTTAGGAAAAAATAAGCTAATCTTTAGACTTTCCTCCCCACTTTATGCCTCCACTCAAACAAACCATCAGAAAAGTACAACTCACCAAATAACATTTTTTACAGACAACCAGCTTCTTTATATTGAAATTCAAAAGGATTCTGAATTTGGTTTCCTGTGTTTGCCACCCAAATCACACTGCACCAGATCGCATCTTTACCTTGACTTAACATTGAAACTTGTCGCCTCCGCTGCACCGGCCACATCCAGTGTGAATGCACCTTTAGACTACTCCAGATCCTTGAAATGCTGTTTATGTAGCCATTCCATTCTTGCCCTTCCCGGGTGATGTATTTGTGATCATTGGAGTGCTGGATGATCTAGCCACGTTTCATCCGCAATAGATAGAAGGAGGTTTTTTTCCAAAATGTTACCATACATATCTCCATTCATACTTTCAGAATTTAGAAGTCCTGCCAATCATGATTGGCCAGGATTCCAAACGGATGTCTCCTTCAGAAAAAGTCATATTTGAAACTTCTTTAAAAGCTGGGTTTAAACATTAAGGATTAGTTATATTCAGGAATGTTGAAAGAAATTGTTTATTTTCACATCTAAGTAAACTGGTTTTGTTTAGATATATTTAGATTACTTTAAAATATTTATTTCTTAATTGTGAACTCTAATTTAACAAAGATAAACTGAAAAGTTTAATGATGAATACCATTCAAAGCTTTTTGTTTTTTTTACATTAAAATATCTGCATAATAAAAACATAAAGTATTGTGCATCTGTGAGAAAACCTGTGATCATTAATAAATCAGCGACTTTATAAATAAATTACAACAAATATTAATACATTATGTAAAAAATAAAAGATAAGTCTAATCTAATTTGGTTCAGGCTGTGTCAATAAGAAGTGATTGTCCTAACTTGGTGGTCTTTAAAAATTATGGAAAGATAGCTTTCTGTGAAATCCACCCAATGACCACAGAAAAGCTCCATAATGCTTGTTAAAGCGTCTGGCTGCTGAGTAATCGGCAGTCCTCTTTGTTGCACTCGTTTTTGTTTTAAAAAAGCAACATCTTTACCTGTTGCACTGATAAAAATGAAGTGATTTTTCTGTACTCCCTCCTGACACAAAAAAAATCCTCTGTCATTTTTCTGAAAGTGCAATGAGAATGCAATCTGGCAGTTTTGTCTCGGGAACAGCGGGTTTAGGTTTCTTGTCAGGGAAAAACTTCAGGATCAAATCACTGTTCAAATATTCTTCAAGAAAAATTCTACTTTTTGAATATTTTTGTTGCTATTCTGAAACTGTAATTCAATTAAGAATTGTGGTGAATACTAAAATGAAGATGTTTGATTTTTATTGTAATTTTTGTCAGTTGGATTTTGACATTTCCAACAGCTTCTATTACTTTTATAACAGTTAAACAAAAAGTTAATGCTAACTGCTGAAGTTCAAACTAATTTTTGTCAGCGGATCACTATTTTTGGGCATGGAAATTACTGAAAGATTGTGAAAACATGAAAAGGTTCCCAGTCAGAATCCTGCTTCAGTGGCTGGACTGTACTCCTCACACCGAACACCCCGGTGAGTTCTATTTTAGGAAGACTGGAAACAACAATCTGTCAACCCGTCACAGCAGCTACACAAAAATCAGCTGCTCCATCAACACTAAAACAACATTCACAGGTAGTTCCTTCTGGATTGAGTCAGACTCTCCAGATTTCCAACTCTTCCTCGAAAGAAACCTATAAAGCAGATCTGCGACATTCTGGATTTTTCTAAGTTGTTTTTTTTCACCCAGCTCTTGTGCAGAACATAAGAGATCAAATGCGTGCAGGTGTAGTTTGAAAGTTATAATCCAATGATTAAAAGCTATTTCTTTGTTTCTTTATTCTCTTGAACATTCAATACAACAAATCATAACTTTTTATTTATATTCTACACTCAGGAGATCTAGGTTGTTAAAGCTGTTTATTGCTGACAGTTTTTTAATTTCATATTTTCAGCATCTAATTATGTAATATTCCTGATCTAATAAAGCATACAGATGCATATCTATTTTGATCAAAACAATAAGTATTTTTTTAGTATGGAAGTGTTATAGATTTTTATATATTTTATTAATTAAGTTTATTTTACAAAACAGATGAGAACCCGTTTCACTGTAATTCTATTGTATTTTACCTCAAAATGACACTATTCTAGTTTGTAGTAAAATTGTTTTGCTGCATATAAAACATTACTTACCGCTTCCTGAATACATGTTTCATGAAAGAATAGTTTTTTGAACAACCGACATAAGGTGAATCATTTTAGTAAAAAAAAAAAAAAAAAAAAAAAAAAACAACACCCAAAAAACAAATAGCATCACGAGTGGGGAGAATACTTTACTAAACATAGTATAAAAAGTTCTCTCTCTGGGCTTCTGCATTATTGTCACATTACAAAGAAGAAGTTTCTGCATTCACAGTGGCAGCTTTCAGAGCAGCAGTTAGCTCACAATGTTAGCATTCCTCAAGCTCTTTTTTTTTCTGGCTACTACAATATTCTGTGTGTCGCTAAACTTAGCTTTCATACTATAGAAATGTTGGGTTTTCATCAATGTTATAATGTATCGGTTTAAATGATGAAAGGTGGTTAAAGCACATGTTATCTCTCTCCAAGTGTGATCTTTAGAGGAAAATGTTAGCTTGCTAACATGTGAAAAGCAAAAACGTCCAGAAATGTTCTTCAAATGTTTGTAAAAGGTGTTACTGTCAGGAAATCCATATTGTGGTGCATTTTGTCTTTTGTGATGGATGCTGACATCATCCGCTAACTTTAACTTTACTGGCATGTTAAGTTGTTATGTGGGGAATGCTAACAGTATTAGCTACCTGTTGTGGCTCAACTAGAGTGCAGGCTTCTCTTCGCAGTGTGACTTGTTTTTGGTGAACAAAAGCACCAGCCACAGTTCAGAGTGTCTCAGAGGGCTCTACTGTGCCGAGACAAACGGCTGAGATTGTCAGAGTGAACTCCCAGCATGCAGTTTGGTGGTGCTCAACACTGACCTGACGCCTGAAGCCCCAAGTGTCTGTGTGTTTTTAATTGTAGGAGCACTTTTAAATTACCTTTGTGCATTCAAAGTGGAGTGTGAGAGTGTTTAATCAGAATGTGAATGAGGACAGTGTATAACTTCATGCTATCTGTGTGTGTTGTGTACGGCACAGGCCTGCTGGGCCTCCAACTGATCAACGGTAAGAATGAGTCGGCTCACATTGCGGACGCCGTCGCCGTGGTAGCTCAGTCTCTGCAGGAATTGTTTGAGAAAGAGAACATCACAGAGCCCCGCGAGGATGTGTAGGAAACACAAATATCTGGAGGACCGGCCCACTTTTCAAAAGGTTAGTGCACAGCTTTCAAGATCAGTTCTGAGGCTGACTTTTATGTTTTCTATCTTTCACTGTTATGTCATTTTTAAAAATGTTATGATAATATTCATAAACTGGCATTACTTTATCTTTGTAATTTATTTAGGTGGAATTGTGAGTGTCTGCCTTATACGTTGAGATCTTTACAGTTAAGTAGGTTTAAGAAGTCTACTGTTCCTCCAGCATCAATGGTTTAGATGTCTAACTGTTTAGAAAAGCTGGATGCTGCTGTCATCAAAAAAGGAATCCAGGAAATCCCATTGTTGAATTTTTAAAGAATGTATTTGTTTCATGGAGCAGAATTGATCAGTTTGGTCAGGAACAGAAGTTCACCTCCATTCTTTCTAATGTAACCCTGGTTAACAATGGCAGAGATTTAAGTTTTCCTGTAGGTCTTCACCAGGTTTGCACTGTAGCTGCTATTTTGGCCCCTTCTTTCATGCAGAGCTTCTCAAGACCTGTGATGTTTTGGAATGTTACTTGGTGACTAGGACTGTCAACATTAACTCGTTTTACGCAGTTAATAACCCGCGATTATTAGTAAAAAAATAAATAAAATGATTGCATTAAGATACATTAACACTGGTTAATTACACTGTCATCCATGAAACAACTGTCATCCGCCGATTCAGGCATTCCCGACTTGTTTCACTTTCTGAAAAAGCCCACTTCGTCGGGCACAACATGGTCACTTACAAAATAAATCAATATCCAATCGATTTTTAGAACTTTGTTCTTTTTAATTTTAGGTTTAAATCGCTTTTTTACAAAAGGCGGACTATTTGATACGTAATGCAGCCCGTTGTCACGATAACACAATGTGTTGCTGGGTTGCTGCGATGTATGTGCTGAACGCCACAATAGGATCAATAAAGCATCGGTTCAGAGAAAAAGTTAACCTCTTGTTTTTGTCAAGATCATGAAAGAAAAGTTTGTTTTAAATAAGCCTGCACAGACAGAACATTGTGAAACTTCTTCCGGAGCAACCAATCAGGACTGAGTACTCACCCGGACTATTTAAAGTGCCGAAACAGACTGTTTCTTATGGCTGTATATCAGGCTTTAAATGGCCGTATATCTTCTTCTCTTACAGTTGATGCGTTATGTGCACACAAATTAAATCAAACATCCAGGTTAACATTTTATAAATGTAAACATCTCACATGTTGAAAATGAAGGGAAGCATTTTCTCTCTGGCCTTTTTTTTGTTCAAGAGTTGCATGTTGTCACATAAAATTCACCTTTTAAACTATTGTGATTAATCATAACCAAAAGTGTGGTTAATCTGATTATTGTTTTTAATTGATTGACAGCAATATTAGTTACATAGTTTCAAGCCCCTAGATTCTTTATTGGATTGAGACATGTTAAGTGCATTCACACTGGACGCGGCCAAAGCATTAAATTACTGCCTCTCTTCTGACACTAGTCACTTGTTGGAGCAACCACCGACAAACTTTATTCATTGACCACATCTTGAAAAACATGGATGATGTTGAGAGAGGAGTTTGTGCTTACATGTTTAGTAGCCCTCTACAGAGGCACAGGCAAGCACGTCGCTGTGTCTGGGTTCACCAGACTCCCTGTGCTTCACTCCTACAGCTGAGCTGGGCCTTACGAACTTTTAAACAACACTTTTGTTTGTCTGTGTCCCAGTTTCAGCATTAACCCAAAAGGGGGAATAGAAAAAAGGAAACTGGGATCTTTTTATTATACTACTAGTGTAGCCAGGCAGCGAAATGCCTGTGCGACAGGGATTGCTTTTGTAACAAAGGCACTGAAACGTGTGGATCCAAATGCAATTGGTTTAATGCTTTAGAGCAGGAGCAAGAGATGCCGTAATTTGAAATCCAGGCAAGGCTCAAAAACACAGGAGAAGGACGGAGAGTGAGTAAACAGGCAAAGGTCAAAACACAAAAGAGTAAGAAATACTTAGACAGTAACACAGGAGTGAAACAAGACTATGCACTGAGTGATTGACTGAGCATGGTCTAAGTAGGAGGTGAGAGATGACTAAATGATGAACAGCTGGAGGATCATGGACTGATGAAGTGCATGCTGGGAGACGAAGTGAGGAAGGTGGAAGGCAGTCAATACTCAGGAGAGGACTCCCTCTGGTGGCTGTAGGAGAGGTAGCTGGTTGACTCCTGACAGCTTGTCTGCCTGACCCTGTGCAGCGTACATTGCTATGCTGTCCACCGAGTGGCTGGCTGCGTAGAGGCATTTTCACTTCAGTTCCATGGGTCTGTGATGGGCTGGCAACCTGTCCAGGGTGCATCCTGCCTTCACCCAACAATGACAAGTCTCCTGCAACCCCGCGGCCTCAATAGCTTAGGAAAATGGATGGAAGTTCAGGACGAAAATCATCGCATCACGCGGCCATATTGAATTAATTTTTCTACACTTTGATCTAGTCACTGAAAATGTCATGTGCCCAAAGCTAAGTCTGTGATTTGCCGTGCCGCCATAATCACGCTGCATCTTGACATACATTGAAACTTGACGCCTCACTGCGCCGTCCACGTTAGGTGTGAATGCACCTTAGACTACTCCAAAATCTTGAAATGCTGTTTATGTAGCTATTGCATTGTTGCCCGTGTGATGTGTTTGTGATCATTGGAGTGATGACGTCTAGCCATGTTTCATCCTCAATTCTTCACTGATAGAAGGAAGTTTTTGTCCAAAATGTTACCATACATATCTCCATTCATCTGTCCCCTTTTTTTGGAAAAGCAACCCTGGTGTTTCTGCTGGTTTGATATTCAGAAATGCAGTCATTTGTAGTAAAAATATCTGAGCGCTGAACTGTTGAGCTTTTTTTCATACAAGAGTAAACTGTTGTTTAGGTTCTGCTTTGTGGAAATTTCCTGTTTTTAAACATCCTGTTGAGGATTCAGAGATTTTTATGTGAGCTGGTTGTGTTTACCCAAACTTAATGGAGTGAGTTTGACAAATTTGTAACACAAGCAAAGAAAATATTACTTTATATGGAAATTAAGTATCAACAAATTTAATATACTTAGAAATCATAGAAAATGTAAAGACAACACAATCTCAATAGTTTCTTCACAGTCATTCGGTCATCCATCCTTCCATTTTCTAGACCCGTTTGTCCCTTTCAGGAGCAGGGGCTGCCAGAGCCTAACTCGGCCACTTGTAAACAAAGGCAGGGTACACCCTGGACAGGTTGCCAGTCTGTCACAGGGCCACAATCACAGCCCATACTTACTCGCATTCACACTAGGGCAATTTAGAGTGACCAATTAACCTACAAAGCCGGAGCCCTTGGAGAAAACCCACGCATGCACAGGTAGAACATGCAAACTCCATGCAGAACGGCCCCCCATTGGTTATGCTGTTTCAGGTCCCTAGCCAGGACTTGAACCGAGGCCGTCTTGCTGTGAGGCAAGAGTGCTAAAATATGCCACCGTGCAGCTCGGGTCAAACTTGATGAATTAGAGATACTTGTTGAGTTTAGTCCCTTCCTTGTAAACATGCTCACCGCCTTGATGAAGGCGGTTGGTAAAACTGGGTGAACTTGAGTACATTGTTCCTGACATTGTTTCGTGAGGACTAGATCTGGTAATCAAAATCTAGCTGACCTTTCATCCTAATAGACTGAAATGTTTTTTGAATTGCATCTCAGGGATACAGGGTTACATGTCTGCCCTGGTTGGACCTTGTGCCACCACACACTTGATCCCTCCTGGTCTTTTGCAGTAAGGACTCTTGTAGTAGAGCCGTTGAGTTGATAAACCAGTCAAATCATGCATTTAGTAGTGCAAGCACCAAATTTGCAGTGAATGTACCTTAGATCCCTATTTCAAAATCATGTTTGCCATGAGTGGCTACATGGTGGCTATTTTTAAAGATGGCAGCCTCAATTGCCAACTCAGTTGTTGCAAACATTCATTTCTATTTTCTCCAATCTAACATTACATGAGCTGGTAATCCTGAAAATTTGGTCTTTTAACCAGAGGATACCTACATAATACTGTTATGTTACAACTAAATGAATATTATATATTTTAAAATCTTGGATTTTCCAGAAGGAAGCAGGCTTTCTAAACAAGAGTCCATCAGTTGCGTCAAGCCAAATTTGCTGCTTGTACCACAAAATGCATGATTTTACAAATAACCAGTTCCACTATTGTAGATGTTTCTCCGAACTGTATTTTCTGCAGATTGTTGACTTATAAGAGTTGTAAAGCAGGGCTGGGGTAGCAGAGATGAAGACACTGAGATTCTCTTTGGGAGAGCCAGAATGGATAGGATCAAGAATGAATACATCAGTGGGATCACATGTTGAGGTTTGGAGACAAAGTCAGAAAGTCTCTCTACCATGTGGAGAGCCTCCTATCTTCTTCCATTTATAACATTTTATTCACACGCTTTCATTTTTGCAACATACCTGCGCACTTCTGCAGAAACACATATGTTTGCATGCATTCAGGTATGTTTGATGTATGAAAAAACTCTGTATAAATCAGTAGCATCTCTAGAACAAAGATGTCTATTTGAATGTAGCTCTGAGTTTATAAGTATTGCATAAACCAGTACTGTAACTACAGTAAAAATCAACACAAGAAGTGCACAGCTCCTGTTTGCTCAACTGATTTACATGAAAAGTGACAAAATGCAGTGCTTATAAGATCTTGAAAATAAATCAGTGAAAAACACAGATTTATGTCTAATTCTGCATTAGACCAACTTGATACTTGTTTGCGTCTGTGTGTCAGGTTTAATGAGCCACGCTGAGTGTGTTCTTGGTTCTGTGTTTTTGTCTCAGTGTGGACTCGTTTTCCTCAGCTCATAACTAGATCGCACGCTTCACACTTCACTGATCTGATCAGTATTCAGCAGAGTCAGAGTGACACAACTGGGATAATAAACCTCCCTGTCGCTCCTCGTCCACCCCCACCCACCCCCCGGTGACCCAAATAACCCATCGGTCAAGCTAGATTCTTGTTTGTGCTGTCCACTTTCATCAGCATCCAGAACATTACCTGCAGTCATAAACATTGTATATGCATCACTAGGACTTAAGAATGGCAGCATAGCTTTAAAGATTTTTAAAATGTCCTAAAATAACTGAACTAACATAAGGCTATGAACATTCAACTGTCTTAACCCTTTGAAGCAACATGGGTCAAAAGTGACCTGGCTTCGTTTTTATTTATGATATCGTTGCAATAAATTACAATTATCATCCTCAATTAGCTTGTTTCAGACAATCACAATTTTTTTTTTGGATCACTACCCTCTAATGCGCAACATGGGTCCAGAATGACCATATTCATTTCTGTGTTATTTACTATATAGCTCATATATACACGATAAACTTTGAAATAGGTGTGGTTTCCGTCCTGGTCGCGGAATTGTGGAAAGTTCTACACCCTGTCTAGGGTGCTGGAGAGTTTGTGGGAGTTTGCTCATCCAGTCCATATGTATTTTGTGGATTTGCAGAAGACGTTTGACCGGTCCCCGTGGTGTCAATTTACCCGTTGACCTTTGCCCCAATATCACCTATGGTCATGAGCTCTGGGTCATGACTGAAAGAATGATCTCCGAATCCAAGTGGCTGAAATGAGCTTCCTCCGTAGTGCTGGATGTCCTTTAGAGATAGGATGAGTAGCTCAGTCACCGGAGAGAGTAGAGCGCTGCTCCTCCATGTCGAGAGGAGCCAGTTGAGGTGGCTCAGACATCTGGTTTGGATGCATCAGATGCCTGCCTCCCTGGGAAGTGTTCTGGGCATGTTCACTGGGTGAAGGACATTCTGGAGAGACTACGTCTCTCAGCTGGTCGGGGTCCCCTAGAGGAGCTAAAGGAAATGGCCGGATAGAGGGGCATTTAGGCATCATTTTTTTGACTAACGCGCCACTACCGGTCCCAATCAGTGGAAGCAATGGATCAATGGAAATTTTAAAGAAATTACATTTGATCATTTATTCTTCCATGTTTGTTGTAAATATCTTGTTTTCGTTCTAGCTCTAGCATATGAAGTGAAAAGACAAATAAAGGTCAGCACAGACCTCTCAATACATTATTATTTTTCAGTTGTTCTAACATAGTTCTAACATTACCTGACATTTTTTATGAAATGTAAACTTTATATTAGATTAGGTTTAGTAACTTTAGAGTCAGTACATTATTTGTTAGAAAGATATAAGTATTTATTAGCTTGCTAGTGGTTTAAAACCATTTTGTCCGTAAAGTATGAAAAGAAAAATAGAAATCTGTGTTAAGACAAAAAAAGTGTAAAAAAATACTTGTAATATTTAATCATTAAAATATATATATGTATATTTCATATATACATAGAGTGACCAATTAATATAAGATGGTGTAACAAAGAGTCGTAGATGTGTGGATCCATGTGCAAAACGGTTTGATGAGTTAGAGCAGGAGCAAGAGATACTCGTAGCCAAAGTCTGGATGAGTTAAAACACAACGGCAAGGCAGGATAACGAGGAGACAGGCAAAGGTCAAAACATGGAGATGGTAAACCAAGAAACTGCTCATTGTGATTAAAATGGATTATTTAAATTAATTACTTACAGGATTAATTAATCACACAAAAAAAAGTATTCCCTTGGCAGCAATAATAAATAGATAATAGATAAACAGAATCTTCCCTGTGACCAAAAACCAAACAAGAGAATTTTCATTTTAAACAAAAAATAATAAGTTGCTAAATTTGGTGGTTCATAAAAATCCATGTTATCTGTTTGCCAAGGGTGCTTTGAACTCTTTCAGATGATAACTTTAACAATAAATATTTCAAATTTTTTCTTTTACTTTTACTATTCATTTTTGTATTTATCCTTGACTGTCTAGTGTTTGTGTGTTTACAAACTAGACCTGATCTGCATTTACCTTGGAAATTTGATCTATAGATCTATAGCATTGTTGGATCAAAAAGGTTTTAAAATCTCAAATTTAAAACATACAGATTTCAAAATTCTTCTCTCCTGGTCTTTGATTGACTCTCCAGGGTGCTGATGTCATCAAAGTACCCTGATGGGTTGACGGGCCGAATTGAGTTCAATGACGATGGAGACCGGCGCTTTGCAACCTACAGCATCCTGAATTATCAACAGAAACCAGGCCGTGTTGTCCAGGTTGGAATCTTCAATGGAACTCAGGTACACCTCAGGTCCTTTACCTGCATGCACACCTGCACAATCTCATGGATACACACCTAGAAACACATCTGCACACACACCAGGATGCACATCTGCACACACCAGGATGCACATCTGCACATACACTAGGATTCACATCTGTACACACTCTAGGATTCACATCTGCACACACCAGGATGCACATCTGCACACACCAGGATGCACATCTGCACACACACCAGGATGCACATCTGCACATACACTAGGATTCACATCTGTACACACACCAGGATGCACATCTGCACACACTTGGATGCACATCTGCACACACCTGGATGCACATCTGCACACACCAGGATGCACATCTGCCCACCCGATTGAATACCCATCTTCATCCACACCTAGATACACACTGGCTTGTGAATCTGCATGCATGCCTGGAAACACATTGAAAGAAACACCTGTATACACATCTGGAGAAACAGCAGGATGCACACCTAGATTCACGACCAGCCAGAGGTTTTACTGCAGTTGACAGAGGAAATCACCATGATAACCCGCTGGTGGAACTCCAACAACAAGAAGTTTCTTCAAAGTTCAAAAGTTTAGATTGACCTAAACCTGAAAATAAAGTAGAAAAAGAAGATTGTAAACACCTGTCCATACTTAATGCATGTCAACAGGACTAGATTGTGTCTTCAGCTGAACTATCACTCAGGAGATGTACAAGGTCAGGAGGACACGGCGAAATGTGAGTGTTTGCACAGTCATTGATTATTGATCACAACAGACTATAGCTTGTTCAGAGACATTTCCAGCCTTACTGTGAGCTGAGCTGCACTAAAACCTGTGCTGCAGTCAGCCTCACAGCCTCCTTCCTCCTGAAATATGCATACACAGATGCACTTCTGATGTTGTCTTTAGTCAAGATGAGATGTGCCTGCAGCAACGTTACAACTGTGTTTGCTTGTTTTTGTGTTTCAGGTTGTGATGAATCCTCAGAGGAAGATCATCTGGCCTGGAGGAGAGACAGAGAAACCAGTGGGATACCAGATGTCAACCAAGCTGAAGGTGATGCTTCTGCTCAACAAGATCTTCAGCTTTTTTTGCTTTCTTGCTTGTTTTTTATTAGAATTTTTTTGTAGGTGTTTCTTTTACAACTCTCACAAAGGTAAAAATCTCATTCAGAAAAAAGGATTCAGAAAACAATAAAGGCAGACTAATGAGGCAATCACAAACAAGAAAACATCACAATTTTACCCTAGATTTAAACTCAGATTAATCTCAGTGCTAAACACAACACCTGCTGTGTTTCCATTGACTATGAAATTGTGCAAATTGGATTTGCGATAGAAAACACAACATATTTTGTAAAAAACTTGCATTTATCAAAAAAAAAATCTTTGCGATTGGAGAAGGTGGTTTCTGTTGCATATCGGAATTGACATATTTCACAAAGCTGCAATGGAAACACTTTTCTCTAGGTAGGATCTGGCTGCCTTAGACACTGCACAGCAGACACCCCAAGAGGTCCCACAGCTTAACACAACTGATCAAAGTTGAGAGTGTCATGCAGAATTGTTGGATCCACAGTTCCTGGTAAAAACTACCAACCACGATTTCCCAAAATCGCTTCATCCAAAGTCACTCTTACGTGTAAGAAGCTTGCTGCTCCATGGCCTGAATAAGACACAGACGTCTCCTTTGATAGATGATGTTGAGTGCCATTGCCGTGGCAGAAATTTGAACGTATCTGCTCTAAATGAAAGTATTGTTCACATCCATCATCATGTTTTTGAATGAATTATTGGATGAGTTGGTTTGTGTTTATTCGCATTTATGATTTAATGGAAACAGTGTAATTATCAAATTGTGTTTTTGACATTTCTAGAATTTCAATAAAGTTTTGTGCATTTGTGTAGTGAAAATGCAGCCGCTGATGAGCTTAGTACATCAAAGCGATGATTCCTTGTTTGTGGTTATTATCAACAATTTCACATGACAGAACAGTTTCTACTCAGCAAGTGACCAGGGCAGTTTAACATTAAACATTTAAGAGGTGACGCCACCTACAGGACTGTAAAGAGGTAAGCAAAAACCTAAAAGGTTAGCTGCGGTCGTATCATGGCATTCTGTTTTCCCCAACAGTCCTTTAGGGTTTTTTTTTATCAAGTATTCAAAAAATATATATATAATATATAAGCAACATGTAAACAAATTTTTTGATAATATTTGATGTCATTTCAAGTTTTTAGGTACTATTGAGATAAACAAGTATTAACTTGCAAACTAGCTGACCTCTTAGTTCAAGAAAGATCAAAGAAACTAAGCAGATCTAACTGTCAAGAAGAAGAGATGTTGAGTCATATTATATATTTAGCACTCAGTTCAAGTACTTGATATACTGTCATAAGGGAACTCGAGCTCTGTTCACAACAACCCTTCTTCTGAACATCTCAGAACGCTTAACCAAACCAAAAAGTTATTGAAAGCCTGTTTTCAAATGCCTGTAGCACAACAGGTTATTTCATTGTCAAAGAAACCTGCTGTACCCATATTGTCGAGAAAACTGTTGAGGTGTTTTAGACTGACAGTAGCATCAAACAAAAAAGCCTAAATGCACAATTTCAAAATGTAATTCATTTGAATGTTCAAATCTGGAAAAACAAAACACTTTTTCACAGTTTTAATTATTTGAAAAGAGCTGTAAAGTTGTAGTTTTAGATGTCTAAAGCTTGACTTGCTTCTGCAAACAGCTCGTTGTGGTCATTTAAAAAATAACAGGTTTATATTTTGGTAACACTTTATAAAAAAATTCCTTAAAAAGCTTTGTTAACTCATTAACACGTTTTATTATTTTTTTATAGGACATTATTAAAACATTTATCAACACAATAAGCCGAGTAAGGCTTAATTACATACTTAATAAGATTCATTAACATCTAAATTTAGAACATTGTCTGCAAAGGCCAGAATAATAAACTGCTTTCAAGTTAACAACTGCATTAACTATCTTTGTCAACATTATATTGAGCATTGTGCAGCACCTCATCTTAAGTGCTGATCTGCTATATTTCTGACAGCAGATTAATAATAAGTAGGGTTCAGTTCAGCTAGCAGCTGAACCTCCTGCCAGTAAAGTCTCAAGTTTTAAAAAAAATGCAATGTTTCACCTAATATTTTCTCTTAAAAACTGTATTTTTTGTGAAGAATCAACAACAAGTGGGACACAATCATGAAGTGGAACAAAATATATTGGATGTTTCAACCTTTTTTCACAAATATAAAACTGAAAAAAAAAAATACAATTTTATATCTTTATGTTTGAAGCCTGAAATTTGGCAAAAGGTTGAAAAGTTCAAGGGGGCTGAATACTTTCACAAGGCATTGTATATATAAATAGCTAATATGGAAAGTTTGATTAAATTTACTTTATAGAATTGTCCCTGCAGTAGTGAGAGTTTTTGTATTTTGTTCTTGTGTTGTGTGCATTCAGATTGTGACCATTCACCAGGAGCCATTTGTTTATGTAAAGCCAACAAAGAGTGACGGAACGTGCAAAGAAGAATATACTGTTAATGGAGTCCTGATAAAGAAAGTGATCTGTACTGGACCCAATGGGACCATACCAGGTACACAGAGAGCTTAGCTCAGCCTGTGAGGACCTTCAGTGAACTGAAAGCCCGTTTGTGTTTGTGCGGACAGGTCAACCCATCGTCCCTCAGTGCTGCTATGGCTTCTGCATTGACTTGCTCATCAAGCTGGCTATGAGCATGAACTTCACTTATGAGGTGCACCTAGTGGCTGATGGGAAATTTGGCACGCAGGAGCGGGTGAGTTGGATGCCATGTAATTTGAATCTGCAGATTATCTACAGGAGATCTACTGGAGTAGGTCCTCATGGATTCTATCAACTAACTAGAGGGTTTTAAAATACTTTCCCAATGATATGGGTATTTGCACCAAGCTGTCATGTTATTTTTATACCGGGTGTGGGATATAGTCCATGGTGTTCACTCTGGACTGTCACGACCTGATACTAGCTCATGCCTGCCACCTAAGGTTTTGGTGCGAAATGTTGAGGTGGTGCAAATCTGGTGAATCTTGCTCCAGACTTTTTCTTTCACAGCTTTATTCTGATATATGAAAGACTTAGTGTCATATAATTCCAGGCGACAAAAAACACAAGATCAACGTTCAACTGGTTGGCAGTTTCGTGAATTAAAGGTGACGGCATCCATATGTCACTAAAAAATTCTGAGTCCCTTTTGTTGTTCACCTTTTCAGCTTATCCATTGAGGGGTTTCCACAGCAAATCAAATCAGCTTCAGCAATTCATGCAATTTCAGAGTGTGTAAAATCCAGACTACACAAAATTAAAGAACAATGTCTCATCAGGTACGTCTGTCAGGACCTTTCTTCAAACTGAAATCTGCTGAAGTGAAGCTTCGGTCTGGAACTAAACAAACTCAAGAAGCCAAACCAACAAAAAAGCTCAGCACTTTTCAAACAAGACCAAATTCAGAACTTTCTAAAGAGAAAGACCAGCAGGGACTCAGAAAAAACCCAGAGGTCCATCAGTCTTTCTGCTCCAGAAAGAACTGTTCAAAGACATCAGCAGTGAAGGGAGTTGGAGGCGTCACAGAGAGACTGCTCGTGTGTGTGGGTTTTAGCGGGGATCTTGTTCTCTGCTCTGTAAACATAAATGTTAAAGTGAATCTTTTGCTGCGGGCCACTTCAAAGAAACTCAGCTTTTCTTTCTGCACTCGTCTTCCAAGAGTGATGCTGCCTCTGTTGACCCTTCGGCAGAGACGTGGCCTAAATACAAAAACGCACAGATCAACCTAAAGCTTGACTTTTCTCACTTTTTCTGCCTTATTTTGAATTAATAAGTAACATGATGTTTGTATATTCAAAACCAGTTACTGCTTGTTCCCTCTGGGTTTGAGCTCGTGAAGGTCAAAGCGTTTGTGGTTGTGACTGCTGCTCAATTTCTTTTCCTCTTCAGCTTCTCACTGCTCATTATTCCTCCCAGTCTTTCTTCCTCCCATTCCTCACATCTCCACAGAATTGCAAATGCTTGTTCTCTTTCTGTTCCAAATGCTAGCTATAGAGTCTACATAGAGTATAAAGAATATATAAAAATATGTACGGAATTCTCACAAAAGTCTCACAAGTCAACAGTGTCAGCTGTGTATAGTGCCAGATTCTTTTTCATTTTAAAATTGATTGAAATCTTAAATACAAAAAAAATAGTTTAGAATGAACTGCACTGGCTTCCTGCACAATCAACCAAATTTTGGGAATCAAAAAGTAAAAAATCTGTACTACAAGACTGCAATTCACATATATCACCCTTACTCTACTCATGTGTATTGTATAAGTGTTTGCAAGAGCTGTTGCCCGCAGCATGCCCTTAGTAAAATATGTGCATGCATATTTTCACTCTACAGGCTCACCAAATGGTCTACCACTTTGATTTTTTGTGCGGGGCACACGTGTGGTCCGCACAGATTTGCCCATTTTTTGCCCGGTGACACCTTGTATCTACCACCGAAGCCATTACTCTGTAAATGAAACCCAACCAACCCTTTGATGCAAACAGTAAGCTCCATTCTGTCCACACACTCAGCTGTTACAAACACACAAGCTGGCTCCAAGAGTGTTCACAAACTTCAACATCCAGTTCACACGCACACTAGTGCGTACCAACCAACGCATGTAAAGCATTACATTCTGTCACGTAACTGTTTGAAGGTACAAAGGTGAGCCGACACCTGTGCTCAGGTGAATGTTATATTAAGATGAAGTGGATGATGGAATGTAAAAAAAAGAAAAGGAGGGAGAACTCCCAGCCATCCCCACACCAAGACCCCCGCCGAGACAGCAGCAGTGACCACAGCCGAAGTCTTCCCAGGGCAGAGGCCCCACCACATGAAAGCTGACCCCCCCAGGCCCCACACAAAAAGAGGAACCTAGAGGGGGCCAGCCCCAGCCCCCACCCCCAAGCACTGCCGAGGGGGACCTAGGCAGCCCAACTGGCTGCCAAGCCTCCGTTGTCCCATACCAATGGCGGACCCCCACCCTCTTTCCCTCAGACATCCCCTCCCCTCTGGCCCCTAGACCCCGCCATAGTAACTACAGCCTGTCTTTGAACCAATATAAAACTACACACACGCTGGACCATTCAAGCTTGCAGAAACCACATTAAAACCTTCTCACATTTGATCTTCTTGGGTTTTAAACTTGAACTTTTTTAAAAGTTCACTTTTTCCAGCATTATCCTTGTTTTTATATTTTCCTTAACTTTTGCTATTTGTAACAAGCAGACCATTTTCACCTATTGATAAATGTTGACTTTATTTGGTAAAAATAAATATCTGGATGTAAGACAGCTAAGAAATCTAAGAAAATATGGATCAGTTTTAATGACCTGACTTGATAAATACGACCGAGTTGTATGGCTTTTTCTCTAATATTAGTTTTATTCTAACAATAACAAATGAATCCATTTGTTGAGAGCTGTAAAGATAAGTGTTTTAGTTTAATCAAATGCATTTTTATTAAAAGCAATCCATCCTTCACCAAGCCATTTATTTGTTTTGGTAAAACGTGCATCTCTCCATGCTCAAATCCATCATCTTTGCTCAGTGAATGATTATTTACTTTTTTTTGGAAACATAATAGTTTTTTAATTCCTCCTTCTGTTTAGGTCGTAACCTTGAAATTCTGCTTCTATTACACCAACTGCTGTTGCATGTTGTTTGTTGATTGTCTTTTTTGTTTTTTATAGGCTACTGTTTATTTGCACATTTCCTTGACTTTTTTAGGCTTTTATTTTGAAAAGGAACAGTCCCTTGATTTATAAGCATATAAATGCATATTCACACTGGGGTTCTGGGGTTAGGGTTAAGTTTTTTAGGGTTAGGTTAGGTCTTTTATCTTGACCTGAATAACAAGAATAAAAAATAACTGCAAACACACTTAGAAATGTAATTAGACGGCATGTGTGTGCACTTGCACTGCAGAGAACACCTCACCACTGTCTTCCAGCTCTCATACATGTCCTGGACTAGGGCTGGGAAATTGAACATTTTCTAGAATCGATTAATCATTAAGTATTTGGATTCGATTATCGATTTTAAATTGATTTTCTCATCGAACATCAAGACCAGCTGAAGTATAATGTACTTATCAGCAGTGCATTCAGCACAGTGATTGTTCAGCTCACTGGATGAGCAAGCATCACAATAATGATCTAATACTACTAGTTATCATTATACCAAATTGCCAAAACAGTGAAGATATATAAATAGCAAAAAAAAGCATCAATATTATTAAATTCAAATTTATTAGGTATTTCTACATAATTTAATTTCACAACAAAAACAATAAAAGCTTTGCAAATAAGGCCTGGAATTACGCAGAAAAGTTGCCATATAAAATGTAAATCTTACGTTTGAAAGTGTAACTATGAATTCACTATGAATTTGATATTTCATAACTGACATATAGAAAAAATATGCCACTCAAGTACAAATATTTTTGAAAGGGAATCGTTTTTTTATGTTGCATTTCCATTCTCTATTTAGAACATAGCTGACATTTTAATGTGTAAAGAGAAAGGCTTCCATTGACTTTCACACTCTGCCATAAACCAATGTAATACGAGCGGGGCGCACAACATTTTCAAAGCGCGGCTGGCTTGACCATGGCTGAGCGAACAGCGGCTGACTTGACCGCAGTAAAATGTCACAGGTTTCTTGCAACCGAGTTTACACACATGCACATTTTGCGCTAAATCCCTGCTTCCTCCAGGTTGGGGCTCGGCTATTTCATCCATTTTTAAGTATCAAAAAAAGCAATTGTAGTTAAAATGATCATTTTTAGCAGAAATTCTCGTCATTTACCGCAGACGATGTCTCCTTGGTCTCGCGCTGCGCGATATGAACGGGAATGTGACGTCACAGCGCATGAGAACAGAAATGACAGTCAAGAGTTTGAAGTCTCGCTAGAACGTCTTGGTCATGCTCATTTCAGCATCATTCACTATGGAGTCGGATGAAAGATCGAAAAAATTTGATTTCACTCCGACTCTATGATCTAAAGCGAAACATCGGCGACAATCGTCAAATCTGCCCAGCCCTGTCGTGGACCACTCCAATGTTCTTCTCTGTCACTCCAGAGTTACTCATACAGTGAGGCAAATACGTATTTGGCAAACCTGTGATTTTGCAAGGTCAGAGATTTTCCTTTTAGGTGCATGTCCACTCTGAGACATAATCTAAAAATAACACATCTGGATATCACATTGACTTTTCTATTTCTACAAAGACTCTGACCTCTGTTCTTCTCCTGAAAATCATTAGTCAAAAGTCATTAGTATTCCAAAAATCAACATTTTCTAACATAACATGGTCGCAACATCATCTGTCACCGGAGCTTCACTCAGTTATGTTGTGCTGCCCTGTTCTTTTACGTAGCCCAGATCATCTCTATTGTTTTACCTCCTACTACTGGATCTAATGGAGGTTAATCGAGTTTACACGAGAGAAAATGTGCTTTAACCATGGGAACATTTCCAAATGTGAAGCACCACAGTGGAGTTATAATGATGTGAGACAACTTCCTTTGCCTTGAAAACAGAACCTTTTTTGGCTTTCATTGGACAAAAGACATTTTGGTAAAACAAAACATTCACCTTAGGTCTTTAAAGCTGCAGCAGTCTGACATCAACCTATGTTGGGTCTAAAAAGTGCCACCCAAGTTAGGAAATAACTTATGATCCTGGACAGTTCCCATGAGTCCACAATGAAACAACCAAAAGAATTGTAGTAATTATGAACTTCACACTAATCTGTTCTTCTGCAGGTAAACAACAGCAACAAGAAGGAATGGAACGGGATGATGGGGGAGCTTCTAGGGGGGCTAGCTGACATGATTGTGGCCCCCCTCACTATCAACAACGAGCGCGCTCAATACATTGAGTTCTCCAAGCCCTTCAAATACCAGGGGCTCACCATCCTCGTCAAGAAGGTGGGTGGTTAAGTCTTAAAGTCTCAAATGTACAACAAAAAGTTCACAGCTTTTGAGTCCTGACTTCTTCTTCAAGTGGACGTCACTTTTTGGATTCTATTACCACAGTACTTAATTCTGCTTCACTGGGGCCCTGTGTGTAGAAGGTTACATGAAATATTAGCTTAACCTCTGTAGAGGTTAACATGTATTCATTTTGATGTTACACATTTTATGCTGTATTCACGCTAAATGTGATTCCTATGTTGAATTTGCTTCCATTGCTTCTGTTTGGACGCTCTGCAAATTTGTTCGTATCGGTGTCCAAAAGTGTGTTCAAATAACATTTGCAAATGTGCATTAGCCCTTTAGCACTGGTGCTGTCCCCGTTGACAACAAAATAACACATGGTCTTTAAAATAACCTAACTATTTAGGCAATGAACATAATTCTGACACTTAAAAAAGCTGTTTTTTCCGTGTCAGAATCAGCTGATTTACTTTAACTGCGTAAACACCAAGTCACTACTGTGGGAATTCTATGTTTTCCGTAAATGGTGGAAGAGTTGCAGTAGAATGTTAAGGGTTAAACAAATTTGCATGTGGGAGGAGCTACTGCTAATCTTTATGGCCTCATTGCTACTTCCTGATTGGTTGATGCAACTAAATGTTCACCCAACTTAAAATGTTCCACTCATTTCTCACAACTTTTGCTGCAGTGCCCAAAACTCATCACCGCTTTGGAATCGTGTCCAGGACCCCTTGTCACATGTTTACATTAACTTAAAAATAAAAATGTTGAATTGTGCTCAGCATGAATGTAACTTTGAGTTTTGTAATTAAAACACGTTTGCTAAGTTGTGTTAAACTGTCTTTGTGTAGTGTCTGAGTCACAAAGAAGTACTTTCACGTTCTCTTACCTTTATGTTCCAACTACAGAAGTTGTATTAAAAGTAAAAACCAATTCCTGCACATTTTAAAGCTTCCAATGAGACACAATCGCTGAACACAAACAGACTAACACTGACATGACCCCTAGCTCCAGACCCCGCCTGGTTGGACAAAACTTCAGGTTGTACTTTTACTTTTACTTGAGTACAAACAAGCCTCTGTGATGCCTCCCAGCTGTCGTAGAGGTTGGATTTCCATCATTATTACTATCATCAAACATTGCATTCCCAGAACATAAAACACTGCATCTGAATGAAGATGGTCCACTCTCTTGGCTGCTGTCTTTACTTATTGTGTAGAGGGCCATGGTATTGATTTTGTCTATCAAAGAAAAGTGAGTGCTCTTCTTCCTAATAAACCACCTTTGTATGTGTAAAATAGCACAGCATTTTCTGAAGGAAAACAAACAAGTACTTGAACTCAACTACAGAAGTACAAAGAAAATCAAATTTCCTCTGTTTTTTCATATGTCATCTTTGGTCTAAATCAGTCTGCTATGACAGTGCTGGATGTTTGAGCAAAGATAAAAGGGTGCTTTTGGTTCAGGTCAGAGAACAATCAGACCTGCTGCTGTTTAAAAGATCAAAACCATTTGGAGTCATTTGGGCTTTAAACTCTTCATACAGACTGTTCTATCATTATGGATTCCTCAGGCTTTTATGTAAAGGCCGTGTCACACTACCACAACACACAATGTGCGCATTGTCCATGTATGTAATTTTGGTCTTTTGTGACACATGCGTCAATCATAAGTGTTTTTTTTACGTTTGTCATTTGTCAGTGTGCGCAGATGTCCCTCAAGGGATTCGGCTGATGAGTCTATATCTGAATTTCGTTTTGAGCTGTTCAAAATATTTTGGTCAGCTGAGAATTATGCTGTCTGTGCATTTTTTACGTAGTTATGCCCAATTATTGCGAGTTTTTTCTTTTCGCTCGCCCATTTTTACATAAAAAAATGAGGAAGGAGACTACTATGAAAAAACTACTGGGCCAGCTGCTAACCATGATCTTAATGAACGTTAAAAATACGTCTGACACGCCCGGAGAAGATATGACACAATTTAACCAAAATGTATCGTTCTTTGTAAATAATACATTAACTAACATTAATACATTTTTAATACAGTAATGTTTATTAATAACAGCTTTAAAAAATACTGTGAAAAAATACTGAAATGATTATTATGTTAACTGCCGCTTATAGCCATTCCTCCTCTTTGAGCACTTCAGGAGTTGGTAGATGGCATCATATCTTCTCCGGGCGTGTCAGACGTTTTTTGACGTTCGTCAAAATCGTGGTTACCGGCAGCTGGCCCCATTGTTTTTTCATAAAAACAAAGTAAACTGAATGAGCGAAAGAAAACTGAGCAAGCGTGCAGTCAGAGCTCTGTGAGCACGGTGAGAGCTCTGTGTGCGCTCAGTTAGGACTGCACTGTGCAGTTTTAAGATACGCTCACTCCTGGACACCTGTACACAACCTCAATCTATCTCACTCCAATCTTCACTATGGCCAAAAGCTGTGTAAGGACATCATCAGCAACAGCATCGTTGATGAAACATGGCATGACAATGATCCCAAACACACTGCACAGGTAACGAAAGAAAGGCTTCGTAAGAAGCATTTAAAGGTCCTGAAGTGGTTTAGCTAGGCCTTGTAGCTGACCAAATACTCCACCAAAATTTACAAATACATTCTCCAAATGTGACCCGTTTTTAGTCACGTTGTTGGCTCCAACAACTCTGTGACCCCTAAAAGGGATTCATTGAGTTTAGAAAATGGATGAAGGGGTTCTAAAATCGTGGGTTTCTAAGAGCTTCCAAGTGTTCCTGTAGTTTATGTCAAACAGTAAAGAAGAGGTTTTTGAGTATGTCTAGTTTTTTCAGGTCAGACTGACTGCATTGATCTGCTTCACAGACCCATGAGGATGTCAATAGTTTCCTCAGGACAATCTGTTCTGGGATTAGATTCACCGCTGGCTTCAGAACAAAAGTGATGCTTCACTCTGTGGCCTTAGAACATGACTCAGATCTTTGTGTGCTCTGCAACTACAGAGCAGCTCACCAGCCCAGTTTTTATGGGTCATATACTTTTGACAAGTATTTTGTAGTTGTAAAGTGATATCATGTGTGGCCATCACGTGTATTTACATCTGCAGACACAACTAAAGTATTTGTAAAAAAAAAAAAAAAAGTTTTTTTTTTTTGTAAAACTCTGAGAAAAGTAGATCAAGTGTATAGTGAGGAGTTTACAGCCTTAAAACATTTATAATTCTACTTAGCAAATTTCTTTGGGTTATTTTTTTAAAAGAGGGAACACTTTATTCAAATGTCCTAACTTCTTAACAGTCAACTGTTGGGATTTTAAATGTGGATGTTGCGGCCAAAATAGCAGGAGACAAAACATGTGGGAGGGTGGGTTCCAGCCCATATCTGCAAAAATACTCATTAGAAAAGTGTTTTATTTAAACAACACAAGTTTCAAGGAATTGCGGTTTAAAAAAACTTTTTCTTCTTCCTCTCACTGGCTCCAAAAAACTAATAACTACACTTAAGGGTTGTGACACAAACCAACAAATCCAATATCATTTTTAAAATGTGCAAATACAAACTATTCCATTAAATAATAAATTTTGTACATTGTGAATTGGAAATTTTTACAAATTGGGCTGAATATGGTTACACCAGTGGAAATGATTGAAAGATTTTAAAAGAAAGAAATATTTTAAACCTAAATGCTAAATTCCAAACTGTTAACATGTTTAGTTTAAATGTGAACTGTGTCCCTGTCCTGCTTATTTTTCAAAACAGTAAGAGCAACTTAAGAGTTTTTAAACACAGAAAATGCAGTTTGTTTTTTGGAAATTGATCCGTTCTCAGATGAGCCGATGAGAGGGCAGAAGACAAGCAGCCAGCAGGAGGCAAAGGTTCAGGAAGACCACAGGCTTTTTCTATGTAAACATCTCAGATCTACCGTCGCACACCGCTGATCTGAGCCACATTCAACACCGCTATAATTCTGATGGATTGTTTTTCAGATGGCACTGATCATGTCTGAGTTTCTTCAGCTCTCATTAACTTCCAACTCATATTGATTAGAGATTTTCATGGAAAATCTTCACTGTAAAGCAGAAACAGCTGATTAGAGGGAATGAGTGAACATCAGCAGATGGTTCCAGAGTGGTGTGTTTCCAAACTACACAAACGAAGCTGCCTGTGTAATTGTATGTCTTGTGTGTGTGTTTAGGAAATCCCTCGCAGCACTCTGGACTCGTTCATGCAGCCTTTCCAGAGCACACTGTGGCTTTTAGTCGGTCTGTCGGTCCATGTGGTGGCAGTGATGCTTTACCTACTAGACCGGTTCAGGTAAACAACAACAATGGACACATTCTTAGAGAGAAAACTCCCTTCAGTTTAGTTAGTTTTTTTTGCAACAGATTAGAAAAGAGTGAGCACATTTACAATAACGATAGAGAAGATGACCCCACAAGCTGTGATCTTAAATTTGCAAAGGAGAACGGGCTAAAAGCCCATCAACAATAAAGATCTTTGGGCTGTTGATTAGTGGGATTACCAAGGAAAATGTGTTGATGTAACCCTTTAACAATTAAGATGTTGCCGGCAACACCAAAATAACACACACTCTTTGACATACCACAAATATTTGACTGTATACGTGATGTGTGTGAATTCCACTGATTCTGATACAGAGAAAAGCAGCTTTTCATATCAGCTTTGTACTGATATGCAACACATTACTTTTGTACATTTTTGCTTAGTAGCACAAATGTGCTTTTCTCCAAAGCTGAATCCACTTGAATTATGGTAATAGTGAAAATGATTGAAGAGTTAAGAAAGTTGAAAGAATGCCAACATTTGAGCTAAACCGGTTGTTAAGTTTAGTTTAGTTTAGTTGCATGGTAGGGATTTTTTATAGCTCCTAAATAAATGAAAAATAACAAAGCTAAAAAAGTTTTATGGCTTTATACAGTAAACTAATTTAAAAAACTAGACCACAAATTGACCATAAAAAGTTGACAAAAACAGCTGAAGACGACATAAATATCACTCGAGTAACTTTTAAAGTAAATGTAATGATGCTAACAACTCTTAACCTGTGATGTTAAATGCTAAATGATTAACAGAGCGTGTTTGGCTGCTGAAAGCAGTTTTGTGATGTTTGACTCCAACAATAAAAGCCCAGTTAGCTGAAGAAAGTGTAGTGATTGCTGCAGTCTGCAGGGGCTTTGGCTGAGTGTGAAGCTGTTTTGTGCCTGCAGCCCGTTTGGAAGGTTCAAAGTGAACAGTGAAGAAGAAGAGGAAGATGCCCTCACCTTGTCCTCCGCCATGTGGTTCTCTTGGGGAGTTTTGCTGAACTCTGGGATCGGAGAAGGTGACGAACGTGTTCAGAAAAGCCATCAGTGTTGCTGTCTGCTTCACTTAACCTTTCCTCTGTCAATCCATCCCCAGGAGCTCCCAGGAGCTTCTCAGCTAGGATCCTGGGGATGGTGTGGGCAGGTTTCGCCATGATCATCGTAGCATCTTACACTGCCAATCTGGCAGCCTTCCTGGTGCTGGACCGGCCTGAGGAGCGCATCACTGGCATCAATGACCCCAGGGTGAGTGCGTGTCTACTGTGGTATCCTGAGATCCTACTAGGGCTGGGCGATAAATCGATTTTATCAAAACATTGAAATTCCTTTTTTAAGATTCATTTTTGGGAAAATTTGGATTTTTTTTTTCCCATCACCCTGCTTTCTTGGGCTTTCATTGTTAGGAGTAAGGTCAGGTCATCCATCTGCTGCTATGAGCAGTTGTTAAAATAAAACCTTGCAAAGGAGGAGCATCTTTCCAAAACAGGAAGAGATTCTTTAGTTCTGTGGAACTGATTCTGTTTTGGGACTTCAGACTTGAAGCAACAAACTGCATACTGCAAAATCGGTTTGAAGGCTGTTGCAACCCGAAATGTAAGTACAACAAATTTGTTTTAACATCTGAAATGAGGTCACAATGTCAAGTATGAAAAGTGTTACTTTTTACCAGATGCTCAAGCTAGCAGCAACAAAACTCCTGCCACATTGTTTTACAAACATTTTACAGCTTCTATTTAGTTGCACTTTGTGTTCAGGCCAACTTTCAAAAGAGATGTTAAAATAAAAAAGGTTTCTTAAATATATTCGGTCATTTGTAATTTTTGTTAAAGAATGTAAAGGGAGGGAAAAATTCAAGTAAAAAAAAAAAAAAAAAGACTCAAATTTGGTTTAAAAAAATTTGAGATTTGATTCTTTGACCATATCGTCCAGCCCTACTTACAGTCACCAAATGTTTGCATTTTTTGTGAACTTATTTTCTGTGCTGTTGCTTGTAGCTGCGTAACCCATCAGATAAGTTCATCTACGCCACAGTGAAGCAGAGCTCGGTGGATATTTACTTCAGACGGCAGGTGGAATTGAGCACCATGTACCGGCACATGGAGAAACACAACTATGAGAGCGCTGCTGAGGCCATCCAGGCTGTCCGAGACAAGTGAGCTGCAGGCGGGGCAGCAGTTTTAGCTTGCTGTCTTTCTCCAGATTTAACACATGTTCTCCTCCTTCTGCAGCAAGCTTCACGCCTTCATATGGGACAGTGCTGTGCTGGAGTTTGAGGCTTCACAAAAGTGTGACTTGGTTACAACAGGAGAGCTGTTCTTCCGCTCAGGCTTTGGGATTGGAATGAGGAAAGACAGCCCGTGGAAGCAGAACGTTTCTCTGGCTATTCTCAGGTAAACTGACCTTTTGGGTGAGGGTAGAACGTGTTAGTGAAGAGAGATGGTTGGATGGAGACAGAAGAAGATTAGCAGCCAAAATGAAAAAGAGAAACAATACAGTACTAATGAATTCGCTAAAAATGCTGAATAGTAAACCTAATACTAAATAAGCATGGGAAATTTTTTTTATAACAAATTGGAAATAGTGACCAGCTTAATACAAATGTTCTATTTAGTGTTAAATGCCAAATTAGCCTAAAGAATTTAAGTGTAAAAAAGACTACATTAAATGCTAAAAAAGCCAAATTAAATCTAGGTGTTTGTGATTGTGCAAAACATCTGGAAATAAATCTCAATCTCAAAAATCTCAATTTAATACTCAATAACACGCAAAGCTGTTTAAAAGATTATTTAATGCATTTCTTTCGTATTCTTTACTGTATTTTCTGCTCTGTAGGCTGCACCGGATTATAAGATGCACTCAATGAATGGTCTACAGTGGGTACGAAAAGTATTCAGAGCCACTGAAATGTTTCACTTTTTGTTATATTGCAGCCATTTAAAATAATTTAAGTTCATTTTTTCCTAGTATGTATTCACACAGCCCTTTTTGACAAAACACAGAATTTTTAAAGATTTATTAAAAATGAAAAACTGAAATATCACATGGTCCTAAGTATTCAGACTCTTTGCACAGTATTTAGTAGCAGCACCCTTTTAATCTAATAATAATCAAGTTTTTCACGCCTGGATTGGGGGATCCTCTGCCATTCCTCCTTACAGATCCTCTCCAGTTCTGTCAGGTTGGATGGTAAACATTGGTGGACAGCCATTTTCAGGTCTCTCCAGAGATGCTCAATTGGGTTTAATTCAGGGCTCTGGCTGGGCCATTCAAGAACAGTCATGGAGTTGTTGTGAAGCCGCTCCTTGGTTGTTTTAGTTGTGTGTTTAGGGTCATTTTCTTGCTGGAAAGTGAACCTTCGGCCCAGTCTGAGGTTCTGAGCACTGGAGAAGGTTCTGGTCCAGGATATCCCTGTACTTGACCACATTAATCTTTCCCTCAGTTAAAACCAGTCGTTCAATCCCTGCCGCTGAAAAACAACCCCACAGCATGATGCTGCCACCACCATGCTCTGCCTGCTTTTCTCAACACGTACCGCTTGAAATTAAAGCCAGAAAGTTCTATCTTGGTCTCAGACTAGAGAATCTTATTTCTCACGATCTTGGAGTCCTTCAGGTGTATTTTTAGCAAACTCCATTCAGGTTTTCATGTGTCTTGCATTGAGGAGAGGCTTCAGACCACTCTGCCACAAAGCCTTGACTGGTGGAGGGCTGTAGTGATGGTTGACTTTCTACAGCTTTCTCCCATCTCCAGACTGCATATCTGGAGCTCAGCCACAGTGATCTTTGGGTTCTTCTTTACCTCTCTCATCAAGGCTCTTCTCCCCCGAAAGCTCAGTTTGGTCAGACGACCAGCTCTAGGAAGGGTTCTGATCACCTGAATATCTTCCATTTAAGGATTATGGAGGCCACTGTGCTCTTAGGAACCTTAAGTGCAGCAGATATGTTTTGTAATCTTGGCCAGATCTGTGCTTTGCCACAATTCTGTCTCTGAGCTCTTCAGGCAGTTCCTTTGACCTCATGATTCTCATTTGCTCTGACATGCACTGTGAGCTGGAAGGTCTTATATAGACAAGTGTGTGGCTTTCCTAATCAAGTCCAGTCAGTAGAATCAAACACAGCTGGACTCAAATGAAGGTGTAGAACCATCTCAAGGATGGTCAGAAGAAATGGACAGAACCGGAGTTCAATATGAATGGCACAGCAAAGAATCTGAATACTTAGGACCATGTGATATTTCAGTTTTCCTTTATTAATAAATCTGCAAAAATGTCAAAAATTATGTGTTTTTTTTGTCAATATTGAGTGCTGTGTGTACATGAATGAGGAAAAAAAATGAACTTAAATGTTTTTAGCAAATGGCTGCAATATAAAAAAGAGTGAAAAATGTAAGGGGTTCTGAATTCTTTCCTGTATTTTCAGTTGTATGTCATATATAAGGCACACCAAACTAAAAGGTGCATTATGCGAGACAAAAGAGTAAGAAAAAAAGTCAGTCGGTCAGTCAGCCTTTACTGCGTTCACAGTCACTCCAGAACTTGTTTGTAACACGCTACATGTTAGCCACCTCAGCATATTGTGAATACCTTTAACACCTAACTTTGTTTACAACGCACAAAAAACAGACTGATGCCACTAAAATAAATGTCACTTACTTCACTAACTCCTAACCTAGTTAGTAATACCTAAACAAACAAACAAAAAAAAACACTGTTTGACGTTAGCCAAATAACACCCGACCCAGCGTTTTAACAGAATGCAATGTACCTCTCAAAATTGCTGCAACATCACTAAACACAAACAGTATAGTGATTACAGTGATTACAAGGCACACCGTTGTTTGTTTGTTTTTTTTTTTTTTTTTTTTTTTTTTAAATAAGAATTTTAATTGCGTTTCATAGTGCAGAAAACATGGTAGTTTCTTTTAAAGATGTTCAACATTGCTGAATGGGCAAGTGAATGTTGATGCACTAGCCAAATTCCCTTACAGAGGCCCAATAACTATTGTGTGCATTACTCTGTTACTCTGAAATCCTTCCTACTGCTCTTATCTTCTCTCACCTCAACAGTTCACATGAGAACGGCTTCATGGAGGATCTTGACAAGACTTGGGTACGATACCAGGAGTGCGACTCCAGAAGTAATGCTCCTGCAACTCTCACCTTTGAGAACATGGCAGGTAAGGGCCAGTATCCCCCTTCTGGTGAGGCGGAAACATCGCAAATCTCATTGACTCAGATATCAACAGCATCCTCCACCGTCCTCTTCAGGTGTGTTCATGCTAGTTGCCGGCGGCATCGTGGCAGGGATCTTCCTCATTTTCATCGAGATTGCTTACAAGCGTCACAAAGACGCTCGCAGGAAACAGATGCAGCTGGCCTTCGCTGCCGTAAACGTGTGGAGAAAGAACCTGCAGGTAAGAACCTCAGTTAGTCACTCATCCAGGTGTGAACCACCTGCTCCTTCTTTGTTCAGCGCCCTGAGGTGACCTGGCTGGGAATTGGCTCTTTCTGAATAAACTGAACTTAAAGTGTTCCTCTTTCTACTCATGCTCAGCTTTTTGCTGCCTTTGCTGTGTTATTTATTTGTTCTTTTGTTTTCTAGGAGCCTTTGTCTACACACTGTTCTGTAGACATGTTGACTAAGGACCATGTAAATGTTACAGCTCTCACATCATTAGTTTACCTTCCAGCAAGCATGTTTGTCACATGACCTTCATGTTGTGTTACCTGTGTTGACCAGAATGGAATCAGGAAGGTAAACAGACTGGAGCTCAAAGCTGATCAGGTTGACCAAGAGGCAGATTTCCTGAAGGAGGGACAGGAAAAGAGCAGGGCAGATGTGAAGAGTTGTCTTAGTGTGAAACTCGTTTGCTTCTCTGACCGCTTTTAACTCACTGAGCTTTCTATTACGCTATGCTTAGAGGTTCCCATAAAAGCCTGAGGGAGGATGTGTCACACAGAGCTCAGATCTCATTCAATAAGATGCGTTCAAAACTGTGTCTTTGACCAAACATCTTCAGGACCCCGCTTTGTCAAAGAAAAAAAATGTCTGTTTTGAACAACGGGTACACACGAGGACAAAATTGAAGGAAAAACCCACAATTCTCACTGAAATCACTTGAAACTTACAAAAGTAGCAATAAATAAAAATGTATTGAAAATTAAATAATCAAAATCAGCCATCACTTTTGAATTGCTGATTAACATAATTATTTAAAAAAAACTAACTAATGAAACAGGCCTGGACAAAAATGATGGTACCTCTATAAAAGATTGAAAACTATTTGACCAGACTGACATGATTAACTCAGGTGTGTCCTTTAATTGACATCACAGGTGTTACCAAACTCATAATCAGTCAGTCTGCCTATTTAAAGGGAGACAAGTATTCACTCTGCTGTTTGGTGAAAAGGTGTGTACCACACTGAACATGGACAACAGAAAGCCAAGGAGAGAATTGTCCCAGGACATCCGAAAAAAATTATACATACACATCTTAAAGGTAAAGGCTATAAGACCATCTCTAAACAGCTTGAACTTCCTGTGACAACAGTGGCTCATATTATTCAGAAGTTCAAGACCCCCGGGACAGTAACCAACCTCTCTGGACGTGGCCGCAAGAGGAAAATTGATGACAAATTGAAGAGACGGATCATTCGAATTGTATCCAAAGAGCCCAGAACAACCTCCAAAGAAATTAAAGGTGAACTCCAAGGCCAAGGTACATCAGTGTCAGATCGCACCATTCGTCATTGTTTGAGCCAAAGTGGACTTCATGGGAGACGACCAAGGAGGACACTGCTGCTGAAAAACAATCATAAAAAAAGTGTGGAAGGAGCTGAAACATGCCGTTTGGAGAAGACACCCATCAAACCTGAGACAACTGGAGCAGTTTGCTCATGAGGAGTGGGCCAAAATACCTGTTGACAGCTGCAGAACGCTCATTGACAAATACAGAAATCGCTTCATTGCAGTGATTGCCTCAAAAGGTTGTGCAACAAAATATTAAGTTATGGGTACCACCATTTTTGTCCAGGCCTGTTTCATTAGTTTGTTTTTTTTTAAATAATTATGTTAATCAGCAATTCAAAAGTGATGGCTGATTTTGATTATTTAATTTTCAATAATTTTTTATTTATTGTTACTTTTGTAAGTTTCAAGTGATTTCAGTGAGAATTGTGGGTTTTTCCTTCTTTAACTGAGGGGTACCAACAATTTTGTCCACGTGTGTATGTTACTGCTTTATTTCAGTTTGGTAACATATTGTATCATTTCAAATTAAGATCCACTTTTATTGAATGAAGAAAATATACTGTGTTTTATACTGCTATTTGCTACATAAAATAGATTTATATGAATGACTTCAACATTTCCTCGTCTCAGGGATTTTTATAATTGGCTAAAAACACTTTGCATCTGGAATTTACTAATAGACAAGAAAAAAAACTGTAAACATGTAAATATGAATAAAATATTTCATAGGAATTTGAAAATACCACAATAAAAATGCAAACAACCTGCTTTGTAAATCTAATTAACTGTTTCAAATAAAAAATAAAAATAACAAACTTGATGATTGAGCACAATATGTTACAAAATAAAAGCCCATGACTCCAACATAGATTTGGATGTAATAAACTTAAAGTTACTGCTTAACCTTCAAAATGATGTCTAGCATTTTTTGCATGAACAAAGTAGCAGATGAGCTGAGGGCATCAGAGACTCTCCTTCATGTTTAATGTGACATTTTTATGAGCGCTTGTTGCTGTGACTCATCTGAGGTCAGTGCACGACTTAGATCTCTTGCAGATCAGAGGAAGCTGCACATATCCACAATAAAACTGCCTTCAGCTCCAGGCAGACAACCTTGAATCTCGTTGATGAAAGAGTGCTAGTCTTCCTGCAGCCTTATGGAATCCTGCAGCCTCGTATTGCCTCCAATCAAACTTTATTGTTCTACAAGGATGAACGAAGGGCATTGTTGACCCAATGACCACCAGATTCAAAAGCAGACTCATAAAAACTGTTTATTATAGGCAAAAGCTCATCAAAAAGACAGGACATCAGTGTCTTAAAGAGGATCATACGTTTTCACAATCAATGGTTTAGGGAACACTAAGCTTTGCTTTCTGTTTGTGTTTCACTCCAGGATTTATTGTTGATTCAAAAAGTCCCCTTTAGGACCAAAAAGATTTTCCTCCAGATTCCCTGTGTGGTCCCCACTGTTTTTCATTCCACGAGCTGGTTTAATGTTAAACAATATGTGCACAAACCAGCCTGTTTTTTTTTATCTTCCAGTTAACTTTAAATTTTGAGGAGAAGTTTATCTTCTTCTTTGCAGTTGTTTTAAACTTTCTTTGTACACTAAGATGTCATGGAGGAACCATCAAAATGGGATGTAGATTTAGACAGATCTGTCATATCTGTCCAAAGGAAGCTAAAAAAATCAATCGCCAGATTCTGACTTTTAAAGTATGATGGATAAATGCAAAAAATGGTCACTAAAACTGGTATTTTTCAAAAAACTTTATTAGCAGCATACTCGTAACATTAGACAATCAGTTGATGAAAATGAAATGATGGTGTCTGTCACAATAAGTCCATATTTGTATAAAAACTTATTGTTTTTATCTGTTAAATGCAGCTTTCTTTTATTTTGAAATCGAAGCATCTTTGTCTGTTTCCTCACTTTATTTCTTTCTGGCCCGGTACCAACTGTTCCACGGATCAGTACCAGTCCATGGCCCGGGGGTTGGGGACCACTGCTTTGACTGATGTTGTTCATGTTATGCCTTCCTGCTCTGCCCTGCGTTTCTTATTTTCCTCTCGGACTTATCTGTCCTTTTTTAAAATTAATTTGCTGTTTACAAAATGTTTCTTTGTTTTACTTTAACTTGCCTTCACCTGCAATGCAACAGAGATATGTTTGCTCTGTCAAAACATCCATTCCTGCAAACATTTGAGAAAACAGTTTATATCACTGGATTAGACTGACTTTTTAATAAGACAATTAAAAATGTTGCTTTTTTTAGACATATTTTAGCATCTGAATCCATTCAGTCTGTTTTCTGGAAAACACATTGAGTTAAAAAATAGTGAGTGGATCAGATTGTCTTTATTCAGTTTGTTCTTTAACCCTTGAGACCTTCAACATTATGATTGCTTTTATGATTTATGTTACACTTATTTGAGTCTGCAGTGCCAGCAGTGTCATTACAATGTCACTGCACAGCTCTTTAAAAATGGCTTTGCAGCTGCAATGCTGTTCTTTGCCTTTTGATGACGATACCTTTTTTACATGACATCTTCTCTGTCACAGTTTATGCAGCTTTCTTTACCATTATGGAATCAAATTTAGAAACTCTTTCAGACAGCAGTTTAGTAACTCATGCTTCAGGTTGCATGATTTGTATTCAGTCTGGAGAGGAAAGACAGGCTAAAAATGTCTAAATCAGCGAGTAATGACCTGAGTGTGACATCTGCCTGATGAAATGGGTGGCAGTGCAGAGATCAATACATACAATTTCTTAACTTTGATCTAGGGACAAAATAACTGACCTACCCAATGTGAACGACAGAAAAGTGCCAAAAAGGTTGTAGTTTTTCTCATAATTCTGCAAAATAAAAATAAATCACATAAATCCAGATTTGTTAATTCAGTATTTACATAGATTTAATTTGGATCTGGCATCAGATTTACATCTTTATGTTTTATTTAATTATCATAAGCTATTTATTGTATGTTTTACACTCTCTTTTAGATTTCCAATAATTATTAACATTTATTTAAAAACTTTAAAACATAGGTTGTTTTATTTACATTTTAAGGCTTTTCCTGATTACCATACAGAGAAGTTTTATTTCACATTATTAGCTGTAAAAAAATAAAGCAAATATAATTGAGAAATCACTATAAAAAAAGACTTAAACATGAAAATGAAAACAATTATAAAGCAACTGTTAGTGCTAGAGAGCATTAAATATTCTTTTTGATTCAAAATGTTGGTCCTCATGAAGAGGACGGTGTTTACAACTACCAAAGCCTGTTTCTGAAGAGTTGTAACGCTTAATTTGGTGTGCATAAAATACCTTAATGAGAGTATGCGCTTTATGGATGTGTTTCGTTTCAGAGGACTACTTCTGTTTTGGAATTTGGAAAGTAAGATGAAGCACATTTTATCCTGTAAAGTCAAAATATATTCAAAGACACAAATAACTGACAGCACAAAGTTTACTTTACTAGGCTTCTGGCGTTTTAGGATCACAGTTGTTTACTTTGCTATTTAGTTTGAAACAAATAGAAAAGAAAACATTTTTTGTCCTAAAAATTACTGGAAAACACAGCAAGGTTTCCAAGATAAAGATAATTCAGGAGAGCCCCGTTGAAGAATTATAGATGCTGACTCCACTTTTACAATTTTAAAGCTGCGTTGACTCCAAACACGATTCAAACATCAGGGGCCAGTTTCAATGTTAAGTCAACGTACAGATGCGATCAGAGGTGTTGGAGCTGGGTTTCAGTGTCAGGTGCAGCAAGTCGGTCTGGCAACAGTGCGATTTCTATGTCCCAGTGCGATTTGGGCATCACAGCACGTTGAGAGTTCAAGAATGAAAACTTTGGTAAAGAAGGGTTGCTGTAGCCATTCAGGGACTCAGCTTCAGCTCGTGACATGTTCATGACATGCTCAGCAGGTGGAGTCCAAAGCCATCATGGAGGAGAATCTGATGATTCCACTCCTGAAAGTCGTAATATTTTTCTTTTTCTCTATTGATACAACAATAAAAGATCATCTCATTTTATTCTTGTCTTTTTTCAATTTTAATTTGACCTGTAAAATGCATTCACCGTGAGCACAGCTTAAAGCAATGCAAAGCACTCTGCAGCTAAACCCTAAAAGAAAAAAGATGAAAAAACAGGTGGCTGGTGCCCCCATACCAAACCTAAACTAAGGCCTTAGGCTCCCTCAAACCAGCGGTGGCAAACTGCCAGAATTCAACTGAGGACACTCAAGAAAGCCCTCTCTACATTATTGAGAATATGTCAATTTATTTTATAAAATGTTTTATTTTAGTGAATATTTGTCCTTACGTTTGTGACAATGCACAAACCCCTAACTTTGAGTGGCTGCTTTGACAGTAATAGTGATGAGTAAAAGAACTTGGTGTTGTTTCTTAATGAAAAAAGTCATGACGGATCAATTTAGAAAAAATGAAGCTTCAATACATGTGGTTCTCAACCTGAGAGTTTGAGGTTGTAATAATACAGTGAATTTCAAATCTCTATGAAGTCATAATAAATATTTCATAATAATGATTAAAATATAAACCGTAACAAGTTAATCAGTTATGCTTCATTTCCAGTATAAATTTCAGAAAATATTACACATAATTATTGTCTCCAATTTTTGATACAGCTATAACTTTCCAGGATGTATTCATTTTCATGTGTAGACTGCATAGTTGGATTGAAAAAGATTGGCAATATGAGGTTGATTTTATTGATATTATTTAAATTAGGTTATGTAATGTTAAATGCATTGCTTGGGTCGACTAATCTGTCCCTGAACAGAGGAGGAGCAGCTCAGATCCTCCACTCCTCCGCTCTTTGAAACCCTGTCACGTTGAAGCAGAAGCTTGGAGGCAGATGCTTTCCGCCTCGTCAGTAGCTGGATGCAGCCGTCTGTCCAGCAGACCAGCATTACCAACAATCACTTTTCCATCTGGCTTAGAACTTCAAACAGCACCCGCCATCGACCAACAGCTAACAGGATGATTAGCACTTCACACGGCTGTGTCCCGGGTGAGGAGTCAGTAGAGACACGACAAACGGAAATCATGAGAATAGAAAATCACACTTGGAGAAAAGGATTCAAAAGCGGCTTGCATGAATGTTGAATAGAAAACATGAATGGAAACAAAGGAGAAAAGGAGGAAGCTCAGACAAGACTCAGCTTGAGTTCACAAAACATCACAAACAACATTTTAATTCATAACTGTGGACTATATAAGCAGTTCCAAAGGACATATACTCACACATTATTCAAGCTCCTCCCAAAGGGTCCCAAGCCGGCTGCCACCCCCACCCCCCACCGCAATGCATGTTCAAGTGACCACTTCCAAATATAAGTATATGTAAATGCATGTTTCAGGCTTCCGGGTTCAAAACTCTTACATGCACGCATCATTCATTTCCAGGTTCTACTTAAAAAAAAGGGGGGGCATAGAACGCACATTGTGAATTAGACCAGGTCGAACTTTGACCCATTAGGGACTTGGCTTTGGTAGTGACATGTGGATGGCATCCTTTTTAATGCATGGAAGTGCCAGCCGCTTGAAAATTGATCATGAAGGAGACATTAATAATTGCATATTGTACCTAAAAAGAACTATATGACACCAAGCCTTCCATGTATGGGAATAGAGCTGTGAAAGAAAAAGCCTTGAGCAAATTCCAGAGATTTGCACAACTTCACACCAAGCCTCTTCCAACTGTGAGTACATGGGCTAGTATCAGGGACTAACAGTGCAGAGTGAACACCATATGCTTTTGCATAGAACCTGCGTCCAGCACGTTCTTGAACATGTGTCAAATGCCCTGTGTGAATGTAGCATTACTCTTACAACAGCTTGCAATCCTAAGTCAACCTGGGATGGACTGGGATTTTAGTGATGAAATACAGCAAAAATCAATTTGTATTTGTATTGTATCTATGCCACACAATTCTATAAAAAATAAACCAAGAGATTTAGGGTGCTAAACAAGAACTGATGACTCCTAAACCTCCAGTCTTGGCAAATGCCAACTTGCTCTGCATGAAATGTATAGATCACCATATAAATCCCAAAAAAGCAAAAATATTCTCTCCCCCGTTTCTGCTTCACAACCCTCTACAAAATTACCAAAGGAAATGGGATCAAAAAAATGTGTGGTGTCGATGTAAACAAATAATGGTTCCCAGGTTTGACTGCAGGACATGTATCAAACACAAAACACAATATATGCCAAAATAAATGTGTGGCGACTAAATCTAATACATTCTTAACCTGGCTTCTCTATGTTAGCATCAGTTTTCCCAGGGAAAACTCAAACTGGAGAAGCTGCCATAACTAAAGACACGTTTTCATGGACGTTTTCATGCAGTGTCATTTTAGATCTTTTTCTCAATTTCATTGACTAAGAGAAAGTATTAGCCTTTAAAAAAACATTGACTTGCCAACCAGTTCAAGCACAGGATTCAAGTGTAAAGCATGGACACAACAAAAGTAAACATGCTTTTATTTGACATGTTTAACATTCTCATAGGAGCTTAAAAACACACCTTAAAGTGGTCAGAAAACCAAGCAGCATTGATCATGGATGTTAAATGGCAGATGCATTTTATCTGAGTATTCTTTGATGGCAAGAGAAATGTCTCTGTGTCCTGATCTGAACATTATTAACTGATACAAGTAAGTATTTTTGTTTTGGTGTGAATATATTTGGTGTTGGTTTGTGAGATCTCTCTTGATTTTTGGACTTTCAAAAACTTTAGTTATTTTGTTATAAACTCTGCTCCCCGTGGTGCTGGTAGATGGAGGACGAGGATCTGAGCGAGCAGGTGGAGAACATGGGCAGGTCAGGTATAGAGGAAAAAGTGGTGAATGGCTATGAAGGTTTACAGGCGAAGTGAAATTGAATTTTTAAAAAAACAGGAAGTCAGTGGAATTCTTTCAAGGTGGGGGTGATGTGGGGAGAAGTAGGAGCCTTTGTTCAGCACCAGAGTTCTGGACTAACTGAAGTAAATGACACATGGTCTTTGAGTATCTATGGAGCTTTAGTTTCAAGTTTTTGTAACAATGGGAAAATATTCATACTTTGATCTTGCTCTGTCTGAGACTCTTGTGTCCCTCTACTTTTCTGTAATCAGTCTACCGCTGCTCTCTCCTTGGTTTGCTTTACTGGGTCCAGTTGTCTCATGACATCCCGTTTTGCCCACCAGTTTTCATTATTTTTTGACGCCACTCTGAATGTGCTCGCTGCAACGATGTATGAAAACCAGAACATTTTCTTTGTCGTTTGGTTTTGTGTTGTAATTTGCTCTTGCCATCAAACCCCATGAACAGTTATGTCTCCCTGTAGGCTCCCGGGTTCAGCGTTTTATCCAGGGTGATGGCCAAGTTAACAGTTGTAATCCTCACCATAACACCCGGAATTTTTATTTATTGTGTTTATATGGTAATACCATTGTGAGTAATTGTGTTGTGCTTCATTACACAATAGAAATGCTGAAAACTAAGCTGCTGATTTCTGTTCTTTTGGTATTAATTGTTATTAATTTGTTTAGCTAAAGAAGAGCTAAAGAAATGTTGAAAAGAAGCTTTGTAATACTTAACATTAAAAAAGGAAAATTCAATGCCAAACTGATACCATAAGCAGGTACAAGACCATTATTCCAATGACAATACTTTTTTTAACAACGTTAAATGAAATGCCAAAAGTACCTAAAATGAATACTAATTCGCAAATAATGGAATAATACACTAAAACAAGCTAACACTGAGCAAAAAAAGAAGCAAAATAAAACTGCAGCTGCTAAGTTAAAGAAGCAAAGAAATTCTTAACATTGCTAATATTAACAAAAAGCGTGCTAAAATTAGAAATATGTATGTAATACTGCTGAATACAAGCTAATGCCAAAAAGGCTAAGTGAAATTCAAAGCTAAAGTTTTATAATTGCAAAATTCCCTTTACAAGAGTACTGCATATAAAGTCAAATGAATAGTTTAATAATTGCATTTTATTTTTTCAGGGAAATTAAGCTTAAATTGGCATTTCTGAGTATTTCTTTATCCAAGTTGTTGTGAATTAGGAGCAGACACAAAAATGCAGTTGAAAAAAGATTGTAGGTATGATGTGGAAGCCACAGCTTTGTTGTGCTTTATGTGCCGAAATGTGAACAACTTTTTGTTGCACTGGTAATGTTAGATTGGGGGTGTGAGGGGCTGTAAGCTAGCGGAAGAGAATGTAAGCAGATGGATGATGGGAAGGGGGTGGGTTTATTCCTTGCCAACAGTTCTGTTAGTGTCTACAACTCAGTTCAAAAGAGGACTGGCCAAGCTTTTACTAACTAAATCCTGTTATTTTAATGTTGGCCTCTACTTAGTTAAAGATTTTTTGATCAACCAGATGATGTCATCATCTCAGGCTCACCATTTACCCCTTCTCCCTTTTAGAAGAGATTATTTTGTCAAGGTACATTTTTAGTAAAAGGTTTTATTGTGACATTGTGACTACTCTATTCAGGCCATCTTTGTGACCCCTCCACCTCTGTATCCACCCACACCACTCGCTCCCCTCTTTTACAAGAAATGTTCCCTTTGATTTTTCCACTCTGTGTTCCTGTGTTTGAGCCTGTTGTCGCTGTATTCACCTGCTGTTGTGTGTCTTTGGATGTGCTGAGTAAATCTTGTTTCACTGAAGTTTCATGTCATCTAAACATACACCACCAGGTAACAAACATAGAGAAAGCACGTAACACATTTAAACGCATGAACCTCATCATGAATAAAACAATACAAATGAGCAAAAACTTGTTTAATTGATATAGAACAGAGCAATGTTTAATCAGGTGTTTTTGTCAACAACACATTGACTGCAACAAACCAACTGTTTTAATACAATTCACACACAGTAGATCGGTTAACCTGTAAAGTTTTCTACAAAGAGCAGGTATGCACATATTTTGGATTTAGGATCAAAACAAGCTTTACTAAAATATGTTTTTTAAAAATGCAGCTTTTATTATATTTTCATCTTCAATAAAAAGATAAAACAACACTGCCCTTTTATGTTACGATGAGTCCAAATGTTTTAACAAAGTAACAGTCATTTGACACAGACATAGAAGGTATAATAAAAACAGTAGATTTCATTTAAAAGTAAAATAATGCTGTTCATTTAGAATTAGTCCCCTATAACAACATTTAAAGTCTAGTAAATTTTTTCCTTTTTATTTTATTATTCTGGTTTAAGGTTCTTTATGAAGCTTTTACAAAACCCTGTTGAAATGACTTGTTATTGTTGGCCATTCAACTTCTACAACCTCTAGTAACCATTGAATAATATTAGTGGCTTGGGTTGTTTTTTGGTTACTGGAGCCACTCCAGAGGGCAAATGTTATTTTAGCAAACACAGCACACTAATATTATCAAAAAATCTCATGTGTAACAGAAAAGGTTGTGAAATGCAGCATAGACTCATATTTGAACCTTCAACATGTAGGCTTAACAGAAAGCACACTGGATTATAGTTTGGGTGTATAAAACTTAATCGCTGCTACTCTAAAAGTATTTTTAGAAAACTCTTATATGCTTGGCTGTTTAATTTATCTATTTAGTCCTTTTTAAACCCAAGGTTCTAAATGTGGAGACAACGCTGACGCAGTCAAGAACGTTCTAAATTAGCATTCTTGAGCACTTTTAGGAAACGGTGTTCAGACTGGACAGTCGCTAACTGATACTAGCCCATGTACTCACAGTTGGACGAGACTTTGTGCAAAATGTCAACGCGGTTCAAATCTCGCTCTATTCCCATAAATGAAAGACATGGTGTCATATAATTGCAGCCGGGCACAAACCGCAGTTATTCATTTCCCCTCCATGATCAATTTTCACGTGGTCGGAACTTTCAAGTAGTAAAAAGGACACCATTAATGCGACACTACCAAATCCAACTCCCTGATTGATCAAAGTTCCACTGGTTTGACTTTCAATGACTGTTCAGTGACCACACGTTTTGTATGTAGAGCCCTACAACTGACTGGAAAATGTCCGCAGCATTGCAGAAAGGTGAAGAGTTTTGAACGGGGAAGCCCAAAACAAGAATATATGTGTGTTTACATAGCCTTTTCATTGGAAGTGGTCACTTGAACTTGTGTTGCCGAGCCTGATGGTACAAACCTGAATGACTCTTATTGTGAATCAAATTTATCATATCCAGCCACTGCACGTCAAACTTAGCTGTAACTCAAGTTTACAGCAAATTCTCCTCCCTACTGGAAAGCCTAAATCGAAAACGTCCAGTTTGTCATTCTGCTGGTTTGAATGTGTTTGGTTTGGGTGAGCCTTATGCACAGAATGAGGCTCACTCATACAGAATAATCTCAGACTTTGGAGAAAAGAGCAGGAACAGACTGTGGGCTGCAGGCGGTTTCATAACCTGCTGCTAAGATGAGCAGATGGAAAGCAGTCTCACAAACACACACACTCTTTATACACTGGACTCACTTAGTCAATATATAGAATGAGAATGTTTATTTCATGAAGCTGCTACTATCAAATTAAACAACTGTTACTACCCACATGACCTAATCCTAAAATAGACTTTTTACACTAAACCATTTCTAATCACTACTCACACAATGATAATCCTTTGCAATGTTCTTTATTTGACAATAAACAATGTCATGAAATACATTCAAGTCCTTAACTGTCTGTAATTTATAACTTGTAATGATGCATCCAAATGTAATCGGGAAGGTGAAACTAAACCAAATGTTCTTCACAAATAAATTCCAGTAATTCCTAAATAAACCTCAAACAGATGGTAACAGCTCCTCCCGCTGGTAAATCCCTCCTGAGTTTCTTCTTTGAACGCCGAAAAGGAGCAGGGACAACCAATTTAGAAAATCTGTTAACCATGAAATTGTTGCTTCTTACTCTGAGTCACAGATCAAACTAAATATCAAACAAGCCTTGTTTTTGCTGTGTCTTAGCTGATCAAAACCTAATGACGTAATCACGACCTAATGACTAGACCAGGAGCCTCAAACTCTGTCTTCCTTGGGGCCACTTTAAGCAGAGTCAGACTCGCATGCACGTGCACACAGCGCATGAGTCAATGTCAATTTGAATCAGAAATTAAAAACAAATCCAACCTTCTGATTTTAATTTTATTTTATTTTATAACACAAAAGAAGATGAATAAGGATTGTGATGTAAACAAGTTGTGTATAACTTCCTCGGGTACATCCCTTCTTTGGTAGTAACTTTGTATGGAACATGTACTGTACTATTAACTGTACAAAACTACTAATAAAACTCAATCAATCAGCAAATACATAAACAAATTCAACATTAATAGGTAAAGAAAAATCATTAATAAATCTCAGTTTTCTGTTTATGCAGTCTTCTATATCTGCTGTATTCACATTTAAACATCCTTATTAACATTCCTTGTTGCATCATGGTTCAATTTTGTGGTCTTACTTTAGTAGAATTTTCTAGTGCAATTTAGTTTTTTTAAATGAACAAATTGTGTTTTACATCCTAATTGGCTATTGACTTATCAATCTATCTCCTCAGTGCTGTCTATCCCGTACAGAATTCGCTCAGTTTACTACATTTACATATATTTTGGATCGCAATCAGATCTTTGTTTTCATTCTACAAAATGTTACTTCTTTTTTTCTGATGGTTTAAACTTCAAAAGTGGAAACAAGAGAGAAAAATGTGAAAATGTTTATGTCTGTCTGAGAAAAGTGCTACGTGGGTAGTGAGAACAACTGTCGTACGTGTTCTTAGAGTGTAACTCCCATGATGAGCCACAAAGAAAACGGACGATTCCCACTGCTCCAACCACTGAGATTACATTTATTTTACACTAGTTGCATTATGGGCTGGTTCTTGCTACCTTCTTTGCATACCTTCTCTGGTTTGTTTCCTCATTTTGTTCAATGTAAGTCTGTGGAGCATTCACACCACAAGTGAATTCCAGCAAAGTCTATTTAATGTAAAGTTAATTTTTTTTCAGGGTTTACTTGTTTGGCGTGAGTTCAGAACCACAAGTGCAATAAGTAAATACAAACTCCAAAATCAATAAAACAAAATGATGAAAGCTAAAGATAGAGAGGAATATTGAAAAAATGTTGTCAATGTCTATTGTAATCTATAGTACCAAAATCCATTAAAATTTTTCATTTAAAAAATGTATTCAAATTGTCTTTTTTATAAACCATCCAAGATTTCAGGAGATTTCATGAATAGTCTTTTTAAAACAGTCATACATATTACTTTGGGAACTCGGTGATATCATATTTGGCGTTTAAAGTAAAAAATAGTGAACATGGCTGCCGAATTACTTAAACAATCCAGGGTTCTAGATAGTCTATAGTTAGGGAGTAGAGAAGGAATTTGAACACAGCCAAAAGGCATTATCCTAGTTTGACACTTAATAAGCTTAAAGTCGCAGTTATTTTTCTTCTATAAATGTAATGATAAATAGTAACAGCTTTCATTTTCTCTTGGTTTTTTGTAATACAATGGATCTCACAGGGTTTCACAGTCTACTTGTACTATTACTAAAGTTTATTGTAATTCGATCTGCAACATAAAGTCATTTTAATGCTAAGTTGTTTTCTGTATTACAGATTAATGATCAGTTTTATTGATAAACTGTAATCCTTGCTCTTACCTCAAGTGATCTGATAGATTTTGTGTGTCATATAAAGTCAGGGCACCTTGATACCATCCACACCGAGGGCTTCTCTGTAGTCCAGAGTATCCATCATTGTAACAGCACACAGGTGTGTGTGTCACCTCCACACGTGCACAGCGTGCATCAGTCTGTGTGAGTGGGTAGCGCTGCTGTGTCTCTGCCGCGTGTTAATGTGTGTGTGCACCTATCATATGATTTATTTTAGGATAGGAAAAGTGGTAGAGCAGAGCCCGAGCCCAAAACCTCTTTTAGGTCCATCACTTCGACCTCCGACCTCAAACGCCGTATGGCCCCCGGGGACGCCACGGTAAGGAGATGAAGACCACCTCCTGTCCTCTTCTTTCTTCCAGCGCTTCATTCCTTCAGTTTTCCGTCTGTTTTCTGCCTTCCATTTAAACCTCTTTGGTTTTGCCAACCTTTAGTTTCTTCTGCCATTTGTTTCCTCCCTCCTCCTCAGTTCAATCATCAACTTGCTGACTCATCACAGCTGTCTTTCTGTCAATCAGCCATTCTCTCACCTCCAAAAGCTCACTGGTACCACTAAAGACAGACAGACAGACAGACAAGAGGAGACAGGGTTCAGCTTGTTGGCTTTTCTTCTCACACCAATCACCTTGTCCTCTTGCAAAGGAGAAGTGAAGAGGGTCAGACTGTGTGCTCTCTTTGGCTGTTGTGGTCCTGTCCGTCTTTGTCCTATGTGTTTGTTTGTTCTTCTCTTCCACTCCTGTCTTCTCTCTATCTCTTCATCTCACAGTCAAAACAGTTTTGTCTTCTTCTAACAACCCCCTCTGGTCCTGGCAGGTTTCCCAGCACAGATTGATTTTCCTGCTCTAACTTCTTCAGCTCTGCCTTTTAAAAACAGATTCTCGGTCTAATAAATCTTCCTCCAACAGGACGCTGCTTTGGTTTTGAAGTCTTGGCTGGGCAACATACCTTTAACTGTCTGATACTGTGCTCTCTACCACCTGATTTAACGTTTTCTTTTAGGTTTTACAAATCTGCTCTGATTTTGTCCATTTTGCATCCCTTCTCCTCCAAATATTGTGAGGGGAGTTAAAATGACGTTAAAGTTTGTGTTTGTGAAGAGAACATATTTCCCTGACCGAAAGTGGGGAAACAGACTCATTTCTCTCTGTGGTCATCTTTCTTTATTTTCTATATGAGTGTTTTTCTCTTTCACTGGGTTTGAATGTGTCCAGACTACATGCTGTGCGACACACACACTGCCTCTGTCCTCCTCTGCAAGCACGACTGACTGTAGGCACAAAGCATCACTCCAGCACACCAACATGGATCCTCCTGTTGGAGCACAGAGCGCATCCGGTCATGTTAGCAGCGGTGGAAAGTAAACTGTGCAGAATTGTTTTCATGACTTGAGCATTATAGAAACATTTGAAAATTGGTTTAAAAAATGTCTGCTTTCTGAAGAATTCTACTGTATTTTATATGAGTGGCTTTAAATGCTTTTTAAATTTTGCTCATAAATCAACAGAAAATAGTGTGTTTTAACAATTAGCAATAGCACAAAAAAGAAAAGGGAAAAAAACACCTTTATGGAGAAAACAGGAAACTGATTATGTTTTTTTTATTTTAACCTTTAAAATTTATTTTTTTAAAATTGAGAAAAAACCATTAGGTATTTATGCGTGTGTGCAGTTTTGATGTTCCCTTTTTTGTTTCCTAAGTTAAATCCCAAAAGTATATATTAGCTTAAGCAAGGATCTGTAGACATAAAGAAGTAAATAAAACTTGTGAAAAACTTGTGAAAAAGATGATGAGTAATGCTCTAAATTGCAAGAGCTGAATAAGACAATTTTTTTCCAGCTTGTTTATAGTTTTAAAGCTTAATACTAAAATACAATAACAATAATAAAATAAAACTGCTCACACTCATCCATCCATCCATCATTGGGACAGTAGTTCTACAGACAGAGGAGGTCCCTCGTCCCATAAGACAGTATAACTCCCTGACTGAATATCAAAAGAGAACATCATTGAATTTTAATTTTTGAATATTTTATGTTGTTATTGTATTAAGTTTGGATTTCTGCATATTTTATTCATCTATTATCTTTTAAATGAATAGTTGTACTGTTTTTAGCTAATAGATTTTAATTGTTTTTATAGTTTTATTCTTTTATTTTGTGTGGTGAATGGTGATTATTAGCCGTTGACTGCTTTTCAGATTCCTTCGGGATTAATAAAGCTTCTGTTCTAATTTTAAAGCTTACGATTTTTATAGAACTGTAACTTGTTTTAGAATCAACATTAATAAATGTTGTAAACGCCAGATCTACAGTGGTCTGTCTGCAAAGTGTCCCTTGCGTCACGTAGTGAGTCCATCTCACGATCATCATTTAGTTTACATTGTCTCAGTTGCATTTCCGGCCTGCCCCCCTCCCCCTGGCTCCTGGAGGAGTGGTTTGTCCTGCCACCCCCATGTCGAGTAGTTCATCCAGAATTTGGGCTATCAGACCCCATGCCCTCTCCTTCCTCACGAGTCCCTCTAAAATGAATGTTTTCCCGGACCCGTTTCCCGTTTGTCCGACTTTTAGCTTTGACATTGAGGCGTCAGCGGACTGGAAATAGAACTCCTGCATACAGCTCGTTTGTGTTGTGGAGGGACGGATGTCTTATACAGGCAATGGCGTTGTAAACATTCTGATTGATTATTGATTTGATTAATGAATTGATTGGGTAATGGTGTGGTGAGTTGTATCGTGAAGTATTTGTAAGGATGATTGAAGTTGCACACACATACAAAATGATGTACAGATGATGCTGTGGTATGGTGTCCTTGCGCCACAGTTGTTATGTGAGTACTGGCTCCTCACTGACCTTGCCTGAAAGCTGCACACAGGGGGTGTCCGCTACTACACTGATTGTCCCACTGATTCACACTGATTGTCTAATTTTTAACAATCAAGCTGCACCACAAGCAGCATGCACCTATTTCACCTTACCTACACTTTTGTTTTGTATGTATTTGCTACAAGCTATCGCATGCAGCATGCCCAAAGAAAAAAACATGTCTGCCTTATGGGCTCACTGGGTTGTCTAAATCTTCATGTGGGCCGCCTGCTACAGATTTGCTCATTTTTTTGCCCACAGAGAGCCTGCAGTTGTGACTCAGACAATAGTAGCTTTTGAATTTGTAAAACTGTGATGGAAATGTAAAATGATATAATACATATTATTATTAAATAATGTATTCAGTAATATGAAATATGTTTTTGTATCTAAAACAGATTTAGATACAGTACAAAAACCTACTCAGCTTAGCTTTGGGAAATTCTTATCAAGTTGTGCTGGAGCTAGAACCATCGACCCTCCGTGAAGAGCTGGTGCCATCCTCTGATTCTAGTGGATAAAAGTTTCATGTCCTGCATGTTAGTGTGGCTCTTCAGAGCAGATAACATGATAGATGATAATGTTTATTTCATCAGCAGCTGCCTGAAACCTTCACAACATGAGGGATTTTAAGTGACTTTTCACCAAATATCTCCTGGGGGTCGTAAGCAAAATGAAATATGTAAACTAAAGCTTTTCCTGTAAGTTAAACCTTAAAAACACTATTGGTATGGTATGATTGTATAATGTCTAGTATCCTCAGTCACAGTGAATTTCAAACTTAGGTTGGTAATTCTCATCCATTGGCATTAAAGCTTTATCTCAGTCAACTGAAATAGAAAACTTTAACTCCGCATTCAGAGGAGCCCGTTGAGATTGCTCGGGCATCTGCTTCTGATGAAATGCTTGAAATCACTGGGCGGAGGCCCCATGAAGTGGCCGGGGAGAGGGAAGTCTGGGTATCTTTGCATAGATTGCTGCCTCCACGACCCGGTCCCGGATGAGCAGAAGAAGATGGATGGATGGATAATATAGATAATAATAGTACCATGAAAACTACAATAGCTTTAATTCACATGTATTATTTTTTATATACAGTACGTTCGTGTTGAGAGCTTACCTTACATTTATACATTAAGTATTAAAATGTATTCTATCAGTAAACTAAGCTCAGCTATGTAAAACATTTGAGCTGCAGACCTCATAGAAAATCCAAATTTTCACTACAAATGAAAAAAACATGGAAATAATATTCATTGTTTTTGTTTAATTTTCAAAATTATAAAAGTCAAAAACATTCGTAAACCTGACTCACTATTTCTGTCTGATACACGTTGCTGTATTTAAAATTTCAACCATTCTTTCCCACTTAAACATCACAGCACTGAGAATAAAGGCTAAGGGAGTCAGTAACTCAAAACCTTTATTGTTTCAGTAATAAATGGAAACTTGAAAAAAAATCTAAATATGTCTTGATGTTTCCTGGTTTTTACAGTAAACGTTTTAACACATTTTTTTATAAAATTCAATGGAAGGTAAGATGTAATACAAATATGAATATATTTTCTGTCTCATAGAATAAAAGTATAGGTTGGCATTTAAAACAAATATTTATTTGTACAAACTGTCAATAAGAAAAATTTCCACCTTACAAATGTTCTATTCTATATGAAAATACCTTGTGTGTGATGGAGGAATCGTTGTTTGACTGACATGTGTAACAACCAGGAATACTATTTAAACTTAAGCTAAATTACAAAGCAACAACGTCTAAGATTAAGTAATTTTACTCAAGAAAATGTTCAATTTCACCCAAAATTCAAATTCTATATTAAATGAATTGTCTCCCTCAGTGGAAGCCATTAACAGAGCTCTTGTGATGTTTATGAAACTTTAAATACAGAGTTTAAATAGCAGCAGGAAGCATAGCTGGTTTGTTTTCGTTTAGAACCTCCAAGAAAACATCTTAAGAATAAAAAAGATTTTAGTTAGTCAACTCTTTTCACCGCTACTAACATGGTTTTCAAAGGATAAAAACATGCTAAAAGAACTAATTTAGGGGAAGCCTCAGTCACAGGTTGTGATTTAAAGCTTGAGTAACGTGTGTCGTTTTTCTCTTCTGTTTTTGTTCTCTTTATGTAGCCATACCCGACTGACATCACCGGCCAGCTAAACCTTTCAGATCCGTCCGTCAGCACCGTGGTCTAAGAGAGGCTGAGAGGAGGGTGCGAGTGAGCTTCACTGCTGCTGCTGAGCCACACACACATAAACACACACACACACACACACACGTGCCTAAACACACATTAATAACACAGACGGACAGGACAAGGACAGGATGGCTGCAGGTCACTGTGCCAACTCAACCAAACCAACAGTCATGAGGAATGAGGCCATCATGAATGTCCCGCCTTAAAGCTTTGATTTGGATGAGCAAAAAAAAGCCGACCGGTCAAAATGTCTCCAAGAGGGTCCCTCTAGTCCCCATAGTCCACATAGACCAACATGTGCTCAAACATTCATGTGTTCCAGGTCAGTTTCAAAAAGCTTCTTGCACTAACTGACCCTCCCCAGGAAATGTCTCCATATGTACAGCTGATAGATTCATTACAAAGTACCGTATTTTCTGCACTACAGGGTGATCTGGATTATAGGGCCCACTGTCAAAAAATAATCAAATTTACACTTACTTCATATATAAAGTGAACAAGGCTCATTAAGTGAGACAAGAGTCAGAAATAGGTCCATAAGTATGAACTGCGTTCACAGTAACTCTATGCTACATGTTAGCCACATTGGAAGTGGCAGCCACGTTTGTGTATTTACAATGCTTGTAACTCCCAACCTTGTTTGCGCTACATAAAAAACAGACTAATATGGCTAAAATACACATTGATGCAAATACGCTGACTTCCGCCTTGTTAGTAACAAGTAAAAAAAACACAGTCCAACACCAATATGTTAGCCGTGTTAGCATATTTACTTTAACACCCAGCTTTGCTTGAAAGTCAAACAAAAACAGACTGACTTTGTCACAGAGCGCCGCGTACTTCCTCAAAATCACTTCAACATCAGTAAACTCACTCCAATGTCTTCTTTTTTCTCGTCTGAGCTGCATCTGGATCAAAACTGTACAGCTGGATGGCCCCAACGTTGCTCACCATTTTTGTTGACCGTGAATTGTAGGTGGGGGGTGTGAGGGGCTGTAGGCTAGCGGGAGAGCATGTGAACAGGAAGCACCCAACACCGAGGACAGGAAAGAGGAGAGGGGAGGGTTGCTCCACACCAACAGTCCTTTCTACAACTCAGAGGCGAAGAAACTATGGCCTAGAAAACGATACCAGTTTTTTAAATTTTGGTTAAAAACAGCATAGTTGTGGTGAAAAGACAAGTGGGAAAGATTTGAACACAGACCAAAAGATGATCAGAGTGGGAATTTAAAGATTTAAAGAATAGAAAAAAAGCATCAAGAAAGTTTTAAACATTTCCATCTTTGAAAGTTGTTTTACCTTTTTTTTAGGAAATCTTTTGAGATAAACTCTCTTTTTCAAAGGTGACTTAACAAAGAGGTGTGGGCACACAAAAAAGCAACTTTCTGTTGGCCTGAAGAACAAGATCCTGCAATTGATGTTTTCCCAGCTGAGCTGTGTTCATTCAAACACTTGCATTTCTTTAGATAGCTGGTTGATATGTCCTTAAAATGGGCAATACACACATTAACACACACACATGACACATACATGATCCATGTACACTGGCCTTGCTCTGCTTGCAGCTGTTTCCCTTCTTTCAACCAGAGATTTTTTTTTTTTTGTGAACTGGTTTGCTGTACTTCCACATTGATTTGTCAACCATCTTGATGGACAGTCGGTCTGGTATATGTTTGTTTTCTCCTTGTCGCTTAAGTTGTTTTTTAGTTGCTGTATCTTGGCCTATTAAACAGGCACCTGTCAATCTCTGAGAGTGGAAGGGAGGTGGAGCCTAAGCAACAGGAAGTAGTTCTTCAGCACAAACGTGCAGCTCTTTCCTGACTTACTGAACTTCACTGCCCTGATGCAGCTTGATTTAGTGATTCACGAATATGCTTTTGCTTTGTGTTGAGGATTTCTGTTCATTTTCTTTTCCAATCAAATAGTTTTCAAATAGAAATTATTGCTGCAAATGTTTGGTTACATTTTTAAATCACTCCCAATAGTGTGACCAATAATATTTATTCAAGTAAAAAAAAAGCTTGAGCTAACCTAAAAAAGTTAGTAAAACCAAAATATTTAGATGTGGAATAAACCTTGAAAAACTTTCTGCCATTTCTGGAATGATAAAGTTAAAAACATATATATTTGGTTGTAGTTCGATGCATTAAGCTTTGATTATAAAATATGGAACTTAATTTTAAAAAAGTATATTAAATAGCAAATGTTATATTCTTGCCTTTTTTTGAAGTATTTTGAGTATTTTAACATGAGCACTTACTATTAATGTGACTACATTCATTTATGTAAAAATATACTTTTTAATTGAAAGCCTAAATGTTTATTTATTATGCCCTTGTGGAGCCACTAAATCAAAAATAGAGGTAATCTCTGATTTTGCAATGATTTTAATATATCATCAATCTATTTGATTCATGCTAAAAGTAATATTTTTAATTAGCTATTATTTATGTATTTATTTGTTTTCTGAAAAACAAAATGTCTGTATGTATTTGTTTGCCTTTTGAAAAGAGCAACCTATTCTAAAGCACTTTGGGTTAGTGGTGCAGCAGCACCCCCTGCTGCCTTCATGTAAAATAAGCTACTGAAATTGAATTCTGGTAAACTTAAAGGATGTTCATTTGAAAAGGATCACTTCTTTTGACAAGACAAAGTAGAAATACTTCAAAATGATTAAACTGAACTGAAAGAAAATGTTTGGTCCCATTTGGAGAAATGTTGTAAAATGAAATTTTTCATCACAGTCCAACTCTTTCTGACCCATGGGACTCTATCCACATTGCTTGTGAAATCCCAGTGCATTCTGGGAGATTTAGTCAAGATGTCAGTCTCTGTCTACCTCCTCAGCTCTGTCACTGGTGTTTTGTGGAAACGTGCTCACTTTTCTGATTGTGTCTACAGCTGCCAGGTTGAGTAAAGTATGGTAGCTGCCATCAAGACAGTAGTTTGGTTGCACATGTTTATGTCGGCAGCATCGCTCGGAACAAAAAATCCCTAACTTCTGGATTACTCCATCAAAGTCTGCAGAGATTTGCTGCTTCATGAAGCAAAATGACTTTGTCATTCAGACCTTTAAATATTAGTTATTATATGAAAGCTATTCTTCAGTTTGGAAACAAAAACTGCATATTTGACTTTATTCTGACTTGTAAAGATCTCATATTGAATGTTTTTAGGGTCTTTATCTGCCCTTTTTTGCCTTTTTTTCCTCTGATTCTCTATAGTCTTTAAAGCAGTTTGAAGTGTTTTTGTCCTCTGCGATGCGAGTCCGTTTTTGACTATACTGCATCAGAGGTGAGCTGCAACAATCATCAGACGGGGAGATGTTTTCCAGACTTTCAAAGCTCTTTACGTTCCAAAAGCACTACTGCAGAATTTAAGGTAAAAGTCAAAGAAAGTGTCCAACCAACCACAAACCATTTGGTTAAGCCTTCATTTTTGCATATGACATTTATATCAGCTGTTGTTTCTCTCTGTGGAGCTGCAGAGATTTACACAGTGGAGTTTACAGGAAAAAAACAACAAACATACATTTAGATGATTTACATCTAATGATCTATTTTGTCGTTTATGTTAGATTGTTTTTTCAAAATAAAAAAAGCAAAGCATGTGTAACCATTATTTGCTGAGTGTCTCACTTTTTTCTTTAACATAGTAACAGGTTTAATAAAATTCACTGATACTCCTGTAACTTGATGTTTTTAAAAAAAAGTAAAGTTCACTAAAGTTGTTAAACACATAAAAATACAAAATATTTATTCTTAACTTAAAAAGTTAGAAAGTCATTAAAATATTCCAATGAAGTCATATGTATTATGGATTCTTATTATTTAGAAAACATGTTTGTAAAATGTTTTGAAGTCTTCTGACAAAATACAATTTTTACAGCCTACATACATTTACAGCCTATTTTTTAAAGTTATTCAACTTTTCATAAAAATCCTGTGAAAAATAACATCAAATTTTAAAATATAAAACTTTTTGGCAGGAAGGTGGAGTGTCTGTGATGACACAGGGATGTTGGTTCAAACCAGAGACCCTGCTGAACATTTTTGGGGGGTGGGGTGGGGGGTGTAACTTTATTCCATACATCCATAATTTGTAATTTGTAGTAAATTCATTAATCAATCAATTAAATTGACTAACTGAAATATATAAAAATACACTGACAGTTAAATAACTGCATTTTAGATCTGAAATTGATCATTTTTATAGCAAATGTTTGCTTTCTTACATAATTGTTTATGTATATATATGATATTCATTACAGTTTTTACTTGAAACTATGATTTAAAAACCATTGCACATTTTTTATTCTTGTTAATGTACTTCTTAATTACCTTAGCTCAGCAAAATCAAATGATCAGTAAATCAGTGAAAGTGGGTGGGGCTTAAATGCTCACTTGTCCATCCTTTGACATAAATTTGCGTTCATGGAACAGCTTCTGTCCTGTGAATGAAAATGCATCTGCAGACAGATTCTTCTCTTAATCACTAACGTGGACTCAAGTGCCCTGAATCTGCTATGACTTTCCACTTCTGGTGACTTTTTCTGCTTCATTGAACTGAAGCTGTGAGCTGCTGAACCAGGAATACCAATATGAGTGTCAAAACATTAGCTGATGAGACCATTCAGCTTTACAGTTTAAAGCTCTGCAACATTTCAGTGTTTGATTATTTTTTTTCCTTTCATGAAACCTCAAAATGTTGAAGATATTTACTGAATATCACATCATTTAACTTTTTTCAGCTATAACTATTGAAAAAGTTGTAAACTTTAATTTTTATAGTTTAATGTCAACTCAATCTTGTTATAATTTGTAATTCATTTAAACTAAACATAGAATTATTGAAATTGTTTTGAACTCAGAAGGAAGACACAGGAAAGTGTACATTTTAAAGTCCCTGAAGACAAAAACAAAAATGGAATATTGTTGTCTCTAGAATGAATACTTTATGAGCTTCATTTTAGTTTTTCTCCAAACTGTCAAAAGGAAGACTCTTCATCTGTTCATCATATTGATAACATTTGTGATGATATTTCACTTTAAAAAGTATTTTTTATGTTTGTTTTACTGAACTTTGTGGGTTTTTTTGTTTGATAAAAGTTCCTATATGCTTGAATATATTTTTGCAGCTCGTCTGGTTGATGCAGCTCACCTTGGTGGTGGTTGAACTATGATGTCATGCTGTGATGGTGATGTCACATACTGTAGTTTATATGTTTTTTCTTTATTAAATGATCTGATTGAGTTCACAGAAACCTGAACTTTTATTTCAGATTCGATTTATTGTTGTTTACCATTTTTGAAAGTTTTTCTTCTGTCTTTGCTTTTCTACAATTTGTTTTGTGAGTGCTTGTCTGATTTGTCACTCTAATTTAGTTGAATTTGTTTTTCAGTTATGCTGTAGATTCACTGTAACCATGGCAACACAATGTTTTTTTTGCGTTCTTAAACTAAACTCTAGAGATCTAGTAAATATTTGTGTCACAGAGCTTAATCTGCGCACCTGTGGGTCCTGTGAACAGCGCTGTTTAGAAGAGTTTACATTAATAAATTAATATTTATTCTACTTTAAAGACGTGTTTGTTTTACTGAGTGTCCTCTGTCTTGTTCTGGCTCATGGGTCTGCTGCAGCCTTATCCCACCTACTTTTATGGGGGGAAACACTTTCAAATCACCCAAGAACATTTTAGATTAACAAAAACATTCTAATAAACATTCATATGATGAAGAACAGAGTGGATGTGGAATAAGAATTAAGAGTTACAGCTTTTTCTGTAACTAAAGAGGCGAGTTAAAGACAGGAAGTGAATTCATGTTTGGAGATTCTGATGGAAGAGAGTTCCAAAATTGAGAGCAATGTTAAAGAAAGTGTATTCATTTCCATTATTTTATTCAAAAAAATTAAGCTTTCATAGAATGTACATGTAATGTACTTGTACATAAATTGGGGTTCCAGCTCATAAAACCCAAGAAAACAGAATTTTAAGAAAATGAGGAAAATGTGGAGAAATCACAGTTTATCTCTGTTGCAGAAAGATTAAAACAGAGGTTGTGATCAAATCAATCCAAAGAAAGTATTTTTAAAATGATATGTCCTTCTTCAATACTTCAACAGTCTGGAGAGGGATCAGGTCCTGCTAGAAGATAAAACTTGCATCTCCAACCTCAGGATCCTAGATCCAAGGAATCCTAGAGTCCTCCAGAACATTCTGCTAGACTGTTGCATTGATTTTGGATTGAAGAAAGCAGAGTTTACCAACACCAGCGCTGGACATTGCAGCCCAAATAATGACGGACTGTGAAGATTTCACACTAGACCACCGGCAGCTCGGGTTCTGCTCCTCACCAGTCTTCCTCCAAACCATTGGACCTTCATTCCAAAATGAAAAACACATTTCCCTTTGATCAGAAAACAGTAACTTGGACAACTGGCCAACAGTCCGTTCCTTTTCCTCCTTGCCCCAACTGTGGCGTTTCCTTAAATGATTCAGGGTCAGAATGAGAAATCTCATAGTTTTTTCCCATTTCCCAAATGCATCTGAATGTGGTGGCTTTGAAGCTGTTCCTCCACCTCATGGGTTTTATAACCTGGAAAACCAGTTCATGATAAATACTTGAAATCAAACATCACAGAATCTATATGCTATGAAAGTGTTTTCTTTACAAGCCTGAAGGACTTTCCTTTGATACCATGTTTGTCACCCTCAGGAAGCTGATGGAGTTTTCTTTAATTCTCTCAGCTCTACAGAGCTGATGTTGGAATTTTAGGTCACAGCTTTTAGAAGTCTGACTGTGGAGACAACCTGGAAAGTCCAGCACGAGGAGCAGACCCGGAAACCCCAGAGACTGGAGGCTGATGGTGGTGAGGATCTGAGGGAGTTCTCCGGGGCACACCGGAGTGAAGAATGGGGTGGTGTAGGAAGGTGGAGAGACAAACGGGGATGAAACTTAAGCAAAAAGAAGCGGACAGTGATGGGCTGGAAAATGAGAAATTTGTGTGTGTGTGTGTGTGTACTGGTATCCATTAGCTCTGGGAACATGGTTTTGGAAACACAGTCACGGCGTGGGGACCTGAACCGGTATGGGGACAAAAAAAAATGACGTCCCCAAACCGGAAAGGCTGCCAAATGAATGCTGGAGCATGCTAGTATATGCCCCATGTATTTTTTTTAGCTGGCCCACATATCACTATTTTTCCAAAAACTGTGTGTCAGACTTATGCTCTCGATCGCTGCTCTAATGGTAGCCCAGGGTATTGCAGCCACTCCAGTGCTCACACACTACTTCCAAATATGGTCAGTCCCCGCCCACTTTTTTAGGTCCCCATTAAGGATGATATAAATATCGGCCATTTTCATTTTTGTGTAATAGACCACATGGCCAGCTGCAGTTCGACACCTAGCAAAGCGCTGGAAAAATCAAAAGGTGAGCACTTTTAATAAATGTTTTTCATACTTATATTGATATAAAGTCACTATTAAGACAGGTAAAAGTAATGTATAACTAATATTTTATTATAAATCCATGGATTTTATGATTGGACAAAAAATGTTTAGCTAGTTAGCCACTTTAATGTAGACTGGAAGATGCAAAAGGCTGTTTATACAAGTGGCACAACTATTTGAAGGAATTCTATGGCCAGACCAAACACAATGTGAGGGAAAGAATTGTCTTTTTTCTTTTTGAAAGACTGTCTAACGCACAATGATATTTACAAACATGAAAGGGTAAACCTGGCTGCATCCACAAGAGTCCAGAATTATTTCAAACAAGAAAGGGGATTTAAACATCCGTACAGGGCCCGCAGTGACATCAAACACGGGATTTAAACCGGACAGCGTCAGCACGGTGCGCACTGATATCAAGCACGAAAGATGGTTAAGACCGGACACCATTCGCGGGGCGTGCAGTGATATCAAACACGAAAGGGGATAAAGACCGGACAGCATTGACGGGGGGCGCAGTGATATCAAACAGGAAAGTTATTTAAACCTGAAATAATTTGCGCGGCGCGCAGTGACATCAAACACGAAAAGGTATTTAAAGCGGAAATCATTCGCGCAGCTGATCGCTACACAAGGCTTACCAGTGGATTCCGGTGGTCTGCGGCTGCTTGCCCACACAGTACGTTTGTTTTGGAAAGCTCACTGAAGGCCTCTGCGAATTGTCCGTTGTCTGTTTATCACAGGCAGCTGCTCCATTTCCTCATTTATCTCTGAGAGCCGTGCCTGGATCACGGCAGCGATCAACGCAACAGCACCCCGTGGCTATTCTAATATTCTGATTAAAGTAATGATTAATCATAACTTCAGAACCACTGCAAAATAATAGTATGTTATCTATATACGTATACCGGTGTGCAGGTAAAAATTTAGGGATAGAGGTTTATAAAAATAAATAAATAAAAATTAAGGTAATCTCTTTCTCAGTGCCACCATCACATCACAACATGCACTTGTATGCACTGCACCTGGTTTACCATCCGGCATGGACATCACACTTGTTTTCTCCTTTCTTTATCTTTTTTATTATATGTTTACTTTTCTTCTTTCACTGTATCTCGAAACACACACACATTAACACCCTTCAAATATATACACACAGATATGCACGCAACACCAAGACCGGAGTCGTCTATAGTGCTTCATGACATTAAAATTAAGAAGTACAATGCAACCACTTAAAATCATTTCATGGAATGTGCGCGGATTCAGAACTCAGGAAAAAAGAATTAAAATCATCAACCACTTAATAAAACTCAGAGCAGATATCTGCTTCTTACAAGAAACACATGTTACAGAAAAGGAACTCTCAAACATCAAACTGGAACAATTTGAACAAGTCTTCGCTTCCACACATAATAGCAGACAGAGAGGGGTATCAATACTCATCAATAAAAACATACCTTTTACGCATAAATCAACAGTAACAGATCCAGATGGAAGATTTATTAAAATTAATCTCTCCATCAACCAAAATGTCTTCACCTTGGTCAATATTTATGGACCAAATAATGACGAGCCTTCCTTCTTTCATAACTTATTTTCATCAATAGAAGATTCAAAAAATCTAAATATTGCAGGAGATTTTAACACTATCCTTAATTCAAAGCTAGACCGCTCAAATCCACAATCTTATAGAAATTGCCAAACAACTGAAACAATTAAAGAATACATGAAACACTACGGACTTGGCGACAGTTGGAGAATAAGGAACCCTTCAGCTAGAGAATATACTTATTATTCCTCCGTCCACCAGTCTTTTTCTAGAATTGATTTCTTCCTCATCAGTAACTCTCTTTCACAATATGTAACTGAAACTTCAATCCATCCAATTCTAATCATCGACCACGCCCCCATCTCCCTCACACTTACATGTCAGATGCAATCTAAACCCAGCAAGAGATGGTGCTTCAACACATCACTTCTGCAGGATATAGAATTTGATGACCTCATAAAAAAGGAGTGGTTGTTTTTTCTGGAGATGTATGACCTCCCAAACACCTCACCATCGTTATTATGGGAAACAGGCAAAGCTTACATTAGAGGGAAAATAATAGCATATGCAACAAACCGTAAAAAACAACAACAAAGAATAGAAACAGATTTAGAACAAAAGATTAAAGAACTGAGCATATGTTATGTTGCAAACCCATGTGAAGAAACTAAAAACAAACTCGTTAACTTAAAACTACAATATGAAAGCATTATATACAATAAAACACAATTTCTTATACAACAACTTAAATATGAAAATTATGAATACAGTAAGAAAACCGGTAAAATTTTTAGCAAATCAGCTGCAGCGTAAAAAAGAAAAGTCAACTATCTCTCCCATCACTAATTCCTTAGGAGAGGTAACTCAGAACCCACAGGAAATAAATGATGTATTTAAGAACTTCTACAGCCACTTATACAGACAAGACCAGCAGCCCAAACAATCAGAAATAGATGAATTTTTCAAAAACTTAGAGCTCCCCAAATTATCAAAGGAACAAGCAAATATGTTAGACAACCCACTAACTCTTGAAGAACTCCATAAAGTCCAGGAGGAAATGCCAAATAACAAATCTCCAGGACCGGATGGATTTCCCCCAGAGTTTTACAAACACTTCTGGGGAACGTTATCACCACTTTATCACAAAGCCGTTGCTGAAATACATGCCACCTCAGTAATTCCCCCACAAATGAATACTGCAGAATACTGTCATCCCAAAACCCGATAAAGATTCAACTCTCCCATCTAGTTATCGCCCCCTTTCATTAATAAATACAGACTTAAAAATAATTACTAAAGCCTTAGCCACAAGAATAGAAATAGTAACCCCAACGTTAATCCACCCAGACCAAACTGGCTTCATTAAAAATAAAAATATATCAGATAGCACCAGGAGACTTTTTAATTTGATCTATATTGCTCAAAAAAGACAAACAAAATCAATAATTGTGTCCCTAGATGCAGAAAAGGCATTTGATAAATTGAACTGGACTTTTTTATGTAGTACTCTTAAAAAATTTGGATTTGGAAGCTTATTCATCCACTGGATTAAAACGCTGTACACATCCCCTCTGACCACCGTCATCACAAACGGAATTTCTTCACAAAGATACGACAATACGACAAAACCCTCAAATTAAAGGGATTCGAGACACAACATCACAACACAAAATAAGCCTTTATGCCAATGACGTATTACTATATGTCAGGATCCTGGTCGCCTCCCCCACACACCTGGTGTCTATCTCCTCACCTGCTTTCCATTACCTCATCAACCTGGCACCCTCTTATGAACCTCCAGGCCGTTCAGCCGATGTCAGTCCATCTGCTTCATGCGGTAGAGTGTTCTGACCCATGCTTCGTCTCAAGCTTCAGTTCATGTCTTGTTTTTGGAGGAACGTTCATAGACTAACTAATCGTGTTCTTTCATCTTCAAGGAATTCTACGCCTCCACAGTCATCCACTGCAACCAACCCGGACTCCTGTTCACGCCTGTCACTTCCACTTTCCTTCTGGCCAGCGGCTCACCCTCCAACCCAAGCCAAGCAGCCAAACTGTCACAAACCTTCCACCAGGACTGGCACAGAATAAATCACTTCTACAAACCTACTCCTGTCTTTAGCCTGCTATTGGGTCCAGCCCTCCCATAGACCTAACACTATATCTAGAGGATCCAAATAAATCTGTACAAGAGACTTTGAAACCATTAACAATTTTTCAAAAATTTCAAATTATACCATTAATTGGCAAAAATCAATTATACTACCACTTTCAGATGGGGAATGGGACTCTGCAACTCAAAATGACTCTCTGCCACTCAGCACTGGTAATATTAAATACCTGGGTGTCAATGTTTCTTCCAGACTATCAGAATTATTCAAACTAAATTACATCCCTCTACTCAATAAAATAACACAAGATTTAAAACGATGGACCAACCTTCCACTGTCATTAATGGGTCGAATAGCCACAGTCAAAATGAAAATATTGCCACAAATGAACTACTTATTCTCAGTACTTCCAATTACCCCCACCGATAAATGGCTCAGTTCAATTAACTCATTAGTGACAAAGTTCTATTGGACAAACCAGAAGCCCAGGATTAGCCTAGCGACACTGCAAAAACAGAGATCACAGGGAGGCCTAAAAGCCCCTAATTTTTAATATTATTACCTATCGACTCAAATGCAGTATTTAATTAAATGGATCCAAACAGAAAACCACAGTTCATGGAAAAACTTGGAGCAAAACCAATGCAAGGGTATCCCTATTTCTGACTTACCATTTCTTCCAACATCGATAAAGAAGATGCCTCTTTTTGAAAACCCCACAATCAACTCAACTCTGAAAGCCTGGTGGAAGACAATAAAGCTTACAAAATCTTCTTTAACACCAGGCCAATTAACTCCAATCTGGCACAATCCTGACTTTCTGATGTGTAAGAAACCCATTTATTTCCCATCATAGCAACAGAAAGGTATCACTCATCTCCATCATCTCTTCACTAACGGCCATTTTATATCATTTGATTTGTTAGCTCAGAGATTTGAAAGTGAAAAACAACAGTTTCTACATTATCAACAACTAAAATCTGCAATCAAATCCAAAGTAGAGATCAACTGTGACTTATTGGAACCTTCACCATTTATTGAAGAAATTAAAAAAAATGACAAAGGCAAAAAAAACTGGTTTCTAGAATCTACAAACTTATATCCAGTAGCGACACAGAACTAGCCCTCCCAATAACCAAATGGAATAACGATTGAAAAACCCCTCTTAACCCGACCTTTGGACAGACATCTGCAATAATATATTCTCTATGACAAAAAACACAAACCTACAACTAATTCAGTATAAAGTAATACTCAGGGCTCATATCACACAACGGACAATGTTTAAAATGGGTCTAGTTAACACAGATTTCTGCCCCCAGTGCACCCTAGGAAACACAGATGATTATTATCATGCCACATGGTCCTGCCCTCCTGTCTATAGCTTCTGGTCAACAGTGACAGAAAAACTATCTACAATTTTAAGTTGCAGAGTCCCTTTATCTCCATCATTATGTTTAGTGGGTAACTCTCAAGAACTTGACAATCTCCCAATTAAATATAGAAATTCAGTCTTAATTTCTCTAACTATCGCCAAGATACTGGTTTGGGGGCCAGTGGGCTTGGGGGGGCGGTGTGGTGGACGGCCTGGGGGGCTTCTGCCGGCTTTGCCTCTCAGGGTTCTCCCTCTGGGAGGGATGGTGGCCCAGACTGCTGGGGGGGTGGTGCGGGGCAGGCCCTTAACTCCATCCTGCGGGTCTGTCTCCTCCCCTCGGCCTCCTGCTGTCGGGGTGGGGTGGGGCGCGTCCCTCTCCCCGGACTGAGTGGCGGGGAGGATGATTGGGGTGGGGGGTCTCCGGCCCTACCCATTACTGACTCTCGGTGCTGCTGGTATGTATCAGTACGGCTGACCGGTGCCCCCTGTGGCTCCTGAGCTGCTTTCTCGCTCTGCCGTCATGGGCGACGCGGGTGGCCTTTGTCCTGTTACCTGTTGGGGCGGGACGGGTATATGGTTACTGGGGGGGGGTGTCGAACACTTGGGGAGGGCTGCTGCACTGCACCGACCCAACACACCGGCACCAGCGGTGATCCAGCCTGAAATGTGATTGTTATCATGAGCAGCTGTCCAGCTGGTGTGGAAGGTCAACATCACTGCTTGCTGTGGTTCCTTAATTCTGAATCTCTCAGCTCCTGGTCATCTTGGGGTGTTACATCCAACACAACAACATGATGTCATCCACACTACACTACACACACACACACACACACACATCATTGAATAATCAATAACACACAACAACCAACACTACCTACTTGTTTCTTCTCTTTGCACTTTACTGTTTGTGTTTGTTAGTCCTCTTTGACAGAGTTCAAGCTTAACAAAGTTAAATAACAAACTGTTGGGAGGATTGGTGTGGGACACTATCACCTTCACTTTCACTTATGCACGGGGATAACTTTAAAAAAAAAAAAAAAAATTTCAGAGGTAACAACATGCAGCGTAACACCGCGCCGCTTTGCCATAGCATTTTACATTGCTACTGACGTCACTGATTGCTCACGTCACGATTGATTGGTCACGAGTTTGGTCGTAAAGATGACCTAAATTGACAAAAACTAGAGTTTTAGTCATTGTTTATCCATATTTTTGTTGTGTGTTTTGGCTATTTGTTGAGCAATCAGCTCTCTTCTCGGTTGAATCTATGTACATTTTGATGCAGTGACTATTTGCTATTTGTGTGCAAATTAAGTTAATAAAATTTCTGTTTTTATTATTGAAAAGTTTTCAGAAAATGTTGTGAAAACAGTTGGGCTACTTACAGTAGCTGGAGGAGTTGCCCCGGTGTGCCTTGTACAAACAAGTGATTCTAATATCAGTCTATAATACATATGGGTGACAAAAACATTAGAACAGCTTCTTAATAAATTGGAATCAACTAGGCCTACAGAATCCAAATAACCTTTATAGTGATAACATAGATTATGTGTTTTAAGTATTCAGCCAATCTTACTGGTTCAGTGATAAAATGTTTATTTATAATTGTGCATGAGTATAAAATCATGATTGGGTTGTGGTTAATTATATGGTTTAAAACCAGTTCCTTCAATGTGCTACAGTTGAAACCAAATGCTCATTCACAAAAAAAAAAAAAATCTTACTTCCTATAGTTTGCGATGCCTCCAAGAATTACACCAATGAAGGATGCCCTCAAACACGTTAATTCCAAAACGGACAAAACATCTAAACTGGATGTGAAATTCATAAATCCCATCAAAGGTAACATCCATCATTATGAATGGATCTTTATAAAAATGTATGTGTGTCATTTTAAGATGTAAGCACTAGTGTCTGTGCTGTCCTACCAAATTAAAGATTTCATTTAACTACTATTTATTGCTAGGACGGGGTATATTTGCACAAATGCCATTTTGCAAAGGAGAATTTGTGACTGAATATCGAGGAGATTGTATAAGGGGAGCTGTAGCTGACAGAAGAAAAAAGCTTTACCATCCATCTTGTTGGGGATTCTTCTTTTACTTTAAATGGAGAGGAACCATGTGGTGGTGTTTTAAGTTATATTTTAATCTGACACACACTCATCTATATAAAAATAATTTCAAATAAGTTAAAAGCTTTTAACTTCTTTCTCACTACTTTTCTTGCTTTTGTCAAAAGTGTTGATGCTTGTAGAGAAGATGGATCATTTGGGCGGTTGGTGAATGATGAACACAGACACCCCAACTACAAGATGAGAAAAATTGAATGTAAATGGAAAGTCACATCTGTGACATCAAAGAAAGTGAAGAGATCACATATGACTATGGAGGAGACGACTATCCGTGGAGGAAGGTTTGTCACTCAAATAAATAGTAAATTTAAAAATAACTTGAAAAGCTCATGTACATAATTTAAGAGGGTGAAAAAAATTAGGAAAATGTTATCAAAGACAAATGTGATTTATTTTGTTTTTGGAAAAATACAGCCAAACTGGAGATTTATATAAACCAAATTATCTACCAAGACATTATTTTAAAGGGTTAACTACAAATAATGTGAGAGGTGTGCATTAATGCTTAGGTACAGTAAGAGATCCTCATGAAGCAGTTGATGGTCTTATTGAGAATGTTTGTCTTTATCTTGTCTTTCAAAAAGAGCCAGATCAAAGTGTAGTTTAGTCTTAACAGTAGTTGTTAATCTTTTTACAGATACTTCCCAGTATGGAAGATGTAAAGCTTAAAGGAGGCTCCCATAGTTCTCCCATTACAGCAGAAGATGTGGTTGCAGCCAGCAGTCAAGCAGAAGTATGTTCATGCTTGTTAATTTTCTGAAACTGCTGGTTTCATTCTCTTGAAGAAGGTGAAAAAGTGGATTTTAATTATTTTGATGTATCGTACTGTCACTAAAGGCACACTTTGAGTCTAAAGTCTACAATCCTCTGACATGTTTGTTGCATCCTTTTAAGGCTTCAGTGTCTTGCATGTTCCTTAGCAATGGAACCAAATTCATTGAGTGTGCAGATGTCCCCTGAACTTCCACCTTTTCACACCTGTGGAAAAAGGAGTGCAGCATAGATTGCTGGCTGCAGCTCCAAAAATCTTTCCACCATCTCATGAGCATTTCTCCATCTCATTGTTATGTGGGTTTTCAGCTTCTCCTGCAGTGTGTGACTCACAATGAGGATTTGGTGGGAAAACCCAGTAATTTGCGTTATCCTCCAAGAAATTCTGTCAGTGTGAAACTTTAACGCTTGCTGGACAGCAAGGTTTAAAGTATGTGTAAAAAAAACTGATGTGCATCAAGTTCTCAAGCTGCACAAAAGCCAGCATGTTTGCATTATCTGTAGCTATCCTTGAATCATGTCTGATTATGATTCCATGTTTCTGATTTATCAGATTCCATTCATCTGCTACAGTGTGGTACACACATTAATGACTTTTGTGCATGATGCGTGTTTGTTGGAAACACAACTTTAGCTGTTGTGGGAATGTGACAAAAGAGTAAGTTGTTCGAGAAGTCCAGCAATCACATGAAAGTGCTACTCTATGAATTTTTTGCGTAACCAGTTGTCGGCAAGGGAAAAATGTGATTTTGATATGATGCAGTTTTAAAGGAAGCCGTCATGGATTATTTAAAGCTAATCAAAACCTCAGGATTTGTTTTATTTTTACTAAAATTACACAACATTGTTGGATATTTACGATGTCCCCGCAATGCACTTTTGCTGATTGTGTAAATCTAGTATTTGGATTGAGTGATGGAAGGGATGAAGCCAAGATATGAGGTCCCCATGAGGGGACAGGTGCAAATGTGTGAAGTGCCGTACTTAAAGAGTCCTAATTGTGTAAACACTGAGAACAAATTGAATTATTAGAGATGTTTGTTTTTTATTTATTGACTTATAGATAATCTTGATCAAATACATATTTTTAAATGTTTGTTGTTGACATCTTTCTTGCAGATACTTCCCAGTCAAGAGGATATTGTGCTTCCTGGACACTCCCATGCTTCTCCCTTTGCAGAAGAAGTGGTTGAGCGTTTATGTGCACCCAGCAATCAAGCAGAGGTATGTTCTATCTCAGTACTTTTCTGAAACTGTTTGTTACTTAATCTTCAAAAGAGGAGAAAGAGTGGAGTTGTTTTTTTTTATTTATCTCATTGTCATTAAAGGCAGATTTTGAACCTTGATTCATTTTTAAAAGCATAATTCATGGATTACTCAAAACTAGTTAGGACCTCGGCATTGGTTTTAATTTAGCTGAAATTACACAACATTGTTGGATATTTATGATGTCCCCACAATGCACTTTTGCTGATTGTGTAAATCTAGTATTTGGATTGAGTGATGGAATGGAGGAAGCCAAGATATGAGGTCCCCCTGAGGGGACAGGTGCAAATGTGTGAAGTGCCATACTGAATGAGTTCTATTTGTGTAAACACTAAGAACAAATTGGATTGTTAGAGATGTTTGTTTTTTGTTTGTTGTCCTAAAGATGATCTTGATCAAATACATATTTTTAAATGTTTGTTGTTGACATCTTTCTTGCAGACACTTCCCAGTCAAGATTATATTGTGCTTCCTAGACACTCCCATGCTTCTCCCTTTGCAGAAGAAGTGGTTGAGCCTTTATGTGCGTCCAGCAATCAAGCAGAGGTATGTTCTAATCAATTCAAACTTATTTTAGAAAAAGCGCTTCTTTTACATTTTGCAACCCGAAGAGCTGTACTTAAAAAAACAAAAACATTCACAACAGAAACCCAACCTAACCCACCCTTCATCCTCTCCCTCCCTCCCTTCCCATCTCTCACATAATGAATATCCAAGCATACTGAAAAATAACTTCTTAATGAAAACTATAGAATAAACTCCATGCTTGGCTCTGCTGTGAGGAAACAATTCAGGGGAATCCGTCATACGAATAGCAGGTCAGTCACAGGAACATCGGCACAGTGCCCACCTCAACCGGGACAGCAATGGGGTCCACTTCACAGTCAAGAGGTTGCAATGCAAAACTCCAGCCACCCCAGCAATTGCGACACTTGCGGCAACGACCCTAGGCCAAGCTAGCAAACCTTGGAGCAAAAGGTCCCCACAGGAAACACTGGGGTGAAAACCATATTCGGAGGTTAAAATTAAATATATATTTTTTATTGTAAAAGGAGGTGAAAGAGTAGAGTTATATTTTTGATTTACCTCGTCATTAAAGGTAGATTTTGAAGCTTACATGATCCATTTTTAAAAGCATACTTAATGGATTATTATTATTACCTATAGCCCTGTACCTCATTGCCAGTAAGTGCAGACTTATGCTGCATTCACACCGGATGAGGTCGACGAGTCAATTTCACATCTGCTGCCTTTCTTTTGACGCCCCTCAAAATTACAGCTCGTAACTATAACTCCTCGATGCCCCTGTCGCGAACCATCTACCAAAGTTTTTCTGGATTTCATAATTTGCCTCATCATGGATAACATGGATGATGTTAAGCAAAAAGTAAGGGTTTATATGTTTTGGAGAGCTTTACAGAGGCACCAGCAACTGTGTACTTCAATCGTGATGCTTTAGCTGCTTCTGGGGGTAGTTTTAAAATAACATTTAAAAAAATAAAACTAGGTCATCTTTTTGTTATTGTCTTGATGAAAATAGAAAAATATCAGTAACCCCTGGAGCTTGAGGGATTGCACGCACTCCAACGGCACCCACAACTGCTCTTTCTGCTGGGCAGCCAGCCACCAACACGCAAGCACAGTGAACTCCACTGTCCATGGATGGCAGCCTGGGCAGGAGACCTCACTAATTTTAACAGGCGCTTGGGCAGCAGAGCTCACTAAGCTGTCCACCTGGCTGGCTAGCGTAGTGGTTGCTCCAGCTTCATGGTCTCTGAGATGGTCTGTTGGTGTGTCCAAGGTGTATTCCTCCTTAAGGCAAGAGTAACCAGAACAGTGTCCATCAACCCCGCTGCCAAGTAGGTTGAGAAAATGGTTGGAATTTTGGTATTGGTTTAATTTAGCAATAAATACTTATCATTGTTGGACATTTATGATGTTCCGACGATGAGTTTTCTGGTTGTGTAAATCTACTGTTTGGAGATATGGAACTAGAAAACACAAGATCCCCATTAAAGAACAAAAATAAATGTGTAAAGTGTCCCCTGTAAGCACATTTGTATTTGTGTGAATGCTAATCAAAAATATTATCTTTCAGAAATGTTTATCTTTTCTTTTTCTTCTAAAGATGGTCAACATCAAAGAGTTTTTTTTAGTGTTAATGTTGGGTGTTTTCATCCCACAGATACTTTTAAGTATGGAGGATATGCAGCTGGCAAGATGCTCCCATTCACCTCCCATAGGAGCAGAATTACCTGAACCTCCACGTGCAGACAGTAGTCAAGCAAAAGTAAGTTGATGTATGTTCTTATTTGACACTTGGTCAAATAAGGTCATATTTGTAAATTTCTGTGTGGTGTTTTTACACAGATTTGTTTGGAAAGTGAAAATGTTAGAATACCCAGACTGAGAAGAACAAAAAGTATCATAGTAAGTTGTCAATTGGATTTATTTTAACATTTATCAAATTGGTTTTGCAGACATGTCTTTTTTTTTATTTTTATAGATGAAAAATGGTTTTCAAGAGTCTGATCTCTATGATTCTACATCTGCTAGTGATGAGGAGTATGTTCCAGACACCACTTCCACATCTGATGATAGTGATAACAGCCTTAAAGTCCAAACATCAAAACAGATCAGTTGTCTGACTCTACAGGAAGATGTAGATGCTGTAGATTTCTCAGTTTGAGAAAGCACAGTACCTGACTTTGAGTCTGTGGAAAAGAACACACAAGAACACACATGTGGCTCAAGTACAAGTAATGATGTGATCGTTCCCCCTGCACAAAAGAGACATGGGAAAAGAATATACGACAAAAAACAACACTGTTTATACTGCAGTAAACCCTACTCAAAGATTGCAAGACATCTGGAAAGTGCACACAAATACAAACTTGAGGTGGCCAAAGCTACCAGCTTCCAAAAGAATTCAAGAGAGAGAAAACGACTTCTAAATTATATTCAAAACAAGGGAAACTTTGCTCATAATGCATTTGTTTTTCAATCAGGAAAAAGAGAACTCATTCCATTTAAACGTCCACCAAAACAACTGCAGGGCAGTGATTTCATGCACTGTGCGTACTGCAAAGGACTCTTTAATAGAAAAATTCTTTGAGGACATTTGCAAAATTGCCCCCTGAAAATAGACCCCAGAACCACCAAACCAGGACAAACCCGAATTCAGTCCCTTTGTACCTACACAACATCTATACCTTCTAACATCACAAAACAGCTGTGGAGAGTGATCAGCTCCATGAACCCTGGCCAATTACAGATATAATCAGAACAGATCGTGTCATCATTTAGCTTGGGGAGCATCTTTTAAACAAAGGTGGGATGTCAGCGAAGAACCAGCAGCATGTACGTGAGAAACTGAGAGAGCTAGCAAGACTTGTTGTCAGTGCCAGAAAGATGAGCAAACTAAAACAAACAATGGGTTTCATTGATCCTAGGAATTATTTGGAGAGGATCAAAGCTGTGAAGGAGACTTGTGGCTTTGGCGAAGACAGCAACACATTTAAGATTCCTTCACTTGCAAACAAACTTGGCCATTCACTTGTCAAAGTCAGTAAGCTTTTGAAAGCTCAGGGACTGATTGATGGTGATGCAGCCCTTGTGAAGAGAGCAAATGACTTTCAGGAGGTTCATAATGAAAAGTGGAACGCAATGGTGTCTGGAACAGGACTAAGAAACATTTCTGAGGCAAAATGGAATTTACCAACACTGATGCCATTCACCAGAGATGTCCAGAAACTACACCAGTTTCTGAAGTTACAGCAAGACAAATACACCAAAGGACTGTCTCAATCTCCGTCTACACTGGAGTGGATACATTTAACGAAGATCTGCTTAGCACAAGTAATCTTGTTCAATCGACGGAGGGAAAGAGAAGTGGCAATATGCCTTTGACTGCATTTTTATAAAGGGATGTTTCTGACCCCCACACAGATTTAGATTGGGCACTATCTGAAGCTGAAAAGAAACTTTGTAGACACTTCAAAAAGAATTATCATAAGGGGAAAGCGAGGCCGGCCAGTTCCCATTCTTTTGACCCCACACATGTTGCATTCTTTGGAAATTCTTGTGAAGCACAGAGAGGCTTGTGGGGTTCTGAAGGACAATACTTACATGTTTGCAAGACCAGCCACAATGACCCACTTCCGTGGTTCAGACTGCATGCATGTTTTTGCTAATGCCTGTGATGCTGAGTGTCCTCAGGCACTTACGTCAACCAAGCTACGAAAGCATGCAGCCACACTTTCAACTGTCCTGAACATGACAGAGTCCGAGATGGATCAGTTGGCAAATTTTCTTGGTCATGATATCAGAATTCATCGAGAATTCTATCGTCTACCTAACAAGACATTGCAACTTGCCAAGATCAGCAAACCTTTGATTGCACTTGAAGAGGGAAAAGTGGAAAAATTCCAGGGCATGAACTTGGATCAAATTACTGTGGATCCAGATGGTGATTACTTTAATTCCCCTTGAGGATTACTAATGCATTTTTTAAGTGATTTAACTATAAACATTGACACATTTAATTTGGCTTTGTCTCCCATATCTTATAATGTATTTGAGCCTTTACTTAATGAATTTTACAGAAAGGTTGATTGAACATGAGGCAAAAGAAATGGCAGAATTTTCTGTTCATTGTAAGTATGCTAAAGGTTATTCATATTCTGTATTTAGGAATATGTTTTTAAGTCAGTTGTTTAAAAATCTGTGATAATTATATGCTTTACATTTTAGCATGTTTTATTAAAACGTTATGACTTTTTGTCCTTTGCATCACCAGCAGAGGAGACTGTTCCCTTAAACATGGAGAGTTAAAATGCACAAACAACTAGGAGTACAAAACCCCAATCATCAGAGGATGGAGAGTTTTCTGGCCTCTGTTTTATTAAACCTTCTTCTGAAAGTGAGTTCTTAAGTACCAGAAATTTTAAATCTATCCCAAAAAATTGCTGCTAACTTGAAGAAGAACAATTTTCCTGATTAGCGACCCTGTTATTGCTATTTATGGCTGAATCCACCAATAACATATGACCAACATTTTGTATCTTTTTATAAGAACAGAGACAAAAAACAATATGTATAGTAAATGTAATACTTATGAGGTTAGAACTCTTAAAATAAGAACTGTTTCCAGGAAGGGCCATGAGACCTACTAAAAATGTTCATTTTTTTCACAGCACCATCAGCAGAAGCTATTCCATCTGGTGATGAGGATGAGGTGTTTCCAACACACAAGCAATGCAAATCAAAGTCAGCAGATAATGGAGAGTCTTCTGGAACTTGTTCTGCTTTATCTTCTCAAAAAGATGACTGAATTTTTTTTTTTTGTTTTTTCTTAAATTATTAATCTTTTATATTTAATAAAGAGGGTTGTGATTAGGTAGAACAGTCGTTCCGCAGCTGGAGGATTATGGGCTCGTTTTATATCTGCTCCAGCTACATGTTAATGTATCTTTGGACAAGACTTTAAATCCATGAGTTGTCCTTGATGGGTTAGGTAGAGCGACATGGTTACTTCCCCACCAGTGTGTGCTGGTGTGCGCAGATGGCTAGATGAAAAAAACGGTACTGTAAATTACTTTGAATTACAGTTGTAAAATAGTGCAATATAACTTCAGAACATTGACTATTTAAGTAGAAGTAAAATTTTATTTCTTATGAATCAATCACTGCATTATGAAGTGGCTAGTCTCAGACGTGCTTACAATTTAGATTCTTTGATTTAGTGCCATCAATTGATTAAAAACTTAATGACATTAATCACACTTTTGGGTTGTGATTAATCAAAAGGTTTTACAAGTTAAATTTTATAAGACAATATTCAGCTTTCGTACAAAAAAACTGCAGGATTACTCCAAGGAAACAAAGATGCTGATATACAGCCATTAAAAAAATAGTGTGCTTCTGGATTTTAAAATGTCCGGGTGAATACTCTATTCTGACTGGCTGCTAGGTGTTCCAGAAGAAATTCCAATTATAATGTTCTATATGTGCAGGCTACTTCAAATAAAACGTTTCCTTCATTGATATGGACAAAAATAAGCAGTAAGAAGTGAACCTTCTGTTTTAACTGATGCTTTATTTTATCGTAACGATCTAAATATGCAAATATATGTATGTATATATGTATATATATGTCCATTAACACATTAATGTTGACGGCTCTTATATTTCTATATATATGCATACATACATACATACATACATAGATACACTGTTGCTGTCAACTTTAATGCATTAACGCACACATTTAAATTTAAAAAATAATGCGTTAATATTCTTTAGCGCAAATTAAACACATATCAGATGCAACAGTCTTCCACTTTGCTATGTGCTGTTCAGGTGTCCACCTCGTACGTCAATTTCTGAAGATACACAATTCATTGGCCACTATCCAGCTTCTAACATGGTCACTTACCAAAGAAATAACTATTCAGTTGTTTTTTATTACTTTGTTCTTGTTATTGTCTAACAAAAAGCGGACTATTTGATTGGTTGTCATGCCTGGTAACACGACAAAGCAATATATATGCCAATCATCATGATTGGTCCAATAAAGCATCAGTTCAGAGAGAAAGTTTATATCTTACCACTTGTTTTTGTCCAGATGATCAAGCAAAAGGTTTGTTTTAAAGTAGTCTGCTCAGTGATATCGAACATTTGGGCTTGAATTTGACTGGAATTTCTTAATTTAGATGCACATGAACACCCAGAAGCCTATAAGATTTGAGTATTCACCCAGACCATTTAAAGTAAAGTAACACAATGCTTATTTCTTATGGCTGTATGTTAGCATCTGTGCATTCTTGGAGTAATACTGCAGACTAAAAAGTCTTTACAGTTCTTTACAGTTCTGAATGTGTGTCTGTGTTTTTCTTCCACAAGATAGGTAAACTCTTACGAAAGTGTGTACTTTCATCTCTTTTTTTTTTTGTAGTTTCTGACATTTGTGGTTTCTAAAAATGTTTTTTGTACCTTCGGGCTTTACTTTTTAGGATTTTGCTAATCATTTGTCTTCATTTACTTGGGAAAGACTATTCTTTTTTGTTGTGAAATTTTTTGTTTATAATCGCATTGTGGCTTTCAAAAAAAGTGTTTACTAGTAGCCAACTACTGTACAGAAGATATCTGCTGGTTCTGAATCTTCTATAAAGGTTAGGCTGTTTAACTCCTTAAATTTGATTTAGAAGTTTGGAAAACTAAAGCAGTTGTTTAATTTAATTCAGCTTATTGTTTATTTTGCTTATAAGCTGTCGTTAAAAATTAATGTTACAGCACTGGGATTAAAATGTTCTGAGCATTTCAAAGGAGTTTGATTCTATGGCTCTTTTTATTAAATACATGTCCCAAAGAAGAAAATGTATGCAACAAGGTAGCTTTTTTTATGCTTTGTAGAATAAGAACAGCGCACAAAATATAAAAGCTATTTAGTTAATGAAGTTTCAATTCATCACAAACCTATGCAAGTTCTTTTTGGTTTTTGCCCTAAATTGTGACTTTTCACTTGAGCCAAAGTTATATTATATTATTAAAAAATAATATTGTGCAAATGTCTCCTCATATAAATCATATAGTCCAACTATCTAACCAAATACTATTAGGTACCCAGATGTCAAATAAAGAATGTGTGAAATATGCAAATTAATTCAAATTAAGGTCCCCCTAAAACACACTTAACAGTTATTACGGAAGTCCTCAGAGAGCATGTTAGGACATATGAAACCAGAAAGATAAGAATACTTAGAATTTGAAATTGTGTTTAAGCTTACTGTATAAAAGTACATTTCAATGATTTTTTTCAGACACCTAGGCCTTTGAGAAAGGGTAGTCCCAGAAGTTATGAATAAAAAATTGGTCCTCGGAAAACATGAAAACCAGAGGGATCATGTGAGAGTTATGTTAAATATAACGATGGATGGCTTTTAAGAGGAGCCGTTAAATGAACATACAGTGAAATTTAGATATACATAAATGTAAAACATTGTATCGTTCTACCTACCTTTCTCTGTCTCTCTTTCTGTCTGTCTAAATGTTTTCGGTCTGTCTCTCTATCTATCCATCCATCAATCTATCCTCATCCATCTGTCTGTTTCTCTTTTCCTTTGTCTCTATCTGTCTGTGAGTCCGTCTGTCCATCCATCCACCCAATTATAATTTGGGTGGATGGATGTATTATGATTTAATCTGGGTCTTCTCCTGCCTCCCATTCTTCCAGAGATGACCAGGTTGTCTCTTATGCTCCTCGCCTGTAGATCCAGAAGGGTTTCCTTGATGGAGCGGTTCTCCTCACAGAGACGAGCAGTGCTGCTGCAGCAGTTGTTTCAAATATAATAATCTGTTTGTCTGTCCTACAAATACAACAGAACCCGTATTTAGCATAGCAAGGGGCACTGAAATGGAAGTCTCACAAACAATAAGGCCACTTAAGTCAGAGGCAGACCTAAAGACAATTTTGGTATGAATACTTTTGTGCTCCAAGAACTAAGCTCAACCTTAATATCGCCCTTAACCATGATTCTCAATCAGTCCATCTCTGAATCAACATTTCCAGACACATGGAAGTCATCAGCAGTGATTCCAATCCACAAAAATGGAGACGCTTTGAAGTTTTTAGGTTGAAAAATAGCCTTCGGGCTAACTCTGGTACATTCCAGCAATGCTTTTAATGTGCACTGTCTCTGTGAAATAAACTAAAATCTTTTTTAAAAGAAAGTGACATTTTTTATCTCAAGAACCGATCAGGTTTTTGCAAAATGTATAGTCAGTTTGAATTCATGAAGTCAATTATCCAAGTCTTTTTGAACCAGCGTGTCACGGTACATTTGTGTGTAGGGAGCGATGGTCAGGTGTGCCGTGGGAAATTATTCAATTTCACCTAACTAGTCTGAAAGATCTTTACCATTTGCCACCGCCGGCCTGGCTGACCTGTGCCCCAACCCAAATTGTGAAGCGAGCCACAACGCCCCACGCCTGACCCTCCCACTCTTTCTCTTTCTGTAAAGCTGGTCTGAGCTGTGTGTGAGAAAGTGATGTAAAAAGCATTATTTTTTTCAAAATGGTGTATTTTCTGTTGGTTTTATCTCCATAGCAACCATTTACAGAATGTTTACAGAATATGGACTGAAAACCACAATGTAAAATGGGAAACACCTATGGAAGTGATAGAGAATGAGATAGCAAAGATCCTGTGGGACTTCCAGATACAGATGGACAAGATGGTTATGGTGAACCAACCAGACATTGTAGTGGTGGATAAAGAACAAAGGAAAGCCAGAGGCCTGGGAGATTGAGAAACCTGCGCCGTACCTTATCTGCTTCTGGCGCTTTTCTGGACTGAGATGTCTGAGGTCTTTCTAGGGATCTGCTGTAGCTACTCCTCCAGTTTGGGGGTTACAGCCCCGAGTGCTCCTATTACCACGGACACCACGGTCACCTTCACCTACCAAACTTTCTCCAGTTGTCCTCAGAGTCCTTATGCGAGTGCATTATATATATATATATATAAACTGTTTGTGATTCACATGTTAAATTTGTTTTTTCACTCTCACAATCCCTCTGCATTTATCCAGACTTGGGACCGGCAGAAGAGGACACTAGATTGTGTCCCGTTGTGGTTGCATTACGCGCCTCTGCAGGTTTGGAGGTCTTGTGTCCACATACATGGACCTCATATTTTGGGTAACCGTTTATTACGAAAGTAGTTTATTCTGCTTAACTGGGCCCTGTGACTGCGAGGGTTAATTTAAATATTAACTCTGGCCAGAAGAGGGTAATGACAGCATGATCTACTAAGCTAAGGGGTAAACGGAAAAAAAGAAAAAAACATTACAATTACAATAATATATTATATGTGATAATATGATCAATTTTATTTAATGTGAGAGGTGGAAAAAATGACATTTTACACGTTATGTTATGATGTTTTTATATTTAAATGTGTATATTGAAGAAAGTAAGTCTAAATAAATTAAGATTCTTGTGTGTGTCATAATAATTCAGCATTAGCCAGTATGAAAGTTTAGTGTTAGAAGTGATAAACTTGGTAAATATTGTATCCTTAAAGAAGAGGGTTTTTCATAGTTTGAACTTTGTAGACATTTTTATGATTGTGTGAATGAATGATAGGATAGTTTCTCACAGCATAGAAGATTAGTTCACATAGGGAGTATGCTGCTTTGAAACAAAAATGTGTACAGGCGGGAGTGGACAGAGAGCTGATAAGGAGTTCTTGAGGAGCTGATGCACCTGCGACAGAGTGGGAAAAGGCCAACGGTGGGTGAGAGGGTGTCTCCATTCTGTCTGCACAAAGAGCATCCGCTAGATGATTTCCTAGGGACAGCTGGAGACCCAAGGCGCATGTATTAGATATTTTGGTGTCAGGAAAACCTCAAAATCGTTCCAGACCTCGATTTCACGCTGATGATGGTAAAGGTTGGTATTTAACAATAGCAAATGTCTCATCTTTGTGAAGCTGATCTGGTTTCTTCTGTCAGTAATGATCTGTCCTGCAGGTTGTTCTCAGGTGTCTGTACAAGTTGATTGTTGAGCCAGTTTATGGGGTCAAATTTAAAGTGAATGAAAAATCAGACTGCAAATTTGAAAAAAAAAAATTTGAAAACAAGACTTTGTAAGTTTGAACTTCTTTTTGAAAATTTGAAAACATCTTTAAACTCTAAAGTAAAATTGTAAACTTGAAGGAATTTTTGAAAATAAAATAGTAAATTAAAAAAAAAGTTGCAAACTCAAAAAGAAATATCGAAAATTTGAACTTGAATAAAAAGAAATATTTAAACCTAAAACTGTTATAAAATAAAATACTTGTATTTCCAAATTTTTTATTTTTCGTTTTTCCCCTCTTTCCTTTCAGTTTAATTCACTTTTCAAGTTTTCGCTGCCGAGCTGATCCTATTTTTACTTGGAGTTGGGGCTTGAGCTCATTGGCTACTTGGACATTTCCCATGGGGTGACAGACAGGACTTCTCACCACACTTTGGGAGATCATTTCTATCATACTGTTTTCCCTCATTATGCCGGCTTGTTCATTATCACACACAGGAGAGGCATGCGAGTTCCTTGCCCTGCTGTTTAATGTGATATTCTTTTCTTTAAACTTCACATCACATCAGCACCGTAGAACTAGCAGACAAAAAAGTATCTGTTTCATTTGTAACTATTTATTGTCCTCCTGGCCTGCACTCTGAATTTTTAACAGAGTTTGCAGAATTTCTATCAACTTTTGTTTTAGATTCTGATAAAATAATAATAGTAGGGGATTTTAATATTCATGTTGATGGCTCTAGGGACTGTCTAGAACATGCTTTCTCAGCTTTACTAGATAATGTTGGTTTCACACAAAATGTAAAGGAACCCACTCACTGTCACAAGCACACCCTGGATCTTGTTTAAACTCATGGTATAGAGATCAGCCAGCTGAGTGTGCTCCCTCATAACCCCATACTCTCAGATCACTTTTTAATCACATTTCAGTTTCTTCTAGAGAATTCCACTGCTCCAATAAATAAAGAACAGCTCAGGAGAACATTGACTCACCTCTCTGTGTCTGAATTTAAACTTACAGTCCAACCAATATTTAGTAATATGTATACAGCTCCCTAGTTTCAGCTAGTTTCAGTCCCAGAAAAAATGATCAGTTGTTGATGACTCCATGGAGGCCCTCAGGAGAACACTTGATGTTGTTGCTCCTTTGAAGCCAAAACTATTTAGACAAAACCGAGTATCACTGTGGTACAATGCTGAAACACGCTCCCTTAAACAAGTAACCCATAAGTTAGAAAGAGAATGGCGCCGATCCAGCTCAGAGCAGTCTCTGAATAGCTGGAAATATAGCCTTTTAAATTATAAAAAATCTCTGCGTAAAGTCAGAACCCAATACTATTCAGCTTTAATAGCACAGAATGGAAATAATCCTAAATTTCTTTTTAGTACTATAGCCAGACTGACTAGCAGTCACAGCTCAGTGGAACCACATATTCCTGCTACTCTCAGCTCTGAGGAATTTCTTTCATTCTTTGAGTGTAAAATCCTAAATATTAGATACAAGCTGAAGAAAAGTTATCCCTACTATACAGCCCTACTATTACATGTTGTCCCTCTTTCCCACTCCCCTACTAGGGAGCGGGAGAAATTTCTGATGCCAGGTGGATCATCTGTGCTCCTGTCTTTGGTCGTGACCTTGCCATTGGCTCTTCCTGCTCCTGTCTTTGGCCATGACCTCGCCTTGCTTGTGCTCCTGTCTTTGGCCATGGCCTCGCCTTTGGCTCTTTCCGCTCCTGTCTTTGGCTGTGACCTCACCCCGGCTGTGCTCCTGTCTTTGGCCGTGACCTCACCACGCCTGTGCTCCTGTCCTTGGCCGTGACCTCACCTCGCCTGTGCTCCTGTCTTTGGCCGTGACCTCACCTCGCCTGTGCTCCTGTCTTTGGCCGTGACCTCACCTCGCCTGCTCTCCTGTCTTTGGCCGTGATCTCACCTCACCTGTGCTCCTGTCTTTGGCCGTGATCTCACCTCACCTGTGTTCCTGTCTTTGGCCGTGACCTCTCCTCACCTGTGCTCCTGTCCTTGGCTGTGACCTCACCTTTGGCTCCTTCCGCTCCTGTCTTTGGCCGTGACCTCGCCTTGGCTCCTCCAGCAACTCCAGCAGTTTCCACAACTCCTACTGGATGAAGCCCAACTGATAGACTATTCAAACATGTCTTTGTTTATTGAATACTTAGCTGTTATCTTAACTTGTAGCTGTTTATCTAGACATGTTTGTTTATTAGACATATACTTGTTATTCAACCATGTAGTTATAGAATTAATTAAGCTGTTTTATAACCAGCTATTGTTTACTTTTACATGTTTAATAATTATTTTTGCTTCTTGCAATATATTTATAATCAGCCCAATGAGACAGCTATGGATGTAATATTGGGCTATATAAATAAAATTGAACTGAAAAGTCAAATTTATGTACACAAATGTTGGTTCCCAATAAAAGCTTCCAGCAGGTAAGGTGTGATATGAAAAAGATTTTTTATTTATTCATTTGAAACAAAACAGCACAAATATACATCAGCCAAAAATTGTCTGGGTTCTTATTGAAATGGTGTTAGAGGTCCATTTAAAAAGTTGTAGTAGACTGGTTGGAATGGCATCTAACACTCATTGCAAATTCTTGGGGTGGAATAGGAGTCCCAAACTTTGATAGAAAGTCCTCATACGTCAGAAGATTTCCATGAGGATTGAAAAGTTTTGTATTATCAGAACAATATCATTTTCATACCATCTAGAAAAAAATAGATTTAATCTGGCACTGCACATTACTGTTATTCCAATTAAAACAAGATGTTGGAGAAAAATGGTGTTTGTAAATTAGTTTCCAAGCCAGCAGGGCTTGCTTATAAAAGTTGGAAAGTTTTCTGGGTAATTTTTAGACTTTTTAATTACATTTGAGCAAAAACTTAATTCCTTCCATTGTGTCAAATATTTAGTTGTTAAATGTCTTCCAAACATTGTCTTCTTCTACCTCATTTCAGGTATAACCCGTGACTCAAATTAGGCAGATAAAAAAATTGATATATAAAATAAGTTCCTAAATTTCATCTAAAAGCTAAAATTTCATTTAAAGCTTTCATTTAAAGGTAGGTCTTGAGCCTTCCTTTAAAAACATGAGCAGTCCCTGAGGCTCTCTGCGTGACATGAGCCTGAGTGTCCATGATCTGAATGAGGCCACGCCATATGCTTTGATTCTGACTTTTGAAATAACCAAAAGACCTGCACCAGAGGACTTCAGGGTCTCCGAGATATATGATAGACAAGACATTAAAACATTTATAAACCAGAAAAAGAACCCTTTTAACACCAACAAATCAATTCAGAATCGCACAGGAAGTCAATGCAGCGATTTTTGTTATTATTTATTTATTATCGTCAGCTAATAAAGGAGAACTTCCAGAATACATTTTAGGAAGATCTAAGTGAGTTTACTCAGAACAGTCAACGCGTATGCTGATCTTGGGGCCTGTTCAAAGTCAATGGTACCTTAAGAATACGCTTTATTTCCAGGACCATCTTAGTCCTCTTAGTCCGCTCTGACCGCATGGCACCGCTCGGAGACCGTCCCATTGCCTATACAGTACAAGTGGTCTGCGGCGATGTCGGCTACCCACCAATCCGTTTATAAGCATGGACCAAGGCCCAATCCAAAGCCCTACCACCAATGTTGGGGGTCAAACATGACAAAGTAACAAATTTAAGTTCAAATTTCTTTAACTACTTACAGTTACTGGACTATAGAAACCCTCGTTACTTCGTTACTTAGGCTTTGTAGGCTCTGACATTTTCTCTCTGTTAGATAAAACAAAAACGCAGATCAATTTAAAACAAAACGTAGTAACTGGCGCATACGTGCACGCATGTGCTCACAGAGTTGGGGATCAATCAAAGTACAGACATGCTAAAGCCAATCTTTGGTATGAAAGACAAAAGTCCACTTCTTCCTGTGACTTGGAGATGATTTTTTCCTTTATTAATTCACCCTTCCTTTCTTTTTCCTCTAAGCTGCACGCGACTGATCAATATGAGTTTGCGTTTGCACTCCGCAGGGACAGGTGGGGAGTGGGGTGCATAGTTTGGTAGACTTGCAGCCGTGCAGAACAGCACACATTGGCAGATGTAGAAAGAGAGAGAGAGAGAGAGAGACTGGTACATTGGGTGCAACTCATTGTAATGGAATATGTAAAGTTGGCCAGATTGTATGGAGGTTCAGAAGAGACAATATTAAACAAACAATGTGGCAAAACCCCATTTATACACAAATCTCATGTCAGACCCTATATGTCTCCCAGATTTGTGTGTAAGTGATGTGTTTAAATGCTGCTACAATGCTGGGGCATCAGAGTATTCTTATCTGCTGCTTTGAACTTAGATTGAGAAAAATATCTGGTAAAACTATACATTTTCCCACTTTTTAAACAGATATGCCAGCTAATTAATACAAAAAAGTCTAAAGAGGCATTTTTAAAACACTTGTCCCTTTAAAAATATAAATATTTTCCAGAACTGAACATTTCTTTTCTGCAGCCCGTCCCCCTAAGTGTTCCCCTCCCCTAAGCAGGTAACTCTCCCAGCAGGGGGACCTCCCTGCTCTGGTCTGGTCTCTCCACAGAGGTTCTCCGCAGCGAATGTGAACCCACAGAGTGGAGATGGTTGATCAGCCCACCGGCCCGCTCCAATCTGCTACTTTTTACTATGGTCCAGCAGGCAGCAGCACCTGCTGTCCCTGCGACTGATGACCACTCTCAGGAAAAAAGCCTGTGTCTTAGGCGCTGCCGTCCCGCTTCGCTACCTGAGTGTCTACCTGGCCTCTCTGTCTGTAGAGCTCATCGACTCATCACATGCTTCGTGGCAGAAGTGGAGCCTCCCTACAGCAGAGCAGGATGCACGAGTTCCTTCCACACCCAGGTAGTGAAGCAAGACAGCAAGAGTTTCTCCCTAAAGACACACTGCACACTGCAGCCAGGGAGAATTGGCGAGTCCCACTTCAGAGCCAGACAAGCACCAATCCTCCATGAGGAAGTAGGCTGCACCATGGAGTTCTGGCGGACAAGGACGGAGAAGAAAATGTGTGTGAGGTGCCAGACAAAACCTTAAAAACTTTAATAAATTCCTGAGATTTCTGAGATGAGGAGTCCTGCTTTCACATTCTCTCTATGCCGCTAAAAATAAATCACAAATGTTCCCGTCACTGAAGCCTCCATGATAAGGTTTAGACCAGGCCAGAGAAATGGAGCACAGATGATCTGAGTTAACCACGCTTCCCCTGAGAATTTGTCTACAAGTGGAAAAAAAGTAAAGTAACGAATTGTCAGGGTTCACCCAGTCGCTTCAACCTCCGACCACCAGAGGGATCCATCACCTGAGTTCTGATTGCCATCTGCTTCCTCACTTCATCTCCCTGCATGCACTGCATCCTGTTCCCGTCCTCGCAGCTGATCCTCATTCCGTCGTCACCTCCACCAGTCATAAGCTCTGCTCTCTGTATACATCCTTGCGTAGTCTTGTTCTCTCTTTGTGGTTCAGTCTTAGCTTTGTTTCCTTGTTGCCTGCCTGCCTGCCTGCCTGCCTGCGTTTGACTCTTGCCTGCTTCCTTGTCTCCCACCTAGCTCCTCTGTCATGACCCTTGCCTGCTTTTTGACTTCCCCATGTCTTGCCCGTGTAAAAGAAAGAGTTTGCATGTGGATCCACACGCCTTGGTGCCTTCGTTACACGAATAGTGAATTACTTCTGGGCTAGTTACTAGTTCTGGGCTGAGTCCTCACCTTTCTTAGGATGATTTAGACCCATGAGGTGAGATCTTGCACAGAGCACAGTCATGATTAGCTTCTTTCATTTTCTAATTGCTCCAACAGTTTTTCATCAAGCTGCTTGACAATAGGGTTGTAGCCCATTAAACCCTTATGGGGGTCTACAATTTTGTATCTGGTGTCTTTGGACAGCTCTTTAGTCTTGGCCATGTTAGTAGTTGGGGTCTTACTGATTGTATGGGGTGGACATGTGTCTTAATGCAGCTAACAACCTCAAAAAGGTGTTACTAATTAAGGATAGGTGGAGTGGAGGTGGACAATTTAAAGGCAGACAAACAGGTCTTTGAGCGACAGAATTCTAGTTAGACAGGTATTCAAATACCTATTTGCAGCAGTAGCATAGAACTGCAAGCTAATGTTTGCTTGGTAGTAATTTATTTTACAGGGACAAATGATAACATCTGTGACATCAAAGGTTGCGTGCTGTTTAATACATCATAGAAAGAATTTCAATTTATAAACAATTTACATTATTACACTTGTAAAACGAGTAGATAAATTAATCTTAATTAGGATAGCAGGCTACTTTTGGGAATACCAGTATCTTATCTTTTACGTGGTTACTTCTTAGTTAAAATAGTTGACAGCACACTATTTTCCAAAGGTTTTTTTGAGTGTAAATGTTTCTGTAATTTTATCTTCACATGAGCAACTGGGTAACAAGCAATCTTTAACACAAATCATAGCATAAAATAAGATCTTTAAGAGAATCTTTGTTGAGGAATCTGGAAAAGAGGGACAAACATTCCCCCTTTTCATTTTCCTACTAACAAAATATGCAGGCTCCAGGAAGTTAACAGAACGTATGACGGAAAAATCAAGCAAGCCACCATTCCTTCTTAACTGGATTTTGACACCTTAGTTTGAGTTTTCTACTCGATTTTCATCATCACATTCTTGTACGGTGAATCTTGCATTTCCTCCATCTGCTCCTCCCTTTCTTCTAATTCAGGTTGTTCCTCTCCTTCCTGTTGCTGTGCCTCCTGACTGGAGCTCTGTGAGGCAGCAAACACCCTCTGAACTCGTTTGGGCACAGCATAGTCGTCCACGCAGGGGTTGTAGGGGTACTCGTGACCTTTAGGGTCTGCAGTTGTGCCCATTATCTTCCAGGCATCTCCCTTCATCTCCTCAGGATTATCGTAAACCATGGCAGCAAGGATAGACTCCTGTGCTGGAGCAGCAACCGCACAGCCTTCTGGCTCGTCGTAGATGTGGTCTAACTTTCCGTACGTAGGTCCGAGAGTTTCAGTTTCCTCCCGGAAGATGTTCCTGATCTTCATCTCGTCTATGCTGTCATACAGAGGATCAGCATCTGAGTCATCGCCAAAAGCCTGATGGGAGTTTAGAATGTCACTGGAGAACAAAGTGTCAAAGGGTAAGGAGTAATCTGGATCCTTGCTTATCAGAGGGGAGTACTGGGGGGAACGATGCTGCCCCTCATCTTCTCCTTCTTGATGCTTCGCCCTGAAACTGCCCCGACCTGAGAGTATGTCTGGCTACTATTCAGGTTGGAGCTGGGTTTGGAGCCATGGTGTGGGTTGGGGGGCAGGTTAGGGTTAGAATCCGGCCCAGGGGTGGGAAGAGGGCAGCTGGAGATCATCTTGACTTGGCTCTTTCGTGAAACAGGAAGACCACGGTTATCCAGAGTCAGACTCTTCACTCCAGTCAGGATTTTATCACGGGGAGGTTCCAGTTGACACTAAAAATAAATAACAACAGATACATCTATTATTAATCTATTAATCGAATCTGTTAATAATCTATTATTTACATCAAATAATACAAGCAGTTAGTTTTAGGGACATATAAAAACGATTTTATCACAAGTTCACATGCTCACCATATTCCAACTAAACAGCATTGATGAACAACTGAATAGCAATTAACATGTGTTGTACCAACAGGAAGATTCCTGAACAACCAGGAAAATGAAAATTTCATGACATTTTCTTTCCATGTTTTCTATTTGTACAACAGTATTTTAAGTTTAAAAGCCTACATGTGGAGTGATGAGGTTTATTAGTCCAGACCTTCCCTGCATAGATTAACTGAAAGCTATTCTGAATGTATTTGAAAGTTTTAGTATTGAAACCTCCACTTAAACCTCCACTCTCTTCTTGCCAAATGTCACTGGGTAGTGGGCATAAGCCAGATTAACGAAAAGTCCATTGGGACAAATTTAATTTCTTCAGGACTGTGTTGACCAAATTCTATTAAACATAATTGAATAGAGAATTCCCTCATATATTGATGGGGTTAAGTGAGAGCAGGGAACAGGTAGAGGAGGAGCAAAGTGGAGATTTTCCCAGGAAGGGAGAGGAAATGAAGGTAAGGAATGACAGTTATCCACAGCAGGATGGAGTACATGTGTGTAAATGAGAGGGACCCAAGTGGACGAGGAGGAAAGATTAGGGAGAAAAAATAAAGAAGGTTGAGGATTTGAAGTATCTAGGGTCAACAGTCCAGAGTAACAGTGTGGAAAATAAGTGAAGAAGTGAGTGCAGGCAGGTTAGATTGGGTGGAGAGAAGTGTCAGGTGTGATGTGTGATAGAAAAGTTTCGGCTTAAATAAAAGGAAAGGTAACAAAACTGTGGTGAGATCAGTCATGTTGTTCAGTCTAGAGAAACTGGAACTGAGGAAAAGACAGGAAGCAGAGAGGGAGGTAGCAGAGATGAAGATGCTGAGGTTCTCTTTGGGAGTGACCAGGATGGATAGGATCAGGAATAAATACATCAGAGGGATAGCAGCTGTTGGAGGTTGTGGAGATAAAGTCAGAGAGTCAGACTGAGATGGTTCAGACATGTCCAGAGGAAAGACAGTGAATATATTGGTAGAAGAATGCTGAGTCTAAAGCTGCCAGGTAAGGAGTGTAGAGGAAGAGCAAAGATGAGGTTTATAGATGCAGTGAATGAAGACATGAAAACATGGTGTTAGCGTAGAGGATACAGAAGACGGGGTTAGATGAAGGAAGCTGATTCACTGTGGCGACTCCTGAAGGGAAAAAGCTGAAAAGAAAATATTTGAGAGAAATTGTTTTTTGTGTTTGTAGAAAATATTTCAGATCTATTTCATCTAATAAAAAATTGCAACAAAAAAGGTGTTGTGTTTAGATTTTTGTTCAGTGTATTTTATGAAAAATATTTGTCAGTCATTTGATTTCCTACCATCTGGGGCGCTGTTGCTGCTGTGAGGGGTAGAGCTGTCGTTGTCTTTGTGGTGCATGGTCTGCAGGTTTACAGGTTCGGTCACCATGCTGTATACGCCATCCGGCTGCTGCAAACACAAACCATCAAGACGGTTTCTGTTCTGCGGGACAAACCAAAAAAATCCACGTTTTTTTTTTAATCATCCTGCATTGAAGTCACTGGAGCAGCATGCCACCACAGGCATTTAAATAAAGCTATGGAATATGTCTATTTATTAAACTGTTGTTTTGACTGAAACAGTGGAGATTCCACCACTTGAACCAACAACCCAACTCTATGCTTTAATTTTGAAGTCCTTGATGGGTTTTGTGTGTGTGTGTGTGTGTGTGTGTGTGTGTGTGTGTGTGTGTGTGTGTGTGTGTGTGTGTGTGTGTGTGTGTGTGTGTTCTTATTTTCAGCAGACCTTAGGAGATGAGGATTGTGGGATTTGGGTGCGGGGATGAGGTGTCGGAGGCGTCCAGCCGTGGCAGAGGCAGGTTGAGTGATGGGGTGCTAGGTTGGGGTTCTGAGGGTTGTCTGCTCCTCCCTGGCCCCCGCAGAGATCTGTCGGTGGGGAAGAGAGATCTTCTGCAGGTTGATGGCAGCCTCCACAGCCTGGAACAGGAAGTTCCCCTCTTTGGTCTCGAACTCGAAATTCCCCTCACCGGAGTCACACCTGCGACCCGCCTCAAAGGAGAAGGTGCACTGAAGACAAGAAAAAATTTCAGATTAATCATTGTCAGGCTGCATTTTAAACCACGAGACCAGTTCTTGCTGCATGTTGGAACCTTTATACACAGACCATCAGCTGCTGGTGATGTTTGCCTGAGAAACATTTAAATCCAATAGCTCTCATTTATCTAATCCCTTTGTTCTGCTTTTTCTTTAATGTGATTCAAATATTTTTAAACCTAAAATCTCAAATCTTTATTTTAATAATTTTAGTCAGAGTACTGACAAAACCCAATGCAGATTTAAAGAAAAAAATCAAATTTTGTCTTTGGTTTAGATCATTCAGACCAAACAGTTTAATGACAGGGATCTTTTATAATAACTTAAATTGATCATTTGCTCTATTTATCAGCTGATATTTATCACCAATGTTATTACTAAAAGTAATTCAAAAACAAAATTTAAAAAACTGCATAATTCACATTTTAGTCCAAAAAGCTAGATTTATCATTTTCTGAATTGCTCAAATTTATTGTTTTTTTCCTAGTTTTCTTACATTCTCCTCACATAACTCAGTACTCACTATAACTCAACACTAAAAAAGCCTTCTCAGTGGTCTCTCAATGACAATTATGCTGTTTTTACCAAAATCAGAAATCCAGAGTCCTTTTCTCGGACATAGATTCTGCAGAGCAGCAGGAGATCTTAACTCCGCCCCATTTCTCTCCCCATTGCTGAGAGCTCTCTGTCTACACTTTCTCCTGCTAGCTTACAGCCCCAACCTATCACCACTAGTTGAAGAGAAATGGAGAACAACATTGGAGCTATCCAGTTGCACAGTTTTGATCCAGATTCCAAGTCAGATGAGGAAAACAAAGACATATATGGATCTATTTGTCTGCAAGTGGATAGATCAGAATGGAGCGGAGCAGGAAGCTTGTGGTCTGCTTAGGGCATTATCTGCTTAGGGCATTATCTGCTTCACAAACAATAATTAAATGTAGCATACCATTCAACATCTGTTATTATTGTCATGCAATTTACTTCATTAACTTTTTTTGGCAACATTTCAAACCTTAGATATCTATCATCATAGTATTGTTTAACCATATTTAGTGATCTTTAGGCTGCATTCCACTTTTTTCAGCATATGTAGCAATTGTAATATAATGTTTTTATTATTATTCAATTGAGACGCTTACAGTTTTTCAGGTTTTTTTTTTATATATATTTTTTAACTTCTTGTATAATTTGTAATTGTATTTAGTGTTTGACCATTATGCAACATTTTATCAGTTTTAGATTTTCTTCATGTTTTATTTGACACCTTTAGCATTGTTTACATTAGCTTATTAGCTATCTTTATACCCTCTTTACCTAAAATGGCCTCATAGTAAAAGAGCAGTTTGCATTTAGCTATTAAATCTTTTCAGCCCTTTTTAAAGTTCCGTTCTAGTTTCACAAATTCTACTTTGGAATTGAGCACTAAATTTAGCATTTTATTTACGATTTGTTCACATAATTGAATTTTTCTTAATTTTCCATTGCTTTCTTCAGCTATTTCATATTTTAGTTGTCATCAGCGTAGTCTCCTTCAGTGGAATTGCAATACACTGTCTTTAATATTTTTAGCAGTAAATCCAATTTTTCCAAAACTTTTAATATGAATTCGGATGGATTGTTTTGTGTACTTGGCTCTCAGAGTGTTTATATTTCATGTTCCTGTTACAGGTTCATGCAAATTTTCCTTCATTTTGGTCTGGGGAAGTCTGGTGCTTCACCATTTGTGTTTTTGTGGGTGTGCGTCACCTTGTCCCGTCCAAACCGTCGCAGATACCGATACGGCCAGGAGTACACGACGTCTCCTGCCCTGTCTAGCAGGTGCAGAGCCTCCTTGTCCGCCCGCAGGATGCCATCCCCCTTTAGCCTGCAGCGATCAGACGCATCTGTCTTCCGAACACTCACTCTGAAATCCCGAGCTGACACAAACATAAAAACCTCTTTACTCTCAGTTGATAGAACAAACAATGATTGTTGGTGACTGCTTTACTGAGATTTTAGCAACAAAAATACAAATTTTGGTCAAACGTTGTAAACATTTACTGATCCTCAATTGGTTTTGAACACTGGCCAAAGACATTGTCTACAGACAAAACCACATGCTGGAACAATTGTTGGTTTGTGTTAAATCTATATGCTGTTCATTTGAAAACATGACTTCATGAAAGAATCATTCTTGTTCATAAAAGCTGCTTTTACACCCTTCACTTAAACTGAAATGATTCAAAAGACAAGCAGCTTCATTTGAACTTGACATTTGGAGTTTTAATAAAGTTTCCATAACTATGAGACTTTGTTCAATCAGGAGACTTGAGAATTGACTTGTGCTCCAAACAAGACAGTTGTTGGTCATAGTCCACTCTAATTTCCACAGACTTGCAAAAAAACCCTGAGGAGAAGCTCTGGGCATTTACTGCATGAGCGTGACCCTGGGGTGAAATTTAGCCACCATCAGTGTGTGAGTGTGTGTAAATGGGTGAATGGAACCATGACTGTAATCGCTTTGGGCCTTCTTAGAATACACCATTACCTCAAGGGGAATTGTGAAAATGGAATGTACCAATATCATGTGTGTGGGGAAAATGTATTGCTATTTGTAAGGATAATTTAAGTTTCCTATCGCTCATCTACGTCACCTTTACATATCCTTACTGTGCTGTTTAAGTATCCACTATGAAAAAATGAGCATGAACATTTTCTATCTACAGGCCCACCGACTGGTTTACGACCTTGATATTTTGTGTGGGCCACCTGTGTGACCTGCACAATGTGTTGCAGGGTTTTGTGCTTTCTTTCCTCTAACAGAGACATACATTTGCAAACCAGGACCCAGTTTAGAAAACAGAATTTACAAATACATAGAAGACCTGGATGCTCAATCAAAGTTACTGTATTTTCCCGGTAGAAGATTTCTTTTCCAGTAGACCACAGGGCAGAAAACAATGATCAGTTAAATCAAGACAACACCCATACACTCAGGTAAATACAGACAATATATACTCAGACCTGCTGAAACAACCAAATTAAAAGTTTAAAATGCTTAAGATACCACTGACTTTGCTGTTTAACAGTTGAATTGAAATTGGTACAAAATGCTTCAGTGGCTTTTGGAGACACTTTTACGGTAATGATGGCCATCAGCACCTACATTGTAATCCCTTTAACTTCAGTCTGAGTCCTTTATCATTTCATCTACATGAAAGAATCTTTAAATAATCACGTTTCTGTGTTATAACAAGTTAGTTTGGTTAAGAAAAGAGATTTAAAAAAAAAAAGAAAACATTACTGACGTTTCCCACTTCTAAGCTTTGGGTGGTGGAACTGCAGCTGATCCCCAGAGTAAACCACACACCTGTGAGCTGCTTCAGGATGTGGAACAACAGTAGCACATTCATGAGCCGCTTATCATGACCTCACATGTTCAAAGATGTCACTTTTGTGGTGAAACTTCTGTAACAATAAAGTTCTTTCTAAACGTTGTCGCTACGACATCGGCTAAAAAGCTATTTCCTGTTGTCTGACTTCGTTTACAACTGATTTGGCTTCTTTGATCTGAAGATCAGTAGATCATCTCTATTGTTGACACAGAGCTTGAAGTGAACACCTGCAAACCTTCTATTCAAAAGCCAGACATGATCTAATGACGTTCTTCTTTAGTTCTGTGTCTGGATCTGCTCAGCTTCTGCTACTACTTACTGCAAGTCTGAATCGTTCAGTTCAAGACAAACCAAAAACTGTTCTGTTTGTTCGAATGACCACAAAGAAACCAAAAATGTTCTAAAGAAATAGCAATCACAAGACTAAAGATCATGTTTTAAGATGATTCAAAATGTGATCAAAATGATAATCCTGCAGGTTAGAATGCTAAAAAGAGGAGAATCATTGTTGTAACTTCATCAATGTTAAAAAGCTCAAAATACAAAAAGTGTCATGTCATTATATATACAGGCATTTCTGAGAGCCCTGTCTCATTAGCATGATCCAAACTTTTCTTAAAGCTCCAATGTGTATAACTTATCCCACGTTTTCTGCTCTGTAGTTTGTCATCTTTCCACTAGTGGCAGTGGAAGGGCATCTCCTGCTCATTTCAAAATGGCTGCTTCCATGAAATCTAAAAACACTTTAGGTGGGAAAAAGTTTAGTTAATTTTAAAAACTTAAGGTGAGAATAACTCATCTATTATTATGATTTTCTTAAATGATTACTCGCTGTATTGAAAGAATGCAAAAATGTGTTAATGATTAATTATTTATAACACATACACCATAATAATACACCATGATAAATAATGTGTGCATTAGATTGGAGATAGTGAGTGTATAAGGTGCTTTTGTCCTGAACACTCATGTTAATATTTTTGCATCTTAAACTAACAAAAACTTAACAAATCACACAACATGTCATAACTGACACTAAATATAAGTCTACAAAAAATGTAAGAAATCTTTTTTTAAGGGTTTCATCAAAGGGTTAAAAAGCATGAGCTTCTGATGTTTTTTTCACGTTATTCTTATTTTTGTTTTTTCATCTGTGACACTGAATACATTCAGGCTCTGCTGACAGATATATTACTAATCCCACATTCGTGGTTGGTTGGTTGCTTATTTGGTTGGTAAACAACATCTCAAGGCCCTCTCTTCCTAATGGAGCAGTTTTACATCATCTGCAGGTCCCGCTTGTTCTCAAGCTCATATGGAGTCAGCTGAGGTCTCTTTGTTGCTCCTCACTGAGCTCGACAGACGGAGCCCTTCCACAGCAGTCTGAGTTTCCTTCCATTCCCACTCTGTCTCTATGATGCTACGTTCACACCACACATGTGATATGCCTTCAAGAGGACGCTAAACAGTTTGGCCCATGGTGTTCACACTGGATGAGCAGGGAGGGGCTTCATCTTCTTATTCTGTTCACACGTGCATGTTACCACCTACTTTTGGAAGAGGTTTTATGTGAAATGTCAACGCGGTGCAATTCTTGTGAATCTTGGTTGACTTTTCAGTGAATTAAAAAGGACGCCATCCATACTTTACTACCAAATCTGGGTCCCTGATTGGTCAAAGTTCAACCTGGTTTTACTTTCAACGACCATACAATGACTGCATGTTTTGTGCATAGAGCCCTAAAACAATCATAGAAACTTGTGTTGTGAAGCATTAACGTGAGAGTTTTTTTAAGTGGAAGCCTGAAACGCACATTCACATGTGTTTACATAGACTTTTTATTGTAGGTCAACCGAATGCCCATTGCCAAGGGTGATGTGAACGTACCTTTAGGGGGGCTGACGCTATAACAGTTTGGACATAACATCTTTGTACCGTTGCAGTAATTAATTTAGCATTATCGGTTATTTAGAATTTGTGGTGATTCATAAAGAAGCGGATTATGATGTTCTGTCACATCCCACATCACAGTGTCATCCTTGGGTCCAGGAGTCATTGTTCCTGTCAGTCACACCAGGTTTCATTCACTAGCTCAAGTCAGCTGAATGCCTTCAGCTAAGTTGTAGTGACTCTCCAGTCCATCTTTTATTCAACCTGTTGGTCGACAATGACAATGACACCCTTCATTAACATTGTTCAGGAATATCGTCTCTGTTTTTGTCCCCATTTGTTGATGATGATGGAATTAAGCACATTATCCAGGGTGGGTATTTTTGGATGGTAATATGAAAAAATAAATGAATGTATTGTTTTAGTGAAACCAAATGAAGTGGTAAATACATGTGACTTCCCACTACCCAAAAACCCCAGTACACTGACACGTGTGTGCTTTGTATAGACTCCACAGCAAGGTGGAACTTTCTCTCTGAACTGATGCTTTATTGAACCTATCGTGATAATCAGCATATATATCGCCTTCATTTGCCGCTGCAATTCAAGGTCGTTGCTGGATCAGTGACGCATTGTGTTACTGTGACAACTGGCCGTATTACGAATGAAATAGTAGAATAAAGTACTAAAAATTGATTGAATATTTATTTCTTTGTAACTGACCATGTTAAAAGCGGGACTGTGTCCAATGAAGTGTGTATTTTCAAAACTTGACACACCCCATGGAAGCCTGAACTGGTGGAAGACGGTTGCTGAGTGTAATTAATCAACATTAATGTATTTTAATGTTAATATATTATATTTTTTAATTAATCCTGTGCATTAACATTGACAGCTCTAATATTTTATGACTGACTTTATGTTTTTTTAAATACCAGTATGGACACCGCTGAGACAACTGTAATGTTATATTGAGCTATTTAAATAAAATTTAACTGAATTGAATTGAACAGACAGTTCAGACCTGAGCAGTCTAACTTCCTCTTTGGTCAAACTTGAACCACATTTAAATTTAATGATGTAATTTCTCATAAGCCTTGATGAAATTCACCCCAAAAATCTAAATCTGAAAATTATTGCGCTCAACTGCAGGACAAACTCAGAGGTGGTGAACAGGCAGACTTTTGAGCCTAAAATGTTCTCAGCACGGCACTTCCTGTTAAGAAGCAGGAAGTTTGTCCCATCAAGATAAAAGCTGATGACTTACTGCTTTGGTTGGACACTGCAGAACTGCAACACCCTGCGGTGGCCTGCGATTGACAGAAGTACCCAGCACAAAGTTTCCACTACGCAGCCAAATGCCGAGTGTGAGTTCAAACATATGGCTTGCAGCAGAACCACAGTGGAAACTTTTTTAGGGGGAGCTTATTGCATAAGAAGCTGCAGTGATGAAGATGCAGCACTTCAAAACAGAAAAAAACAAAAGGTTTGAGAACCAGGAGGTCTTAATTTAAACAGCTGCTGATGTTTCAGCAGAATTCAGCTCTTGTACCAAAAGCAGATCCAAAAGTTTGGTTCCGTGCAGGATCATAAACCGACACATAAAGGCTGCACAAAGAGGTTTGAGAACAAAAATACAGAATTAGTCTGTGTGGAAGCTATTTTTAATTTTCAAACCGTTGTGAATCAGGATGAGACGATAAATGCAGTTTGAAAAAGAATGTACTTGTGATGTAGAAAATCCACTGGGCAGGCCACAAGTTTCCTGCTCTACATGTTTGTCCATGTTTGTCTTTGGTTTCCTCGTCTGAGCTGGCATCTGGCTCAAAACTGTACAGCTAGATAGCTCTGATTTTGCTTGCCTTTTTTGTTGCACTGGTAATGTTTAGTTGGGGTTGTGAATAGCTGTAAGCTAGTGGACCTAGTAGACCGCTTAAATAGAGAGCCTTCATTTATGGGTCATGGGAAGGGGGCCACCCCTAACACAAAGGTGAAAGATTATCAGAGTGGGTCATTATGCATTCCTCTAAAGCTTGCCGCTTTTGGCAACCCACGTTCAAGCAACACTTCCAATGAAACATCTATGTCAACTAGTGTAAATGTGCTGAGTTTCTGAGTTCAAAAGTCTTGTGTTCAAGCACATCTATGCACAGATTTGGTATTGACATATGGATGGTGACCCTATTAATTCACGGAGGTGGCAACCATTTGAAAATTGATGATGAAGAGGATTTAGTAATTGCAGTTTGTGCCCGGATGGAATTTTGTCACCAAGTCTTTCATATATCAGAATAAAGCTGTGAATGACAAAGCCTGGAACAAGATTCACCAGATTTCTTCGATCTGCTATCCAGTGTGGATGTCTGGGGGGTCCCGGCTACCTCTTGGTGTCTTGGTGTGGAGATGAACAGGCACTCTCCCTCTTTTTATATTCCATCATCCAACTCGGTAGAAGATAAAAACTCACCTGAGTACAGGTGTCAGGTCACTCTTTGCACAAACAGTGTGCCTGACAGAAGTAAATGATTTACATGTGTGTTTGTGTGACTGAGTATGTGCATGTGAGCGGTAGTTGTATTGCGTATGTGTATGTGCCTGTATGTGAAGATTTTTGAAGCCAAAAGATGTTTGTGTGGACATGCACTGCCCCTTTTGATTAACATTACCTGACATTAATGAAGGCAAATTTCCAGCAACTTGTTCCTTTACGGTTCGACTCCCGCCCCTCCACTTCAGTAATCATCCTCCAACTTCCTTACCCCCCATCACTAACATCCCTCTTTTTCTTTCTTCTTCTTTTCACAATATTTACACCACTTTGACATTTTACTCTAAGCCTCTCCCAACTGTGGGGGGCAGACATGCGCGAGTAAACAGTAAAAAAAAGAAGAAGAAGAAGCCCCTCCCTGCTTGTCCAGTGTAAACATTATATGCTAATTGCATGTTCAGGAACAGAAGCACGTTCTTGAACGTCACACGCCTGGTGTGAAAGGAGCTTAACAGACCGATACCTTGGTCACACAGACATCATCAATTCATGCTAAAAATATGTTTGACAATGGCTACTTTCATAAAACCATCGCAAATTGATCTATCTCACAATCAAATAATTTCAACTCCTAAGGATGATGAAAATGAGGCCAAAATTGAGCTTGTACCAAGCTGAACTTACACATTCCATGTATTGCTGCCATGGCAACAGTGTGGGTGTGGCAAGCCAGTGGAGACTGGTTGTTAGGAAAGTTTGCAAAATTGATCTTATACCATTAAAAAACATGAAAATGTCAGCAGATGTTCATCATGCCCAGATGTGACATGATTATGGGGTTTCTATGGACAATTTCCTTTATCCTGTTGAGTTAAAGAGTGAACTGCAGTCATCCTTTGCTTCTAAGGCTTGGTTTTGTATAAATGATGAAAAGTCAAATTAAGTTAAATTTCTATTTATTATCCTCTTTTAGAGCTGCATGATGACACAATGGTTTAGACTCTGGCCTCACAAGGAGTTCAAATCCCTGCTTGGTACTTTTTGTGTGGAGTTGCATGTTCTCCCTGTGCATGTGTTGGCTTTCTCCGGCTTCCTCCCACAGGCCAAAAAACTTGCTTCATAGGTCAATTGGTGTCTATAAATTACCTCTAGGTGTGAATGTGACCTGCTACAGACTGGTGATTTGTGCACAGTGTACCCTGCCTTTGTCCAACAGTAGCTGGGATTGGCTCCAGCAACCCAGTGACCCTAAAAGGATTCAGCAGTTTGTGAAGACATCCATCATAATGTTTTTCCGGTGTCTGTGGTTTATTCGAATTTAATGTCTGAATGTACTGTTTTTGCAACAACAAAAACTTTAATTAAAAAAAAATGGTGCTAAAATCAAATGTTTCTAAAAATGTAAAAATGTTTTCCGTGTACTTATAGCTTTGCACAGGCAGTTAAATACTGCATTTGTGCTCAGGTTCATGTTTATCCTCTTATTTGTCTTCATCTTTCTCTGAACCCATCTTTACCCGAAGAAAAGTGATATACAAAGAAGTTTGTAGACTTGGTTTTCAGTTCTTCTACAGGCTTGTTTTAAGATGCCCTGTTTCTCTTTTTGGCTCAGATTGCTGAACTCCTCACACACTTTTGCTCACATGCACAGCGATGCATTGATCTGACCTCCTGAGCTCTTTTCAGCCTAAATACATTGCTTTATAAATGTCTTGTTTTTGTGCATCCGCTGAGCTGTTGAAACCTAAGGTTACTAAATTTAGCTGTGATAGGAAGGACTAGAGAAGGAAGTGAGGTTTGGTTGAAGGTACGACAGAGGAAGTCGTGACAGCTGAACCAAAAACGGATAAAGAAGTTAACAAGGCAGCAAAAAAGAAGCCTCAAGCTCCTTTTAACTCAGAAGTCATGAGATAAATCTGTCCAGTGGATCTAAATGATGCCTGTTTCTGAAGTAGTTCAACATGAACGGATCCACAGCTGAGATCACAGACATACAAAAGATAGACCACATCAAAAACAGAAGTACCTGTCCCTCTGCCGCTGTACAGAGAGTTGTCCTCCATCCCTTCGCTCCTCTCAAGTTGGTTTCCTCTCTGGAGGTTGCTGCATTTTGGTCCTTGGTCCAACCAGTTCATCTGCACACAAACAAACAGTCTCCATTTGTTTTAAAATATTTGCCAAAAACTGACCTCAGGTTTTGCATCAGTTTTGATTCTTCTTCGCAATCCAGCAGGTTCTTGCTGTGATTCGAACATCAGAGCTGATTCAACCTGGATTGTTGTTGGTATATCAACATCCTAGACATTCTCTGTGGGCCGGCTTTAGATAGAACCGAAACCTGAACAGAACCTCTACATCACGCTCTAACCAAACAAAAATCCTGTTCTCCCATTGGCTGTACATGAGAACTGGAGCAAGTGAGTGTGACCTTACCCATTGGAAATGCCTTGTTTCTTGCTCCAACCATTCATTCATTCATTTTCTGAACCGCTTTATCCCTTTCGGGGTCACGGGGCTGCCAGAGCCTAACCTGGCCACTCATTGGCGAAGGCAGGGGACGCCCCTGGACAGGTCGCCAGTCTGTCGCAGGGGCCACAGTCACACACCTATGCACACTCACATCCACACCTAGGGACAATTTAGAGTGACCAGTTAACCTATGAAGCATGTTTTTGGATGGTGGGAGGAAGCCAGAGTCCCCGGAGAAAACCCACACATGCACGGGGAGAACATGCAAACTCCACATAAAAAGGTCCCTCAATGGTGACACTGTTTCAAGTCCCCCAGCCAGGACATGAACTGGAACCTTCTTGCTGTGAGGCAAGAGCGCAAACCACTGCTCCACCGTGCAGCCCTTGCTCCAACCAAATTAAGTCATTTCAGTCAAAATTTTAATCCAAAATCTGTCAATCAAATGCTCTGTACATTGAACATGTGGCTCAGCAGACACCAACTACTTTTAATTAAGACATCTGATTGGTCAGTTCATAACTTGAATAACTTGCATTAAAGAAAAAATATTCTGAAAAAATAAGGAATATCAAGAATATGTTTTAAATTCAGAATATTTTCTGACGTCAGTGAAGTGATTTTTATATTTTTTACATCATCAAAGCTGTTCGCTTTACCAAAATGAAGACTGTGTGATCTGCCATCACCAGTCCCACTAACACATTCACACACAATTTTACACACCAACGGTTGCAGAGATGCCATACCAGGCAATGTGGGGATCAGTGTCCTGCCCAAGGACACGTGGGCAGGCAGAGTGGGCGTTTAGAGGACTGAGATCTTGTTGTCGATTGTGTTCATTCAATCAAGACAGCAAACCTGATTCAACTTTTGACACAGACATTAGGAATCTCCCAAATGTTTGAAAAAATACTCTGTGGACTGACAAGACAAAAAAGGAACTTTCTAAACTTCCTGTTACATCCAGAGTCAACGAACACCAATTCGGGGAATTCACACGGTGACGCCTTTTTCATCTAAAATCAAACAGCCCGTGTCATTTTCTAAGACAAAGTTTCTGGAGAGCAGCAGGAGAAATTTACCTCTGAGTTGTGGGTGGGACTGTTTGCATGAAGGAACCCCACCACAATTCCCTTCATATAGGTGAAAGCTCTCTGTTTACACTCTCTCCCTCGAGCTTACAGCCCCTAACACCCCTAACTTAACATTATAGGTGCAACAAACATAGTTAGCGGTTTCTGAGCTGTCCAGCTGTACAGTTTTTGTTCAGACAAAGAAAACGAAGATGGATTCATTGATCTAGTCATCCACAGGGGTAGAACTACAGAAGGCAAGGAGGAGCAACTGCCCTCCTAGCAAAAAGACCCCACCACCACCACCACCACTATTTTAGTCAATATTAGTATCATTCTTGACAAAGATTAAGAAATCCTCAATAGAAACTTCTTTAAGCATTCCAAAATCAACAATATGAAATCTTGAGCCCCTCAACTTATTTGCTTCACCCCTATTTTGGGTTTGCTGGCCTATTTTGCCGTCAGCACCCTCGCCGAAATCTGCAGTTTGCATACTATGCATGATAAGAGGAAACTCATATTTTTTAGAAAATTCATCAATAATAATCTTTCAATAATATAACTGTTTAAAATACATTTTTTATCCTATTGTTTGTATTAACATTCTACCATGCTATTCTCGTTTGCCACACTTCTACTCCCCCTCCCATTCGCCCTTTTAAAATATATAGCTCCGGCTCTGTTCCTCTACAAGTGGATGCATTAGAATGAGTGGAGCTTGTGGCCCAACCCAAGTATTTTCTACATCATAAATAAGCTATTTTTCAAATGGTATTTTTCTTCTGCTCCTGATTCACAACAGTTTGAATAAAGAAATACTGAGAAATGGGATTTTAATCTTAATTTCCTTTTTCGTGTCTTCCATCATCAGGAACATGTTCAAAAACACCATTTTCATTGGAGTGGGTCTTTAAAAAACCAAGTACAGCCAAACCTTTATTCTACTGATCATCTTTACCTGCTTTGTCTCGATCAGTGTCACATTGGTTGCTGGTTCCAATCCCAGCTGTCTCTCTTTTTATTTGAAACATTCACACACTCACTAGAAGTACAGTAAGGACACATTTAAATCTCCATCAACCATGTTTCTAGACTGTGGTAGGAAGCTGGAGAATCAGCTGAAAGTTCATGCATGGAGACGGAGACCTGCGTCTGAGTTGGATTTGAACCATCAACTTTTCTGTGTAAGTTAAAAAGATTCTTTGAGGTCAGTTAAAAGTCTGATCTCTTGTTTTCCTGACCTCAGAAAACTTTTTTTTTTTTGCTGACATCATCTTCCCAGTTTGTTTTCGGTTGGCCTTTGACAGATCCTCTTTGAACATCATCACCCTACTTCTCTGTCACTGGTTTCCCATAAGTCTTTTCTGTTTTACCTCACTGTTTATGTTTCATTTACTCATTTGTTTCCTGTTCTGTTTGAGTTTAGAATAAAGGTGCTTCTCTCTTCAGTTTTACTGCTTGTAAAGAGGATTTGGTCCCATTTTGTTTATATTCTACAATAAAAATACATTTCCTCCACAACAAATCTGTTTATTTCACTGCAACCAACAACACTTCTGTTATCTGTGTCTGTCTCTGTCATCACACGTAGAAATAGATGGTCCTTAGTCTGCTTCTTTTGCTGCTTGTCCTGATTAAGGCGAGTTGTTCCTGTCAGCTGTTATTGTCGGTAAAACCTGTCCGGCACTTTTTTTGGCGTTTATTCATGTTTCTCCTTTCTACCTCGATGAAGTCCCAAAGCACTTTATAGGCGGTCACAATCTGTTACGGGTCTAGTTCAAAAACCCAGACGCAGAGAAGGCTTGGACACAGATGGATGAGTTTGGCGCTTGTTTTAATTACTGAACCACAAGATCACCTGAAGGACAGAAAACACTCCAAAACAGGGAACTGAAACACACAGACTTAAATAGACAACCACACAATCAACTAAACAGGATGCAGCTGTGAACACCTCCAGCAGGAGACACAGGTGAGAGGGAGGAGAAAAAGGAACACAGACCTGCACAGAACAGGCAGAGAAAAAAACAAAATCACAAAAAGCAGAATGTGTCACAATCACACATTGCCAGATCAGCAGGAGCAATTTTTGAGTCTTGCTCAAGGGCACTTCAACACATGGGTAAACATGGCGGGAACTAAACCAGCAATTTTCCAATCAGAGATCAGCTGCTCTGCTTCCGGACAACAGCCATCCTGCTACTCAGAAATAGACTCATTGAATTTAAAGACCCACTCTGATGAAAATCATGTCTTTGGGGTTTTTAAAATGTTCTTTGGCATTTTGTTAAAGATGGAGGAAATTAAGAAAGTATTAATTAAAATGGCGTTTCTGAGTGTTTCTTTATATAAATCGTGAATCAGGAGCAGAGGGAAAAAACTGTTGGAAAAAAAATCACAATTGTTGCATAGAGAATACTCCATCTCCACTCCATTCTGATGCATCCACTTGTAGACTATTCGACCCATGCACTGTAGGTCTTTGTTTTTCCCGTCTGATCTGGATAGTTCCATGTTTGTTGAACCGCTAATGTTAGCTTGGGGCAGTGAGCCATGAGATATAGAATTATAACTCATTAGGTGTGTAAGCTAGTGGAAGAAATTGATGGATAATGGGAACTAGGGGTGTGCTTACTTTTTTAACAGTCCTACCCAAAACTCAGAGGTGAATTTATTTCTAATGAACTCCTGCCGCTCTGCAGAAACTATGCTATGTTGGCCCTCTTTGACAATTGTCCCCGTTTTGAAGATGCAGTGAAAGAGGAGTGTTTGTCTTTTTGTCTTTTGTGGAAGTTGCAACATGATTGTGTGCTTCTGTGGGTTTCCTGTCACACACACACTGCAGACGGAAGTGGAGTTGTGACTCAGGACTATCAGCTGTCTGTCAGCATCTTGCTATTTATAACAGCAAACCCCCAAAAACTGATGGAGCTGCCTCTCAGCCGTTTGCGTGTGAGACACAGCTGCTGCTGCTCTGTTTTTGGACCTGCTGGATGAATTTCATTTGTGACCTTCAGATCCTGGAAGAACCTCTCACCCACTCAGCCAAAGAGGAACACGAACTGACAGTTAACAGAGCAGCCACATATGTCCACACCCTCTTAGTGAAGCTATGAGTATGCTGAAGCTTTTTTGAATGCCACATCTGCTTTTATGGCAGTTCTGCATTATGGAGTGGGGGGTGGGGGGTCATTTTCTTTCTTTTTAAAATTGTTTTTGTTGCTCCTGTGGGTTTAAATAACAGTAACAAGTCATCAAACCTCTGCAAAAGACTAAAACACAACTTTTAGTCTTCATGTCTGCATGTTTTTTTAATAAATTAGAAAATACAAAGTGAAGTGTTAAAAAGGGGGAAAAGCAGGTTGTTTTTAATGCAGGTGGAGTAAATGGAATTTTGCATAAGAGCTGTCACCCAATGTGCTGCCAGCCCCTGTTCCGTTTTTCAGCATTTGCTTCAACACTTTCATGTCTGATTGACTCCTTCAGAAAAGAATTTCAAAATAAATCAGTTAAAACAAACTCGTTCAGGGGTATCATCATAAATATTTAACCCATAAAATTTCTAATCTCTTCATCAATGGCCTCAAGGAATGGAAAAAAGAAAACATCCACTGGAAATTCCTTTTAATCTTTCAATAGAAAACTGTTTATTACTGCGGTTTGACACTGATGGGAATTTGCTGATGCTTAAAAACCAGCTCTGGCCACAACAGAAAAAAAAAACACAAAAATAAAAGCCAACTAGTTCTGCCACTTCTCTCATTTTTACTTATGATTAAGCACCTGCACCTTGGCTGAGTGTAAGACTGGCACATGGGGAATCATGGTTCAATTCCAAGGGGGCACAATGAGCCTAATCCAGTGCGTGTCTCTCAAGCGACTGTCTAACTATGTAGCCACAAGGGGGCTGAGTCTGGATCTCCTTTTGCCTGTCCCCAGCCCAGATAAAATAAAAGGTTCTTTTCATATTTTTTTAAATCCTGGGCTTGTGGGTAAAGCTGTGAACATCAATCCACCTGTATATTATCAGAGCTGATGTTTCAATTTGACAGCATTTTCAAGACAAAAGCATGTGTGGGAGCAGAAAGGTCAAACCAACAGGTACATAACTTTAGCAAAGGGCCACTGAATTCATATGTTTAGGAAGTTATTCAGACGTATACAGCTCATTCTGTGCATTTCAAGCTAACTCCTAATATATCAAGTTTTTACTAGAAGATATTTACAATGAATTAATGTAACGTAATAACTTCAGACAATAGTCTCACTGTCATTCAGATCTTTTTGAAAATCTGTATTTGAACATTATTTACTGCCCTTACAGGTGAATACAGGCTGTCTGCGGGTGTAAAACGGGTAAACCTGCATGGGGTACGTCTGCACAGAGATCATAAACCACTCAGTGAGGCGAGAATGTTCTGTGCACATTTTTATCTATGAGCATGCTGCAGGCGGCAAGTCATAGCAACACATTCAGTTAAGTAAGGGGGAAGCAGGTGTGATGCATAAATATTGGATGGATTTTTCATTTTTTCAACTCCATAGAAACCTGCACAATGAGCAAGGCCATTAGTGCTGTTCACGTGTTCAGTGTGCGCTTCTTACGTGGCTAGAGCGTGGCATCCATACAAACACTTCACTGTACACTTACCACATGCACAATAACAGTATGTTCTATTTTTATGATGTTCCTTAAGGTGGACGCGGGATCCACAAGCCCTTCTGTTTCTGACTGTCCACCATACCGGACAACCCAAAAACCCACAGCACAGACCCGTACAGACCAGTGCAATGTATGAGTGCAAAGGACTAAGCCATTACTCTGAAGCATGCCCTGTGTATGTGCATACTGACTATCATTTAGAAATCGGTTCTATCTCAAACAGTGATGTACTGTAACTGTAATCCAAGTTTCATAGTAAAGTCCTGAAACTTCCCTGTTTTCTGCAGAAAAGTGTGAAAACTCACTCTGATCGAGTTGTTTATAGTCTGCAGAAACTTTACACAAAGAAGAGTTCACTTAGCAAGGCCGGAGAATTAAAGAGATGAGTGCTACTTTGTTTGGATAACTCCAAAGGGCTTTTTGGCTACTCAGCTCTGTTCAAAACAAGATTGGGATTAAAGAACACGGTTCATTCGACGGTTTCTCAAGAAAGAGATGACCCAGAATCAAAGGTCAGACTGAGGAATATGAACTAAAAAAACTTCCAAGTCAGACCAACACAAATCAGAAATTCTCCTTAAAAACCACAAACTCTGTCATAAAAGAGGAGAGGAACCATGAAGGAAAGACATCTGTATTTTTTTGGGAGAAGGAAAGAAAACAGTTCCTGAGAAGTCCTGGCGCTGCTGAACTCATTTCAGTTCAATCCAGAACTGAAACCACACAAAGCAAAAAAACAAAGTGTCAGATTGCTCATCCCTTTGTCATAAAGCATTTCTGCATAACAGTCAATAACTTCTGCTTTACGAGTTTTTCACAGTGACTTAAAAAGAGGTCAGTCCGATGCTACGTTCACACCGGGCTCGGAAACATGAATTTTTGAACAACCGCTTCCTATGAAAAGCCTATGTAAAGGCATATAAATGCATGCTTTAGGCTTCAGGCTTCTGCATTCAAAACTCTGGCGTTCATGCAACGCTACGCAAATTTTTAAGTCCAATTGAGGGCCCTATGTTCCAGTCACTGAACCTGCGTTGAAAGTTAAACCAGTTGAACTTTGGCCTTTGGTTTTGATGTATGATTTGCATCTTTTTCAAAACACAGAAGGAACCGCTGTTTGAAAATTGGTCAGGGAGCAGAAATTAACAGTTGCAGTTTGTGCCCGAACTGAATTCTATGACACCGAGTCTTTCGTATATCAGAACAAAACTGTGAAAGAAAAAGTCTGGATTCACCAGATTTGCACCACTTTCACATTTTGCACCAAATGTCTTCAAACTATAGGTACATGCACTGGTACCGGGTGCTAAAATTCAAGTATGAACAACATGTGCTAAAAGCGTATTCAACAACCTGTGTTTAGCGCGTTCTATAATGCACCGCATATGCCCGTGTGAATGCAGCTTTTCAGCTCCTGAGCTCCTACATGAGGTTTGCACCGAGCCTCATGCGGTTACAGTCTGTTGCTGCCTGAAGACTTTTCAACATCCCTTTATCTTCTTGTGATATTAATGCACATGTGGCAAGCTTAATGCAACTATTGGAGAGGCTGAGAAGCTACAACACCTCTTGTTGGCCACTGCACATGCTCACACACTCACACCTCAGGCAAGGCTGCCACACATCCACAAAGAGTTGAAGGTTTTAACCAGCACAATGCTGACATGTAGTAAAAGTTCTCTGACCTGGTCTGTATACATGACTACAGGGATGATGAATGGCTTGATGTTTTGCTTTTCTGTGAGAAAATAGTCAGAAAACTTGTGTGTGTGTGTGTGTGTGTGTGTGTGTGTGTGTGTGTGTACCTACAGGGAAGGCAATCTCGCATAATTTGTGTGTCCAGTCATCCAGCTGGCTTCTGTCAGCAGCAAACACAAAGATCTTTTCTGTGGTCTCTATCAGGAAGGACCTGGTGTCTTTGGGACACCCCTCCATCTCCACCTCGGTGACCCGTATACAGTCCGCCAGACGGATCACCTGTGCAACAAGGAATAGCTTATGTGAAAGCTCCAGACACCTGAGTGTTAAAGAGAGAAGAATGGGTCTTACTTTCTTGTGGTCCTGCTGCTTGCGGAGATTTTTTTCGTTCTTTTCCATATTTGCACCATCTTTGCACTCGTAGAACTCCAGTCTGGAGATGGAGCAAGTGCTTTCTCTGTAGAGGACACACCACACCTTCCTCCACTTCTACAACCCATAACAGAAACTCGCAGATCAGTAATTATTGCTGAGAACCAACCAATGGAACCAACATTTGAATTTCAGATCAAATATGCACCCTTATTTTTGGTATTCTTATTAATATTTAGCTTACTTCAGATATCACTTTCTTTAAGTAGCTTGGTTTCATCATTTATGATTCTATGCAGTGGTAGTGATGTTAAGTAGCATCTGTCCTATAGTAGACTTAAAACAATGTTATTATCTTCTGCCCTGCTTCTGTTACACAATTTGTCATTTGCCATTAGTTAGCATTATTAATCTCCACTCAGCTGTAAATCATTTTTACATGGACGACTTACTTCTTCAGCATGTAAAAGTTGTTTCGTATAGTTTTAGCACAGCATCTACTTCTTACTCACTTTTTGCTAACAATTTTGCTTACATGAATTAGCTCCCAAACATTTTTAGTACACCTTCTACATAGTTTATTGCCTTTAGGCTACAAATTAGTGTCTCAAGTCTTTTCCAACTATCTTAAAACTTTCATTAGCTGGTTTATCATTTATGATATCTTTTTTTTTTTTTTTTTGGAATTTTTTATCTTCTTTTATCTTTCTTTTACATTCTGGGCACAGTGTTAGCAGTGGGGCTCATTACTTAATCTTTTTTTTTTTTTTGCTATTTAAATGTAGTCCAGCATTTTTATAGCGTTGTTTTGCATTGTTGAAATGTTTTTTGACAGGGTCCTCTTTAATTTGGCTTTTTATTAAGGAAACATTTTGCTTAGCTAATTGCTGTTAAACAAGTAAAAAGGTGGGAGTTTAAAGCACTTTGGTCCTTTTAAGAAGGTGGAAAGCTATAGATACACGTCATTTATTCTAATAGCATCAGATTATTTTTTATGTAACAAACTTTTTAAGCTAATTTTCCACTTGTTTCCAATTTTCCATTTGTTTAAGTTATGATAACAAAGCTAGATATAATCTGGCATAATCTTGTTGAGTTATCTCAACTTGAATTATAATGTTAGGTGTAATAATTCATGCAAAACCAGCCTTCTTTTTTTGCTCCAAGATTGTTTTTTTTAAGAGTTTTTCCTCACCGAGAAGGAGGGTTTAAGGGCAGGAATGTCCATTTAGCTTGTTTATCAACCAGATATTGTTTATATTTTTTGACTGACTTCATGTTCTTTGTATAAATATCGGTGTGAAGCCAATTGAGACGGCTATGGCTGTGATATTGGGCTATATAAATACAATTGAAATTAAATGAATTGAAATAACATGAATTAAAATAAGTCAAATTGAGTGAATTTAGATGTTTAAAATCTCGTGATCACAATGGGAGCGGGGCATCCACAGATCTTTTTAAATAATTATATCTCACTTTAGGAGAATTATCAGTTCCGAGATATTTGCATTTTTTTCTTTATTTGCTTTTTTAAGTACAACCCCAGTCTTGGAAATCAATAAACCACAAATAACATCAAAATTTCTTTAACCAACTATTTAAGAGCACAGTTGTGAGGATTCAGTGGTTTAATTTGGGTTTTGTTATGTCTGGTCAAGTTCTAAGTGGTCCTTGTCAGTCACACCAGTTTCAGGTTAATCATCCACAGATGTTGTCATTTAGTTCATCATCCTCAGTGTATTTAAATGTGTCTGGTTTTCAGGTCATCTGCTCTGCCTCGCCACCTTTTTGGTTCTCTAAAGTTCTGTCTTGGTTCAGGTTTTTAGTTATTTATAAATGTCTTAGTTTCTGGCACCAAGCCTGGTCTCCTGCATTTTGGATCCTTCTCCACTATTTCCTGACACTAGCAGCAGGGTCAGGTCATCTGCTGCAATCATCATGTTACATCAACAATAATAAATTCTGTTGCACCGACATAAATGCATTCAAATCTCCTGACACAAATGTTTATTGCTGTATAAACACAATTGATTTAGATGGAAATACTTCCCAAAATTGTCACAACAAATGATTTTTTGGATTATATATATATTCCAATAAACCATTTATTGTATGTTTTATACGTCTGTTACTAGAATAAATAAATGTATTGGTCCAGATTTAAAATTCACATGACATCAAAAAGTGGTAAATATCATGATGTCGAAATGATATTCAAGTTTGACGTCAATTTGAGTTGTACATTCAACTTGTTTCTAAATTCAATTTGATGTCAAGCTTTGATGTTGATTTAACGTCATTTCAACATAATTACCTACTGGAAGATGGGATAGGCTCCAGCAACCAATGAGGGATTCAGTGGGGTCTGAAGATGGATAGTTTGTCCAGCAGGGTTGAGCTCATTATAAACTGTCTTTTTTTTAATTTTTTTACAAGCATCGGATTTTAGCATCAGTAAGCCAGTTTCTTCTGTTCTAGCTAATCTCCTTCTAACTTTAAGCATACATTTATGGCCGTTTTTCAGCATTATGCAGTTCTACTTCACCTGTTGCATATACTTAATAGGATTTTTCTTACTTCATTAAGGCCCAAGGTGCTTTACATTCACACATGAGGATGGCAGGGCTACGAAGCCGGGCAGGCGAGCTAACCAGGAACCAAATCTGCAATCTTCACATCTGAAGTTGACTATATCAGCACCACAACTGCTCTGACATCTATCAGCTATGGAATAATTTTCAATTTTCTGGCTTCAGTTTGGATTACTATGGCACTCATGTGCTGCAATACACGATAAGTGATAACATTTTCACGTCGTGCTTTGCAAATGTTTGCATTTTCTGCACATAAAACTACATTTTCGACATCAAATGTATGCATGTTGTTAAGTTTACTTTATTTAAGTTTTCTTCCTTTGTTTACAGCTAATCTAACATTACATTCAACTGAAATCTTGGTTCTGGTTTTGTTGCCGTTTGTACCTTTCCAAAGCGCTGCTGCTGGAGGAAGAGCATTCCCTGCTTTCTGATGTCCTCCTCCATGATGGCACCACCACAGGTCCTGCTCTCCTTACTTCACCCGTCTCCCCTTAACCTACTGCTCCACCTTTCACCACGCCAGCCGTTGTTTATATATCTTGCTTGACTTCTTCCTCTCACCCTTTTTTTTTGCAGAAAGTTCTCTGTCCAACTCTTCCTTTTTGTGTCCCTTTGCAGTATAGATCTTGTGCTCATTTGCTCTTCACATTTATCTCAAACTTTTCCTTTCCTTTCCCCACCTCCTTCATTCAGCTTGACCTGTGCGATAGTTAACCCTCTTGATCCAGCTCTGCTCCTTCACTGCTGCTGTGGTTCACCTCCTCTTGTCTCTCCTCTTTCTGTGGTGTTAGCGTGTTGCAGAGGCGTTGACTGACATCAGTGTTTCCTGCCCTCACCCTCTGTTGCAATTTCTAATGCAGAACTTTAACTGGCTGTGAGAGTCTCCTCCTTCCTTTACCATGTGTCCCTTCCTGTTCCTCTTTTTTCTAACCTTCAAACAGCAGCAGGTTTGCTTTCTTCTTTCATTAAAACATGTATTTGATAAATCCTTTGACAGTTTCTCCTTTGAAAACATGAAAGACCAACTCGAAAGTAATAGTTTTAGGTGAACCTTCTGAAATTGAAACACGCCCCCTGGTGGAAAAAGAAGCACAGAGCACAAGTCCTAAAGTCATAATGTCAATTTTTTTTTAGCAAATGAAACTTTTTCAAGTCTGGATCCTAAAGACCCACTCCAATGAAAATTGTGTTTTTAACATGTTCTTGTAGCATGTTTTTAATGATAGAGGAAATGTATAAAGAAAATTAAGCAAAATTAAGAAGAAGGGAGACACACAGAGGAAAAAAGCTGATGAATCATAAAGAAGCAAATGGAAAAAGTCCCTGACGCGATCCAGAGAGAGGAACTGTGGTTTTTACGAGGAAGTCTGGAATGACAGAGAGGAATATTGGAGTCGTGTAGGACAGATATTACAGCTGGAGGACAGTAGTGATATGTTCTATAGGTGTGACAGAGGAGTTTAGGGTAGAGGTGACTGCACCAAGGATCAGCTTTGAGCCCTTTTGTGTTTCCATGGTGATGGACAGACAGACATATGAGACTAGACAGGAATCTCTTTGGATTCTGATGTTTGCAGATGACATTGTGATCTGTAGTGAGAGCAAATGGAGGAACTCGAGAGGAACAGAGAGGTTACAGGGAACAGAGATGAAGGAGGTGGAGGACTAACTTTGCATCAACATAGAGTGTTGGAAAGCATTGGCAAACAGGTTATATCAGGTGGAGGAAGGTTTCAAGTGTGATGTGTGGCCAAAGAGTGTCATCAAGAATATAATGAAAGGTGTAGAAGACTTTACAAAGATCAACCATGCTGTTGGTTTAGAGACTCTGAGAAAAAGGCAGGAAACAGAGGTGGAGGTAGCAGAGAAAATGATGTTGAAGTTCTCTTTGAGAGTGACCAAGATGGATATGATCAGGAGTGAATCCTTTAGAAGAACAGCTCACATTAGATGTTATGGAGAAAAATGCAGGAGCAGATGGAGATGTCTGGACACGTTGAGAGGAGGAACAGTGATAATGTTAGTCAAAGGAGGATGAGGTTGGAACTACCGGGAAAAAGGCAGAGGAAGACCGAAGAGGAGGTTCGTGGATGTAGAGAAGGAAGACATGAACGGGGGTTGGTGTGTTAACTGAGGAGTTGTAGCTTAAAAAGACACGTAATGTTTTAGTAAAGACACAAATAATGAGTAGAGAAGATTTCATCATTATTTATTGAAGACTTAACAGTTTAAAGTCAAAATAATTTTCCCGTACAAAAGAACTTGATGTACATTCACTCTATTGTTGTTTACAATTAATGCTGTAAAACCAAGAGACACGTCAATCAGAGAGCTGACTGAACTCTGTTCCAGTCTTCTTCTGGAGGCTGATGTAGGTTTGGGTCCAGTAGTTGACATAATAAGATCTCAGGTCATAGCTGAGGAGACAAACCAGAGATTTAATGACACTAAGGAGTTTTATTTTTTAGCAAAAACCAAAATCCCAAGAAAGCTTAAATATATAGATCAACAAAACCAGACCAATGAATTAATTATTATTCAGCCATTATTCAAACCTTTAAATTTGATCATTTTGAAGATTGGGATGCAGCAGAAGAGAAAGAGAGAAGAGAAAAAAAAAGGGGGAGATGAGACACAAGGAAGTGACACTGAATGAATTGAACAACATAGAGGATGACATGAACGAGGTAAACACAAAGAAAACCACAAAATTATTGTCAATAATTTCATTATTTACCAATAAAAAAGATATTTTTTCTCTCTGAACCGATGGGTTTTTTAGCCTATCGTGACGATCGGCATATATGTCGCTTTCCTTTGCCACTGCAGTTGAGAGATGGGTGTCAGCTCAGCGGAGCACCTCACACTAGTCATTTTTCTGTTTTTGTGAAAACTGGAAAAAAATTATCTTAACTGAACAAATGACCAAAAAAAAAATCTAAAAACCGATTGATTGTATTTCTTTCATATGTGACCATGGTATGAGTGGGATAATGCCCTTCAAAGTGTGCATTACAAGAAATCAACGCACTTAACGAAAGCAACCGTTCTCCGCTCAGGCTTCCATGTCGAGCATTAACGCCTTCATTTCTTATAATGCACACTTCGTTGGGCATTATCCCTTACATATACCATACAGCTTTTGGAATATGAGTAATCCCTATGCAATTTATTTATATATAGGCGTGGGTGTGTGCATATGAATGCATGTGTGTTTGAATGTGCGTGTTATTGCATGTGTATGTGTGCAAATGACTGTGCATATGTGAGTATGTGAGTGTGTGTGCATGTGTGGAGGAGGGGTGTCGCACCTGACAGAGGACTTAGACATGTTGTTGTTGATAATCAGGTAAGGTCGGTGGTTTCTGGTGTAGGGGGCCAAGGAACTGGGACTCTGCTGTTTCCGCTACTGGGATCACTAGAAAAAAAGTGTTGACATTCACACCAGATGACTGAGCTGCATCAGGCTGGTTTCTGTCTGATCAGACAACTTTAGCTTCTTTGTTTGTAAACTGACTAACAGGATCATTTTCAGCTTTCAGTGGCAGGTTGAGAGCTTACCCAGTGTGGGCGAAGTTGGCCCAGTAGGAAATCATGTACTGGGAGAGGTCTCTGTGCCGGGGGCATAGCCCAGCGGGGTAGAGAACGGTTTTCCAAAGACGTACTGCAAATCTTCAGCGTGATTGGCCTCCACCCACCACGGGAACCCGGGGATCCGTGTCTTCATGTTGAACAGGTAAGAGTAGGTACGAGCGCCACTGATGGACAACAGCAGTGTCAGTTCTTCTTCATCCAAGAACCAAAACATGAAAACTGAAAGGATGGTGGGCTTAAACTTTAAACCCTGAACTTCACTTTGTTACTGTAGAATTACATTATTTATCTTTACTTTTGATTTGCCGAATAAAACAAGTCAAAATTCAACCTTTTTATACGTTTATATTGCAAGTATAATATTTTCATTACTTAATGTTTATTTAAAGGCAGACTATTGGCCAGTTTTGGGGAGTTTACATTAACATTTGATTTCTTATTTGTAAAAATTATACAAAATAAAAACTAAAACTCACCTGCAATGACCTAGAAAAAAACCCAGCACATTTTAGAAATGTGTCTGTGACTTTTTGAGCACAGCCTCAAATAGTCACAGCTTTTGCCTTGAACTTTAGGACTCTAGGACTCAGTACATTTTATTTTGTTGGCCCATAACTGAACAGTTCTGCTTCTTTGCCGTCCTCTTTTGGTTGTCATTTGGTGCTGCTGGGATTGGCTGGTGTGCTGAGGATCTTCTCTGTACTGTAATTTATTGGGGATTAACCATTCATCAATTAATTGATTAATCGATTTCTATTCCTACCTATGATCCAACCAGATAGATCTTTCAGATAGATGTTTCAAAATAAGATAAATCTATAATCCATCTTGGAAAAAAACATTTGGATTGAGACATGGTAGATTTACTTTAAATATAACGTAAAAACAACCAAGTCCATTACAGCAGACAAACACACATGTGATGCAATAAATGATCAACGATCATTGCAGTCCAATGTGTGGAGACACAGTGTGGTAGAATGTTCCAATTATGTTCCTTTTGGATTATTCTGATGTGGACAACAGTGGGCTGAACTTTATCAAACTAAAATGTGAATGGATTTGACATTCAATCTTGGTTACTCGTTGTTTGTGCATATTTAATTTATAATTGATTATCTGGCTAGAAATACAAGGAATCTGGAAAACTTCACCTGCTCTGTTCAGTACCAGGTATTTTTACCTTACTTTTAATACTAATAAATGTGTTTCTCATCACCTCATCTTTGTGAATCCGATCGAATCACATTGTCCAAAATCAACTATATATAGTATCGTCAATCACAACTCATGATGTGAATCAAATCCATGGTAAAACGAATCATTACATCTGTACTAATGAAGCTTTAATAAATGTACACCTGATTGTTGGAGCAGTCAGAACCTACCTTGAGTAGTTTGTGTGAAGCTGAAGGGCCGCCTGAGTTGGGACCAGAAAAAGGAAATCCGTCTCGATATCTGTCACAGTCTTCTTTACCACGTCTGGCAGCGGAAACGAACCCCAGTGAGTGGAGTAGATGCTGAAGGCGGAGGGGATGGCGGCATCCCCTTTGTCCTTAGTGAGACCAGCCAGTAGACCCTTCACATGATCTCTGAAGAGGAAACATCAACATGTTGTTAGCAGAAAGTATCAAAAATGAAAGGATGAGACCATTGATTGTATATGAAAACTGAAGTAAGTGACCCCTCCACCTCATAGCAGAAGTACCTGCTGGTTCCAAGAAGCCAACATCCCAGAGACTTCCATAGAGACATAAACAGCCATTACTCAGTCATTCTATTGGTCAAAATAACCATTCTTTATTTGAGACATTTTTTAGCATGTTCTTGCTAATCCTCCCTTTTTCTTCATGATTTTTTACTTTTTTGCAAGTTATTTAAGTTATAGGCTGACCAATCAGATGCCTTAATAAAATGATGTGGCTTCACATCAAACGTTTGAAAGACAGGTTCTCCTGAGCCCACTCTTAAGTGGTGGTGGTGTGGATTTCCAACAAGCTCACTCCTGACTGTGAAGGTGGTTGAGATAGAAACAATGACATAGACCAGTTATGACCAATCACTGCTTACTGATGTCTGGCTCCAACATGGCGATGTCTGTATCACAAAAAAATGGTGACTGTACTCGTTTTATTGGAGCCCGAAGTACCTTTTCTATGGATATGCTGGATATGGTCATTTGCTCCAGTTCTCATGCACAGTGAATGGATGAGATGATGGATCTTATGATGCACCAATGTTGAGGTTAAACTTTGAAAAGTCAAGATCGATAGGTTCTACAAGCTTTTTAAAAGTTGATCAAAGTTATTCCTGTTTTAAATGTGATAACGTGATACCACAAAGCCAAAGCAGCAGTGGCCCTAGAATCCTGTCCTTTGGAACGACAAATGAAGACAAAAAAGCAAAGAATGACTGAGATGCCATGTTCAAAGGAATTTCACCAAAAAGTCACTTCTGTAGCGACAATTTTAACCAGAATGAAACAACTGGATCTTCAGGTGAGTCTGGACTTACTCCGTGGTATTTGCCTTTCCCAGGTTGATGGACGGAACATCAACTCCAGCAAAAAAGTGTCCATCCATACTGTTGACGCCAGCTAGGTAATCAAATTGAGCCGCGTTGTGAAAAAGCTCACCGGGCTCGTTGGGGATGAAATCGCCATCGATAACTGGAGCGAGCTCTAGAAGGTCCATTACCACACCTGTTTGGCCAAGGAGATATAAATTGTTTGAAAGATAAATTTCTGTTGTTCTACGACCTTTCACTGCAGGAATTTAGCGTCACACTGGATTGAGGCGTATTACAATTGTATGGAGCCTTGAACATGGATATGAAACAACAGTTATAAAAATGAGAGACAATAAACATTTGGGTGCAATGAAAATTGTGCGAACCTTGTAGTCTGTGTCTTTAAAGGGTTAAGTTCCAACAATGACACATTTATCTTAGCAGTCTTTGAGTGGCAAACACTAGGAAAGGTAAACAATGAGTGTGAACCACAGTAATACTTTTTTTAAAAACATCTAAGTCCTCTCCAACACAAGAACAAATCCCAAAGCCTGGACTAGGAAACTGAGGTCTGCTGAAAGAATTTTGAGACGTTTTGGAGACTCTGTGACAGACTGAAATTTGAGCTGCTTCAGCAAAGGGAGACATAACCCACAGTTATTCTGCAGTTAGTGAACCCCAAAGCCAACAGGTCAGGGAACATCCTTAAAAAGAAGCTGTGAAACCTATGAGTCATGGTTCTGACCTTTTCCCAGAATAAGCAGAACGTCAATTTTTCCTGCCAGAGTTAGATCAATAGGGTTGCTCATCTTCAGGCAGACTATCATCTCATCTACGTTCGTATTTAAGCAGCCAACTTTCCGAGCAATCTGTTGCAACAAGAACAAACAAAATTCAGATCAGAAAGATGTCTTGTGTTTAGGTTAAAGAACCTGAGTTCGTTGGTCTCTTTAAGGGTGTTATTACATTTAAAATAACCTTAAAATGTAGTGTTTTGTGTGTGAATTGTGGTTAAATTTAGCCTGGTGTACATTAGCTTTAGCCTGAAGATTCATCTTAGATGTCTGTCTTGGTGTCATTTAAAACAGCAAAGAGAACCTTTCTGGTGACTTTCATGGGGTTTCTCTGGAGAGCCCAGGGACTGAGGGCCACGCCGCACTGACTGATGGCTCTGCGAAACAGTCCTTTGCTGTACGGAGAGAGCATCTGAAACAGATAACATGGAGCCATCGAATCGAACTGTCAGGAATCAATCTGCTAAAATGACAACACCAGACCCTTTGTGGTTCATCTGTGCACCTGACCTGGTAACTGACACTGGCAGCTCCAGCTGATTGGCCAAAGATGGTCAGGTTGTCAGGGTGCCCTCCAAAGGCTGCAATGTTCCTGCGGATCCAGGAGATGGCAGCATGCTGGTCCCACAAACCATAGTTACCTAAAAACAAACAGGTTATTGTTGTTTGACGTAGACAGAAAAAGAGAAGCAAAAATAAAACCATTGAATCCCAGTAAAAGCAACTTTGAGGATCTCTGTAGTGTGCAGTAGTGGTGTGGTGTTTATTCTATACGTAAAATAAACATTTTATTAACATTGTATGTAACAAAGAAGTAATTGGTTCAATCTTTGATGAACAAGAAAAAATTATGTCTCTGAATTTACTCTAAAATGCTTATTTATGTAGTACTTTATATGTTTTAGAAGCTATTGTTGTTAATCTTTTTAAAAAAACTTTTCCTAAGAATTTCTATGCAGAAAAAAGCAATTTTTTATGTAAAGTGAACAAAGATACTTCAAGGTACAAATATGGACAAAAGTTTCGTACTCCTGACTGTAGCTCAGAAAAAAGAAGCAGATCAGAAGTGAACATCTAAAATCTTTATTTTTAACTCTGTTGATGTGCATTAATAAAATAGTTCATTTTTTTATAAGCTGGAGTAGCATCACTAAAAATCTCAGACAAACGCATTACCTAAATCTTTTGAATGTTTACAAATCTTCCTCTGTCTATCTGTATTACTTTGAATGGAAGAAATGTTGGCTCACATCCTTTAATTCAGAGTCAGGAACAGGGACGGACAGCGCCAAATGAGGAGTTTAGCTTTGGTTGAATCACAGCACTTAAATAACCAGGTTAGTTGTTCATTCAATCGCAGCATGTGTCAGCTTCTTGTGTTTACAGAAGGATTTTTAATTTAAAAGAGAAATGAAACAAATATGTCAATCAAATGTTTTAAACCTTGGACGTGGGGGCCAGCGGGCACCACAAACTTTTATTGAGGCATCTGATTGGTCAGTTTATGACTTAAATAATCTGCAATAATTTTTTTTTAAATCATTCAAAAATAGGATTAGCAAGAACATGTTAAAATGGTATGAGAGCAATAATAGTTATTCTTACAAATAGAATGACTAAGTAACAGCTGTTTGTTTCTCTATTGAAGTCTATGGGATTTTGGTTTCTTGGAAGCAGAAGGTTCTTCCTGTTTGGAATGCCAGGGGGAGGGGTCAATCAGTCCAGTTCCTGTTTACGGTCATGGAGTTCTTGAGACAGTCACATCTGCCCACATAATAATTAGGGCTCATCATTGAAGGAGACGTGTTTTCTGTGTTTAGCATCTTGAGGGTTTATGTTATGAGGTGAAACTCCTTCTTTTTTTTGTGTGGTTTTATTTGCATGCTTTTATGTTTGGGTTTTGTGTTTGTTTCACCTCTGAGATGGACTCCCAGATTGGACACACCTTGTGTCCAATCAGTAAGGTGACAGCCTGCCCATAAAGCTGGTACCGGCAGTGTGAGAGCAGAGCTTTAACTGATTGCAAGAGACAGCAGTCAAAGAGGTGCAGTGGCCGGTGGGGTTGGAGCAGAAAGAGTCTTCTCCAGGACAAGGGGCTGTGATCTGACGGACACTCAGAGGCAGGGTGAGGAGCCCTGCCAGTGTGTGAGTACCCCTGTCCTACCCAGTGCCCCTCTGTCCTTGCGAAAGAAGTAGCCTGTCTTTTCCTGAAAAACCTGGGTACTGGCAGAATCTTTCATATTGCAGGTGGACATTGGGAGGAGCAGCCCGCTACACCTGTGAGGACTGGATAAAAGGCGTGGCTGGAAGGGAGGGATGGGATTTTTGCCCACCTGCAGGATTTTGATCTCCCAACATTTATGGACAGTTTTACTTTTTTCTAGAACATTTTTATGGGGTTCCCCACCGACTTTTTATCTGTTTTTATTACCTTTTTTTTAAAATTGGGATTTTAATTGTTAACAGTGTTCGCTGTGTTTTGCTGTGGGTTCGTTTTATTAAATAAAGATTAAGAAACCGATCCTTTTTCTTTGGTTCATTGTGCGGTGCTCTTCCCCTGGTCCTGAGTTTTCTTTTAGTGACAATTTAGAGGGATCCCTCCCGTTTGGCAAGGGTGGGGCCTGACATTTACACTGTGGCAATGTTTGTGTAAAAATTTTAAACGTTTTGTATTTGTTCAAGTCCTTCCTGCTCTTGGGTTTACCTCTAGCCAACCGTAACAAGTACTGCATGCCCTGTCTGTGTTTCCCTGTTTCCCCATCCTTATCATAAGGACATCAGCATCAGGAATTACAAAGCCCACCTGGATCATGGTGTGACCTAAAACACTGAGAACTTCAGTTTTATGTGCGGCACCTGATCCAGAGTAGGGTTTCTATTTCAGTGTCGTCGTGCCCCCCCCCCACTCTGGACACTGTTCAACACCTGGCAGTCGAGCATCTCCGGTACTGAGAAAGCCCAGAGTGCCGACTCTGTAGTTCATGGTGACGACGATGACATCCCCCCTGTCAGCCAGCTCCTTCCCGTCATAAAGAGAGTCTCCAAGAATAGCCACATCGTCGGACGCCCCTAGCAGGAATGCACCTCCAAACAGGTAGATCATCACCGGGAGGTTGGTGGACACTAGAAAAAGAAGGGGATAAAGAAATGTGGCTCAATATTCTGACAATGTAAGATTTGTTTTATGGGTTAGGAACATTTAACATTACTGTTAGGGAAGCAGTTCTTCTGATCTATTTTAAGTGTTTGCAGTGGTCTTTTAATTATGGTCATGCCAGTTTTAGCATAAAAGAACAGTCATTTTAGTTTCTGCAGAGCAGCAGTAGTTCATTAGAAATTGACCTCTTAGTTGTGGGCAGAGCCATTGACACGGAGTAGCTCCGGCCCCTCTTTCCCCTCCCTTTTGCTGAGAGCTGTCTGTTCATGTGCTATCACGCAAAGCTAACATCCCATCACACGTCCCAACCTAACGTTAGTGTTGCAACAAATAGCGAAGAGTATTGGAGCTGTCCAGCTGTACAGTTTTGATCCAGATTCCAGCTTAGACAAGGAAAACAAAGACATCAAAGAGAAAAAGAGATCATTTAAGTTCAACATGTGGTGTTGTCTGTACATTAATGAGGAAAAAAATTAACATTAATAATTTTAGCACATGGCTGCAATATAACAAAGAGTGAAAAACGTGAAGGGGTCTGAATACGTTCTGTACCCACTGTAAGTGGATCTGTTTGTCTGCAAGTGGATGCACCAAAGCGGAGCGGAGCAGGGAGCTTGTGGCCTGCTGATTTTAGCTTCCATGTCACAGCTACAAGAATTTTTTTATTTTTGCTTCTGAGAATAATTTGCATAAAAGTATACCCAGAAATGCAACTTTATTCTTAATTTACTTTATATATATATATATATATATATATATATATCCTCCATCATGGATCAAAAACATGATTTTCATCAGAGTGGGTCTTTAAGGATACATAGAGGACCCATATTAAAAATATATTTGAGGAGGTTTCAGAAGGTTAGCTTTTTGGGAAGCCTTTGCCCGACAGGAGCTGGGATAGACTCCAGGAGCCCCCTGACCCTGAAAGGGACTCAGCGGGTTCTGAAGATAGAACTTTCCTATTAAAGTTTTGAGAGAGTTTTTCTGTGTGTGAAGATGTGGGGACTTTGTGCATCATGAAGATCTTTTAATGTGTGTGTGTGTAACTCACAGGATACCCCTGGGGAACAAAGATGTTCAAATAAAGACAGTCTTCGCTGCCATGGGTTTTTGTCTGCAGCAAGGTCACCTGCAAGCAGCGATTTCGATACTTTTTAGCCGTCAGGATCCCTAAAAACACAAACCAGAAGTAACTCTGTTTTGTCATCCAGATGTTTATCTCTGTCAGCTTCACAGCTTCACCACACGGGCTCATAGTGAGTTTAAGTTCTCACCGTCCCACCCCGGGTGGGGTTTTGGTTTCTCCCACTTTCCCGGAACGTCAGCAAAGGGAACACCTTTGAAAACATCAACGGTCCTGAAGAGACTCATTCTGATGTTCTCTCCTTCCACCAAGCCGCCTTCAGTCTGCACCACACCCAGCTGCACCAACAAACAAACAAGAATGCATCTGCTGTTATAGATAATACATAAAGATTTCCTATAAAAATTGACTCATTATTGTTCTTGAACACCCATTTAAGCAGTGGTATCACTGGACAAGCAGGAATCAGTTTCTTGTTCTACTGTTTTCTTGCTCATGCTCGCCAAATACTGTTGGGAGAGGTTTGGTGGGAAATGTTGAAGCCGTGCAAATCTGGTGAATCTTGCTCCAGGCTTTTTCTTTGCCAGCTCTGTTCCTATATATTAAAGACTTGGGGTCATAAAATTATTTTCTGTGGGCGGCAGCACATGTGCGTGGATCTCTTCTGTCACTGGTTGCGTTTTTGTTTGTGGTTACCGTATTAACAGCTCATAGTCATACCACAGGGACAGTTTTCCCCATATACTTTTTGTTGGTTTTTCTTTAATTAGAATAATCAACAAGCAATAGGTATCACAAATTGCCAGAAATAGAGGCGTGAAGAATGACACTTTGGCCATCAAAAGCACAGTTTGCACTATGTTGTCCCAAGACGGGCATAAAAAGTGGCTTTTTATCGCATCCAAAACGCTGTTGTAGCACGTTTAAAACCGCACGTCTAAAACACAATTTTGTTCAGTCACATGGATGTAAAAATCTGCATTATGTTTGAATAAAAAGACTAAAGCTGACAGTATGCCATAGTTGACTACTATAGGCTAGTTGCTAATTTAGCAGTACTGTGCATTTTTTTGTGCAGAAATGCTGAGTTTAATTCCCATGCAGGTGATTGTTACCTTTATTTCTGCTTTGACTAGATTCATTTGTGTTAATGTTTAAAGTAATGTGTGTTGAGTAATTTAGCAAAAATAAAATAGTGATACTGGAATATCAAAGATGCGCATCAGGACAGCAGCTGTGTGCTTCGAACCCATGGAGTTTGATGGAAAAAGCACAGGCTAAGTGTGACTGTTTCTCACAACTCAGGAACACTGGCAATAGTGAGAGTGTCTATTAATCAAGAAAGAGAGCCACCCAGAAAGTGCTGTGTGCAGAGCTCCGGTTATCGTGACAGATTTGTTCAACCTTGGATTTTTCCCAATTTTAAATTGGAATCAAGTGCAGGTTCAATTCCCACCTTGCCCACCCATGTGTCGAAGTGTCATTGGGCAAGACACTGAACCCCACATTGCCTCTGGAAGGTTCACGCCCTCTTTTGGCAGCAGAGCCACCATGTGTGTGTGAATGGGACCATGACTGTAGAGCGCTTTGAACCTTCAACGAAGGAGGTAAAGCACCTCATAAATATATGAAATTTACCACAGTCACAGTCCCAGTTCACACACTGATGGGGGCTCTGGTGCCAACCCTCCATCAGAGACAATGTGGGGTTCACGGTCTTGCCCAAAGACATTTTGACACATGGGAATTGAACCTGCAATCTTCTGATCAGAGGACAACCACCCTACCACTGCACCACAGCCCCCCCTTAAAATAAGAATAAGAGCAAAAAACAAAACAATACCGTCCCTAAAAGTCAGCCAAAAAAAAATAAAAAACATGAAGGATCCCATGTGCATGCCCAGGAGTCTGACTCACAATTTCTGCACTAGATAAGCACAAATAACTGCTATCTTAACCACTAGGCTATAGCAGCCAACATAAAAAATGCTTCGGCCTTAGCATTTTTATTCAAACAAAATAGCGTTTTGGACGCAAAAACTGAGTTTTGGATGCACAGTTTTGACCACGCTAGAACGCAGTTTTGTACTAGATAAAGATAAAACACCACTTTTTACACCCGTCCTGGAACAACACAAGACGGCATAAATTAATTACTGCTTTTAAAACGTGTAAAAAAAACTGCACTTTTCATGGCCAAAAAGCTTTTCCTGGCAATTTATGACACCTTTCGCTTGCCATAGACTGTAATTGCACACACATCCACTTGCGCTGGGTTCTTCTCCTGGATCTCCATAACACATGCTGAGATGCTGAGCCCCAGAGCTACCAGGATGGCAAAGCTCTCCCAAAGGGGGCTCAGATGAGCAGGCGCTCCAACCAGACCGGTGCAGATGAAGAGAACGTGATGTCTTCACGCTGGTGCACTGTTTAAAAATTCAGTGAAATAAAATTTGTTGAAAATGTTCCATGCATTCATGTCATATTTTACAAACGACTCGTTAAAGTTTTTAGGAGTTTTTTTATTCTGAAACTTCAATTTGATGGTTTATATGTTATGATTGCTGCTGACAAAAAATGGTTTCTGTGGTTCAAATGTACCTATAATTTATTGTTGATAGTAACTAAAATGTGTGGCTACATTTTACATTATTTAGATGTTTTATAATTGCACCACTTAAGCGTGTTTCATATGGTTTATGCATGGACAAATGTAAAACTTAAAAAGTTATATTAATTACATATTTTTCATTTAGTTTTCTGGAGTCTTATTTTAAATAGTGAGAAGCATACATTTTTAGGATAACTTTTACTCAATTTTCTTAGCCTTGTCTCTACAAAGAGCAAATGGGTGGTGAGGTTAAGAATTACCCAATGTAATTATTTTTTCCTGCTGCCTAAAATAATTGAGCCATTTCTAAACAATATAAATGTATAATGACAACAACCCTGAAGAGTAAGTTTTTCCAGTGTACTTGAGTTTGATTGTTTTCTAGAACTGAAAGTTTTTGGTTAAAAACGGGTAATTGAAGATTTCGGAAGTCATTTTCAATGGAGCTGAAGAAGTAGTAGTTAGTTAGATAAAATTGCGGAGTCATGACGTTGAAACTTGCAGTAATCTCCAAAAGAAGCTAAATATTTTGAAAGCTAAATAGATGATGGAGCTCATGAGCTATCGATGTCCAAAAAACGTATGGAAGAAAAATAATAAGAAAGAAAAACGGAACGTTGTAAAAAGCAAAACAGATAAAGCAAAAAAATAAGTAAAAAAGTATATATTCAAACATTTATTTGAAATATGTGCATTCTTTAGTTAAATTAATTTACAGTAGAGTGACCGATGTTTTATCAGTGGGTAGTTTTTTTATGATGAACTTTTCTTTCTCTCCTATTTATAGCAAAAGTTTGTTGGAAAAAAAAACAGTTTTGAAAAGCTGCTAGCAGTGTTTACAGAAGCTTTAGCAGAACAGTAGCTTGAGTGGGTGCAGGTTGGATCACAGATTTGTCTTTAAACACTTTCTTAAAGTCACTTCTGTAATTGGGAAACAGCAACATCCTAGAAAAGTTGGAGTCAACACTGAATATGAGGTGAAACTCACCTTTGCACCCAAAGCCGAATTCAGACAGACAACCAGCAGAACCACCAGCACCATCATCTTCATCACACCATGTGTTTGCACCTGCTGCAGCATTTTGCTGCTTTATAACAAGCTCTTATCTGAGTCATGGCTGCTGCTGCTGGCACATGGAACGCCACAGCAGCTTCTGAGAGCATGAATTTGCTCTATAGCCTCTTTTTCCAGAACAACCCTCCACTTGTGAGCTTCTGTGATCACAAATCAGATTGAGAAGTTCCTGAAGTTCCAGCAAAACCACTGAGTTAAACTGCCTATATCATAGTGTGACTGAAAATGAGACTCCTAAAAGTCGCACCCTTCATTCACACAATGTTTCTGAGAAAAAATAGAAGGGGAAACATCAGCTGAGCTTCAATCTCTCAGGTGAAGGTCGATCAACAAGCTGTGAAGCAAACAGCTGCTGTTCACTCCAAACACTGGAGCAGCTTGAAATTACAACAATTTTCCACAGATTCCCCTTGTAAAATAACACCAAAAGCAAATATCTTTGCTGAAAAAAGATTCTGCTTATTTCTTAACATTTTCATCAGGGATGTAGCAAGTTGGGAGCTTATGATAGAAATGATGAGACCATGACATGTTTAAAGAATTAATGCTTTCAAGTTATGGGGTTTTAACCAGGATGTGGTTTTAAGACTTAAAAGTTTTGTCAGGTAAATTCTCCTAAACACTAAAGAAAAACTCAGTAGAAAACCACACAAACAAGCAAGTTTTTCTCATATATAAGGGAGAGACAGCAATGGTGGAAAGATGCCACCATCCTTTCTCTTAAAGGACTGTTCTCTCCTGCTCCCATTTATTGAAAATTCTAATGGGAGGTTACAACATTCAAACAAAGAAACAGAGTTGAAAGGTTCATTAAGAGTGTCGTATAATCAACCTTTTGGGGAATGTTTTCAGTTCAAACAGCACCCTTCCTTATCTGCTAATGACAGTGTGTCGTAAAACCCTCTGATCCTGGTCTGGGGAAGGAAGCAGGCAATAAACACAGAACAGAGATGTAAAAAAGAGATGTAAAAAAGATCATCTATAACATCTGGCTTGAGTTAACATTTAAAAGTAAACCTTTAAACAATGATTAAAAAAAAGAATTTCTTTCCTATCAAGTACATTTTATTGAAGTCCCATTTCGATCATCTTTTGATTGTTCCCAGTGGTCTTTTAAATATGATTACTGGTGTGTTGTTTTTTGCTAAATAAAAAAAACGTGTTGTTTTCAAGGACATAGTTTCTGCAGAGCAGCAGGAGTTCACTTAGAAATTCACCTCTAAGTTTTGGGCGGGAATGAGGACTTGTGATGGGGGGTAAGCCCTCACCACTTCCCATCATCCCTTTATTTACACTCCTTGCCGATATCTTACAGCCCCTCACAACCCCAACCTCACATTACCAGTGCAACAAAACTCGTGAGCAATATTGGATCTACAGCTTTACTGCTGTGAGCCAAACCCAGCCAGACCATAGACATAGAACAATGTACAAATTGGGGTGTTGATGTCACTCATAGAAAATGCCTTACCTCTGGTTATTGCAAAATGTAGGCAAATCCGTCTCCATTGCTTCCTTATATGCGCGCCACAATTTTAAAATCAGTTGACAATGATTGGTCTGAGTCGGTCTGTGTCATGTTTTTGGGGGAACTACAGTCCCTAATCATAAGTGAGCTTGTTCAAATTCCACACCCCTTCCACTGAAAGTGAGCAGGGGAGAAGCTGTCAATCACACATTCAAGGTGGGGCCAGCGAGCACCACATCCTTTTACTGAGGCATCTGATTGGTCAGTTTATAACTTGAAAAACTAGTGATAAAGAACAAAACATCTTTAAAAATATTAGGATTAAAAGGAAGATGTTAAGAGAAAAAATATCAGCGTAAGAATGGTTATTCTGATAAATAAAATGACTGGTCAATAACTATCTTTTTCGCAATAGAAGTTTCTGAGAGTTTGACTTCTTGAAACCAGCAGGTACTTCCTATTTGGGAACATAAAAGGGGAGGGGTTGAGCTGTCCATTGTTTATATACGGTCTTCCAAACCCTGGTCCTCGAGGAACACTCTCCTGCATTTTTTCAATCCAACCCTGCTCAAACACACCTGCCTTTGATGACTGTCATTGTCAGATTTCTGCAGAGCCTGATGATGAGCTGAATCAAGTGTACATAAGCAACATGGAAAACACACAGGACAGGGTTCCTGAGGACCAGGGTTGGGAAACACTGGAAAACAAAGACATGCATGGATCTATTTGCCCAAAAGTGACTGCATGAGAATAGAGTGGAGCAGGCACTTACATATGGAAGCTGATTGTACGTTCTACATCACACTTATGCCTCGTTTCCACTGAGACTGGACAGGACTGCTACTTTGAGCGTTTCCATTATAAAACGGACCCACTAAGCAGGACCGACTTGTACCATATTTGGTCCTCTGTTGGTTGTAGGTCTATGGAAAAATGGAATGGGCCAGTCAGGGCGGAGCTACTGTCACCACACGATGAATGCATTGATTGGAGGTATTACGACAACAGAAAGCGTCCAACCAGCACCGACGTTTTCAAACATTCAGTAGTTGTCCTCTCGACTGTATTCTTCTTCATATCTTGCAATCTTCTTGCAAACAACATTACATTCTTTGCATATACGAAATACGAGAACCCATCTGTGAGAAAAAGGAGCTGATGCACGACCTCCATTGTTGTTGCCTTTACCTTTCACTGTAGTCTCCGGCTGGGATGGCTGACTGAGCGGACAACTTTCGCTGATGTCAACGCAAATGTCAAACTTATAAAGCTGAGGTTGAACATTTTTGTTGAGAGACAAGCTCTGTTTGAGTCTTGTTTGAAAAACTTTTATTGGGATTTGTTCTAATGGCATCGAAGAAAGCTGATTTGAAGTTAGCTACACTGCAGCCGCCGACAACGTGCGATCACGAAAAGGAGAAAAGGATCATGATTGCGATTGTGAAAAAAAACGACCAACAACTCCTACAAAATTTTTTGCACCACCTTTGAAGGTGAAAGCAGGACAGGAGTGTACCTTTGGTCTGATGAGGCTATTGTGGCTGCAACAGAAAGACTAACCTCCAAAATGGACAACTTTGGAAGCCAGCTTGGAAAACTCTCTAATGATAGCAAATGTTTCCTGACTAGTCAAGATGAAGGCTGCCGAGATAAAGGACCGCAAGAGTCTCAACAGACAACAAGACTCCAGACTAATTGATTATTTGAGACATTATCCCTTCTCAATAGTGATTTTAAAATCCTTGCTAACATTTATGCATCATCAGATTATTTCAGACACAATCAGGATTTTTGAAAGGACGAATGATTCACAACAAAACATCAGTTTAACACTTTACCTACTTGATAATGATCATTTAATTGAAGATGACGGTTTTATTTCGTTTCTAGATTTCTTTAAAGTGTTAGATACAATTGAGCACAAATTTATTTTTTGTACTTTAGATTTATTTGGCAGAAATGTTATCAATACTTAAAAAAATTCTACTTTTTCTAAACTCAATGTTTTAAGAGAACAATTAGCAATCACTCAGCTGGAAGATGACATATTCATAGCACTCAAATCCCGGAAATTTGTGAGACTTTAGATTTTTTCTCCAAAACATCTGGCTTAAAATTTAACCTTAGTAAATGTGAATTATTGCCAATACATCATTCTCAAGAATCTGTTATTTATAATATTCCTGTTAAAAGTGTAATGGAATACCTTGGCATATCTAAAAATGCTACAAAAGAAGAGGAAAATAATCTATGAAAAGTTTTAGAAAAGTGTCAATTTAATATGAATTTTTGGTCACAACGAGGCAAAATATATTGATAAATATTTGGTAAAAGTCATAGCAACATAAAAATAGCCCCATTTAAAAGAGGAACAGAGTAGGCAACTTTCACAACCATTTGTTTCAATGGTTAGTGGCTAGTGGTCAAACGTGGAAATGCACACAAAAAGTAATCATCTTTTTGCAATAGCTTTTATTGTGAACATCATAGCCGCATGAAAGTACCCTCATTCAGTACAAGAAGACAGTACGCAACTTTCACAACCATTTGTTTTGGCCCTAGTGGTCAAACATGGAAATGCACGCAAAAAACAATCTTCTTTGTGCAATAGCTTTAATTGTGAAAATCAGATCAGCATGAAATTACCCTTACTCAATACAGGAAGACAGTACGCAACTTTCACAACCATTTGTTTTGGCCCTGGTGGTCAAACACTAGCTTATATTGTGAAAACCATAGCGACATCTATCAGCCCCATTCAACACAGGAAAATATTTATTGACTTTTTTTTTTTTATTTGGCCCACAGACATGAAATATAACATCGCAATTATAAAACTCTTCCTAATAAAAATTAACATGATTTTTGTTTATATTAGCTTTCTGCGATAGAAATAGCAAGATAGCTTTTTAATAAAAATATTTGTACCTATAATAATAAAAAGATGTAACTTTACGTTTTAAAATATGTTTTAAAAAAGTAACAATGTTAAAAAATAAGTAAAATCTGCTTTAACAACATTAATGAAAATTAAACATCAACAATGGCTATTGGAAGACTTTTTGTCTTTAAAATCTTTGAATTTAAACAAGAACATTACATGTACAATATTTTCTTACTTTGACCATAATAGACTTGCAAAACCATTTTCTCTTTTTGTCATTGAACTATTGAATAAATGTTAATGTCTTCAAAATAACATTCTTCATGCAAAAAAAAAAAAAAAAAAAAAAAAAAAAAAAACAATAAATCTAAATCACTTGGTGAATTTTATAAAATAATTTACACAGTTTGTTATAAAAACCAAATATTTACATTACACTACATTTCTGCATGCAGTTCACCTAAATAATTTAAAAAATCAAAGGTAAAAATAAATATCACACAATGACTAAGTTAGAAAAATTATATGTAGATTTACACATTTTAGGGACTTATTTACAGATTATTTACAGATTTCACGTAACCATTCTGTTCTTTTCAGGCTGTCTATTTCTTGGTCAGTCATGTTCAAACATATGGAGTGATACCATCTTCCACAGTTTGTGCACTCAATCTGTTGGGGGGAAAGAGTTACACTTGATAAAAATTCATTATAATCATGCAAAACTTTTAATAGAACAATATTTGACATAAATAGTTATAATTTAATTTAAAGTCTTGCACAATGTATTATACAATTTATCCTTGAAAAATGAGTAATGACATCTACAAGTCACATACAGTTTGACAAAATAACTGTCTACTTGTGTAAAATGTTAACTATAGGCAAAAGACCACATCTTCATTCAATCAGTTTTTAAAAATCACAATAGGTAAAAAACAAGCTATAGAATTTGTATGTGGGCAAGTGGAACATGAGGATGCCGGACTGTCAAATGAAGAGAAGGGTGCAGTATTTATATTTCCAAGTTGGATAAAAGTAAATAAAATAACCCAGACAGCCAAGCTCTGAAAAGCTGATGATGTTCTCAACTCCCAAAAATATTTCGTAAAGTTATTCTCTAAAGACAATATAGACAAAACTATATGGTAACGTAATTTCAACGCAATTCAGCGTGACCCACAAAAATCCTTCAAAGAAGTCATTGACTTCCGTCTTTGGCACTGTGTTATACATGTCCCTCTTTGGCCTCCAACATGAATGTCTTGTAACAAAGCCACCTTTCTGTCACAAAAATTGAAGTAATTTACTTTCAATTAAAGCATAACAACAGGGGATACAAATTTCTATTTTTACCATGATGAGATGGGATACCGTACAACCTTTTGGTCAACTTTGACAGAGTTGGTCAATGTCACAAGCTGCCAGATGTTGTAGCTTTTGGAAATACCCAATGACTGTCACTGACAATCATAAAGGAAAACTACAAGTTTTTAATTTGATAATTGGTTTATAAGTGTCCCTCTTGTGCTAGCACTAGTTGATAAATAATAGATATATATAAATATATATAAATAAATACGCTGCATGGGCAGTTTTCGCATTATCTCATATTATATTATAATATAATATTATTATACTTTTTGTCTTTTAACTCTGACTCTTTTTGTTTAAGTCCTACATTGCAGAGTGCCTAGACTCTCCGTTGATGGAAGCTATGAGGAAAAGACTAAGAAAAGCACCCAAAACTCCCATTCCAGTCCTGGATGTTCACTTTGATTATTCTGGCCTCTGGATAACAATGACCGTTATAAAAAAGATGATGAAGGTGCCGAGGTGCAGTGATACACCAAAACTATGTGCAAGAAATGCAATCAAGACCTCTGTTTACAACGTGACCACAAATGCTTCATGTAATTCCACGCAGAGTAAAGATGATAACCGTGTAGATATTTATAATTACAAGCTTTGGACAATTTTTCTTGTTTTTATGTTATATGAAATGGTTTCTCTTTGTTTTTACATTGTGTTTGTGGTAATGTGTACTACCAATACAACTAAAACTGATGAATATCTGCATTTTTTACTACCATCGTTGTACAGTGTTGCTTTGAATCAAAAATAAAATTTTTGGTGGGGGTGTGGTCAATTTCAGGATTGATGTTATGTCAGGGACCCCTAAAACACCCAAAAGTAGTGTGAAATATATTTTCAAAAAAAATTATAAAGTCATGAAGTACAGTCTTTGTTTTAAATTTATGTTCATGTAATATTTCTACCTTCAAGTCTTTACTGTCAGATATATTTTCTTTTTCATGTGATTTCGCTAACGGAATTACATTACATATATTTGTTGCAAAGAAAATGTAAAGTCAATTTAGCAATGAAAATTTACAAACCCATGTGTTGGGACCAACATGTCCTGGTGGAGTCTCTTGACCACAAATGGAGCAATGTTCCATTGAGTGGAATTCTGTAAAGATATTTATTAACACAGTAGCCTATTAAATCACAAAAAACATACATTAAAATAATTACTTATTCAACAATTACTAACTCTAATGTAAGACAATATCATCTAATATATAAAATAGATGATCAAATACAAACCAATGCCATTACATCCAACCCCTCTGGATGTCACCTATACAACATTACGTGTATTCTATGTGTTTGCTGGTGGCAAAGCTTGAGAGGAGGCTGCAAACTTTGCAGAATGCATTGTTTCTATTTTCATTTTTTCACTACATCCTGGTGTGGATGGAGTCATTATACACCAAAAAGGTAGGATTCTGAAGTTCAGTGAGAAAAAGAAAAATATTACATCAAGTTCACAATTCTTCCTATTTTTTTCATGTACGTCCTTAAAATTATGTATATAAATTAAATATTCAAAAAATAAAATAATTAAAATAAGGCCAAAGTAAATAAAGACATGAAATGCTTAGGAAAATTAAAAAAGGTAATTTGCTGCTCATTTTAGTTGAGAGTAACTACAGTGTTAAGCTGCGTTCGGTGTGAACGCAAGTTGCGTTCGGCGGCAACTTTCAGTGTTAAGTCATGGTACAGATGCAATCTCAGATCCTGCAGCGTGACTAGTGCAGTGCAAAGGTCAAGCAACAGTGCAATTTCAGCGACGTGGTGCTAATGAAGGGATGGGTGCGGGGGTCCAGAGTTAATAAAAAGATAAAATCTGGGTAGGTCAAAACAGCCAGGGACTTAACTTTTTGCATTTACCGTTTTCATTGAGAGCGTGTATAAAGCACATTCAACATGATGTATTGTATCTTCTGATTTCACATTCGTTTTCTTAGCCTGCTGTCTCCATTTTTGAGAAGGGTGGTTTCATGAACCCGTCCCGACAACTGTTTTGCAAATGTGGGTACATTTTTAAGTGCTCGAATAAACAACCAACATGCTGTCGCAACACCATCACTTGTTTCCTGTTAAAAACTATGAAAAATCCATTGATGAATAAATCTTTTCGTGACAAACCAAACGACACCTACACTCAGCATTTTTTGGGTGGTTGACTTTATTTAGTGAGAAATACTTCTCTGACTCTCCTGTACTCGAGGCTACTAAAGTTTGCATACAACCTTTTGTTGTTGAAAGACCCAAATTCAGCTTTGGTAGTTCTTGGAATAATTTTTATTTTATTATTTTTGGATTTATTAATAAAAAGATCTTTAATGTAAATATTAGTCAAAAACATAAATTGAATTCTATAGATTTTAAACATCATCAGAATGTCTTCTCTTGATAGGCATTTTTTTGTTTAGTAATACATTTAGAACACAAATAAATGCAATTTTTGAAAGACTTTTTTTTTTTTTTAAACAGATATTTATTGTAAAAAAAAAATCTGTATGCCTAATGAAATGCATCTACTGTATCTATCTAAAAGTTTTGCCTCCTCACAAATGAATCACTATATTGAAACTGAACCCATTAAACATACCTGATGCTTCTAGGATCTGTACAGCCATCTCTTTGCGTAACTTTGCCAGGAGTTGCTTGCTGGAAGGTATTTTCATCTCTGATGGCATAAGTGGAAAAGCATCCACTACCTCCTTTGCCATCTATGACATTAATATACAAAAATTACATTAAACAATATAGCTTCATATATTATTACAACATAATGAATGTACCTGCATGACAAAAACTCCGCAGCTGCAACCATCTTGCTGTTTGGTGTGATCCAAGACACCATGTGTCCATTTTACATCAACCCAGTCTGTCTTTCCATGACGGATCTGTCGCATTTTGAAGTATTGCCTAGCATGGATTTTTGATAGTAATTTATAATTGAACCACATCTTACAATTTCTTTCAAACTATAACCAGTTCAAGACAACTAAGCATCAGTTACATGTTTAATAAAACATATAAGAGTTATTTTAGCTTTTTAAAAACTAAACAACACATTCTTTGACTCTGTTGAGGATGAAACCTATTTAACTGTATTTGCTCTACATCTGTTCAAATGTGTAATTCTACACAAATGTTGATACATGTACATACATTTTTACATTATTATAGTCAAATACCAATGTTTCAACACTCAATTACCTATAAAACATTTGTATACATATTTAGTTTTTATTCTTTAAAAGAAGAACTGGTTAATCAGAGTGATGCTTTATCACTCACATTTATGCATTATGTTTACTTGAGTAATTTACTTGAGTAAATGTAAGTCTCCATTGAGATGTAGTGTAGTTAAGAGCACAAATATTCAATCATAACATTTACTCGAGGAGACAGTAAAAGTTGCTCATATTTCTCATACTCCGTACAAGTATAAAGTGGACAAAAAACATCCAGAAGTAAAGTTAAGTCTACTTAATCAAATACTTTACAACTATGTTCTTAATATACTATTAAAATGTTAAATAAAAATCAATCCCATAAAAAAGTCATGAAATTGGATCATTAAGAAAGCTATAGTCTGACTGACACACACACACACATACACCCATCCCCAAAAGTACTATACCTGAATCTTGAAGCTGCTACTTCTGAATCTTTTTCTTCGTTATTTCCAAGGGATCCAACACAAAAACCTTCTTGAGTTTCCTGCTGAGATACTAATATAATTTTTTTTGTTAATTGGCAGTTTCTAAAAATGTATATGTTGTGTCTTTTGCAAAAGCTAAAAATGTACCTTAATAGAAATAATTTAATATGTTTCACATTGAAAATGTATTATTGCCTTATTATATATAGAATTTCAACGTTAAATAACTATTCCTCAGGCATTGTACCTTAACATGGTGTTTGATTATTTACTATTGAATAAAGTAACTAAAAGTGGTCATATTGTATAAAAGGAACATTTTTCTAATTAATTATCATTTTTAAAAAAACATAGTTTTTATCGAAAAATATGTTTCTGTTTTTTTTGGTTTTTTGAGGGTGATCAATTTTAAGATGTGCAGAGTTGTTGCAACTGTAGGTGGGTTAAGCTGATGAGCCAAACAATGGAGGTATGGGAAATAGCTCTTGACGCTAGACTATGAGCAGAAGTGAACATTTGTGAGCAGCAGTATGGTTTTGCGACAAAAAAGAGCACTACGGGTGTAATTATCTTTGAGGATGTTGACAGAGAAGTACAGAGAAGGCCAGAGAGAGCTACACTGTGTCTTTGTAGATCTGGGGAAAGCTTAGGACAGAGAGGAACTGTGGTTTTGTATGAGGAAGTCTGGAGTGACAAAAGTATGTTAGAGCAGGACATGTATGAGGGCTGGAAGACAGTGGTGAGGTGTGCTGTAGGGGTGACAGAGGAGGTCAAGGTGTAGGTTGGACTACATCTTTGATCAGCTCAGAGCCCCTTTCTGTTTACAATGGTGATGAAAAGGCTGACAGGTGAGGTTAGACAGGAATCACCATGGATTTCGATGTTTGCAGATGACACTGTGATTAGTACTGAGAGTTGGGAACGAGCGAAAGAGAAGGGAAGGTTTGTCCTGGAAAGAACATGGATGAAGGTTAGGCACAGCAAGATGTAGTACAAGTGTGTGATTGTGAGGGACTCAAGGGAAGAGTGAAGCATCTCTGATAAACAGCCCTGACTAATGAAGAGTGTAAAAAAGGAGTGAAGAAGTGAGTGCAGGCTGGTTAAAATGGGTGGAGAAAAGTGTCAGGTGTGATGTGTGATAGAAGAGTTTCTGCAAATAATGGAAAGGAAAGGTGAACAAAACAGCTGGAGGTAGCAGAGATGAAGATGCTGATGTTCTCTGGAGTAACCCGGATGGATAGGATCAGAAAGTACAGGAAGACATCAGAGGGAAAACACATGTTAGAGGTTTTGTAGTTGAAGTCAGAGAGGCCAGAATGAGATGTTTCGGTCATGTCCAGAGGAGAGACAGTCAATGTATTGGCAGAAATATGCTAAATGTACAGATGCAAGGCAAGAGGTCTTGACGAAGACCACAGTTCAATAACATGACGTGTTCTGTTGTTAGAGTAGAGGATGCAGAAAACAGTATAAGATGGAGGAATATGACTCACTATTGCGAAGCCGAAATTTAAAGCAGAATTTCATGTTTTATTTTGATATTTCTATCTTGATGTGCATTCATCAGTACTTCTATTTCTATTACATGGAGTTATTGGGCTTAGTTTGTCATACTTTTATGACGTTATGTTGACATAACAAGTCAGGAGCATTACATATTTACAAGGAATTTCCAGTGGTTGGAATCGACAAGCATGAATCCTATGACAGCCTCATAGTTTTTGAAGTTGACCTACGAATAGCAAATGTTACATTTTACTTTTAATGTTTCTATGATTTTTGTTATTCTTCAGTTTATGTATTTTAAAACAGTCTCACCTTTCTGTAACTATGGTTACTTAGTGCAGACCTATCACCAAAGACGATCACGCCGGCAGAGTAGTGATTGATTAAGAACATTTTTCTTTCAATATTGTTGGTGTTCAGCAGCACTTGTAAGTAGACTTCCATTGTCTGGAAAAAACACATTCGTACATTATTTTAAGAGGTTCAACATGTTGATGTAGAAAAAAATATATTTATATTGTATAATTAGTTACATATTTATTATATATAAAACACTTAAAACATTATTCTACAATTAATAATTTTGAAACATGTAAACATTATTATATGGACAAAGAAATATGAAAAAAATGATTTTGCTTTTATGTGTTGTTATCAAAGGGCACCAGTCACTTGACTCTGATAACAAAAAAACAGAAAAATTGTATATGTATGATAATAAAATGCTTACCTCCCCAGCTAACCAGCTATGTGGTTTCAGGGTGTTAAATTCTGTTAGGTGCAATGTGTATGAGCAATCCTTGTCAGCTGTTTTTATCACAGCAACCACAACTTCTTTGTTTTTCAAATTCCAAAGAGCCTTGTTATGACAGAAAAAAGAATGTGATAATTACTAAATAATAATCATTTCCATAAATAACAAAAGTATTTAAATAAGAATTTCCTTTTAAGAACTTTGAGTGATTTCAGATAATGTGTAAATATAATGTGTAAATATACATATATATACATATATATATGCAATACACATATATATACATATATATATGCAAATATGCAAATATACATATATATATATATATATATATATATATATATATATATATATATATATATATACATATATATATGCAAATATACATATATATACATATATATATATATATTATGGCTGTCAGCTTTAAGGTTGTAACGGATGCGATAGATATAAAAAGATTAACGCAATATTTTATATTTATTCCACTTTAAGAAGCCTGCGCAGTGATATACAACATTTGTTTTTTTTTTTTTTTGCTTTTTTTTGGGGGGAGCTCATCAGTTTACTTTGGACATGCATCCTTAAAGCAGTTGATGTCATCCACACTACACCACACACACACACGCACACACACACACACACACCCACACACACACACATCATTGAATAATCAATAACACACAACAGCCAACACTACCTTCTTGTTTCTTCTCTTTGCACTTTACTGTTTGTGTTTGTTAGTCCTCTTTGACAGAGTTCAAGCTTAACAAAGTTAAATAACAAACTGTTGGGAGGATTGGTGTGGGACACTATCACCTTCACTTTCACTTATGCACGGGGGATAACTTTAAAAAAAAAAAAAAATGTTGGGCTCAGATGATATACAACATTTGTGACACGTGACCATAACTTTTTATTTAAGGTCTGGATCAATACCCAGCAGCCAATTAAGAGAGAGTATTTAACTGGACCATTACAGTGCAGAAACACATGAAAAACATATTTGCTTCTTACGGCTGTGTATCATCATCTTTGATTTCTTACAGAAATACTGCAGACATGAAAGTCTTTACAGTTCTTTATAGTTCTGCTTATCTTACTGTTGATGTGTTTTGAGCACACAAATTAAATTGTAGGGATATTAGGAATATCACACTTAAAAATTTACAAATTAAATCATCTCACACAATAAAAATTAAGCCAAAATGTTATCTATTCCTTTTTTTAAAATGTAGTTTGAAATACGAATGTTGTCATATGACATTTAACTCGTAAAATCATCATGCTTAATCACAATCCAGCAATCTCTCTCTCTCTTTCTGTCTCCCTCTCAGTCTCTCTATCTCCCTCTTTTTATATATATATATATATCCATAAGAACTTTGAACTTTTAATAATTAAAAGTAAATCCCCCACTGTGAATACTAATTTAAACCTTTTACCTCTACAGTGTCATCTTTCCGGATGTCAGCTTTGGCATTGGTCTGTTTCTCTGCACTAGATTGCTGTCTGTGTGACTCTTCCATTGCCTGCAAAAGTAATTTACACATGTATGTTGCTATAGGTTAATTTCTGATTAATAAAAATTGTACATTTTTTATCTTAATTAAAAAAGTTCAAACCTGTGATGTGATCGTTCTTGTAGAATCCAAATCAGTACTTTCTATTTTTTTTTTCTTTTTGGATGTCCTATGCATGCCTGCAAGGATAAACAAAAGTGAGTCAACATGAATATGCCTTATCTCTTTTGATGGTTATTTATTTCTACACTTGAGCTCTCCATAAATAATGCTTACTTTTTCTTTTGGAGAGGGCATAACTTCAGGTGGATGGAAGTATTTTGTTTTTCTTTGTTTGTTCTCAGTTGCTCTCTTTTTTGACCATTGCTCTTCAGAGTCTTCCAAATACGATCTTTTTAAAGTCCAGCACTTCTCCAGCAATCTTTCAGGTAAGTCATTCCTTAAAATGTGTTCCCTGTATCTCCCCTGAAGAGATGCATTCATTTTCTGGACAAATGCTGCTGGTCGGAGATTCAGTGTTTTTTGAAGTATTTTGGTTTTTAAAATACTTAACCAATTTTCCGCATGACAGCTTGTGTCATGTTTTCTGAGACTGTCATAAAACACAGAGTCAGTGGTGTGTCTTCACAGATCACCCAGCATAATTCCTGACCAGAGAGGATATATAGGGATGTAGTCCTTCATTAATACATGACAATAATATTTGTTGTATTCCTCAGCCTCCTCAGGTTCAACAGATGACATGACTGCCTTAAGCACATCTGAAAAGTCCTTCCTAAAAGGTGAGCTGGCAAATATTGTGCTTCCCTCACAAGTGACATCCTCTTCAAATGCCTGTACCTCTTGAAGTGTGTCTTGATGAATAGTTCTTCCTTGAACTTCTTTGTGAAGCTCTTCCAGACATTTTTCAACTGTTGTTGTTGTTTTTTCTGTGTTAAAAACAGCACATATTTTTGAAAATATGCAATGCCCTTTTCATATTTGTAACATTTATTAGTTGTGCCACACAGTGAGTGGCAAACTCCTTCAGGCCTTTGTCCTTTGTTTTTTTGCCAAAGGCTCCATGAATGGCCTTAATTACGTGTGCAGAACACAGGTGAAGTGTCGTTTTTTTATGACAGTCTGATTGAGAGTTGATTCCCGTTACTATATTGTAACAGTACAGTAGGTATGCTATAATGTCTTGCCTATTGAATGACAGCAGAACGCTCTGGATGAGTGCCCAGCTATGATCCATCTCTACCTGACTAATGCTGTATTTTGTCAGCTTCCTGACCTTTGCCAGTGTCTGAAGGAGCCAAAAGGACAGATTTGGAAAAGTATGGTAATTTGTTATTAATTCTGATACAGGCAAAGGGGGCTTGTCTTTCCCGTTTCCTGGTAGAGTGATGCTGTAGTAGAACACCCTTTTCGGCTGATTTGGTATTCTACTGACAACACCACCTGTAGCATCTAAATGAAGAGTAATAGGCAGTCCTTTACGCTTGTGCTGCACCAAAATAAGAAGACCAGTCTCTGTGTACAGATGAATACCAAAAGGATCAACTTGAAGATGCTGTTTATATCCAGGCCAAAATGTAAATGAAATGTCTGTGTCTTTTAAAATTTTCTGTGTCAGAAGTCTTGTGCTCTTCTTAATTTAACAAGAAATAACTTTAAGAATTGTTTTGTTCAGACTTCTTGTAATGTTTCCAGCCACAAGTTCAGGAACTGGTGTTTTTTGGAGATTCCTATAATATGTGTTGCTAATGCCTTCATGTATTGACCTTGCAATTTTTCCTCGTTTTAATTAACTTGCAGGGCGTGAACGGAATTCTCCTTGACAATGTGTCACCCTGCCAATCCTTGTAACATATATAGGAATTTTTGGGTCACCTTTGCCTGTTTTTTTCCTTACTTGTAAGGTGTAGTGTGCGTTGCATCCTTTGAAAGAGCACACAGCTTTCATCATACAATATGCTGTGGTTTTTTTTTCGACTGTGTGTGAGTTTGATGTGCTGATATGTAAATACTAATGTGCAGCATGGGTTTTTTTGCAGAATTTATCATAAATAATGTGTGTCCATGATTTTTGAAATTTTAAGCTTCCCTTTAAAGGCTTGATTTGTCTCCATTTCTTTTGAGAAATGTAAATTTTGAATGATTTTGGTCCAGGACTTGTCTTTCTGTAGTTCTTTTCAAAATGCTGCACTGTCTTTGTGCTCAAGTCGCGGTCCCCATCACTGTCACTAATTTCTTCCTGTGTCTGTTGCTCTCCATCACTGTCTGTATATAGGTGATACCATGAATATTATAAAAACTCTTACATTGATGTGTATGACATCATGTAATTTATGCACCTTTTTCTATAAAGTTATAACTACAATTATTCACATGTATATTGTCAGACAAGATGTAGTGTTTGCCTTAGAAAAAAAACAAAAGAAAAGCTTTGATCTCCAAAATGCTGACTGAAATGTTACAAATGACCCCATAGTTGCCGTACGTTTCTACAAGTCAAAAGTCAGTCATTATTGAATATCTACTGAGCTGGGAAGCTGCTGCTGGGAATAAAATATGTCTAAAAAACGCTTTTTTTTCTTTTTTTTAATTATGTTGTATAAGAACTGAACTGTCCAAATTAATATAATTCCAATTTCAAGTGGCAAATCGAGGCACAAGCTAGGTCAATAATTGTGGTAGTGATTTGCAAATTTTCCCAAAATGTCGCTTTAATAAATGGGGGAAAAAAACATGGCACTGTAATATTGCTTGTCCAGGATGCCTCTGAAAGGGTTGTCTTTGCCATGGCAGGTATGTCATATATTGACACGGTCTTTGGATAGTTCTTTGTGACTCATGAAGTTTACAATTTTACACTGTTTTTGAGTTTCTCATCGGCACTTAAATCAAGTTGTTTAAGCTTGATTGATGTTTTCCTAACTTCGTCCTTGCTTTACAAAAGATGTAACTGGGAAATGCAATACAATTTACCCATAGCTTTCAATGACTTTCCATTGACTTTTACATTGGTGGACACTTCTGAATGTCAAAAGGTTATTGATAGTAGGCCAAACATTTAGAAGACTGTGAATGAGAGACAAGCTTTAATAAAAAAATATCCATTATTAATCATACATGTATTTAAAAAACAAATTTGGGGTCAATTATAACATTTTATAAACAATTATAACTGCCACCATCCAAAAATGTGTTACAACAGCCCCTAATTGTGAGGAGGAAGATTAAAGTATTGCTTAATGCGAAAAATTTTTTATCAATGAGTATAATTGATTACAACACTCAACTTGACATTTAAAAAATAAAAATTTTGACATAATTTGCATGACACATGATTGCATGTATCATTGTAACTTTCAGGAGGATTTGTTTGTTTTTTTCATGTTTAGTCTAGAGAATAATTTTAGCATCTGCCAAGTCAGTGAGATTACTCTTTATTGTTCTTGATCAGAGAAATTAAAAGTGTTCATACTGACCTATGTTAGAAATGTTACTTTGGTCCAGTTCTCGGGGCTTGCTGCACTCTCCATCAGTCTTTGTACCAGTCCCAGAACGCAGTATTTTTAAAAACACGAGTTCTGACTCCTTTTCTGTTTGCTGTCCACACTACATGAAGCCATTTTTTGAAATGTAATTTGTTTTCTCCAAACACAGCTAACGACACTTTCGACCATACCTCTGATCTCCATTGGGCGTTCTTCTTAATGTTATTTTTGCAGAACACTTTGATTAGTTTGTCTAGTCCTCCACATAAACTCCATAAGTCAATCTTACAAAGTTTTTGTCCCTTTTTAACTCTGCCCATGACGACGTGTAAAAGTAACGTTCTGCAGTAAAGTGTCGCGCTGGGTTTCATAAGGTGTGCATGCGCAATTTCTCCAGGTATGGGAATTTGTTGATTGGATTGGCGTTTACTGGTCTGTGGATACCATGCTGGACCACCGCAATTTTCATCAACCACCAAAATGTTAGTTATAAAAAACCCGCTCAGGCCCGATAATGGGGTGCATTGCACCACAGACGACAAATTCCAAAAGAAAAAGATGATTACTTTTTGCGTGCATTTCCATGTTTGACCACTAGGGCCAAAACAAATGGTTGTGAAAGTTACGTACTGTCTTCCTGTTTTGAGTAAGGATAATTTCATGCTGATCTGATTTTCACAATAAAAGCTATTGCAAAAAGAAGGCTGATTTTATGATCAAAATTACAGTTTTGAGCCCTGAAGCAGAAAACAAATGGTTGTGAAAGTTGCGTACTGTCTTCCTGTATTGAATAAGGGTACTTTCATGCTGATCTGATTTTCACAATAAAAGCTTTGCAAAAAGAAGATTATTTTTTGCGTGCATTTCCACGTTTGGCCACTAGGACCAAAACAAATGGTTGGGAAAGTTGGGTACTGTCTTCCTCTGTTGAATTAGGGTATTTTCTTGCTGATATGATTTTCACAATAAAAGCTATTGCAAAAAGAAGGTGGAGTTTAGGTTCAAAATTATAGTTTTGAGCCCTGAAGCGGAAAACAAATGGTTGTGAAAGTAACGTACTGTCTTCCTGTACTGAATGAGGGTACTTTCATGCTGATCTGATTTTCACAATAAAAGCTATTGCAAAAAGAAGGCTGATTTTATGATCAAAATTACAGTTTTGAGCCCTGAAGCGGAAAACAAATGGTTGTGAAAGTTGCGTACTGTCTTCCTGTACTGAATGAGGGTACTTTCATGCAGCTATGATTTTCACAATAAAAGCTATTGCAAAAAGAAGATTATTTTTTGCGTGCATTTCCACGTTTGACAACTAGGGCCAAAACAAATGGTTGTGAAAGTTGCGTACTGTCTTCCTCTGTTGAATGAAGCGCATGTCCTAGTGCGGGTAAATAATCACACGGTGGCTGTACATGTTTTGGTTGCTGATATAAGCTGTGATGAGGTTCTTCTGGGCCACCCATTCTTGGTTCAGTTAGACTTTGGGAAGCAACAGATTGTGTTGTTTGGGGAAGTTCCATATTTTTCACCCCGTTGTATAACAGAAAGACATGCAGTGAAGGTAGCAGGAACGGTGGTGTTGGAAGGAGGGAAGGAGTATGTGATACCAGGGGAAAGTTCGTAGGAAAGGGCCACTCACAGGAGATGTAATCCTGTGCCCCATTAAGGGTTTTGTTGAAAAACATTAGTGTTGGCGCGTACATTAGTGAGTGCTCGGGCTTCAAGATTTGTGCCTCTGCGTCTTTTTATCCCTGGTAACACCCCGATAACGATAACTGGGGGAGCAGTTACAGGGTTTCTGCAGCCTGCAGAGGTGGTGCAGTCAAATACGGCTTCTAGTCAGCCTGAAGAGATTCTCTCGGATACTTCAGTCGTGCCTCACCATATTCAGGAACTTTTCGACCAGAGTTCAGTGGAGCTCAGTGATCCAGAGCAGCATCAGCTAGCACAACTTCTCTGTTCTTTTGGGAGTGTGTTCTCTACTGGCCCCACTGATCTTGGTCGCACCAGCATGGTGCAACATTAGATAATAACTCGGCCAGGTCACCCCATTAAGCAGCCTCCATGTCGCATGGCACGAGAAAAACAGCAAAGTGCTGATCTACAGGTACAGCAGGGGATACAAGCTGGTTTTGCCCATCATAGCAATAGTAGCTGGGCGTCTCCGATTGTAATGGTGCACAAAAAGGATGGTACCTATCGCCTTTGTGTAGACTACCGGGCGGTTAATGACTGTACTATTAAAGATGCATATCCACTTCCCCGTATTCAGGACACACTTGATACGCTCTCTAGTGCCAAGTGGTTCAATACCTTGGACCTTGCCTCTGGTTATTGGCAGGTTGAACTGACCCCCAGGGTACGCAAAGCCGCAGCTTTCTCCACCAAGACTGGCCTGTTTGAATGGACAGTCATGCCGTTCGGTCTGTGTAATGCTCCGGCCACATTCCAGCAACTTATGGACCACGTCCTGGCAGGTTTGCAGTGGGAAACCTGCCTTGTTTATCTGGATGACATCATTGTCTTAGACAAGGATGTGTCAGAGATGTTGGAGAGGCTCGGCCAAGTCTTGGACAGACTCCGTCAGGCCAACCTGAAACTTAAGCTGAGCAAGTGCTGTCTTTTCTGTCGTAAAGTGAGCTATCTCGGACACATTGTTTCTGGGAATGGGGTAGCCACTGATCCCAGCAAAGTCCAGAAGGTGCGTGATTGGCCAGTGCCAACTTCTCTGCAGGAGGTCAGACAGTTTCTCAGCTTGGCGTCTTACTACAGACGTTTTGTGAAAGATTTTGCCACCATTGCAGAACTCCTGCATGCCTTAACTCAGAAACATGCGCGTTTCCGATGGACTGAAAAGTGCCCGGCTGCCTTTAATCATTTGAAGGATCATTTGATCCCCGCCCCAGTGCTGGGCTACCTTCTTGATGTAGGTGAGATGATACTGGACACAGACGCTAGGTGCAGTCCTCTCGCGGATGCAGGATGGGGTAGCGCGAGTTTTGGCCTATGGCAGCCGCAAACTTACCAAGACAGAGCAGAACTACTGCACCACTTGTCTCAAACTACTTGCTGTTGTGGAATTTACCTCACATTTCCATCAGTATCTATTGGGTGGGTCTTTCTCGGTTCGCACTGACCACAGCAGCCTTCGCTGGCTCACTAAAATGAGAGAACCCGAAGGGCAGTTAGCACGGTGGCTTGAAAGACTTGGGGAGTATAACTTTGAGATAGTCTACCATCCAGGGCGATTGCACTGTAATGCTGATAGCTTGTCCAGGAGACCTTGCCGGCCGTTCTGTGCTTGTAGGATAGTTCTTCCTCTGAACCGCTTACTGTTAGTCATCAGGCAGTGCAATGTGAGTTTGACTCAGATATCATCCATTTGGCACAGAGTCCAGTGGGGGTAGTGGATGCACAGTCTGTTGAGTCCGACAGCATTGAGCACTTGGAGAAAGTACTTTTGGCAAAAACTTAACATGATGAACTATTCAGGGGCTGTTCTCCTGAAGAGCTGTGCCAAGCACAAGAAGCAGATCCAGAGATAGGCCTTATCAAAAGATTCATTCAGGCTGGAAAGGAACGTCCACTCTGGGAGGTGGTTGCATCCTACAGCCCAGCCTCAAAAAGACATGTTGGAGTCAGTGAAAGCGTTTGTACTTCTGTGATGGGATATTGCTGAGACGTTTTTACTCTGTGAATGAGACCCAATTCTACCCACAGATTGTGTTACCTCGTGCCTTTAGGCCTGATGTTCTGAAGCAGATGCATGAGGGGGAAGTGGGTGGACATTTCGGTGTTGAGCGCACTGTAGTGAGACTACAGACTCTGTACTTTTGGTACAGAATGAGAGAAGATGTCGCTCTCTGGTGTAGCACATGTACTAAATGCGCATCCAAAGCAAGGCCGCTTAAGAAACCCCAAGCTCCCATGGGCACAGTTGGTATAGGAGCTCCAATGGAACATATTGCTTTGGACATTATGGGGCCGTTGAATGAGACAGACAGAGGGAACAATTATATACTGGTGGTCCAGGATTATTTCACTAAGATAGTGGAAGCTTTTCTGATTCCAAACAATAAAGCCATAACAGTGGCAGAGGTATTAGCTTCACAGTGGGTGTGTCGCTATGGGGCTCCACAAACACTACACAGCGATCAGGGTCGAAATTTTGAATCAGAAGTTTTTCAGAAGATGTGTATGTTGTTTGGAATAGAAAAGACACACACTGCACCGTTCTGACCACAATCAGATGGACAAGTTGAAAGGTTCAATGCCACATTGCTAAAGATTTTGGCCACAACAGCTGACCGCTGTCACTGGGATTGGGATCTTATGATTCCCTATGCTGTGATGGCATACAGAGCAACCGTGCACAGTTCAACTGGATTCACTCCCAATTTCATGTTGTTCGGTAGGGAAGTGAGTGAGCCTGTGGATTTGGTGGTAGGACTGCCTCCTGATGACACCAGAAATGTTTCAGAACCGGAATATGTTAAGAACCTGAGGGAACGTCTGGTGCTGGCACATGACATTGCTAGAGAGGCCCTTAATAAATGTACAAGGCGTGCCAAGAGACAAAAAGAACCCTAAGAACAGGGTGAAGAAGTTTCTTCCATCTTATGAAGGACCGTATTTCATTCTTGGACAGTTGGACTACCTCATTTATCGCATCCAAAAAGGACCAAAAACCAAGGTGAAGGTTGTGCACCACGACCAGCTAAAACCTTACCTCAGTCGTGACCCATTGGATAATGGTTGGGTCATCCAACAGGCTGAGAGTTGGGTAGCAGTAGAGGTGCCCCCACCAGCATTAGACACTGGTTTATCCGGTCTTGAAGTTGACTTGTCTTCATTATTTCCCAGCACCAGTGCAGATGGTGCTTGCACCTCCGTGGGTCAAACTGTGGATAGCAGCATCCCTACTTCCAACATGGCCTGTGTTCAGGATAGTGGGGGTAAAGTGATGGACTCTGGGCAGGGGGGCCCTCGAGCACAGAGACCCATTCGTCACCGCAGAGGACCCGTCATGTTTGGTGATTGGATACTAGACTAAAAAAAAATTTAAATGCCACATTGTTCTGGGCTTAAGAAAAAAAGTTCTAATAATGTAACTGTCGTTGTTCCTATTATTGTGATATTCACTGGTGTGAAAGGAAACCTGGAGAGAGAAAATTCCTTATAATGCTAGTTCATATAAATGGTTATTGATGGAAAATATTGCATTATGTCAATCCAGAGTGGGGGTAGTGTTGTGGGGGTGTGGTGAAGGAGAGTGCGAGAGGGCGGGTGGTAGGTGTGCAAGAGGAGAAGAGTGGAAGAAGGTGTGTCAAGGATGGCAGAGAAGGAAAGGGGAGACTTTTAAAAAAGAGAGTAAAAGGAAAGGATAATAAAGGTGGACATCAACCTTCCACATAAAACAGTGAGTGTCTGAGTCCGTTTTTTTGCTGCGGTGGAACTAAAGACTGCAACGGGTTTAACCACGAGGACGGCCCCGCCCGAGAAGCTGAAGCGACTCCCCTGTCCGCCCCGACCACGGTCAGGACGAGAAGAACAGGAAAGGTTAACAATCTGTGTATCGTTCGTTCATTCGTTTTTTCAATTTAAAATCAAAAACGAAAAAATGAAAATTTTTTCGTCTCAAAATCAAAGATGAAAAAAACGAAAAAACGAATCATTTTTTCGTTTTCCGATTTGTGTCTTAAATCGAAAATGGAGCAAACGGAAAAACGAGCGTTCAGTTTCGGTTTTCGCAATTTCGTCTGGAAAGTCTGGGTCAACCGGAAGTAGTTTTTTTTTTAAGTGCTTTATTGAGGACATACAATGCGAGCTGCGGATGCTAATATGGCAAATTTAGAAGAATGCTCTGGTTTAGTGACAGAGTGCTTTCAGAAAAGTCAAACGCAGGCAGAGATTTCAGAAATGCCGTGGAGAAGATTCTGTTTGAATCTCCAGCTTCAGAGAAAAAGACATGATGGACGGACAACTTGAAGTTGCACTTGCATCAGCATAAGGAAAGAATGACCCTTAAAAGTATATTCATTTTATGAATAATACACAATGTAATACTGGGGGGTTTACTGTATCTGCATTTACCTATGTAATATTTTACCAGAATCATACGACAGTCATGTGCAAAATAATATATATTGAAAATAAATAAAATTGTAATTAAATAGCAAATCAAAGAGTCATATACTTAGAACAGAACATTTGAGATTGTAGGCAGAGGAATACTATCATGTTTGACCCAAAGAATGTATTTGAATCAGGTTTAGGTTTTTTGACCCCTCTCTAATGCTTTTCTAGTATAGACTGTTTTCTCTTCATTTTGCTGAGCTTGATTCCTGAATAAAAGACCAACTGCAGCTGCTGGGTTTTCTTTTTCCAGGGATTTCAGTGGAGCTGGGAGTCCAGTGCAGAGGAAGCTGCAAGCATGCATGAGCAGGACCTCTTACCGAGGTATCTTCATCTACAGAGGATCCTTTCTCAGAGCACGGCAGACATGATGCTGAGCAGCAACGTGGACAGACTTTCCCTGACACCACTCTTTCTGATACAGAATTTAACCACAGACTTTTTCCAGATGCATTTCTTCATCTAATAAATGTTACTGACAGACATTCTGAGTAAATGCTGATTATAAATGTAATATTTTAATGCATATAGAAGCCACAAAAAAAACCCTTAACTGTCTCTTTGTTTCTGTTGTTGAAAAACATATTCATGTTAAGTTTGTAATAAATATACTGCTCTGCCATGAAACCATGTTGTTTATTTTATATCTGTTATAACACTCATGTCAGCTTTCAGTTTTACCAGCAAGAAGAGACATTTCTAAACAGCTTTGAAAATGTCAACATTGACTGTTTTAATAACGCTTTTAACTTTAAATGGTAAACATGGAGCCAGTAAACACCAACTCCTAAATAAAACAAGTCCAATGTGATGCAGTCCTTTTGGATGTTGTTTTCCAGATCATCAGCCTGACACTTTAGGCAGCAATCACGGCTCCTCTTCCCCAAGACATCCTTAACAACCAACATGACTCATGTAGCAGGTCAGGAAAAAATGGCTTTTCCAATGACCTGCAGTTTAAAAAAATGTAGAGATTAGAGTCCAATAATTAATGATTGTACTGCATATAAATCAGTGAAATCCGTCATAGTGATTTGTCTGTATGCTATATACCATGGGGAAATTACTTTAGTCTTCTTTTATTCCCCTGTAGAGCTGTCCTCTGTTCTTCTGGCTCTGCACAAACTTTTCTGGAACTTCACACATGTTGACTCAACATCGTATTTTATGTTATATTGGAGTTTACTGTAGGTGTTAGTTTATGTAGATGTTCAAATGTCATTTTCAATGTATTTAAATGTTTTTTCACATTAACTTGTTTACTGATTTAAATGTTAAATATACATTTAGCAACACGGATCCCATATAATTACTGTATGAACAACAGAATCATCCAGGCTGGCTGGGGCCGTTTCTAGCCTTGTGGGGGCCCTAGGGTAGATGCTGGTTAAGGGCCTTCATTTTGTGAACTGCAGTGAAGAGATTCCTAACCCCTGTGGTTTAATAAGACAGCTCTATGTAAGAAAAAAAAAAAACACTATAAATGACTAGGGGGGGGGGGTCCTCTTTATCTTAATAATTAGAAGAGATTCAATAAAATAACAATTGTATTTAAAACAACAAATGTACACTTAAAATAATGCTGGACTATCGTAGTCTCACACTTTTAATACCTAATAACAGTATTTATTGTAACAGTCATGGTGCTTTGTCCTCAAAATGTCTGCTTTCTGGCTTTTTTTTATTGGCAAAGTCATCAAGCTAAGTCTGTTTTATCTTTTCTTCACTAGTTCTTTAAAAAAGGTGATGCTAAAAGCTTTTAAAATCTCCTTTTTTTGAGGAAGGGAAATAATCTGAATTGTCGCTCTGCCCACTACATCAGTCCTGAATAAATGAGAGAATAAATTGGCCAGTCATCTGCTTCTACAGGTTTAGTCAAATCAGGCCAGCATCCATCTACATTTGCAGATGATGCTTTTACGTCAGAGAGATCCTCAGAAACCTGATGGTCCTGGAGCTTCTTGGTCAGGATGTCGCAAAACAACAAAATAAGATCTTTTCCCTTTGTTGAAAGTCAACTGATAGCACTAGCAGTGTCTCAACTTTCAAAATAAAACTACTTCCGGTTGACCCAGACTTTCCAGACGAAATTGCGAAAAATGAAACTGAACGCTCGTTATTCCGTTTGCTCCATTTTCCATTTAAGTCACAAATCGGAAAGCGAAAAAACGAATTTTTGATTTTGAGACGAAACAATGAAAAACGATCGGTTTTTCATTTTTTCGTTTTTGATTTTAAATTGAAAAAACGAATGAACGAACGATACACGGATTGTTAACAACCGTTAGTAATTGTGTTGTTGTTTTTCTATGTTTATATGTTCTTTATGTTGAAATTTGTAGATTTGCATACTGTTTGCAAGTGTTAAATAAAGACTTTAGCTGTAGTCGCACAGCTATGACGCACAGCTACGCCATCGGTCTACACCCCACAAGCGCTTTGACGGGCCGAAACGCTGCTTGAATTGCCCGCCCGAACCATTCTCAACCGGCTAGAAGATGACCAGTCCGGTCCGGACTGCTCAGTGGAAGCGAGGCATTACAAGCTTTTTTCAACAGCATGTTTTTCATCTGCTTCTGATTTACAGCAATTTGAATAAAGAAATACTTAGAAATGCAATTTTTTAGCTTTGTTATATATAGATCTGTCCATCACGAGAAAAATATCACTAGAACACGTTAGAAACACAAAAAACAATATTCTTATACTTGTAAAAATGTGTGTCTGAAACTCTTTCTTTCCCACGGAAAGCGTGTTCCTTAAACTTCTCTAAACTTTGACAAGCCCATGCAGGTGTCATGTTACGGCGGTGGGCGTGGCCTGCGGCTGCCTGTCATGTCCGCTCGACGCTGAGATCAACAGGTCTGAAGGTAACTGTAGCGCTTCAGCTCTGCTTTCATGCATCCTTTTTGTCGGGTAACAGTCACTTTGATGCTCGCGGATCGCCGGAGGGCACGTGATTGCCGCGGGGAGGAAAAACGCTGCCACGCTGCAACCCAATTAGTCCCGCGAGGCTCCGTTGTATGGTATTTATAGCCTGTTAGCTTAGCCTCCAGCTGAAGAAAGGTACGTCATGACGTCACCGTGCTTATTACATAACGTGTTGGAAGATCTAGGTAAATGCATTTGTCTACGGGTGGCAGGTGCAATACGAGATTTACTGTATTTTTAAATCACACTGAGTTTTTTTTTTTATTATTTGTTAGAATAAATGTATTTTAAATGTTTACACTAACTAGCCAACTTTATCAGCTACACTTAGCTAATTCCAGGTCGGACCCCTTTGCCTTCAGAACTGCCTTAATTCTTGGTGGAAAAAATTCAACAAGGTTCTGGAAACATTCCTCAGAGTTTGGTCTATAGTGACATGACAGCATGACATAGTTGTTGCAGATTTGTCAGCTGCACATCCATGATGCCGATCTCAAATGTTGGGAATCGAGTTGATTGAAATGCTCTTTTCTGCTTTCCAAACATGCTTGATGGAAAGCAGTGATTACCTGCCGTGGTCATGTATCTGCAGTCCTCAAATCAATGACTTGCAAAGAGATATAAGTCCTTCAATGAAGTGGTAGTGAGCATCTAAAGGAAACCAAATGATCAAATCAAATGTTGCAATACTCATCAAATAGCCCGATCTTAAAACAATTATCATATTAATGAATCTCTGCAAGAAAAACTCCAACTCCAGGCCTCGAGGGCCACAGTGTCTGATTTTCAGATATCCAAGCCCTACTCATGACTAATGACCTGGTTCAGATGTGTCCAGCCAATTAGCACATGCCAGAGCGGGGTATGTTGGGAAACATGGAGGCCTGGGGTTGCCTATCCCTGCTTCAGAAAATGACATCAGTTTTTTATGACTTGGGCTAAAAACATCATCATGAAAAGACCACTGGGAACACTTTTACAACAGATCAAAAGAGGATTGGAGTGGGACTTGAGGTTTCTTTATGCAAAAGCAATAAGCCTAACATCAATTTTCTAAATCAAGAACATTTTTAATTTAAGTTTCATGAAAACAAGTTTTTTACAGCTGAAACAGCAAAGATTGAATTATTTTAGCTGCATTTGCTAAAACTGAAGATTTGTTGTTTAAGATGAAAACCTGAAGGCAAAACAGATGCACAAACTGTCATAACAGTAAAAAAAAAAAGAAAAACAGTGTTTAGCTTAATTCTGTCATTTTGCAGGATGTCCAGGGAGCAGCTGAGTATCGCGGAGCTCCTGCCCTCACTGGACAGCTCCGAGCTGCAGGATGCAGAGCTAGTACGGGCAGCTGTCAACCAGCATCTGAGCACAGGTTAGTCCACCTGTCCATCCTGGCAGTGGCGGTTTTTGATACGGGCAACGTGGGCGATTTCCCAGGGGGCAACTGGGACGAGGAAGAAAAATCATTTTGTTTCTTTAATGTGAAAAGGGCAGGGGTCGGCAACCCACAGCTCCAGAGCCGCATGCGGCTCTTTCATCCTTATGTTGCGGCTCTGCATGGCTTGGGAAAATACATTATAAGTGTCCAATTGAAGTGTGTGTTATTTGTCTCAAAACCATCTATCTTGTCTTCTTATTAAGTCAAAGTTTTTAACTTCTTTCTTGAGACCTTGTGCTATTCCGCTGATCAGCATTTCCCTTCTTCAGAGACGTTTGACAGCACTTGACGTGTCAGCAGGCAGTGACACCGAAACTGTACAATATTTAAAGAAAGTATTTTATTTGGGTTTTTTCGTGTGTTTAATTGTAGTTGTAAACTGTAAAATTATTATGATCTCAAAATATTAAAATAAAACTAAATATATAATCAGGGCTCTAAAATAACACCCGCCAAATGCGGGTAAAACCTTTACTGAGACATTATTTATCATTTCTGACATGGGACTCAGACTCCCAACCGTGACTTTTAGGTGTCTACCTTCACTCCCCACTTGGCTCCCACAATCATCCATCCCAGAGTTTGTTCAAACATTTAATTGTGATTGCACAGATTTAATCCTCACATTTGCCACAGCAGCTGGTGCATTCAGGGGCTGCATGTAATTTTTGCGCTTATGCACTTTCATTAAGAGCTCACTTTTGCTGCTTTCAGGTGCGCTGGTGACTTCTAGCATTTGCTCACAGTGATCTCAGCCACCACAAACACACACTCACTTATTGCTACCTTCATGTCATTACTTTCTGAAATGACAGACTCACAACAACAACAACAAACTGATCTGTCAGAACAAACAAAATTGAAGGCCAAGTGTGTACAATTTTCAATATATGCATGTATTTTCAATGAATGACATTAAAAAAAACTTTAAAGTAATTATTTTATTGTTTATCACTAGTTTTATGGATACAAATCTTTATGGAAGGGTACTGCATTCCATAAGAAAGGATAGGATGGTCTTCTTTTTTTTAATTGAATGCAATATAGTTCCATAAAAAAACAAAATCAAATAATTTAAAATATATCTTTAAAAAACAGACTGTAAGCAACAAAGTTGCCCACACCCACAACCTGAGCGCCCAGCAGGTCACTCACTGACTTTACTGCTTTGTGCCCAATTTCGTCGTCTGGATTGGCTCACAAATCTGAAATAAGAAACCTGAAATAAGACAATACTTTCAATTACAATTTGTGTTTTGTTTTGTAAGAGGATAAAAAATGGGAAAAACTGTTTAACTTTGAAAGATACACATTATCTTTCCTGAGAAATGTTTGGCTAGTAGAGTCCAGATCTGGTTGGTTGACTTTGGAAAAGTTAATTTAGAGCTAAATCTTCATTTAGATGTCAAAAGTGTTTGTTGCTCCCAGTGTTTTTTTCAGTGGAAACCGGGTCAAAATGGCTCCTTGAGTGTTACTGTTGCTGACCCCTGGAATGGAGTGACTGTTCTTGTCATCTAAGTGAATTAAAATGTCAAACAGCGCCCTCTGCTGCACAACACTCAAACTGGCGCCCTCGCCTCATTGCGGTCCACTGTGGAATAAACAAAGTCAAAAAAAATGCAAGGGGGAAGAATAATTCACCGGTGGCTGGGTGGGTCACACACAGGTAATTGGGAACATTTTTCAGTCAAACACTCATCTCAAGCTCAAATTACTTACAAATCCAACCACTTTGATTCATCACACCTAATTACAGATTAACTCTTTTCCACTTCCGGGAAGATGCCACGGAGGCACAGAGCAGCTGCACTTCGAAAATCTATTTATTGAGAAAAAAGTAAATATTGTAAAAAACAACTCCTGATCATGCCTTCGAAAAGAACCCCAGTGACGGACGACTTGGAGGATATGAAGAAGTTGCTTGATTTTCTGTTGGAAGAAATAAGATCCATGAAGATCCAGCAAGAGCAGATCTTGTGCGCACTGGAGGAGGGGAGACCGCTCAAAGCTCAACATGATCAGATTGTCAACCGAATGGATAACATGGAAAAACAAATGGATGACCAGGAGCAGAATTTCAGGATTAATGATGTGATAATCACCAGATTGGAGATCAAACCCCGGTCATATGCGCATGCAGGGAGCGGTGATGACTCTGACGAGCAGGAGATCTTCTCTGTGAAGAAACAGGTGGAAGATTTCCTAAAGTCCAGAGGAATTTCTCTGGACACAAACAACATCGAAATCTGCCGCCCGCTTCCAAGGAGAAGGTCTGACAGACCTGCCATTCTCATGAGGTTTGTGAATCGGAAACACAAAACATCTTATTAATCTCATTAAGCGTAATGCTGACATCGCCCGAAGAGTAACGCTTTCTGAAACGGCAAGGAAAGATTCAGAGCACCTGGGTAAGGGATTGCAGAATCTACGTTAAACTTAACGGTTCTCCTGAGCAAGCCAAGGTCATCGTTATCAGGACCCTGGAGGAGCTGGACAAGTTTCTACCCACTACAGTCTAAACAAGAGATAAGTGAAGATGCTGGACTCTCCAGGTGAGGAGTCAAACTCTACAAACATGACTTCTAAAAACAACACATTTTCTTCAACAGTCAACTGTCACCACAACTTTCAGAAAGATCTGAACTGTGAGCAACCTGACCTTAACATATTCAGTGATAATGATAACCTGCAAGATGACATCGACCCTGATCAGTTCTTTTCCACTGTTAGTCTGGAATGCAAATATTACAGCATAGATGACTTTAAAAACTCTGTTAACCCTGAAGGAAGACTGTCAATCATCCACTTTAACAGGAGAAGCATATACACTGACTTTGGAGACATCAAGGACTATCTACAGAATCTGGGATGTTCCTTTAACATCATAACCATATCAGAAACTTGGTTCAACAAAGACACTGATTTTGAATTGGAAAACTATGAACTTCATTACGTGAACAGAGTAAATAAAAAAGGAGGAGGAGTTGCAATCTATGTGCAGAAAAATATGACGTTTACAGAATTGATCAAATGTCAGTTGCAGTGGATGGAATACTGGAATGTATTACAATCGAAATCTGTAATGAATCAGGGAAGAATGTCATTATAAGCTGTATCTACAGGTCACCAGGGTCAAGCCTAGAAGTGTTCAGTGACTGGAAGGAAAAGATGTATCATTCTCAACATAACAAAACTTTCTTTATTTGTGGAGATCTGAATATATATCTGATAAACCCCAGCAAACATAAAGCAACAGATGACTTTATCAGCAGAATGTACAGTATGAGTTTCTATCCAACCGTAACAAGACCCAGCAGAATTACTACTCACAGTGCTGCTCTTATTGATGATATATTTACTAATAATATAGAAAACACTCATATGAGTGGACTCATGATATGCGACATAACTGATTATTTACCAGTTTTCACACTATTTGATATCAACGTGGCAACAGAGAAAATAATAGAAGAACCAGTTTACAAAAGGTTAAGAAATGAAAAAAACAATGACCTCCTGTAATAATGACTTATCCAGACAGAACTGGAACTCTGTACAGAGAGAAAGATGTGGACACTGCTTATGAATGCTTTTTAGAAATATTTAGCTCACTCTATAACAAAAACTGTCCAATTCATCAATTCAAGAACAAATTTGCTAAATGTCCTTGGTTAACAACTGGTCTACAAAATGCTTGTAAAAAGAAAAATAATTCTTACCTTTAGTAGGTTCTTTAACAGTCCTACAAACTGTAAGAATTTATAGACTTGCAGTTGTACTCTATGTAAAAAGTATTTGTTATATATTTGAACTGTGCATTTGGGTCGTAATTGGGTTGGGGTGTCACTGAGGGATGCAAAGTGGTGTGGCCCGCCACTGCATCTTGGACACTTTCAACAAATTTCTGCACTGCTCAAGCTCATCTGCACTTCTCCTCACAGATAAAGGGGGCGTTGTCCTCTGCTGTCTGGTAGAGTACTACCTGGACTCCTCTTCCTCCCAGGCCGTGCTCCTCCTCTCCTCCATCCGGGAGCCACATCACAAGGTGAGCAGCAGGTCCAGTGTCAAATGGCCACCGCATTTGTGAACATAAACATGTCAAACCTTCTCGCCAGGCACTATTGGAGAAGCTGAATGAGTCTCTGAGCAGACCTGGATCCAGACTGGGGACTGTCACCCTGCTGGGTCACCTGATCAGGAAGCAGCCTCCCTGGGTTCATCACATCAGCCATTCACCTCTGCTGTCATCACTGCTGCGCTGTTTAAAGGTTCATGCATCCCTGCACTCTCAAACCACCAGCTGCACAGACTGGCTATACACACAAATGAATGAAAGCTTATTATAGATCACATTTTGAATGGTCCGTTTGCTGCAGCAGAGGAAATGTTTCATGGCACTGGCCAATGACTTAAAGGCACAGAGCATTGTTTTCTGCCACTAGCTTTCAGAAGAGATAAAAAAAAAAACAAAATAATAAATAATTCAAAGCTCACTCTGGCCTTTTATGAGTAAGACCACTCCCTGATCAACGTTTGATTTTTTGTAACAGTGTTACAAGTGGTCTTTTAAGTAGGATTATGCCATTTAAACCAACCGCTTATTCCTCTGTGTGATGGATTTTTTTCAGACTGACACTGACGTAGTGTTTTTGATCACCGGAGTCCTGGTCCTCATTACTCTCTTACCGATGATCCCCCAGGCTGGGAAGCAACACATCTATGATTTCTTTGATGTGTTTGGTCGCCTTGCCTCTTGGAGCTACAAGAACATTGGTAAAACCAACATGAAACAAAATTGCAGCATCTTAGTCTGTGGATGTTCTGACTGTCGACTTTCGCAGGCCTCCTGCCTGTGGTCCAGCTGGCCCATCTGCATGCAGGTGTCTACTCTCTGTTCCACCGACTGTATGGGATGTTCCCCTGTAACTTCATCTCATACCTCAGAGTGCACTACAGCATGAAAGAGAATCTGGACACGTTTCAGCAAGTGGTGAAAGTAAGTTCAATCCAGTATAAGTTTACAGAGTGACTATCAGTTTAGATCAGTATTAACCAGTTTTAATCAGTTCAGACCTGTTACCCGAAACCGGTTTCGAAACCAATTTAGCCCTCTAAACTGGTTTCGGACCGTTTACACCGGTTCCGGACCGTTTACACTGGTTCAGGCCAGCCTAAACTGGTTTTGAAACCAGATTAGCCCTCTAAATCGGTTTTGGACTGTTTACACCGGTTCCGACCCATATTAGCCACTTTAAACAAATTCAATATTAGCAAGTTTAAACCAGTTCAGACCAGTTTATGTCAATTTAAACCAGTGTTAATTAGTGTTTGACTTTTTAAACCAGTTCAGACCAGTTTAAATCAGTGTAAACAAGTGAATATCAGTTTAGACTAGTATTAGCTAGTTTTAATCATTTCAGACTAGAGTAGACCAGTTCAAATCAATATTGGCCAGTTCATGTTTGTTTATACAAGTTTAAATAAGTTTGGACCAGTTTCAGACAGTTGAATGGTTTCAGACACATTCAAACCATTTTAAACCCATTAAAATCAGTTCAGACCAGTTTATATCAATTTAAACCAGTGTTAATTAGTGTTTGACTTTTTAAACCAGTTCAGACCAGTTTAAATCAGTGTAAACAAGTGAATATCAGTTTAGACTAGTATTAGCTAGTTTTAATCATTTCAGACTAGAGTAGACCAGTTCAAATCAATATTGGCCAGTTCATGTTTGTTTATACAAGTTTAAATAAGTTTGGACCAGTTTCAGACAGTTGAATGGTTTCAGACACATTCAAACCATTTAAACCCATTAAAATCAGTTCAGACCAGTTTATATCAATTTAAACCAGTGTTAATTAGTGTTTGACTTTTTAAACCAGTTTAAACCTGTTTAGACCTGTTTTAGACTAGATTAAGACAAGTTTGGGTCAGCACAGATGTACATAAACCTTTAAAGACTACAGAAGAGGATGCATAAGTCATAAGTTAGAACATGTTAGTTCATACAAGTGCAGACTGGTTACAAGATTTCTTCACAGTCCTGTTCAGATCCATTTACACTATCCAAGACCTGTTTTTTCTGTAAGTCAGACACTGAGGTGCTGCTTCATCATACTTCATTTTTAGTATACTGTTTCTTTGTCATTCCAACCCCCCACCCACCCACCACCACCACCACCCTCAGGCCATGATAAAAATGGTTCGACCAGTCCGCAGCCCCAAAAAGGTTTAGGACCACTGTCTTAGGGTACATTCAGACTGGGAAAATGATTTGGTTCAGACCAAGATGGCTTAATTTGACTTAAAGGTTGTAAACAAAACCACATTAATATCCACATGATAACCGTTGCTATTCTTGTCGGGATGGTTCACTGATTGAAACTTTGTATTTTGTTGATCGAATTTGAACGTCTGTATCATTGTGAGGTATAAGACGTTTTACTGCTACTTTGGTACAATCGAGGCATGCTGTAAGGCGGTTACTAGCAAGACGACGGCTAAGAAGTTAGGATGTGCTTATGACAGATTGTCGGTAAAACAATTAGAAGCAGTGTGTATCACGTTGAAAAGGTGTTTTAATGAGCCTGCATTCATTCTGTGTCACGTCGTTGTGGTGTTATGACAACAATCCCATTGACCTTTAATGAGCTGCTGCAGGACCCCTCGTAGCGCCCGCTGTGCAGCGCTCAGCTCAGCCACTTCATTCCAAGAAGCGCATTTCATTCCAAAAAAAAAGTCTTTCTATTGCAGTTTAGTGAAAAATGTCCGTTTCGATACGGCCCAAAAACTACCTCCTAGCCCAGAAACTTTTTTCAATAAGTGCAAGTTTTTTGACATTGTGGTGTTTCCATGAAGTGAATTTAGTATCACAAATTCAATTTCAGAGGTAATGGAAACAGGATTAATGTAACGGCCGTTTCCTACATTTAGCAGGTCCCCAAACACCTCACTGTTCTCTGCATTGTGTTCATTCAAGAAGGACGAGGTGACTTCGGTTTCATTCTGGTTTATTCTGACGTGAATGGAAAATACCAAATCTGTGACTGCAGGTCTCCAGAACATGAATACCTTCCTCAACAGAAACGGCGCAAACTTTCACACAAAACATCACATACATGCAAGCAGACTACTACTGTGCTGCTGCTCTGTTACCATGACAACTCACTGCGTTTCAAATCGGTAGTCTACTTTTTATATAGATAAAAAACATATTTTAACTTCTAAAATAAAAAATTTAAGTGCTCCTATTTGATTAAATATTTATCTCCTTGATGAACAAACACCATATAAGCGGGTCAATATCCTTTGATGCGCTTCTTTTCAGAGATGTGCTTAGTTTCAAACACAGGAGAAATGAAGGTAAAGAAATATCGCTTAATCTCTGTTGGTTCTGTTCTGTTTTAATCAGCAAAGTTGTTGCCGTTTTAAAAGGCAGCGTTTAAAGAATCTCTTCAGGTACATACATTTACACTACAAAATTGTTCTGTACATGCAGTAAATATATATATATGTTTTTTTTTAAATAGAGCAGATGCAGCTTGCATACAGGAGTGTTCTATAGACCAGAAAATACAATAACTATATCTGTCAAATTTGAACGCTTTGTGGCTCATTAGAGAAATCTAGGTGGACGATGAGTGTGGGCGTAGCCTGCTTTTTCCATTTTATCTGGTTTATTTTTTTATTTTGTAGCAATTGATTTTGGTAAGATTTTTTATTCAATCGTATAGGTATTTGTTTTTTTTTCTTGATCCAGTTTTTCTATTACCTTGCAGTTCTTACACTGGAGGGTTTCTGGGGGTTTCAAGGTCTTGCTATGTCTTTTTCCCATTTTTAAAAAAAATTATTTTAGACCAGTTCCAACACATATAAGGTGTTCTATGACCTAGTTAGTCTCCGAGTGAGACAGCAATAATATCCAGTAGTGGTAATCCTCAAATTTCTACTCTTTCGAGTGGAGGATTCTCAGCCTCTGAATCCAAAACTGGTTGCTGTTTCCTTTTTCACCCTTTGGTATGACAGGAATACCTAGTGGTATTGTCTGCCCATTCACTCAAACATTCACTCAGTTTTTTTTTGTTTTTTTGCAGACTTTTACTTTGTCTAATAGGGGCTCCGCTGCCCAGTTTGAGCAGATTATTACTCTGATTTCTCAAAGATGGGCACTGCCCTTTAAGCAGACTTCAAGGCTCAGCCGCCTGTTTTACCTGGTAGTGCCTAGAATTGTCAGTGTTTTTGTTTCTTAAACCATGGAATTTAAACGATTTTATCGTAGGACTCCGACATCCTTTTCCATTCACTCCTTTTTAATGAAACTATGCTCACCCCTCTGTCTCTCCCGTTCGGTATCCATCAACTGTCAGGTCCCAGTCGGTAGGACGAAAATTCGGTCCTGGAAAAGGTCTGGTTTAGGATCTTTGAAAAGATCCTGCCGTGGCCACGGACTTACCTGAGATTCGCTCATCAGCTTCAGGTATGTTGGAATCTGGCTTGAAGAACCAAGTAAATGTCAGGTTCAAATAACCTAAAATATTTGTTTCTGTGAAAGGAAGGGAGATAGTTTTTTTCTGGGTTTTTTGCAAGGAGAACGGAAAGAATTTTCAGTTATGAATCTCCAGTCCTGTCTGAAAAAAAACTCTGCCGTAAACCTCTCTTTTTTATTCATTTTTGGGTGTTCCCTAGGTACATATCAGCTGCAGTTCTGAGGGGAGGGAGAAGGAGCATTTTACTGCAGCTGTGGAAAAACAAAATATTTTTCTCAGTGCTTGGCTTCTCCTTGACATTTTCTTTCTTTCCTTTGCTGGACACTGTGTTGAAGATTAGTTAGGCTTGCAGAAGATCTTAGCAAATAATTGGTAATATTATGTACAGTAACTCCATCGTCTTTCTTGTTTTTGCTGGAGAATTATCGTTTCTTTCAGTCTGAGATTGAGCATGCTTAGTGGCACTGCTTCAGGTGATAAAAAAGGTTGATGATTTTTGCAGTTTTAAAAGGAACATGCCTTCTGTGCAATTTGCAGTGCATGTTACTCTGTTTTTTGTCGGATTTTAAATAACAAAAATACTTCAACACGGGCCAAAAATTAAATTTTTGAAACAGTGGCACAGTTGGCCGGTTGGAAAAAAAAATCTACTGGCCAAACATATATTTTATTAACCAAATTCTAACACTATTTTACCCAGACATAAGGCATTTTACTTTTTTTGAAAATCTGATTTTTTTTTTTACATTTCTTAATTTTTTAAGGAAAATTAAATTGCCTAAAAATAATTTATAAATGGTATGAAGACATCTATACTGTCACCTACCTGTAAACTAAAATTCAAACATGCTGAGAAAACAAGGACAGATTTAGTAGAGAATCTATTAATTGTACCTCCAGGTGATCAGATTTTAACAAAACAAAAAACATCTGAGAATAGTATAATGTTTTGGGTTTTTGTCCTTAAATGGTGTTGGAGGTAACGGAGTAGAAAGTAACGAATTACAGTTCGAATTTAAGTAATCATTTACAATTACTTGACTATAGAAACTGTCGTTACTTTGTTACTTCTGTTTTGTAGGCTCTATCATTTTCTCTCAGTTAAATGAAACAAAACACAGTTTAATTTAAAACAAAACAGAGTTACTGGTGCATCAACGCGCACGGACGTGCGCACAGAGTTGGGGGTCAGTCGAAGTACACACATGTCCTCATTGCTGCAGTCAAGGTGATTTAAAAACTGTCTCAAAGATGAGATGAAAAGAGACGCTGCAAGGAGTCTTGTCATCTCCGCGGAACAGCAGGTGATCAACAGAGCAGAGATCCACTACTGCTGATGCGTCAGTTACAAATGAAACGACTCTAAAGCTGCTCTTTGGTGTGAGCGACAAAAGCTAATTATGTATTAGTTTATTTTTCTCTCTTAGCTGGACATAACTAGTGGTCAGAATGAGTTTGAGTGGTCAATGTGCTCCGTGGGGGTGGTGGTGGGTGCATAGTTTGGTAGACTCGCAGCAGTGCAGATCTGTGCAGATGTAGAGAGGAAGAGACTGATGCAATTCACTGTAATAGAATACATAAAGTGAACATGAACATGGAAGCATTTAAAAGTTTTTTGTGTTTTCAAAAAACTGTTTTTTTTTTTTCAGATTTGATAGACATGAATATAGATAACAATATTCTCCACATCTGACTTTGAACAGTGCCATATTACACCACATATGTTGTAACTTATTTTTGTGTCATTTTTCACACTGTTGTCCAAATTCAAATGAAGCAGGTTATGTCTTGAACCATGTTCATACCTTGCACAAGGTTATTGCTTTAAAAATATTGTTTTTTACTTTATTTTATTTTTATTTATTTACTTTTATTTAACTACATACATTCTATTGAGAACAAAAGTCTCTTTTTCAAAGGAGCTCTGTTAAATGAAAGACAAGAGGATCTTGTTTGTGAGAAGCTGTTTTTCCCTTAACAATTTGTATATGAGGGGGAAAAAAAAGTAGAGTAAAGTTATAAGTAGTGAAACACTTTTTCAAGTAGGTATTGAGGAAAGTAATTTAATTTAAATTTTCATCCAGTAACTAAGTAAAGTAATCAATTACTTTTTAGAAGTAACCTATCCAACTCTGAAATTAAAGCTGCAGCTTTGAGGAGGTGGGAGGTTTGAGCACAACATCTGACAGGACAGTTTTTAGTGTAACACAGACTTTGTTATGCTACACAGACGCTGCTTAAACACTGGATTTGATTCTGTTTTTATTTAGAAAATACAGTTTTTAAGAATGTCCTATGAATTAATCTTGTTGTATTTATCCACCGCGTCTTAAAAGCGGTCCGTGAAAATACTGCCCGACTTTAAACTGCTCTGTGATAACACAGGACACAGAACAGCTAGTTAGCACCATAGCATTACCGGCTAACAAACTAGCAACAAAGTGCTAGTCTCCAAATCAACACATTATTAATCTATCTGTTACTGCTTTCAGTGAAGCAGCTTTATCTTCCAGTTCTGACTGGATCCTGTTATAAATTGCCACATTTTCCACTGATTCATCAGTCAAACTAAACACTGCACAGGTGAAGTGACTGCGGTGGGATGTTGTGTCCCACGTCACGTGTGTTTTTTTACCTGACATGCAGATCGGTGGAGGAGAAAAGGACAAAAGCAATTTTCCAAAAGAAGAGCTAACAAACATGACTAAGTTTAAACAAACATTTACTCTCCATGTGATGACTAACCCTCTTTTATTTGCCAAAGAGGAGAAAATGCTTGCGACGGGCGAGTGTTAATTTTGGACCCTTCAAAATAAAAGAGTACTGCAATAGGCTCATTTTACTATTGAGAAAAAGTAATATTGCGAGATCGATAGCTTTTGTCTTATCGCCCAGCCCTAGAATGAAGTCACAGCAGGAGCAGGCGTGTGTCGCAAATGAGACACAGAAGCATTTAAGAAGGGTTTTTAGCTGTGCCAAATTAAATGTTCTATCAAGTAGGGAGTTGTACCATTTCTTTCTCATCCGTAAACACGAGAATTCTTGCTTTGCATTTGTTTGCTGCTGATCCCTTTGCATTATTCCTACTCTGTTTACATCAAAAGACTACTAGTTATGGTGGCTGTTTTGGTCCAGTTATTTTGCTCCAGGGCTGCACGGTGGCGCAGTGGTTAGCTCTTATGCCTCACATCAAGAAGGTTCCTGGCTGGGGGACTTGAAACAGTCTCACCAATGGGGGCCTTTCTGTATGGAGTTTGCATGTTCTCCCCGTGCATGCGTGGGTTTTCTCCGGGGACTCTGGCTTCCTCCCACCATCCAAAAACATTCTTCATAGGTTAATTGGTCACTCTAAATTGTCCCTAGGTGTGGATGCGAGTGTGCATGGGTGTGTGATTGTGGCCCCTGTGACAGACTGGCGACCAGTCCTGGGGTGTCCCATGCCTTCGCCCATGAGTTGCCGGGTTAGGCTCCGGCAGCCCCGTGACCCCGAAAGGGGTAAAGCGGTTTGGAAAATAAATGAATGAATGAATGAATATTTCGCTCCAAGAGCAAATTGTATTCAGCCTGAGGAATCTCAGACTGAACCGAAGCGCAGTCCGATTGGAAACAAATCCTGACCACCTCAAAATATGGGTCAGAGAGCGGTTCCTGGTCCCGGACCAGGGTCCTCCTGGGTATATTCAGACTGAACACGTGTTTCAGATTATTGGGGGAAACGAACTTTGACTCACTTTAAGCCAACCAAATGTGTCCAGTCTGAATACACCCTTAATGTTCTCTTTCAGCCAATGTTGGAGCACGTACGGGTTCACCCGGAGCTAGTGACAGGGACTCAAGACTACGAACTGGACCCATCCAGGTGAGCCCAGTTTCCTGTTTCTAAATAAATATAAATCCAAACCTGAATATCCTGCCGTTCCATTTAGTGTCAGTTTTGGAGACAACATGAAGATCTAGAGACATTACCGGGGCCCCGCCCTGGAGCCAGGCCTGGGGTTGGGGTTCGCAGGCAACGCCTGGTGGTCGGGGCTCCTCCCACGGGCTCCGGTCAGGTAAAGCCCGAATGATTGTTGTGGGATCCCTCTCCAGTGGGCGCACCACCTGCAGGAGAGCTCAGAAGGGGCCGGTGCAATGTGGTTTGGGTGGCAATCGAAGGCAAATGCGTCGACGGCCTAAACCCTGGTCATGGAACTTGACTTGTAACATGGGTTTTGGGATATAGTTGAGCTCACTTCAATGCACAGTGTGGGCTCTAAAACTCACTCCCTTGAGAGGGGTTGGACTCTCTAACATTCTGGAGCTCCACATGGTGAGAGGCAGCAGGCTGAGGTGGGCTTACTTGTGAGCCAAGTGTTGGTGTTCAACCTGTTGGACAAGAGAGTCGTGTCCCTTAGCCTTTGGGTGGGGGACAGGTCTCTGACTGTGGTTTCGGCTTATGGGTTGAACAGCAGTTCGGACTTCCTGGCCTTATTAGTGTTTCTCTAAGGGGTACTGTAAAAAAAACCCAGATGGGGGACTCCATTGTCCTCCTGAGGGACTTCAATACCCACATGGGCAACGACAGTAGCACTTGGACGGGCGTGATTGGTAGGAAAGGCTTCCCTGATCTGAACCCGACCGATGTTTTGTTGTTGGACTTCTGTGCTCGTCATAAGTGGTCCATAACAAACACCATGTTTGAGCACAAGGGTGTCCATCAATACATTTGGCAGAACACCCTCATCAGGGGAGCTACGATCGACTTTGTAGTCATTTCAGGAAACTTTCAGTCGTGTGAAGCCTTCAGAGCTGTCCACTGATCACTACCTGGGGTTGAGTCGGATTCGTTGGTGAGGAAGGAGGCTGGAAAGACTTGGCAGAACCACATGTCCTGTGAGGGTCTGCTGGGAACGTCTGGCTGAGCCTTCTATCATGGAAGTCTTTAACTCCTACATCCTGGAGAGCTTCAAACAGGTACTGAGGAAGGCTGGTAACATTGAGTCTGAATGGACCGTGTTCTCCACCTCCATTGTCTCTGCTGCTGTTCGGAGCTGTAGTCTCAAGGTCACTGGTGCCTGTTATGGGGGCAACCCCGAACCCGGTGGTGGCCGTCAAGCTGAAGAAGGAGTCCTATCAGGTCTGCATGGCTTGTGAGGCTCCAGGGCAGCTAACAGGTATTGGCAGTCTAAGCAAGCTATGGTACGGGTTGTTGTGGAGGCAAAAACTCGGTCCTGGCAGGAGTTCAGGGAGGCTACAAGGAAGGACTATCGGTTGGCCTCAAAGAGGTTCTGGCAAACCGTCAGGCGTCTCAAGAGGGGGAAGCAGTTTTCTGCAAGCACCATTTTAAGTGCAGGTGGGGTCTTTATGGACAGAATTTTTAGGAACAGCCAGCAGCCGGTGGATTTCCTCTCTGCTGTTGGAAGATGATGTTGTCTTGTTGGCTTCATCGAGGCAAGACCTTCAGCATTCATTGGAGTGGTTTGCAGCCAAGTGTGAAGCGGCTGGGATGAGGATCAACACCGCAAAGTCTAAGGCCGAAAAAACAGGGTCTCAGATACAAGCGGCCGAAATGAGCTTCCTCCGTAGGGTGGCTGGCCACTCCCTTTTAGAGATAGGGTGAGAGGCTCGGTCATCTGGGAGGAGGTTGGAGTAGAGAGGAGCTAATTGAGGTGGCTCGGACATCTAGTTCGGATGCCCCCTGGGGAGGTGTTCCGGGCATGTCCAAATGGGCAGAGGCACTGAGAAAGACCCAGAACATGCAAGAGCAACTATGCCTCTCGGCTGGCCTGGGAATGCCTAGGGGGTCCCCCCAGAGGAGCTGGAGGAAGTGGCTGGGGAGAGAGAAGTCTGGGTATCTTTGCTTAGACTGCTGCCCCAGCGACCCGATCCCGGCTGAGCAGAAGAAGATGGATTGATGGATTGAGATTGTTTCCCTGCAGTCACGTTTTTATCCATCCCCAGGTGGAGGCGTTATGAAGTTCATGACATCATCATCGAGTGCTCCAGGGTTTCTCTGGATCCTCTGGAGTGTTCTTGTGAGGAAGAGAGTCACTCATCTTCCTCTGCCTCGCTCAGACCTCCACCCATTTCCTTCCCCCTCCCTCATCTAGACCTCTCCCCATGTTCTCCATTCACGGTGGCGGTCAGCAGCTCAGGTTTGTGCAGCAGATCCAAAGAGAAACAAACATTTCTAATGAAATGTTATGTGTATTTTTTATTCAGTTTATATTCATTGAAGTCTTGATGTAACTCGTGAAATTATTCATGTGGATGGTTATTAATGTTTGTAAATACAAACCCCTTTTATTCTTTTGGCATCCACAGCAGCCCATAATACCACACAAAAGTGTAAATGATCAGAGTTAGAAACCAACTTTTCATTTTTCATCTGTGGTTGTTTTTTTTCTCCTCAGAAGTTTCAGCCTCCCTGAGTGAATGCCCACCTCTGCACATGCTCAGTTCGTCCTGCACTCAGGTCAGAATATCTGTCTTTGTCACACACAAGTGGGTTCACCTGTCTGTGTTAATGAAGTCACCTGCGTTTTGTATAGCTTGATGATGTCACATGGAGTCCCTCCTCCCACTGTGGTTTGTCGACGCCCCCTCCTGAACCTGTTGGCCTCACCCCCTCACTCAGCAGGACCGCATCCGTCTCAGGTGAGTCAACATAACATCACTAGTTTTCGGTCTACTAAATATCTGACTGATGACTTTGTGTGTGTTTTTGTACTAATAGGTGTGTACACAGCTGTCACTGTTCCTCTGACCCCCCCAGCCGACAACAGCCGGCAGCCGGACAGCTGCAGCCAGGTTGCAATGGGGCCACACTTTTTTTTTTCATAGTAAGGCTTTTACTTTGAAAGAGCAGTTAAAAGAGTCATCTTGTTTTTTCACAGGTCATGGAGCCAATCATGGTGGAGCAGGAGGCATGTTCCAGTGATGTCATAAATAGAGGTGGGCAAAGATGGTTCTTAAATAAAAGTAGCGTTGCTTCAAAACATAGAATTCAAGTAGAAATTAAGAGTCATGTAAAGAATTACCGTAGTAATGCTACATTTACACAAAACGTGATTCATGCATCGAGTTTGCATCTGCTGCTTCTCTTTTGACGTACGTCTTATTCGCTGCTGGGCTTGATGTTGCTGCCACATATGAGAGGAGCTACCGTCAAAAGTCTTTCACCTCATCACTATTTGGAAGAATCGACTGTATATGTCATTTACAGTCATTTACATGGAAGACATATGGATGATGTTGAGAGAGCAGGTTTATTCATTTTGAAGATCTCTACAAAAACATTGGTAATCACGTCTCCCTGCATGGGTTCATGAGCTCTCTCAGACACTCCCAGTACGACAATGTTCATCATCTTCTGCAGGAGCTGCGTCTGAGTGTTGGAGGGTTTCAACGGTACTTCCGTCTCTTTGTGACCCAGTTTGATGACTTGCTGTCCTGTGTTAGTCCAAGGAAGGAAAAATAATAATATGAATAAAATTAGAGGGGGCTGCATGGTGGGACAGTGGTTAGCACTCTTGCCCCCGGTTCAAGTCCCGGCTGGGGGACTTTAAACAGTGTCATCAATGGGAACCTTTCTGTGTGGAGTTTGCATGTTTTCTCTGTGCATGCGTGGGTTTTCTCCAGGGACTTCGGCTTCCTCCCACCATCCAAAAACATTCTTCATACAATGCCTTGTGAAAGTATTCGGCTCCCTTGAACTTTTCAACCTTTTGCCACATTTCAGACTTCAAACATAAAGATGTAAAGCTGTAATTTTTTGTGAAGAATCAACAACAAGTGGGGCACAATCATGAAGTGGAACGAAATTTATTGGATATTTAAAAGTTTTTTCACAAATAAAAAACTGAAAAATTGGGCGTGCAAAATGGTTCAGCCCCTTTACTTTCAGTGCAGCAAACTCTCCAGATGTTCAGTGAGGATTTTTGATCCAATGTTGACCTAAATGACTAATGATGAGAAATATAATCCGCCTTTGTGTAATCAAGTCTCCATAGTAATGCACCTGCTCTGTGATAGGTTCAGAGGTCCGTTCAAAGCGCAGAAAGCATCATGAAGAACAAGGAACACACCAGGCAGGTCCCAGATATGTTTAAAGCTGGATTTGGTTACAAAAAGATTTCCCAAACTTTAAACATCCCAATGAGCACTGTCCAAGCGGTAATATTGAAATGAAAGGAGTATCAGACTACTTTAAATCTACAAAGACCGAGCTGTCCGTGTAAACTTTCAGCTCAAACAAGGAGAAGACTGATCAGAGATGCAGCCATGAGGCCCATGATCACTCTGGATGAACTGCAGAGATCTACAGCTGAGGTGGGAGAGTCTGTCTATAGGACAACAATCAGTTGTGCACTGCACACATCAGGCCTTTATGGAAGAGTGACAAGAAGAAAGCCATTTCTTACAAGTATTAATGAAAAGAGTTGTTTAAAAGAAGCCACCTGGGAGACACACCAAACATGTGGAAGACGGTGCTCTGGTCAGATGAAACCAAAGTCCAACTTTTGGTAACATTGCAAAACGTTGTTTGGCATAAAAGCAATACAGCTCATCACCCTGAACACAAGACACGGTATGTTAATTGATCACTTTAAATTGTCCCAAAGTGTAGATGTGAGTGTGTGATTGTGGCCCCTGCGACAGACTGGCAACCAGTCCAGGGGTGTCCCCTGCCTTCGTCCATGTGGCTGGGTTAGGCTCCAGTTGCCCCGTGACCCCCAAAGGGAAAAACCGTTTAGAAGATGAATGAAAGAATAAATAAATAAATAAATTTAAAGAACTCTTTATTAAAGTGTCAATACAAATAGAAACACATCTTTGAGTTCAGAAGAACAAAAAGCTTTTTCTAGATGTTGATTATGGATTCCAACCACTGACATATCTTGAACAGTGTTGGGGTAAATGGATTACCAAGTAACAAATTACTGTAATTGAATTACTTTTGTCAGTAACAGAGTAATGCGACAAATGACAGTTCAAATTTAAGTAATTAATTATTATTACTGGACTAGAGAAACCCTTGTTATTTCTGTTTTGTGGACTTTGACATTTTCTCTTGGTTAAATGAAACGAAATAAGAGGTTACTTTTAAACAATGGAGCAACTGGCGCATCTATGTACATGCATGTGTGCGCAGAATTGGGAATTAGTCAAAATACAGACAAGCCCTCATAGCTGCAGTCACAATGCTTTCCAAACGGATTCAAAGATGAGACGAAAAGAGATACTGCAAGGAGTCCTGTCATCCCCGCAGAGCAGCAGGTAATCAGCAGAGCAGAGATCCGCTCCATGTACTGATGTGATGATTATGAATGAAACAACTCTAAAGACAAGAGCCGGTTCCTTCCCGGGAGCCGTGTTTTTCTATATGAATTCACTCTGTCTTACTTTATTTGTCTCTCTAAGCTACACATGGCTAGTGGTCGATATGAGTTTGTGGTCAGTGCTCTCTGCAGGAGTGGGGGTGCATTGTCCGGTAGACTCACAGCAGTGCAGAACTGCTGCACTAAAGACAGACGTACAGAGACAGCGAGACTGGTGCAAGTCATTGTAATGGACTCCATAAAGTCAGCCAGAATTAGCATGAAAGCATTTAATAGTTCTTTGTGTTTTGATAGACATGAATATAGACAGAGCAGTTTTTTCTACATCTGACTTTGAGTAGTGGCATAAACCACATATGTTGTAACTTATTTAATAAATTAAATTAGATGGTAATCTTATAAAAATATATTTTGTTTTATTTATTTATCTTTATTTAACCACAGACATTCTATTGAAATTAAAAATCTCTTTTTCATAGGAGCTCTGTTCAATGAAAGACAAGATCTTGTTTGTGCGAAGCTGTTCTTCCCTTAAAAATTTGTATATGAGGGAGAAAAAAGTAAAGTAACAAGTAGTGACTTACTTTTTCAAATAGGTAATGAGTAAATTAATTTAATTCCAATTTTGATCCTGTAACAAGTAAAGTGATCAATTACTTTTTAGAAGTAATCTACCCAACACTAATGACTGGCACATATAAGATTGAATCTGGATGTCTCTGACACACGAATGTCGTTTGGTGGGAATGCAGCTTGAGGGTTTTAACTTTTACTGAAATATACAGAAGTACTTACTCTGTAAGTAGAAATACTTACATTTGGTCATAAACAGGCGAGGTAGGTGGAGCAAGTGACTTCAGCCAAAAGACTGGTCACATGACTTCTTTTTGAAGAACATTTGTCTTTTTGTTTGCAGATTTTAAACCAGCAGAGACTCGCCTGCCCTCCACCGTCCCCTGTACCCCCACCCAACCCCTGGCTTTGACCTCCACCCCCAGTTGGGATGAGTCTTCCACAGCCCTCTCCCAGCCTGCTTGTTCTTTTCCCTTCTTTTTCACTCCCCCTCCTTTGTGCTCACACATCTCTGATCCAGGAGTGGTCTCTCTGTTAAGCTCCACCCATTGTGCTGATAGCCCCGCCCCTCCATATGAATCTCTGTTTGAGCTCACACTTCCACAAGTGGCCAAACAGTTCATCAGAAAGATGACACAGGTAGACAGACACTGGTGAGACGAACACTTTCTGAATCCAGCTTGAGGACCCATGTTCTCCTTCTGTCCTGCAGGAGGCGCTGCAGAGCTCCACAGGTAAGCAGGAGAAGGACAGAGAAGAGGAGAAGGTGTCCATCTCTCCTCTGAAGGTGTTGGACCAGATGATCATGTATGGATCTGAGGCCCACGAAAGCCTCAGCCAGAGGTGAGATGCATGAACAATCGAGGTTCTGACGAACCTGTGTAGCTCAGAAGATCTCCTAGATAATAAAAGTGTGGTTCCAAACTTCCAGCAGTTGAAATACGTCTGAAAAAGACTTTACATTTTCTTACATATAAATTTCAGTCTTCAGAGAGGTGAGCAGATAACTGGCGAGGGATAAAAATATCTTTGATTTAGTTATCTAACTCAATCCTAGCTAACTAAATCTGTGTTACGGATGTTCTGCAGGTGGTCTGCAGGAAACAAGCTTGTGGATCGGAGTAACTATGGAGGTAAACAGCAGAGCATGAAAACCAAAGGTATCTGGAACTAACCCTGAGACTCATTAATCCCTCTGAACACAGTCTGCCCTGTCAGTGTGTGTTTGCTGTGTAGAACTCTAACTGTAGTGGCAGTCAGGAGATGGTAGCCCAGTAGTAAATGATGGTAGAGTTTCCTGTTCCAATACAATCAGGTAAACCTGTCTGGGGCAAATGCTGAGCAAGGTTTACTCCAGCATGGTTCCCTGACCTCAAAGATCTTACTGGAGCTGCTGAGTGGACTTTTCGGCTGTAAGTCAGAAGAACAAGTCTCTTCAAATTCCCATCAAAGAAGACTACAAACAGGAAGAACCACTGGAACCACTTTTGGTGCCTTAAATGAAGGAACAACAAAAAATTGTAATTGCATCATTTCATTTTTTGTGTCAGAATAGAAAAAATTAAAAAAAATCTCTGACCTGATCTGCAACATTTACACCTGTAATTACCAACGGTCACTATGTTTTCATGCATTCCACTCCAAACATTTATTTTATCTATTTTAAAAGCGTTCACAGTGTTCTTTTAATTATAAATATGAAGCGCGACAAAAATGTCGAGCAAAATTGGAGCTTTCTAGCTGTAAAGTGTTGGAACATATTCCAGCTCAGGTGAGAAAATGGACATGCACACAGTGGGTACTGAAATTATTCAGACTCCCTTAAATGTATCACTCTTTGTGATACTGCAGCCATTTGCTAAAATCATTTAAGTTCATTTTTATCTCATTAATGTGCACACAACACCCCATATTGACAAAAAAACACAGAATTTGTGACATTTTTGCAGATTTTCCAGATATTTCAGAAAAACTGAAATATCACATCGTCCTAAGTATTCAGACCCTTTGCTGTGACACTCATATATTTAACTCAGGTTCTGTCCGTTTCTTCTGACCATCCTTGAGATGGTTCTCACATGAATGTGTTCTGACATGTCTCAAAAAGTGTGATGGATGGTGGAAGTAGAGATAAGGTAGTCATGTAGGTCAGTGTTAACCTTTTAACACTGTGTCGCTGGTGACAGGAAATAATATACGCAATTTGAGCTAAGGTAACTCTTCAGATTCTGAAATGGAGAAAAGCAGCTTTACGCCAAACATGCTACACCGCTATTTTCCATGTCAGAATCAGTTGGTTCACGATAATTTGCTAAACACTATTGTAAAGTTTTGCATATCTGCACAAGGCTGCCTGGTCCACTTCAGAATTTGCTGGAATTGCGTTAATGCAAAAACAATTGAAGAGTTACAGGAATTCAAAGAATGTTAAGTGCCTACACAAAGGATAACATTTTTACTTTCATGTATTTGCAAAAATTGTGTGTGTTGTCTCTCTGTTAGGCCCCGCCCCTGAGGAGGAGTCTCCGTCCCTGAGCAGTCAGCTGCTGTTGCTTCACAGCCAGCTCCAGTATGAGCGCTTCAAGCGCCAGCAGCACGCCATCAGAAACCGTCGTCTGCTGCGCAGAGTCATCAACACTACAGTGCTGGAAGAACACGGTGTTGCCATGGTAACATTCCAGTTGTTGCCTTTATCTTTGCTTTCTATTGGTCACATGCTTCCCTAACATTTTACTGCACTGTTGCAGAAGGCGCAGCTGGCTGTTCAGGATGAGGAGATTCGCTCTCTGAAGTCAAGCCTGCATGAAGAACAAAGGCGGAATGCAGACCTGCAGCAGGACATGCGCATGCAAACTGATTGTCTGCATACACATGTCCAGCAGCTGCAGCAGCAGCAGCAAGAAGAGCAGCGGAAAAACCAGAGGCTGCAGGTGCAAGCACTCATATGCTTCTGCAGGCTCTCTTCCAACCAGGTGTTCACCAACACCTGTCCTGAACTGTTTTTTTCAGGGAGAGCTTCAGGAGAGTCAGAGCAGGCTCAGAAACCTGGAAGCTGAGCTTCAGAGAGCCAGTAACAAGGCCTACAACGCAGAGCATCAGCTGACCCAGCTGTCACTGAAGGTAGGAAGGCGTTCTCTGTACGTGCTGACCAGTTTGGGTCAACTTCACACATGTTGTTGGCCTGTTGTGTGATTGCAGCTGTGCAGCAGTGAGCAGCTGCAGCAGCAGCTCTTCCTCCTGAACCAGCAGCTTCTCCTCCTGAGAGAAACCAACCGAGCTCTGATCGGGCAGCTGGAGGACAGAGCCTCACACAACTGGACTGTAAGAATACAACCAGAACCAGGAACTTCAGGTCTACCAAAGTGCTCTGTAACCTGTCTGTGTGCTGCTCAGGAGGTGTCTATGCTGCAGTGCAGTGTTGGTAAAGAGTTCCAAAGCCTCAAGGACAGTGACATCCAGCAAAGACAGAAGCTAGAGGCAGCCAATCACAGGATAGCAGAGTTGGAAAACCAGTTATCTAAGAAAGAACAGCTGATCCTGGATCAGAAGAAGCTCATGGAGGACACCAAAAACCAGAGCAGGTCAGAGTCTCTGTTCAACATATTAAAAAACCCACAATGGGCTCTATGCACAACCTACTTCTGCGTTCGGCTCTTGACCGCTCAATCATTTCCGGTTATGTTGTTTACATGGAGTTAGCGGCATATTTGGAGTTAACAAGATGTCTTTTAGAGCTACCCAGAGTCACTATAAATGATGTTAAGCGTGTCATCCTGCATTGAAAACTTCAAAGGTAATTTGTTAAGGCTGATGTTATTCGCATGTATTTACATATGACCAGCTCAAAAACTGATGGTAATTCATGTTGGCGACACAGAATACGTGAAGCCAATATGCAAATTGCTGGGTTGCAGCACGTATTTTAAGTGCCTCCAAGGCTAAATGACGTTACTGGTCCTTGTAATTAAGCAGTTTGAAAGTAGTTAAGCAGTTTGAAAGTCACTTCAAAGTTGGTAAATAAGTGCAAATAACATCGACCATGTAAGAAATAACCAAAATCAGGTCAGGAATGTGAAAAAAAGGTCAGTCATGTTGGTGAATGCTGGAACATTATGAGGGAAAGTCATGTTTGGATTGAGTAGAGGTTTGTGAACACAGAGGTCTTCCATGCAGGGGGTAATGTAGGATTTGGGCAGCACCATGAACATATGAAGCTCCACAAACTCTCGTTGTGTAGGTCAACATTTGTGGAGTTAGACAGGATGAAAGATGGAACCTTTTGTAAGTTGGGACATTGGTGTTTGTTACGATCATGACAAAACATCAACAGTTAACATAATTTTTGTTAATATGCAAAATTGACTTAGTTGGAAAGTGTTTACGCAACAAACGTATATTTGTAACACGTTTTGTAACGTTTTTTGCTGATGTGCAACACTTTACAGCAGTGAAGTTTTACAGTAGTAAAGTATTTATACAATTAATTTAATGATTGTGATGCAGAGGAGAAAACATTTTGCCAAAATGCAACACTTTACACTAAAGTCTGTAACGCAGAGAAAAGCAGTTTTGCGCTGATATGCAAAATCTTTTAATTAGTAAAGTGTTAGTAAATTAGTAAAGCTAACATCAGTCAGCTGATTGCGACACAGAGCAAATCAGCTTTTCGCTAGTGTGCAATACTTTACAGTGGTAAATGCAAGTCAAAGAGCATGTGTTATTTTCTATCACTGGAGACAGCTCCATTCTTAAAACTATCACATTTCAAGTTATAAGAAAAAATAGCAAATCCTGCTACTAGTTTTGCAGATGGAAGACTAAAGTAAAGACTTTCCTTTGCTAGGTAGCTCCCTTGAGAAGAAGTTCACAGATAGCAAGCATCCTCTTTTAAGTACAGAGAAGTTTGTTCTGGTTTTAGGATGGAGCTGTTGGCATCAGAGAGCCGCTGTGAGGCGCTGAGGAGAGTCACCCAAGCTCTGCAGATGGAGATGCTTCACCTGTACGGCCAGATACACCTTGAGCCACACGGGGGCAGCGATGCTCACAGTCATGCCACAGATGGCAGGTGAGTTCTCCCCAACAGTCTTAAAATCCTTTACTTACCCGCGTAGTCCCAGTTAGTTTGACTGAAAACGCGATGTGATCTCTGACCTTAAGGCCCAACAGCAGCTCCAGCCGTTCATCCATTCCTCAGGCAACCTCTTCCTCTGTTGTCAGCATCATAAATGGTGCGGTTGAGGCTCTATCTACCTCCCCCCTTCACCTTCCCTCCTGCTCCTCCTCGCCGCTCTCACTGTCCCCCATCGACTCTCCCTTAACTGTTGGGTCCTTTCTGGAGCAGCGAGCACGGGAGCTTTTCAGGCCGGTGAATCAGAGCCAAGAAGAAGAGGAAAAAGAGGTGGACGAGGAAGAGGAAGAAACCCAGCCAGCAAGCCCACCTCTGGGTCAGGAGGCAGAAGAAGCCACTCCCCTCCCTGAATGTCCACAGGAGGAGCCTGCTGCTACCGACTTGCCACCCGATGCCCCACAGAGGAGACTTGGCATCATGGATTACGACCAGTCACTGCCTGAATTCTGAAGAGTGGGCAGAGCCAGCTGGAATCAGTCAATCATCACCTCAATCAGTCAGGATTATTTCACAGATACAAGTCAGGTGAGCAGAAGACACCAGTTTGAATGTAATCAGAAGCTGCTACATGTAACTGATTCTGAGTGGGTCACCCACTGCTGCTGCAGCATCTTTCAGATCAGCTACGCTTCCAAAGAGGTGTTGGTGCTTCACGTTTGATCCCTTTGCATGTTTTCCTGTGGTGGTTGCCCTCAAAAGTGATAAACATTTTACCAGATACACAACCTCCATTTCTTTCTGTTACACGACACACAGTTTCTTCAGTATCAATCTGCAGTATCAATCAGTATCAATCTGCTCACTTTTAATCTTGATCTACGAGTCACCTGAAAAAATCTGGCGTGAGGTTGTTTTTAAGATTTTGCATTTAGATAAAGCTGGAAACAGTAAGATGGTTTGTGTTAATCTACTAATCATGGAATAAGCTAGCTCATTTGTTGAACAAACCAAATGTGTTGCTGCTGAGATGCAACTGGATGCAGCCATGTTTTGATGCCATTCTGAATCGAAAAACTGTGAATTCAAACAATAAAGAATCTGAAATTTCTCAGTTCTTAGTCCTTGTTTTTGTTCACCTGCTAGTGTTCGAATTCCTAACCTTATCCTTTCTGTTTCCTAGTTATGCTACGTACACATTGGCACGTGATTTGGGTTCAATAACGTGCTAAACAAGCTTTAAGCACATGATGTTCACACTGGACTGTCGCTGCCTGATACTAGTGCATGAACAGTTGGAAAGCCTTGGTGAAAATTTCAAAGTGGTGCAAATCTCATGAGTCTTGCTCTTGGCTTTTTCTTTTACAGCTCTATTCTGATAAATGAAAGAATTGGTGTCAAATAATTATGATAAAATAAACCATAATTATTAATTTCTCCTTCATGATAATTTGTCAGTTGGTACTTGTATTGAAAAGGACACTACAAATGCATCACTACCAAATCAGAGTCCCTGATTTGTCAAAGTTGAACTGGTTAAACTTTCAACGCACATTCAATGGCCTCATGTTTTAGACACAGAGCCCAAAGTCAGACTTAAAACTTGCATAGCTACGCATTAACACTAAAGTTTTGAACGCGGAAGCCCGAAAAACAGATTTAATCGTTTACTTTTTACTGAAAGTGCTCGCTTAAACGCACATTGCAGAAGCCTCTGAATACATGCGACTAGTGCTGAACTTCTTTTTCTTGGCTGCATGGACCCAGAGGAAGGGGTAGGGTTAGGATTAAACCACGAAATGGTTCCTGAGCACGATTGTTTCTGCAGGCCCCCACTCCTCCAGGGGATGGATTAACAGCAAAATCCAGCCTAAATAAATACATGTGGGCAAACAGCATGTGTTTCTTGAACAAGAATTTCCATCATCCGTTAGATGCTTTCCTAAGGACAGCTGGAGACCCTAAATTCATGTATTAGATATTTTGTGTCAGGAATAAATCTTTTGGTGGAAAACCTCAAAATCATTCCAGACCTCGATTTTTTAACACGCACTTAGGCATAATCGGCGAATTATAGCCTACAGATCATTTTCACTCTACAGGCAGGCTCACTAAAAGTGGTCAACGACCTTATCGTGTGCAGGTCACTTGCATGCCCTGTAAAGGTTTTACCATTTTTTGCCCACAGAGACCCCAGAGAGCTGGGACTCTATGGCATTAATGAGCACCCTTTGGCCCCCCTATCTGTCTAAGGTCCATAAGCTGCACACATACCACAATGACAAATAAACAAATTCCATCTGTAACATACAAATGACAGGAAAATTGACTATTTGTGTCACAGTGACTCCCATAGTGTAGCTAGTTGACCCAGAGAAACCATAATAATTGTCTGCCTCTACCTTTTGATTGATTGAAATGTTTATTTATTTGCTTAAAATAGTTTCTAAATTTCATTGGAACTAAATATTGTCGTGTTCTTAATAGTATTTTGTTTAACAGATCTTACCAAAACATTTGACCGAATTTGGTTAACAAATGCCGTTTCAACAAATCTGAAAACGTTAGCTTGTATTTTACCCCTATTTCGCGCCTTCGGTCGCACAAAGATGACGACATCGCAACTCTGGAAACCATAGACACATAGCAACACATAGCAACCGACAAGTAAAGTGGTTTCTTCTCAAACATTCTGTCGCGTGCAGCTCGACTTCCGCGGGGACGTTCCTCCTTTTTATTTCTGCCGCATTCCTCTGGATTCAAACGCTGATTGGAACCTTTAAAGCAGTGAGTTTTAAAGCAGAAAGGCAGTTAGGAGAAAAGTTCTGTCATTAAAAATAAAAAAATAGCATTTGAACGTTTTTGCTATCTGACGTGTAAAAATGATTCTGCTGCTGCAAAATATGCTTTAATCACAGTCTATATAAACTCTGTGTTATTTGATAGTTAATCTGAACTTGGTCTAATAAACTATTGATGAATACATATTAATAACTGGATTATGGCAACCACGTAAAAGACAAAGTTAAGTAAAGCATAATAGAGGTGGGATTAGATAAATTCACCACTCCTTGTTAAGCAATTAATTAAACTTTATTCGAAAAACGTAATATTGAACGGATTCAATGTGTCGTGTATGTATGGTACAAACAAATGCAAATATGTCTTTTTATGATTAGGAAAAAATATATTGTTAAGAAAATATAGTTATTTTCTATTATTTATTGATTTTATAAATTCATATCTTAAAAAGATTTCCTGCATGGATTTTTTTCCATTGTCTTTTCCTTTATCTTTATGCTTAAAATAAACCAAGTAATCCATCCATCAATCATTTAAACGTTTATTTGTCTGTTTAAACCTGACAAGGTCTGAGAGGTCATACTTTGCTTTTTCTGACCACTAAAAAAAAAAAATCAGAAATTCCCAACTTCAGTTTGTGATTTTGTAGGGAAAAAACTTCTCACCTTTGCCATAATTTAAACTTTCTATATAGTGGCCAATTGTTTTTCTGGTATATATGTTTAAATATACGGGGGAAAGGCTCTAACAACAAACAGATGATCTAATCAGCATCCTTGCATTCCAAAATTACGCCGACCAGAACAACCTTTAAAAACTTTTTTAATTTCAGCAAGTACGTGGTGTGTTCATGGTCCCCTCAAGCAGGGGTGCCACTAGGGATTTTAGGCCCCATGAAAAGAATTTTTACAAGGCTCCTAACACAGCAGCACATTTTTTGATGCTGTTTTACATACAATTATACATTTTGATGGTATTTTTCACAATCATTATCATGTTTGCGATAAAGAAACATGACAACGTACATGATTTTCTTTACCATTCTCACTGCACATTTTTCTATTTCAGATTCACCTTAATTGTGTAAAATAGTATTAACATTATTATTATTATTACTTGACCACACTCCACGCCCACCTCCTGGGAGGAGTTCTGAGGCTGGTTCAGGTTCAGTTGGAGGCTGACAGACTGATGCTGTAGCTGCTGGTGCACTTGTCTCTCTTCAGAATGTTCTAAAAAATCTTTTTTCTTTCTTTTACAGAGGGAATGTCAAAATCTTTTGAAAAAGAACAGCTTCATAAATGTCTAAATTGATTGATTATGTAACTATTATAATCTCAACTCTAAATTAACTTTTTTGGTTACTAGCCAAGGTCGCTGGTAACATCCGAATTCTACCAGTCAAATCTGGTCCCTACATGCCAAACATTTCTCAGTAAAAAGACTTTGTCTTTTTCGAAGTAAAACAGTTGTTCTTTTTTTTAAATAAGGTGGTCTTATTTCTGTTTTTATAACATTACAGAAATGTAATGTTATTTTAATAAAAGACACTTCTTATCTCTGAACTTTTTAATGAACTACTGCATCTACAAACATTACACAGAAAAACTTTGGGGAAATATTACATTTTGATCAGTATGAACTGTTTATTTTTGTTTGTTAGTCAATCCCAACAACAATCATCGGCACAAGAGGTTAAAGTCTGGGTGACCTGCTGGGCGCTCACGTTATGGATGTGGTCGACTTTGTCGCTAACAGTCCTTTTTTTTTTTGTTAGTTTTTGTAATGATTTCCGATATAAGTTTTCATGAAAGTGTATTGCATTCAATAAAAAGCAACTTTTTTTTACTGAATGCAATATGTGTGGATAAAGCTTAAAACTAGTGATAAACAATAAAATAACTTTAAAGTTTTTTATGTCATGCATGCAAAAATCATCCATGTACTGAACTATAATAGTGATTTGTAATCAACAATTTTTCTTGAGCTAACATGGTGAGAAAAAAGAGATAAAGGGACAAGGTTTCTACCACAAACCCACCTTTTATTCTGAAATACTGAGTGATATATTTTTGACCCTTCAACTCACTTTCCTCTCTTAATTTCTTTCCTCTCCTTTTTTGGCATCCTGATCTGTGATGCACATCTTTTCTACCCCACACACTGTGGCCCCTGTCTTTCACAAACCGTGTGCCCGCGCTTCCAGCAGAAGGTCAGTGCAGTCGGACTGAACCATTTTAAAATAAATATGGGGTGTGAAGAGGGGTCCCGCAGAAATTGATGCTTCCAAAACAAACAAAAAAATAATTACCTTGACATTGAAAATAAAATATTTGTTATTACATATTGGTTAATGACTTACTGAAATTATTTTTTTCTGTTTTATCCTTTCCTTACTGTTAGGGGCTTCTGTGGGTCCCCTCTCTGTCTGGTTCCCTAGAATCACCTCCCTTTTAAGCACCCCAGCCTTCAAGTAATGTGTTAATGGTCTCTCTGGGAAATATTTGATGGATGAAATGGTGAGGATTCCTCCTCAGATGAGGAGCTATGCAGAAAAGCATGACTTGTCCCACCTGGCCCAGGTAAAAGAGAGCAGCACAGGTGTAGTTCAGAGTAATATAGGGCTGTGTAATAATGGTGAGTGTTTTTCAGGGTTTGATGTCCAACCTGCTGATGGATCAGCCAGATGATCCCATCTCCTACCTAATTGATCTGCTGCAGGGGAGCAGTCTGGACAGTAAGTCTGCAGGAGTATGTTATGGTGGATGGTTCTGTCTCATTTTTCAGCGAAAAGCTGTGAATTTAACCCCAATAAAAATAAAGATGCATAAATACACCTGTACACACAGCTGCCACACGATGGCGCTATGACACTACACACTCAGACATGCTGGCCTTCACTGTAGTAATTGGGATGAAGACAATAAAGAACCAAAACACACCAATTCAAACCTGTCCATCCATCCATTTTCTAAATCCGTTTTGTTCCTTTCGGGGTTATGGAGCTGCCGGAGCCTAACCCTGCCACTCGTGGGCGAAGGCAGGACGCACTCTGGACAGGTGTCTGTTGCAGGGCCACAATCACACATCTATACACATTCACCTTCACACCTAGGGACAATTTAGGATCACCAACTATGAAGCACGTTTTTGGACAGAGGGAAAAAGCTGGAGTCCCAGGAGAAAACCCACGCATGCACGGGGAGAACACGCAAACTCCACACAGAAAGATACCACATTGATGATGCTGTTTAAGATCCCCCAGCCAGGACTTGAACCGGGGCCCTATTTGCTGTGAGGCAAGACCATTAACCACTGCCACTGTGCAGCCTATTCAAACCTGATGTATCATGTTTTTTATTTCTAAACACAGATGTCGTGCTGTGTTTTAGCCAGGGTGTTTGCCTTTTGTCATTTTATTTTGGTTTACTTTTCCTCTTGGGTGTTTTGTTAAATGACCTTAAAAAAGTGAACGATAGCTGAAAAAAGCCTAGTTGTTTGAACATGATAATCAGTAGTGTGCCTAATTTCAAATTAGTACAAAAGTAATATCGATGAAAAATATTATTCAACAATGGCAAAGATTCTTTCTAACTTGAACAATTACAAAAGTATATGCCAAGTATGTTTTTAAGAAGTGCAAAAAAGCTTAGAAATGTTCATCTTTTGATGGATGTAGTGACTTTCTAACCTGTGGTCAGTTCCCAGAGTGATGGTGCTCGGACCGCCTGCTGTTGGCAAATACACTCTGGTGAGTTTAAAGTGAGAACTGAATATCTGCAGCGCCTCATCTCTACCCTTAGCAAAAAATAGTTTTAAGATATAATAAAAGTAAGGCAGTATACTAGAAGTTTACTTTATATATCTTTATTGTAACTTAAAATGTTCCTATTTAGTCTGAAAAAGTATTCAGTTGTATACTTCCTACACTACTCGTACATGGTCTATAGTATGCTTGCTATACATATACTCAAGGAAGCTTTATAAAAATGAACTTCAAGTGTACTACTAGTTGCTATAGGTATTCATTCTTTTGTGTGTTTTTTTCTTTAGTGCAAAAGGTTAAGCGCAGAGCTGCAGGCCATCCACGTGACCACAGAGAGTTTGTTGCAGGGCCAATCAGAGCTGAGGACGCTCTGTGATAAAGTAACCTTCTTGCTACACTCTAGCTTTGTGTTTTGGCCTCCTTGTAGTGATATGGCTTTCTGTTTGCTGCTTTCTCATGAAATCAAGTTTTCAAACACTGTTCAAGTTTGGTCAGAAAATTAGGAAACACAATAAATTATTTTTAGAGAGCTAGAGGAGCTTCATATCAACTAAAGATCAGAGTACACATGTATTCCTGGTCAACTCTCCATTCTGCGTGCTTTACAGTCTACAACTGTTGGGTTTTCTTCAGGATCTTCCCTCTGAGCTGCTGGTCCAGGTGGTTCAACAGAGACTCAAAGAGGTGGACTGCTTGAAGAAGGTGAGTGCATTGAAGCCTCAGCCAGCAGGTTCAGGTTTCATCCTTTAGTGTACTTCAAGCATTGATTGTAAAAGAGAACTGGACTGATTGAGTATGACGTCATCCATAGAAAAATTGCTTACTTCTGGCTCCAAACAAATGCAGTCAATTCAGTTGCCATTTTTTCGCGATACTGGCGCCGCCATCTTGGAGCCAGAAAGTAATCAGTGGGCAGTGGTTTGCCCTGAGTCAACATTTCTATGGCAACCACTCTTGCCAATCTGAAGTGAGCTTGTTGGAAGTCCAGACCTCCCTTGAAAGTAGGCTACATGAAATCTGTCAATCAAACAGGCCACCTACTTTTATTAAAGCACCTGATTGTCAATTTATAACTTTAATAACTCACGATGAAGAAAAAAATGAGGATTGTGAAGCACGTGTTAAAAAAAGGTTTCTCTGACAAATAGAATAGAATTTCTTTATTGAAGTTTATGGGATTTTGGTTTCTTGATGCCATGAAGTACTTCCTCTTTGAAACGCCAGGGGGAGAGGTCACCCAGTCCAGTTTTCATATACAGTCAGGAGCTTCAACACCAGATGGAAGGATGTTTCTTTCCAGATTTAAGAAGTCAAATGTTTTTTAATCCTTTAACAATCCAGCCAAAAAACAAACCATGAAAAAAAAACGTTTTTGGTTTATTGCTTTGAGTGAGAAATGCACACAATCATCCATCCATCTTCAAAGCTTGTTGAATCCCTTTGGGGTTTAGGGGTTGCTGGAGTGAACCCAGCTACCTTTGGGTGAAGACAGGGTACACCCTGAACAGGACGCCAGTCACTGGCATACCAGAATCATCAATTGACTTTTGAATCCTGTTTTTGGACTGTGGGAGGAAACCGGAGAAAAGCCACACATGCACTAGGAGAAAACCTTGCGCAAACTCCACACAGAAAGAACCCATCTGAGATTCCAACCAAAGCTTTCTCGCTGTGAGTCGAGAGTGCTGGCCACCACCCATCGTGCACCTACACAACACACAATGAATGTTTTTAAAATGTGCTCTACTGTTTGAGCACATTTGTGTTTGAGTTAAAGAGTCACCTTTTAGGAGGAAGTTGTTACAGTCTGATCTCTGATGAAGAATCAGATGAGTGAAACTCAGAGGAGGCCGACCTCTCTGATAGCGTGTCTACCTGCTGCTGGAGGGATGAAGCGTCTGTCTCTGAGTGTTTGCTTGTCTCTGACGCACAGCTCTGATGATTATAATGAGTGCTGTGGTTGCCGCCGTGTCACTACAATTCTCAGCAGGCCAAGCAGCATGCAGGCATGTTTCCCCCTCCTTCGGGAATCAGCTGATCAAAGCGAGCACCTGCTGTCACATCAGGAGAACGGCTTTCAGTTCGACGCCGCTTCTCCTTAGCATCATATCCTGCTTCCAGAGAGCTGCTCTGTGATCACTTTCAAACAGTTAAAGTTGAGAAGCTGCTGTCACAAAAAAAAACAACAGCCAGCACAAACGCTCAAGCACACAGCAACACAAAGCTGTTTCCTTGAACGTTTGACCTCTGATTGAGCTGCTTCACCTGAAACTTCTGTACCCAGATGACAAATGTATGCCGACAGCTGACACTAGAGATGAACATCAGGCTCACCACCATGGCTGTGCTCTTCTGCAGCTGTTCAACAAAATCTCACTGAGGAACGTTTGCCTTCATCTGGGTTTCTGCAGTAGGTCTTTGTTGTAACCTTTACAGGAAAGATGCTCAACCCTGGACCTCCATCTCTATCATCATACTCTCTGTTACTTATTTGATTAATCTGAATGAGTAAACAGGTTAGCTAAGATAAGACAAGAAAAAAACATGCTGGTAAAGGTGAAGACCCAGAGCAGGGCAGTCCTGCACTTCACCACCAGAGGGCATCTACAGACTGACTGCAGCTCTTTGGATTGAGTCAGTTACTGGTTGAACTACCTCTGTGCCAGTTTATTGATCAGGGGTTCATGTCCCAAGCAAGTCATGGCATCTTCCAGACCAGGACTGTGCAGCCCTGCTTCAGACCTGCTGCTCTGAAATGAACTTCATTAAAGGTTCCACCAAGAAAACCCATCCAGAATCCTTCTCTCTGCTTGTCTGAGTACTATCTAGGCTCATCTTCCGTCTAACTCCACAAGCCGATGCTTCATTAAAGCATCAGCGTTCAGCGTCTCTCTGTGTGAGTCACTAACAGTTACTGTGATTTGCTAATAGCTGCTTTTGGCCTCAGGCTAAACTCATCATACACATCAGGGACTGTCAAACGTCTGCCTGTTTGTGTGAGATGTTTTTATCTGCTGTAATTGACAGCTCCTGTCAGGCCGCTGCCTGCTCCCGTCACATCAAACACTGCAGCCGTTGGTCTGTCTGTCCATCTGTCTCACTTCCACTCTGCCTCCCTCCTCTTCCTAATCACAGTCCTGACAGAATCGTTCACACATCTGCACACACCTGAGAAGAGGCAGAAGCTGAGGAAACTTGGTCTCACTTGAGCTCCTCTGCACGGCAGGTTTATGGTGTATTTGTGAATACTTGGTGACTGGAAACAAAATGTTTAACCAGGATTTCATGGAGAGCGTGCCATCTTTAAAGATCCACTCTGATGAAATAGTGTTTTTGGTGTTTTAAACATGTTCTTGTAGCATTGCTCTACATAAAGAAAATGAAGATTAAAATTTAGTTTCTGAGCATTTCTTCATTTAAATTGTTGTGAATCAGGGACAGACAAAAAAAAATGCATTTGGCAAGCGCTCGTTGGTTTGACGTTGAAAATACCCTGGGCGGGCCACAAGCTCTCTGTTCCGCTCAATTCTTATGCAGACGAATAGATCTGTTAACACTGTTTTCCTCGTCTTAGCTGGTATCTGGATAGTTCCAATATTGCTTGCCATATTTCTTGCACCGCTAATATTTGGTTGGGGGTGTGAGGAGATGTAAGCTAGCGGGAGAGAGAAACAGAGATGGGAAGGTAGCTGTGCACCAACAGTCCCGTCCACAACTTAGAGGCAAATTTCTGAAGAAACTGTCCTAGAAATCAATGCAAGTTTTTTTTTTATTTTGGCTAAAAACGGTCTAATCATAATTAAAAAACCATTGGGAACACTTAGATCAAAAGATGATCAGAGTGGGACTTGCCCAGCAATCCTGCTGCAACCCTGCTGCTCTCATGATCCTTCCTGCTTTAACTGATGATGCTTTTTATAATGTGAGGCTGAATTGTATCCAGTTCAAGCTTAGTAATGAATAAAACGCATTTGAAAAGGACTTTTTCCTTAAAAAAAATTCAAATATTTGTACCAAGAGTTAACGTTCTTCGTGTCACGACTGTTGGTTTTGATGTGCATTCCTGCAGATGAAAGACAGACTTTAATCTGCCTTTTGATTTGAGAGAGTTGCTGTTGCATGCTGGGTGCAGGTAAAGCTGCTCCCTGTTGTGTTTGTGCGGCAGGGCTGGGTGCTGCAGGGAATCCCTAAAACTCGTCTGCAGGCTCTGAGTCTGCAGCAAGCTGGAGTTCTCCCCAAACATCTTGGTAAAAACACACGCACATACTTCTTGTCCTCCCTCTGCACGCATGCGCACCGTGTTCACCTCTGCATGCATGCGACTGCAGTGATGCTGGAGGCCCTGATGATGTGCTACAGGAGAGGAACCAAGGACGGATGGTTGACCCGCAGACAAAAGGTGAGCTCCGCTCAGCTCCACACGTCCTGCAGCTGAAGGGTTGGAGGGGTGGGGGTTAACATTCACTCTTGTCACATTAACTTGATTTACTTTACGCTGAAAAAAACAAATAATCAGATTGTATCTAGGTCACTCAAACACATATCAACACACATGTTTGGCTTTTCATGACATCACTTCTTGTTTGCAGAGGTCTACCACCAGATCTTCATCTGGCCGAGTGACGACACCGTTGCTCGGCGTTTGCTGAAGGGGCGGAGCCTGACAAACAAACAGCTGTCGGAGGAGCTGCAGCGTTACGGCTGTGAGATCACAGGGCTGAGATCGACCTATCAGCACATTCTAAAGGTCATCAGCGGTGACCAACCACACGCTGACGTTTACCAGCAAGGTACAGACACACCAGAAAGCAGCTTTTGATAAGGAGGAATGATGACCAGCGGATAAACCAGTTGAAATAAAAATTTGGCACAGTAAATCAGCTTTGGTGACTGAGAACACAAAACAACTCTAATGTCGAGTGTTTGAAAGAATTTTTGAAATCTCAGACACATTTGCGTCTAAAACAGTTATGATGCAGATGGGATGAAGCAATATTTAATCAACACTTCCTAGATTTTTTTTCCAAACACTATTTTTCTTGGAGTGGGTCTTTAAGGCTTTCTTCTTACTTCTGTACTGGTTCTGGAGAAGGTTCATGGTCCAGCTCTCCTTGCGTCTGTGTCTTCTCAGCTCTGGCTTTTGTTCAAACCACGTTGCCACTCCAGACCTCACAGAATCGTCCTGCTGGGTCCACCAGGGTCCGGAAAGAGCTTTCAGGCCCGGCTGCTGGCAGAGAAGTACAGCATGGGTGGACGGTACGGCTTCACTCCTTCCTGTCTCCAGCTGAACTGGGCCTTACAAGTGTCAAAAACAAGTCAACACATTAACAACAGGCTCATCTCTGTCCTAAGAACACATGAGAACATGAATGTGGACTAACTCTCTCTGTAACATCTGCATCTTCCTGGATCTCACTGACTCATCAGAAAGATGTAGTAGTTTGAATGTTTGAGCGTTTTTTATTGTCTTGTGTCTGTCAGTAGCTGTGGCCGACTCTTGAGGTCTGTAGCTGCTGATGGTTCAGCTCTGGGAGAAGACATTCGGCTGTATCTGGGATGATGGACTTCCAGGTAAGTGCAGCTGGAGCAGCCGGTCTGAGGTTGGACCATCACCTGTTTGTCGAAAGATTACATCCTCATTTTGAGAGTAGTTTTAATCTAAGAGATCAAACAAAATAAAGTTAAAAAATGAAACTCCAAAGTCCAGTCATGAATAAATGTTTAATTTTAATCATGTCTTTTTATGTTGCACATTATGAACTGATTTGTTTGCTTATAACAGCATCTTTCGTTGTTTCTTAAAGAAATCATCCTCTTTCTTAAGATCTACTCTGTTCATCGCTTTGAATTGATCGTATTTGTTTTTAAACCATGTTTTATCAACTTTTGCTTATGTTTTAGCTGTTTTATTTTGTGATTTTTTGAGTGATTTTATATTTATACCACATTCACACCAGGCATTTGTGTTAAACTGTGCTGGAGTATGACTGTTGTTCAAGACCAGGAGTCTGCAACCTTCAACACTTAAGAGCCATTTGGGTCGATTTTTCACTGAGCTGCAAAGTTTCACTTTACCACTTAGAAAATGAAGACACTGATTTGTTTTTAATGTTGTTGCTAATACGATAATATAATGAGCTGTTTTTCATTTTGTAGATTAGTTTTGAAAACAAGATTTCCACACAAGACTTCTTTTCAAAATAAAAGACACCCTGTATCACATAAGATCATCTCAATTCAGCAAATGTAGTCATACATAGTGTAACGTCTGCAATGAAAAAAAAGCCCAATATGTTTTACTGCCATTGTTTCATCTCAGCCAGAAATGTGTATATCAATACTAACTAAGTGGCCCTTACCAAATTTTGATCTCACACTTAAAATCCTTGAAATTTTCACAAAATGAACACTTTATAATCTGGTCTCCCTTGTGGAGGAATTCTGGTTGTGCTTACTGACCTTCAGTTGCTTTTCTGTGGTACATGGTGCACACAAATCTATGAATCTGTGACTGTATGAGTTTGGTAAATTATAAAAACTGCACTGCTTGATTGCTTTAGCATTATGGGTACTGTAGTCAGGAACCTCTCGGAGTGAAATATCAAGCATAAAGATCATACCTACCAAATGAACCTCACTTAAAGGGATCAGATGTGCTCAGACACAGTATGGACTGCATTCACACCGAAGTGAACTGTTTGCAGGTGAAGTGTGACCCTTGTTTGAAACACTCAGGTGAGCTTTCACACCTGCCAAACAAAGCTAATCATGTGAAGAAATCAAATCTGCCTGTGATCCCAAAAGGGATAATGTGGGTTCAGAAGATCGATGGATTGAAATCAAATTCTGAAGTCAAAGCGGCTGTGAAAATCTTTTTTTTTTTTTTTTTAAGGTTCTCCTAAACAGAATCAGATCTACAATCTCTCTGTTATGTGTGTGTCTTTGTGCCATTGGAGACTGGTATGTGATATTAATGTGGTGGTTCATAGGGATGCTACTGATGGGACCATAGGAGTCTTCTTCACAGCACAAACTTTATCAACCATCTCCAGCACTGTCATTATCAGAACTATCACAGTTAACTTCAGGCAGAAAGAATATGCACTTTAAAGCTCTGGTGTTGATCTGGCTGTCAGTCAGCTGATCATGAGAATGTTGGTTTGTCTGCAGTCCCAACAACATGGTGCTGCAGGTCCTGAAGGACGCTGAGCCAGGAAGGACTGCAGCTTCAGAGGTTGGGTGCTGCATGGCTTTCCCTAACATCTGCTGCAGGCCAGGAGCCTGCAGGAGTCCCAGCATGAGCCAAAACAGGTATGACAGCCACTCTGAAAGGGAAGGACCACCTCAAAGTAGCCAGTCTTCTTCTGAAATATATATTGCTTTTATTTCAATCTGTCTCTAAAAACACTAAATCAAAAAGGATAGAATTGTTTGTTTTGTATGCATTGAGTTTCATTTTTCCTTCATTGTCAGAGTTTTTTCCTGGAGCGACAGATGAGGTTTTGTCAGGAAAGAATCACACTTCGAGCGATAGATCCAGTCAGTGGCAGAGGTGAGTTCAGAGTAGCGAGCTAAGGCAGACTCCCATCCGATCCTTCCACATGCACAGACTTGAGCACAAATCTCCTGCAGAAGTTCATGCTGTGTCAGTACCGGCTCCAAGCGCAGAGTTTCACAGCAGACTCCAGACGAGACCTGAGGATGGCGAGAGGACGTGATGCGGAGACTGAGAGAGTACAGAGAGCTCAGTGATGCCCTGCAGGTGAGCGCACTGTCATGCACACGCACACTGAGGACAAAAAGGCATTTGTAAAGTAAAAAACCGTCTGTTCAGTCTGTTATCCAGATGCAGCTCATGTTGATGCTGATCCACAGCCTTGGTCGGTGTTGGAGTCTCTGCAGAGCCGAACTGACCACAAACTGACACCTAGACTCACCTGAACCCAACTCGACTTGCTGGAGTCACCTGTTTCAGGAAGAATCTAGATATGTTTTGTTGAGTTTGAAGTGAAAATAAAATGTTTTTCTTCCATCTTGACACAAGATTATGTAACTTCAGTCATGCTGTCACAGGAACCTGAACTTTAGGATTTATCTTCCTGTCCTAACAGCAGGTAAAGCCCTCATTGGACCAACTCCTTTCTGAAAAGCTTTGACCATTGGTCTTCTGGGGCCACAAATGTGTGTTAAAAGGCTCAGTTTCTAACATTGTTCGAACAAGCTTTTAATAAATCACAGTCTGAAAACCCAACTTTCACTCCCAAAAAACTTTCTTAGAATTTTTGTAAAAGCGCCTGAGCTGGCTTTTTTCAAAAATAAAATATTAATATGGTAATATTAATTCATATGAATATATTAATAAGAATAATTGCAGACGCAAGCTGCGTGCATGGTCCGGAGCCACCTCATTTTAACTCGTCTTACTGGCTGCTACACGCCCTTTACTCCCCCCTTTTGCCCCGCCACCCTGTTTAGAGAAGCACCTGACAAATCATAAGAAAAAAAACACTTTTTTCAAACGGTGGCTTTTCTGTTGGTTTTATCTCCATAGCAACTATTTATTTTTAGGTCGCCTGTGGGTGACAAACAATTTTTTGAAGAATCTGCAAATTCAGTTTGAAATTTGAATTTCCATGGCAACAGAGGCCTTTTATTAACCACGCGCCCACATTCCTAATATTTTCAAATTGCATATTGTATCATGTTGTCAGCTTGAACCAGGGGTTAATATAATACTTGACAGAAATATGTGGGAGCATCAGTAGAACGTCGCTTTTGCAAGCTCGCCACGTTAACACCATTCAAAAGCTACAAACTTTAAAATGGGGGGGCAGGGCGTACAAGATGGTGGCCTCTTCCAGAAGTCAAAGGTCATTGAAGCTGTGAAGATCACTTGAACATAATTTTTTTTCTTTCTGACATTGTGCAGAAATGTGAAAATCTGCAAATTTAGCCACAAAATGATCAAATCTGTATTTGGTTAAAAAAAAACTCTACACACAAACACTGTTTAGTTTATGTCTGAATTATGTTTGTGAATTCCTACACTACAGTGGACTGGACTCCACCATTTTTATAAAATGTCTTTAAGAATAATTACAATATTGTTTTCATATGATTAATATACTGTTGTGATACGGCGTCCCTAGGGTTATGTTCTGGTCCTCTACTATCCTTTTTTTCTATAGGTCCAAAAATAAACAGGATTTCCCATTATGATTTTTCTCTTTTTTATTAGTTTATTCATTTATGAACTGCTTGCGTTCAAAGTGGATTAGCTGTTCTACTTGAAGTAGCAATGACCTGATATTTCATTTAGTTTTATTCCCACTAACATGTCCTTTTGGCTACCAAACTAGAACCACCAGTTCCACGATGTTGGTGATCTCCTTCAGTCTGGCAGAGATCTACAGCTCCTTTGTTTTCTGGAGTTGCAGAGAGAAAGGTGAGAGATCACCAGAGCTGCATGTTCTTGTTGCAGAACCGCCAGCGGTTTTGGTTGAGGCTGGAGATGACAGCTTCCTTTTCTTATTTTGAAGTTTTCTCACTCTTAAAATGTCTGTTTTTATCAGAGTGATTACATTTTGACTCATTCACTCAGTGATGGTTTCAAAGCCACAGTTCTGCTACATGACTATAATTAATCCTCCAAAGCAGAGCCAGGAGTCCCACAGGGACCACACTCGCCTCCTGATCGACAGCTTTATTTTACCACTGTCAGCAGAAAGTGGTTTGTGTGTGTGTTTGTTTAGGGAAAGGTTGAAGTTTGGCGTCATACACTCAGTCCATTCTTTCTGACTCAGATCTGGATCAGAAATGTGGTCAGTCTGCTGGATCTGACCAGACTATCGATGTTGAGAAGAGACGCCATTAAAAACACATGGAAAGTTGTAATAAGTATTTCTAATTTGTTTTGTAAGTAATTTTAATCCCGAAGAATAAAAAACATTTTTCTTCCAGGCTTTTAAAGATTATTTAGTTTATTGAAAAAAAAGACAAAAATGAATTTAAACAATCAGTATAATTAAATAATTAAATTGGCCTAATTTAATAAACTGTCACCTAAAGTTTGCAAAAAAATGTTTTAAAAAAGAAAGGAAAAAAATTAGTAAAAAATACAGATGTGAACCAAAAATATTATTCTGAGTGGGGCATTATTATCATCGCATATTTTAGCATTTTACTCTCCTTTAATTTTTTTTATGTTTTAGCCAAAAGTTGAGGTAATGATGATCTTACAATAGCTGAGAAAAAAAAAATCTGCCAAACAAGATGAACTAGAATTACAATTCCTGAAAGAAATTGCGTCTGTTTGTTGAAAGCAAATACTGTTTTGAAACATTTAAAAGCTGGAAGTGTTAAAGATCTTCTGTACAACTGGCAGGTAAAGTTTCATTCGTGTAGGTCAATTACTTTAGGAGATATAGGGAAAAACACATTGGAATGTTTTGTAGCGCCACCCATGGACGCATCGTTATGAATGCTTTTGCGCTTATTCATCTTAAAGTGAGGAAGCAGTCTGTAGAAGTTGATAAGCTTATGTGAATTTGTTAAGGAACTGCAGTGTTGGAAACTTGACAACCACTCTCGTTTATGTTTTCATTACGTGTTGTGCAAAAACGGTACAGAATTATGCAAAATGGGTGTTACCGTTGGACTTGCAGTAGTCCAAATAAGAAAGATGCAAAAGTATGCAAAGATTGTAAAAACTATGTGGCATAGAGACTCAAAAAATTGTTTTGCGAAAAATCCTTAATCGTGACAAAATCTTATGAGGTACATATGGCTGATACATATTCAATATTATTCTCGTATCCAGTGAATCATTGGGGCGGGGCCCCTGCGACAGACTGGCGACCAGTCCAGGGGTGTCCCCTGCCTTTGCCAATGAGTAGCCGGGTTAGGCTCCGGCAGCCCCGTGACCCCGAAAGGGATAAAGCGGTACGGAAAATGAATGAATGAATGAATGAAAATATAATGAAGAATTTCAACAACATACTCTAGAAATTGCTATAGACTGCGCATGCTCGCCACTCCGCGGAGGTGTGGCTCTCGTGACGCACCCGGAAAAGATTTCCACGAGTGTCCTCGTTTGCGGCCTTTCACAGCGTGAGTTTCCATTTTAGGCCGTTTTACTGACCTTTGTGTGTTTCATGCGTTGTCATAAAGGTCTTTGGTGACTAAAAACAGTTTATTGTAAACTCGAGCTGCTGTTTCACGTGCAGCTGCATTCGTATAGTTTGACGTGCAGCTGGAGCGTCGGGAATAATCGTTCACGCGGAACTTGGTTCATAATTCGGTTACTTTACATGTTTTGAACGGAGAAAGTTTGAGTTTTAGGTGAAACAACAGTGTGTGGACTCTGAACGCATGAACTAATGCCTCTGTCCCTTTCGGCTTGAGACAGTTGGTCCTGCGTGAGTTAAAAATGTTTAAAGTCGAAGTAAATTGAAATGTGACCGTGGTGTGTCTGCATGTCTGGAGACAGGAGCAGTCATTGGTGTGGAGCTGCTGGTGGATGATGTCACCTGTAGAAGAACAGCTGTCTCTGAACCTCTGCACAGATGTTGCTTCACCGGCTCCACCTTCCAGCAGGAGGACACATCTGACCGCGCAGCAGAGATGGGCAGCAGTAAGTGCTCACCTCTGTTGACTTGATTCGTCGCCTGATTTTTCCAGATTCTGTCTGATAAACCAAGCCTCCATCTGTCTCCCTATACGTATCATCCAGCTGCTGTTGTTAATACAGCTGACCAATAAAATGTGATTTTGATTTACTCATAATCTAGAACTGTCAAAGTGGAAGGTAAAAGAATCAGACAGCATCTTCGGCCCGTCTGACCTAAAGTATGACAGATACATTTATTAAAACTATTATTTTCTAAAAATAATAAGTGGGAATCTGCGGGTCTGAGCAACTTTATCCCCGTAACATTAGACAGCTGTTGGCTGATTTTTTTCTGCTTTTATTGAAATTCCCAGAAAAAGAAGGGAGTCAAGACAAGGTCGACGTTGTTGGAGGATCAGACCAGGTTCTCCTTCAAACGGGGGAAGCGGGAGCTGTCTTCCACAGAGGAGGAAGGAGCTGCACCTTCTGCAGACTTTCAGGTGACTCTGTTCTTTCAGAAACTGCTCTGATATTAGTCAGAGAAACAGAGTTTATAAGCTTTTAACTTTGATCAGCATAGTACACTGTGGCGCCTCTGAGGATTTGAGGATTCAAACTAAAGCTTTATATAAATTACTTCAAGTCAAACTTTTCTTTTTGATCTGTGATGATTTTCTTCTGTCATTTTCTGTCATTTCCTTTAACCAAGATACATCATCAGCAGGATTTCTTCAGTGTATATTGTTGGTTTCAAGACTGTTGCTGTCCAATTGACTTAAGGAATGTTAAGCTGAGGGGGAACATGATCCCAAATTAAATTAGAAGAAGCTGGTCTCTGCTCTTGGTTAAATCATTTGGCTTTCTGTCCAGTAAATCCTGAAACATTGATTTTATTCTTTGTAAGTTAAGTTTACCAAACATCTGATCTAAAAGATTAGAAAACTAAAGTTCAATTTCTCTTCTTGACTTTTTTTTCTCTTGACTTTCAGAGGAAACAAAAAGCAGAGAAGAGGAAGTTCAGCTTCGTCAAACACAAGAGTCAAGCATTTGCACCTGCAGAGGAAGAGGACAAAGAAGCTGAAGAGCTTCGGGTACCACAGCAAACAGTCCAGTTTATCAGTATATTGGTGCAAAACGGTCAGAACTCAACATTTGTCCACCTAGGCTCCGGCCCTTACAGTGAGAGAAAGGTCGCCACTAAAAAAGAAGGAGAGGAAAGTCGAAGGGAAGAATAAAGAGAAGGATGGAGGAAAGGAAGCAGGACACGGCTCTTTCAAGACTTCCTCTCTGTTCAAACACAACCCAGACATCCCGGACATCCACAGGTGTGCACTGATCTGATTGGTTGGCTCAGTTGCAGCTCATTGGTTTCCTTGGTGAAAACACAGATTGATGGTTAGACAGTTCCAAACAAATGTTTTAAATAAATAATGTAGAGGAATCAAGTGGGAAGATATCAGACTTGTCACAGATCGTTCTTTCATCCCACTGTGGGGTTGCATGGTAGTGTAGTGGTTAACACTCTTGTCTCACAGTAACAAGTCCCTGGTTCAAATCCCAGTTTTTATTTTCTCCTTGTTCATGTGTGGGTTCCTCCCACAGTCCAAAAGCAGTCTTCATAGGTGACTCAAAATTATCTCTAAGTGTGAATGTGTAGCTCTGCAAGAGACTGGTGAACTGTCCAGGATATGGCTCACCCAGGGCAGGCCCTAGGCTGTGTGGCGCCCTAGGCGCAGACGCATTTTGGCTTTTTTTTTTTTTTTTTTCAAACATTGTGATTATGCGCCCCTACAGCAGATAGCTCCCTAGGCGATCGCCTAGCTCGCCTATGCCCATGGCCAGCCCTGGGATGGATGGACAGATGGATGAATAGGTTGAACTGCTGTGCCTTATCTCTGGGAAGAGAATAAGTTACCATGATGGTGACTCACTGATCACTTTCTGCTGTGCTGGGATCAGGCTGTTTGGATAAACTAGCATCTGGTTAATCCAAACACAGTGTTTCTCATTCTTCTCCATTCTTCGGAAATTTTAGCCATAACTTTTTGCTTTCAGATCCTTGTTTCAAACTGCTGAATTCCTCTAATTTTTTTCTTTCTTTCTTCATTTTCTCCTTTAGAGCAGCGGTTTTCCAATTAAAGGAGAAGATCTTTACCTCGGACTTATTTTCAGAACTTGACCTGCATCCACACCTGGTAACAGACTCCGTCTGATGCTGATGTCTGTCTCTGCATCTTCAGTTTATTTGATTTGATTCCAGTTTTTCCTGTACTCACTTGCAGTCTTTTTCCACTAGGTGGCAACACTGAACAAAGTTCTGAATGTTTCCACTCTGACCAGGTCAGTGTGTTCAAAAATACACACAAATGCGCATCATGTTTACTCTCCCATAAGATGCATTGACACAAAGGATTCTTTATTTTGTAGTTTTGGACTCGATCACCCTTTAAAAGAACCTTGTTTTAAAAAGTTGCTTGTTTTTCTTAAAGCTTTTTTTTTTGTTGTTTCCGAGAAACATGTTTGGGCACATTTTGATTACGTTTCCTTTTTTCAGGCTTCTCACTCCTATTTTGATTGGATATCATTAAAAAAGAGAGAAAAATATGTTACATGAATTATTTATGTTTCTATAAGCATGTACTGTAAAATAATCATTCGTCCAAATGATTTTTACAAAATTAAAATGCAAAATTTAAAAATGGAAATTTCTAAAACATAACAAAACAAATATTTTTTGTCCTGTAGAAAATTAAAGCTGGCACACATTAAGATGATTGAAGAAAATCTCTTATGGCCAGATGAGCCAGTTATCACCAACATGAACTCATAGATGTGAAACTGAACTTGGAAGGCTGGACTCATTGTTTCTTCTGTGTTCAGTGTTCAGAAACAGACCGTCCCTGTTCTGCAGTCCGGACGAGATGCTTTAGTTCAATCTCAGACAGGATCAGGTGAGTTAGTAACAAGCCTTCTTCAGCTCATACACACCCATTCCAAGAAAATGAGAAAATCTCAGAAAAGTGTTTTCATTTTCATAATTCCATTCAAACTTTCACAGAATATATATTGGAGTCCCAGTGTTTAATTGATTTAAAGTATTCATTTGCTTATTTTTACATAAATTGGGGTTCCAGCTAATGAAACCCAGTGTTTTCAGAAAATTAGAATGAAATGAATGAATTGATAGAAGTGTGACTGAAGTAGTTTGTCTGCAGGTAAGACTCTGTCTTATGCTGTCCCGCTGGTTCAGAGTCTGCAGTGCATCCAGCCCAAGGTCAGCAGGTCCGATGGTCCCCTGGCTCTGGTCATTGTCCCCACAAGAGAGGTTTGTTTGTGGAACACGTCCAAACTCTGTGGTTCTTCAGCATGAAGCTTCACTTTACTGTTAGAACTGAGATCCTCTCTGCTTTCTATCAGCTTGCAGTGCAGACCTTCCAGGTATTCCAGAAACTTCTAAAGGTAAAACATCTGTCTGTCTCCTAAAGATCCCAAATAAAAAAGTTCATCCGTGACCAACGTTTAATAAACCAATGTTTAATTTTAAAAAAATCTGACAAAAATCTGTTTTTTTTTTTTCCTTTATTTTTTACCTGAAGAAAAACTAAAAAACTGAGTTTGAAAAGATCATATTTGTCATGTAGAGCATACGCTGGCCAGGTCACAGTCTGCCTGCTCTGCTCCATTCTCATGGATCCACCTGTAGACAAATATGTCCACGTACGTCTTTGTTTTCCTCGTCTGAGCTGGAATCTGCCTCAGAGCTACAGCTGGATGGCTCTGAAATTGCTTGCCATTTTTGTTGCACTGCTAATGTTAGGTTGGGGGTGTGGGGGGCTGTAAGCTAATAGGAGAGAGTGTAAACAGATGGATGACAGGAAGTGGGGCGGACTTGCTCTGCTCCAGCATTCCCGCCCACAACTAATGACTTTCTAACGACCTAGAAAATGACAGTTTTTTATTTTATTTATTTATTTATTTTTATTTCAGATAAAAATGTCACAATCAATTAAAATACCTCTGGGAACACATGATCAGAGTGGGTCTTTAAATACTGGGAACAGTGGGAGCTGATCCACAGCATCGTCTCAAGATGACTAACAAACGTGCACATGTGAATTCTTTTTAGAAGGAGTTTGAAAATGTCTGACTGGGAACAAAAAATCTTTTGAAGACGGAATGCCTTTGCCTGTACTGGTGTTCTGAATGACTTCTTCATTACAACTGTGTTAATGACAAAATGAGAAAAAACAAACGTTCCTCCATCATAACAGTCACTGAACTTTAGCAGCATTTAAAGGAGAACTTCTGGTGCAGGTTTAACATTCACAGGACATGTAGAGCTGAAGTGAAAAGTTAATTTCTTCTTCTCAATAAATCAATGTTGGAGCCTAAAACGCAATCTGGAAGTCTGACTGATGTGATTTTGAGGTTTGGTTTGGGTCACAGCTCACAGATGGGTGTGTTGTAAGAGAGTCAAAGCGATACCTTTGTTTCTTCACAGCCGTTTACCTGGATTGTCCCAGGTGTGCTGATGGGAGGAGAGAAGAGGAAAGCAGAAAAGGCCAGGTATTATCACAACGCATCACCACTCATCCTTTTTTTTCTAATAAAGTGATATATTTGTTTAAAAAGCTTTTTGCAGGCTTTACTTACAAACTCAAAAGCTTACTAGTAATCTGAGAGAACACAGCGTATCTGTGATGATCTGCATTAAAATAAACAGATCATTTAAGTCAAGGTTTTGAAAACCCCGTTACATTTACATTTGCTTTATTAACCAGTTTTTTTGGATAAACTTGATTACTGAGGTACTTCCCTAACAATGTACATGCTCTGGATCAGGAACCTGCAGCCTTTAAAGCTAAAAGAGCCATTTGATCCAGTTTCTTATTGATCAAAACCCAGCAAGAGCTGCAATGTCCCACTTTATTGATGGTACTTTTGGGCATTAAAACAACATTTTTCAATACGTATAATGATTGAGTTATAGAAGGGTTTTTCTTTCTCTAACAATTTTAACATTAACTTTGACAGCAGCACATAAGTTACTTTAAAAAAATAAAATACCCCCCCCACTCCAATTATGACCCAAACGTACTGTTTAAATATTTAACAAATACTAATTACGTGAAGTACAACTGGAAGTTTGTCAATTCATACAGCTAATAGAACTGTTATAAAAATGACTAAAAGTAAGAGAAACTCTAATGAGGGTAACATCACAGATGTTTGCTTGATGTTTAAAATGACTTCCACCATAAGATTTAAGACAACTAGTGAGTCCCAAAAATAATCCTTTAAAATTTAAACTCAAGCAGTAATGAAAAGAAATAAATACAACCAAAAGGCAAAACATTTGGCATTCTTATCACAAGGTGACAGCAGGTCATCATGCCTTGTTAGGCTGTTTTAGTGAAAGCATGAGTGACGGAATTAATGAAAAATCGGTTGGATGTGAGTGAAAATAAAATTGTATTTAATTATCTGCATAACAAAAGTCTGGCCAAACTCTTCTAACCCTAAACTCACACCGCATGGGTTTTGGCTGCGGTGCGGACGCCGGAGTCTTCACGTAACAGGAAAAGTGCAAGAGTCACACTGCGTCCAGTCCGGTCCAGCCTCCATGGCGCTCCGTATCCATTTCGTTGGCTTCAAATTTGACATTATAATTCACCTTCAGATGACAAGAGCAGTTGTGCTGCGCTATTCATATTAAAGAAACAGAATGATTTTTCTCCCTCGTCCGTGCCGCCCCCTGGAAAGTGCAACGCTAGGCAACCGCTAATGTCACCCATATCAAAAACCGCCACTGTCTACAAGAAGGGTGACAGAACAGATTGTAGGAACTATATAAGAATCTCTCTCTTGTCCATTGCGGGCAAGCTCTTTGCCAGGATCCTCCTTAACAGACTAACCCTTCACATCCCACCAGAGAGAGTTCCAGAAACAGTGTGGATTTCAAACAGAAGCATCATTGACATGAACTTTAGTCTCGGGCAGAAACAAGAAAAGTGCATTGAATAGGATTGACCACTGTATGTGGTATTTGTAGACTTTACAAAAGGATTTGATACAATAAGGAGGGCAGGTCTGCTGAGGAAATATGGTTGCTCAGAGAAGTACACAACCATGATCAAGTCACTCCACGCAGGAATGATGGCTAACGTTTGTGACAGGGAAACTTTGGTTGCTTTTGGTGTAACAAACGTGGTAAGCAAGGCTTAAAACTGTTTCCCCATCTTCATGTCGGCAATGCTTGAAGAGACTGGTGAGACCTTTGACATGTTGAAGTGTTTCTCCTCCTTTAGGATCCGTAAAGGGATCAACATCTTGGTCTCCACTCCTGGGCGTTTGGTGGATCACATCAAACACACCCTGAACATCGCCTTTAGCGCCGTCCGCTGGCTGGTTCTGGACGAGGCTGACAGGTAAACTCTCTTCATCACGAGATCAAACCAGAACCAAAAGAATGTGGTCTCAAATAAAGTTTATGAATTCATTAAAACTCTTTGTGTCTTTAACTCAGGACTTTGGACCTGGGCTTTGACAAAGACCTCATAGTCATATTGAACAGCCTGAACTCGACCGGACCGGCCCGACAGAACGTCCTGCTGTCTGCCACGCTGACGCTCGGTAAATCGAACGTTCCTACCATTGTTATCCAGAAAAAACAGAATAATTGCTGCAATCTTTTTAAGTTAAATCAAGGTTAGCTGATAATGCGATTTGAGCACAAGAAGCTACAGCCAGTTAGTTTCATATTTTAAAATAGTACTAATGTTGAGAATATAGCAGCTCCTTTTTAACCTAGGGAGCCTGAAAAACAGTTCATAAACCACAAGTGAAGCTCATAATCAATGTTTTCACTGGCCCTTCTGGGAAATTGTCTGCATAATGGTCCCTTGGTAGAGTTCATATTGACCTGGGTCATAGTGAACTCGGTCAAATAAGAAGTGTAACTTCCAACTTCTGATGAGAGTCTTCTGACCATTCAGGATGTGCCAGGACAAACATGTTTGTCTATTGTAATGAGCTTGGTTGTGCAATGCGGTACGATCAATGAGGTACACCCTCTGATCTATAAAAGATGGGACCAAACACATATTCGGGGCTTCTTCCATCTGACTGGGTTAACTGCATTTGGACTCCGATTGATGATCAGTTCTGAAATGAAGATCTTCTGAATTTATTCTTGAATAAACAGACCCTTTAGGCAGACAGCAGATTCCATTTTTTTCTTGATTCAGAGTTCACTTTTTTCCTCAACACTAATTGTTACGTTTTATTAATCTAACTGTGAGAAAATGAACGAGCGGCATTAGCAAGAGAACATAGCAGAAAGACGGTGCTTGATCTTCCTAATGTCAGAGGAAATGAATCTTCATGTCTGGGAAGCAGCAGAGAAGTCCTCTGTAAGGTAAAACTGGTTATCAATGACGACCCCAAATTTCTACAGAGGTTTAATGTGGAAAATCATTGAAGTTAATGTTTTTAATCCTCAAGAAATTGCTCTCAGGCGCATAAAAGGCTATGTTACAGTGATCATACACCAGCTACTATAACAGACAGAGAGCAACACCCTAAGTGTTGGTTATTGTAAAAAAATAACCTTCTGACTTCCCAGTATAAAACAAGAGTTTCATAGTTTCAATGTTCTTATAACTGTAGCTTCCTGCCGTATCTCTGCTGCTTTTTCCCTTTTTATTTTATGGAGCTGACATGACATGGTCCATTATGACTAACTTTAGGATGATCAACCTACATCGGTTTAAAGATGCTCTGTTCTTGTTACTCACATGTTTGTTTACCGTTGGTCAAGTTTTGGCTGTTTTTTTATCCTCCATCACATCACAAGCTCTGATTGAGCCAAAAAAACCCAGAAAGCTTTCTCTGTTTAATCATTACTGTGACTCTGTGTGTTTCAGGAGTGAGCCGGTTGGCTGATGTCTGTTTAAAGGACCCCGTCAGCATCCAAGTTTCTGGACCCCCCTCCTCTGAACAAATTGGCTCCTCCCATGTGACCTCTGACCCTGAACCAGCCAACTCGTCAGAGAGCTTTGCAGTGCCAGAGGCTCTGAGGCAGTTTGTGGTGCTGGTTCCCAGTAAGATCCGGCTGGTGTGCCTTGCTGCGTTCATTCTGGACAAATGCAAGGTCAGTTCACTATGATGGGAATTGTGCTTAACCCCAAACCCATGGCCATTGTGATCTGACCATGGCTTTATGTTCTTAGGACAACAAAATCATCGTTTTTGTCTCCAGCTGCGAGGCCGTTGAGTTCCTTCACTCTCTGTTCACCTCCATCCTCACCCGTCCATCAGCCAATCCCCAGCTCAGTTTTCAGCGTCTCCATGGCAACATGAAGCAGGAGGTAACGACTCTTGAATCCAACGTGTCTCAGATCTGGATCTTGTTTTGTGTAAAGATTCGTTCTTCATCCCCAGGAGCGTTCAGAGGTCTTCCAGCTGTTCTCAGCATCTCAGTCTGGAGTTCTGCTGTGCACGGTCAGTAAGATGAGCTGGACTCTCTGGAGTCCGCAGTAGCCCGACTTTGACCACTATGTTTTTTAAGTTTCCGGTTTCTTTTTTTAAAGGATATAGCAGCAAGAGGTCTGGACCTCCCTTTGGTCACCTGGATAGTTCAGGTAAACATCAAAACTGCGTTTTGGAAACCATCAAAGCGCATGATGTCACGTTTTTCTCTATTTGTATGTGCAGTACACTCCTCCAACATCTGCAACAGAGTATGTTCATCGCGTCGGCCGCACAGCTCGGATAGGAGGAAAAGGGAGCAGCCTCCTCTTCCTCACCCCTGCTGAGACGGCCTTCATCAGTGAGCTGGCCAATCACAACATCAGGTTTGTTGACTGAAGGCTGTAACCATTGTGTGCTTTGCCCATTGACTGTATAAAAGAACTGGACTGAATGACCCCTCCCCCCTGGGCTTCCAAACAGGAAGTACCTGCTGACTCCAAGAAGCCAAAATCCCACAGACTTCTATGGAGAAATAAACAGCTATGACCAATCTCTGCGTACCAACAATGTTTGACTCCAACATGGCGAGGAAAAAATGGTGACTGAATTGACTTGATTTGGTTGGAACCGGTAGTAAGTAATTTTCTATGGATGACGTCACACTCACTCAGTCCAGTTCTCATATACAGTCAGTTGTTCTGAACAAAGTCACCAAGGTTCTTTAGAGGTGTGCCTTTTACTAAGTGGGTGGGACTTTGTGTTTTTCAGCCTAGCACAGATGAAGCTGCAAGACATTCTTTCCTGTCTAATGATTGACGATACCTACAAGGGGCGGGGTAAATACTATAGCAAGGTACGACACCCACCTTCATCCTCCAACTGAGTTCAGAATGGTTTTATAGACTTTTCCACAAAAGATCATCAGAAGATACAAATATTTTTAAAATGATTGATTGTTCTTTGTATTTCATCTTGTTAAACTGATTGAATGCAAAAACATTTGGCTTGTCCAAGACTCTACTGCTGGGACTTTTTGAGCTTTTTCAAAAAATAAATACTATTTACAGTGGGTACGGAACGTATTCAGACCCCCTTAAATTTTTCACTCTGTTATATTGCAGCAATTTGCTAAAAATATTTAAGTTCATTTGTTTCCTCATGCATGTACACACAGCCCTTATTGACAACACAATTTTTGACATTTTTGCAGATTTATTATTCAGACCCTTTGCTGTGACACTCATATATTGAACTCAGGTTCTGTCCATTTCTTCTGACCATCCTTGAGATGGTTCTACACCTTCATTTGAGTCCAGCTGTGTTTGATTCTACTGATTGGACTTGATTAGGAAAGCCACACACTTGTCTATATAAGACCTTCCAGCTCACAGTGCATGTCAGAGCAAATGAGAATCATGAGGTCAAAGGAACTGCCTGAAGAGCTCAGAGACAGAATTGTGGCAAAGCACAGATCTGGCCAAGATTACAAAACATATCTGCTGCACTTAAGGTTCTTAAGAGCACAGTGGCCTCCATAATCCTTAAATCAAAGATGTCCAGGACGACCAGAACCCTTCCTAGAGCTGGTCGTCTGGCCAAACTGAGCTATCGGGGGAGAAGAGCCTTGATGAGAGAGTTAAAGAAGAACCCAAAGATCACTGTGGCTGAGCTCCACAGATGCAGTCGGGAGATGGGAGAAAGTTGTAGAAAGTGAACCATCACTGCAGCCCTCCACCAGTCGAGGTTTTGTGGCAGAGTGGTCTGAAGCCTCTCCTCAATGCAAGACAACTGAAAACCTGAATGGAAAACAACACCTGAAGGACTCCAAGATCGTGAGAAAAAAGATTCTCTGGTCTGATGAGACCAAGATAGAACTTTTTGGCTTTAATTCCAAGCAGTATGTGTGGAGAAAAGCAGACATAGCTCATCACCTATACAATAGTCCCAACAGTGAAGCATGGTGGTGGCAGCATCATGCTGTGGGGATGTTTTTCAGCTGCAGGGATAGAACGACTGGTTCCAATTGAGGGGAAAGATGAATGCGGCCAAGTACAGGGATATCCTGGATAAAAACCTTCTGCAGAGTTCTCAGGACCTCAGACTGGACCTTCCAGCTTCCAGCGAGACAATGACCCTAAACACACAGCTAAAATAACCAAGGAGTGACTTCACAACAAGGGGTGCTGCTACTAAATACCGAGCAAAGGGTATGAAACCTTAGGACCATGTGATATTTCAGTTTCTCTTTTTTTTAAAAATCTGCAAAAATGTCAAAAATTTAGATGAAAAAAACTTGAAAAGGTTTTTTTATTATACACCCCTCCCCGATAAAGAACAAACAGCTGGGAACCCCACAATAAGGCTGGAGGCTGTGTGGGAACATTAATGTTCACCACTCACACACATCTTCTGGTCATGTAGGAACATTTCTCCCTTCTGGGAAATTATGGTCAAAACTTTTCGGGTTATTCTCGGGTGTGAATTACCCACTGACCCACAGAAACTGTTTCACATTTTTTGCTATAGTCTGTAAACTTGGTTTTAGACAAAAAAGTTATTTTTATTCTTCCAGCAAACATTATTTGTGTCGTATTGACTTACGTTTTACAGTGTTTTCTTTTTTGTGTCAAAAAGATTCATTTCATTATCAAAGTTGGATTTTTCTTGTTTCATTTAACTGAGACATATATGTATAATCTTACATTTATTTGTCTGTCAGACATCCTAAAACTTTCAGTTTTTAGCTCAAATATTAAAGAATATTTAACCTTCATTTCTTATAAGATACACACGTGGACAAAATTGTTGGTACCCCCTCAGTTAAAGAAGGAAAAACCCACAATTCTCACTGAAATCACTTGAAACTTACAAAAGTAACAATAAATAAAAATTTATTGAAAATTAAATAATCAAAATCAGGCATCACTTTTGAATTGCTGATTAACATAATTATTAAAAAAAAAAAAACTAATGAAACAGGCCTGGACAAAAATGATGGTACCTCTATAAAAGATTGAAAACTATTTGACCAGACTGACATGATTAACTCAGGTTTGTTCTTTAATTGACATCACAGGTGTTACCAAACTCATAATCGGTCAGTCTACCTATTTAAAGGGAGACATGTAGTCACTCTGCTGTTTGGTGAAAAGGTGTGTACCACACTGAACATGGACAACAGAAAGCCAAGGAGAGAATTGTCCCAGGACATCCGAAAAAAAAATGATAGATCAACATCTTAAAGGTAAAGGCTATAAGACCATCTCTAAACAGCTTGAACTTCCTGTGACAACAGTGGCTCATATTATTCAGAAGTTCAAGACCCACGGGACAGTAGCCAACCTCTCTGGACGTGGCCGCAAGAGGAAAATTGATGACAAATTGAAGAGACGGATCGTTCGAATTGTATCCAAAGAGCCCAGAACAACCTCCAAAGAAATTAAAGGTGAACTCCAAGGCCAAGGTACATCAGTGTCAGATCGGACCACTCGTCATTGTTTGAGCCAAAGTGGACTTCATGGGAGACGACCAAGGAGGACACCACTGCTGAAAAACAATCATAAAAAAGCCAGACTGGAATTTGCAAAAATGCATGTTGACAAGCCCCAAAGCTTCTGGGAGAATGTCCTTTGGACAGATGAGACCAAACTGGAGCTTTTTGGTAAGGCACATCAACTCTATGTTCATAGACTCAAAAACCAAGCATACGAAGAAAAGAACACTGTCCCTACGGTGAAACATGGAGGAGGCTCAGTCATGTTTTGGGGCTGCTTTGCTGCATCTGGCACAGGGTGTCTTGAATGTGTGCAAGGTACAATGAAATCTGTAGACTATCAAGGCATTCTGGAGAGAAATGTGCTGCCTTGTGTCAGAAAGCTTGGTCTCAGTCGCAGGTCATGGGTCTTCCAACAGGACAACGATCCAAAACACACAGCCAAAAACACCCAAGAATGGCTGAGAGAAAAGCGTTGGACTATTCTAAAGTGGCCTTCCATGAGCCCAGATCTGAATCCCATTGAACATCTGTGGAAGGAGCTGAAACATGCCATTTGGAGAAGACACCCATCAAACCTGAGACAACTGGAGCAGTTTGCTCATGAGGAGTGGGCCAAAATACCTGTTGACAGCTGCAGAACGCTCATTGACAAATACAGAAATCGCTTCATTGCAGTGATTGCCGCAAAAGGTTGTGCAACAAACTATTAAGTTATGGGTACCATCATTTTTGTCCAGGCCTGTTTCATTAGTTTGTTTTTTTTAAATAATGATGTTAATCAGCAATTCAAAAGTGATGGCTGATTTTGATTATATAATTTTCAATACATTTTTATTTATTGTTACTTTTGTAAGTTTTGCAAGTGATTTCAGTGAGAATTGTGGGTTTTTCCTTCTTTAACTGAGGGGTACCAACAATTTTGTCCATGTGTGTACTTGAAGTAGCCAAAAGATTTATGTTTAGTTTTGGTTCAGTAAACAGATGTCTGCATGTTATTGAAATGCAAATGCAGTTTCTGCAGAGCAGCAGAAGTCTGTTAGAAATACGACTCTGGGTTTTGGGCAGTACTGTTTGCACGTAAGTTACCCAGCATTGATATCCCAGTATTCCTTTGTTCACACTCTCCAACCAGCTTACAGATCCTCACAAGCTCAAGCTAACATTAGTTAGAGAGAAAATGGTAAACAGTGGTGGAGCTATCTAGATGTTAACGATGTTAACAAAGACGTTAATGGATCTATTTGTCTGCAAGTGGAAAATTCAGAATTGTAGCGGAGAATGGAAACTGTCCCCACCCATGGCCGCTACTGCATCACCAACCTGAGCTTTTTCAAATTGCGGGGTTTTGTCTCATCCAACACGATTTGAATAAAGAAATACTCAAATCACAGTTTTAATCTTAAATTTTTTTAAATATGTCCTCAATCATGAGAAAAATGTTACAAGAACATGAAAAACGCACCCAAAACACCATTTTCATTGGAGTGGGTATTTAATGTCCAGATGTGTGGGATCAGTAACCTGAGGAGTCTTTGTCTCTAGAGTTCATCCAAAGCTCTGGAACAGGAGGTCCGTGAACGTGCAACCGTCCTCCAGACCAAGTTTGAGAACTTTGTTCACTCTGATGCTCAGTCTGTGCAAGTTGCTAAGAAAGGTGAGGTGGCCACCGCCTTTAGGGCAGACATGCAGCCCTTTTTGATTTGACTGTTTCAGTAGCAACTTTTACTGGTTTACTTTCATATTATTTTAACTTTGAATTTCTCTTCCTCTGTAAAGCCTTGTTACCTCATTGTGTGAATCTGTCTTTATAAAAAAGCTTGCTTTGCTTTGGGATGTCTCCAGCCCTGCAGTCATACCTGCGGGCCTACACCACCTACCCCGCTCACCTGAAGCACATCTTTCACATCCGTTTCCTCCATCTGGGACACGCTGCAAAGAGTTTCGGTCTCAGAGATGCTCCAGGGGGGCTAAGTTCTGCCCTCGGCTCTAAGGTCCCTGGAACCAGAGGAAAGAGCAAGAAGAAGGATCTGGCGAGGAAGCAGGGGACGAGTCCGGTCACAAGCAGAGTCCAGAAGACGGTTACTGGAAAGAAAAGGTGGATGTTTGCTGAGTGAAGCTAATGATGTTCCGTTAAATTCCTGCTAATTAACTAGTTTGGGAGAAAAGTACGATTACTAAAGGAAAATGAGTAATCCTTATGTTGAAAATCCTTTGATTTTTCTTCAGCCACAGAGCTACTATGAAGAGGTAAAAGAGCTACAATTGGCTCCAGAGCTGCAGGCTACAGACCCCTGGGTTAGACGCTACATTAGCTCTGAGTAGTTTAATCAGAGTAAAAAAAGGCAGAATAATTATGATGAATACTAAAATATTTTGTGAATAAATCAGAACCAAACTAGTATAGGAAAGTAAACATCGGAAAAACTGTTCAGGAATGCTGCACATGCTAAACTCAGCTGTCAAATAAATAGATTAACTTTACAATTTACAATTTACAACTTTACAATCCTATTACGTCCAAAAAAAAATCAACTAAAATGTTTGCAAATGAAAGCGTAACGTGATCTGTTCTGTTGAACATCTAATTCACTATTTAGCACCCAGAGATTCCCCATAAGTTTAAAGCTTTCTTCATTTTTTTGATGAGACTGAAATTGCTACAAATATTTACAAACGGTCCCATTCTTTTCATTTTTTTTAATAAATAGGGCTTTATTCCTTTATTTGGTACAGCTACGCGAGTTGCTGTTTGCAGTGCGTTTTGGGAGTTGCAGTTTACTTTTCTTGCTCTTCCAGCTGTACTTGGTCTTCAAGAAACCTTTTTTTTTTTAATTAAATAATTTGCAGGTTTTTTTCTGGTCAGAGGGAAGCAGGGATTCTCCGCTCCGAGTTTTCAAATGGGCTGGAGGGACAAGACTCCTCAAAGAAGAGGAAGAAGAAAAAGAAGGAGTTATGCGGGTCTCAAGAGGAGGAGTGAGGAGCAGATGCCGAATGGAACGCTAAAATCAGGTGTGCCAAAAAGCGGTCAAATCAAGGAAAAAACATAGAAGACTAAACAGGAAAAGTTCATAAAAATGTCTGGTGTTTGAAGAACAGTCAGTGAAGAGCTTTTTTAAACTTCTGCCTCAGTAGGTGGAAATAATTGAGCAGGAAAATAGTAGGACTGAAAGCTGCTACTCATAAAAATCAAGCTTTTTCCTTTGACTCGTTTTCCAAGGATGTGAGCCTTTCAGGGTGGAGCTTAACACTGGACCTGATATTGTGGAAATATTGCTTGCTCAGTACATCTGCTGGACCTGCAGCTGAAGGTCAGAGAAAAGAAACTCCAGAGGTGTGTGGAAGTACAGGAAACCTTCATCTGTCCGTTCAGAAGATGGCAAATTTCAGTTTCAGTGTCGGGTCCTCCTGAACGTTTGTTTCACCGATGATGTCTTTACTCTTTACAGGAGACATTATGAAACTATGGACTGTTTTATGTTGTGCATAAAATCAACACCTATTTTTAAATAATGTACTAAGATGTTACAAAAGTTGGAAACAAGTGTGAAAGCTGTAAACAGTTCATAAAATGACAATAAAATCAAATTCAGTTCTTGATTGTGGTCACAGTATTATGTTTAATTTACTCAAACTAAAATCTAAACAAATTTATATGAGGCAAACTTGTAAGTAAGTAAACTATTTATATGGCGCGTTTCATAGACAAAGCATCACAAAGCGCTTCAGTGTTAAAAGGAAAACCTAAAACAATCATTGAAGCAGTGAGAACAATATTAAAACACATTTACCGGTACAAGGTTGAACGCTCTCCTAAACAAATAGCTTTTTATAAACATCCACAGAGTCCAAGGAGCGCAGGTCTGGTGGAAGTTTATTCCAGAATCGAGGGGCGGTAGCTTTTAAAGATCGGTCTCCATGAGTCTTAAAGCAGGTTCATGGAACCATGAGCAGATTTTGCCTAAACGACGGTTGAGTAGGTCAGTAATGTCAAGAGGATCCTGGCCATGTGAGGCACGAAAAGTTAGCGCTAAGATTTTGAATTCATCAATCATATATTGAACAGGGAGCCAGTGAAGCGATTTCAACACAGGCATAATGTAGGCCCTCCTGTTTGTCCTGGTCAAAAGCCTTGCAGCGGAGTTTTGGATAGACTGCAGACTCTTTTGCAACTCTTTTCTGTTGAGGCAAGTGAAGAGGCTGTTTAGTAATCTAAACGTGAGGACACAAATGCTTGGATGATCATTTCAAGTTCTTCTTTACAAACCATGGATCTGAGCTTAGCGATGTTGCACAACTGATTCAAGAAGCTGTTTTTTTACCAGCTGCCTAGAATGTTCGCGTGAAATGGTCACATCAAAGATCACTCCAAGATTTCTCAGTTTGGTCTTAGCAGTGAGAGTCAGGTCAAGTGGTGTTAATTAAGGACAGGGCTGTATCCAGAGCAGTTTTATCAGCAGTCAACTGCAGACCGTTTTCACTTAAGCACTGCTTGATTTATGTCAAGCAGTTGATTAAGGAGCTAAGTTTACAAATCTCTGAAGTCTTAAATGAGCAGTACAACTGAAGGTAATCCACAAATAATAAGAGACATCACTAAACTGATGAATAATCTGACCCAAAGGAAGAACATACAAAAGGTCCTAGAACAGAGCCCATCAAGTAATTTGTAAATGTTAAACACTCAAGAAGCAAAGACATGTTTGGTTTGAGGGACAGCTAAAAGAAAAAAAAGGGAAAAATGATTTTAAAAAACAAACATGACGAGCTGGTATTCTGAAATTACAGAAAGTGGATTATACCAAATTGTCTTAAGAACAACAGTCATTTCTGAAATCAAAATTCAGTTGAATAAATTATATTTATGACATTAAATCAATCAAAATGTTAAAGAACTTTCTAACACTGCTGCATTTGATGCCAGATGTTAATTGCAGAAACTGAAGGATAGAAGAAGCCAACAAAATAACTGAAACGTTATTTCGTCGGTGACCATTTAATTGTGAATAAATAACATTTCATGTGAACCCAAATTTAATGTTGACATTTGTTTTTTCAGACAGACTTTTCATTTTAAAGATTCCTTTCTGGTTCAAAAAATCAATTTCACAATAATTTTGGTAAAAACGTATTTACATGCATCTCTGATCTATGTGATGAAATGTAAAGTATTGCTAAAATGTTGATTAAATACTTCATTGGCATCGAATGTAGTTATGGTTACAGAATGGTTGATCCTCACATTTTCACCTTTAAAAAATCTGTTCCTCTTTCCAAAAAAAGGTTTGACACCCGCTAGGCTAAATGATTCACAGTAAAACAGTGGGAGCTTTGTTTAAACATCCAAAATAAAGCTCAAATTAGGTTTTTAAAAAAAAAAAGTATAGTTTTAAAATAATGAATTATTCAAATGCTAATGGACATGCTTAACACTGAAATACTTCCCGTTTATATGGATCAAGATGACCACTGGCAGCTTTTGTCGTTGCTGATCAGCTCTCTTTCAATCCATCGAAAATCTTAAAGAACTATGAACATCTTTCAATCAAAATGACGTTATCTTGTAGGGATTATTGCAATGTTTAATAGTACTACTTTATTTTTGGAAACTAGACAATCTTTAGACTGTGTAGGCTCATGTTGAAAGTGAGGCCTGCTAGAGGCCCATCATCATGAACACAAAAATTGATAAAAACTTAGCAAAAGATATGTAAAACAATCCCTAAACTTTATGTCAGGAGAAATGAGGAAAGTGGTGGAGCAGCAGCTGGACTTTTTGAAGGCAGTAAAAAAAACTGAAGGTGATTGAAGAAAAAGACAAGAAAATTGAAGCCCTGGAAAACAGAGTGAAACAACTGGAGCAATACACCAGAGTGGAGCATGTGGTGTTATCTGGACTGCAGACCAAACATCGTTCCTACGCCAGGGTCATTACAGAACCCAGTGAAGGGGATGCAAACCACCAGGTGAACTGCTTACATTTCAGCAGCAAGAGGGTCAGCAAATAACACACCGAATCCATGAGCCAGGAGGAGAATGGGGTGGAGGTGGGCCGGCGCAATGTCTGAAGTGTGAATAAACCAACTTTACTGAATTTAAAGGCAGGGATTTCTCAAAGAGGAGACCAATTGGTGACGTAAGGAGTGACGATTAACACCCAGCTGTATATGATGAGGTAAATCCTCCTTATTGGAATTGTGCCCAAGCTTCACAAATGTCCTGCTGAATGTTGCAAAAAAGCTGAAGGGCACTGGTGCTTTCATAAATAAACACCTAACAAGAGGAATATAGAAATGGCTTACCAAGAAAGAATTCTGAATAGGAGGAAAGAAAAAAACAGGACACCAGGACAAGAAACTGTAAAAAAATGATAAAGCTAAAAAGACCACCAGAACAGCAAAAGTTGTCTTCATCAGGAGTATCTCAGAGATGGAATAGTACAAAAGAAGGAAAGATGGGGATGAAGAAGTGTTTTGTGTGTTTGAGATTTTTCTTTTTCCATGACTAAAGAGGACTCTAAAGAAAAAACGATCACTTAAGTTTGTCATTTGGGACGAAGAATGCATCAGGAAGGGAATGTTAACAGGATATTGACCCAGAAATCCATTTCTACAATGACGCCCATTGTGTCTGCGAATATTATTTTGAAGATGACTCCAAGGTGGAACTTAAAGGTTTCTCACTTCTAAATTTCAACAGTCTGAGTCTCTTTACCAACTTTTCTCAAATTAAGGACTATTTGAACCAGTGTGATGAGAAATTTACTGTCATTGCCATCTCAGAAACTTGGCTAACTGAAGAGAAAGAGCTATTAATCACACTGGAGGGATATCTGGAGGGGGGTACTTTGTTTGAAAGGGTTTAAAATGTAAGGTCATTCCTTATATGTATTTTTCAATTGAAAATTAATTCAAGGTGAAAGCTTGAAAAATATTCAAATAAGTTGTATAAATAGAACTTCAGGTGGATGTTTTGATGTTTCAGTTTAATATGAAAATGAGTTGGTTGAAAGAAGAAGCAAAAAGCTGACTTTAGTTTGTGGAGACTTTAATACTGATTTATTGAAAAGTAACGATTACTTAAAAACAACAGAATTTACAAACACAATATTTAGGTTAGGCTTTTACCCTTGAGTATTAAAACCAAGTAGAATAACCCTGAATAGTGCTACACTTATTGATATTATATTCATGAAAAAACACTGGCATAAAAACAAAGATTGGACTTCTATTGACTGATATTACTGATCATCCTCCTATTTTTGCAGTAATTGAAATTGAAAATAATTAGAAATTAAAAAATTGAAACAATAAGTATTTGAAAAGAAAAATAATCCTCAGCAATTGAAGCAATTTTTATAAGACTGGCAAGAAATCTTTTTAAACAATGTCAAGGATTTAAAAAAAAAATTCATAGATATTTTCATGAGAATTTGTGATTTCTATTCCCTACTGAAAGTAAGGAAGGAAAAAAACGGATATAAATCAAAACCTTTGATTACTGAAAGCTTGGAAAATGCCTGTAGAAAAAAGAACAAGCTATATCAAGATTTTGTTTAAAACAAAACAGAAAAAGTAAAATTAAATTGGTCAGGTATATTGAGAAAACGAAAAAATATATCATTATGACAAGTTACTTCAGAGATATGTGGAAAGTAATATTTACGTAATAAAAAAAGACAAGTATTTTCCAAGATGCATTAAAAAAGATAATGCAACCAATGAGAAGAAACAAGAAATTGTTAATGTAATAATTACAATTTCTTTGTAAATGTTTATGGTAAATTTGTTAAAAAGATACCAGTTTGTGACATCAGATGTAATATTGATTGTAATATGAATACAGTGTTTCTAAATGGAATAAGTCCAAGTGAAATTGTAACTGAAGTTGTACACCAAATGAAAAGGAAAAAAAATCTGATTGCCATGGCATCGACATGGCCCTTAATAAGGAAGTCATTCACAGTATTCTTAACTTACATTTGCAACAATCCTTCTCTTGTGGTGTAGATGAAAGGAGCAAAGGTGATTCGGATTTATTAAAATGGCAATAAGGAAATTGTATCAAATCATAGGGAAGTAGGGAAATATTCCCTACTTTTAGCAATTAGACTTGATGTCTTTTTAAGTAAATATGATTTATTAAATTTTTGTTGTTAAAAAAAATGATTATAAAACAAAATAATTTGATTTACTTGTATCAATTTGTTAAGGGTCTTTTTTTATTGCATCTATTTACCTTGTTACACAGATCACCATGGACATTGTTAGACACTAAAGGAAAGGCATCAAATAAGCTTCTGCCTATTCCTTTCTTTTGTGGTTGTTTGCTTGTACTCAATATCATGTTAAAAAACTGAACAGAAAACTAAACTAAATCGGTTTCTGTTCATGATTTCTTTTATTGCAGCAGAGCAAACACATGACCCACTATTTATTTTGATCTTTTTTTCCCTCATCTGGTAGACCAAGCACAGGAGAAATTATGAATTTAACAAAAAGTACAAAAACTGAAGAAAGTTTTCTGCACAATCTATTATGCAGATCATGCATTTTGAGTTGGGATTCACCTGTTCTTTGTTTCATTTGCAGTCTGTGTGACATCTTATCCAGGACATTTGCAGTGCTGTTAGACCTTTTTTTAAAACAATCCCATAACTTGCACGTGTTTGGTCTCACCAGCATCAGACTGTAAAGAGTTGAATCTCCTCAGCGTTCCAGGAACCACTCACACACCAGGAAAGTACATTAAAACAAAGACGCATGTTTCACGAAATTGTCTTAAAAGCTGTATTTTCTGCTGCACTTTCCTTTCTGCAGCCCTCTCTGGCCAGCATCCATTTTTCATTCCATGGTTAATATTTCAGAAAATAATAGCTCCGTTTGAACCTGGTGTCCAGTCACCTGGTTGGACAGTTTTACAAGCACAGCAAACAGATTAGTGATCAATTCATTATTTATAAGAGCGAGAAGCAGCAGAGCTCTGAGATGGAGGCCACTGAACAAGTCAAAACTGCTTTCTGTTCAAGAAAAAACCCCAAGAGAAGGTGTCCACCATCATCAGTTCAACGTCCGTTCAGGAGAAACCAGTGGCAGTATTAGCAAACAGTAGAACCAGGTAAAACCAGCAGCACCTCCACTCCAGATGGAGTGAAATCAGCCAGAAAAGCAAAAACCTAAAACATGCCCCAGAAAACATGCCGAGTTAACGCTCACTTCTGTGAGCTGTTCCTGGATCCACCCTGTGACAAGCCCACATCATCAGCTCTCCACCACTGTGCTTAAAAGGTCATTTCTTCCAAACAATGTGCTGTGCTTGATCAGAAGACATTGTGCTCTGGTCTCATCTCTGCAGAGGACTCCACATTTCTTTGCTCTTCTCTTCTAAGCCGTTCTTCCTCAGTCATCTTCTCTTTCCGCTGTCACTGAGGCCTGTGGCATCTGTGATGTTGCTCTTCCTGGATTAGAAATTCTACTCCATACCTTTAACTGTATGAGACTGAGTGATTCCTCTCTCCTGGCGTTCCAAACAGGAAGTACCTTCTGATTCCAAGAAGCCAAAATCCTATAGACTTCTATAGAGAAATAGAAAGCTGTTACTCAGTCATTCTGTTGGTCAGAAAAACCATTCTTGCTCTAATACCTTTTTTTACACATTCTTGATAAACTTCATTTTTTGTGATAGTTTTTCTTTATTGCAAGTTATTCAAGTTATAAACTAACCAATCAGATGCCTGAAAGTGTGTGGTCTTGTGTTGAATGTTCAAAACTTGTAATTGACAGATTATCCTGGTAGAGGTTTGGACTTCCAACAAGCTCACTCCTGATTGGTGAGAGTTGACTCCGACCGATTCGGACTAATCACTGAGCTCTGGATCCAACATGACAGTGAAAAAATGGCAACTGAATTGACTTTATTTTGTTGAAACAGGAGGAAAATAATTTTCTATGGATGACATCACACTTGCTCAGTCCAGCTCTCAGATACAGTCATTGGTTCTATCATCCCAGAAACGTACAGCAGCTTCTACCCAGCTATACTTGTGGTGAAAGTTTTCATAAATTAAAGCATTACTAAAATGGTTTTTCTTTTGCTACGTCAGAGACTTCACAGTTTCAGTAATTTTTCAGGCATATGAAGCTTTTAATATAAACCAAATGTTGTTAAAAATGCTGACTCACTTTCAGTTTAGCGGTACACACTTAATTTAAATGATCTTCTCGTCTATGGGCTTTAATATGACGCCAGAATTTTCTTCCACATTCTTCCACACTTAACTGGTTCATAAAGAGTTTTGTGGATTATAACGGAGCTGGTTAGCTTGAAATTTCAGACAAATCGTGCATTTTGTGGTAAAAGCTCCAAATTTTGCATGGGTGTGTATTAGGATCCCCTCTTTCAGAAAAGCACGTTAGGCCACAAGAAAAATCCAAAACGGCATCCATTTGTAAACTTTGTGCCCATACACTTCATTTTTACTAAAATATTTGATGTCTGTTTGCTCCAATGTCGACAATATGTGCTGTTAATGCACAAAATACTGTAATATTATATATATTTCAAAATATTGGCTTTCCTCATGACTAAACTGTGTTTTTTTTCTGAAAGTACCACAAAATGCAGGATTATTTTAAGGACCAGCTCCACTATCTGCTTCGTTCTCTGGTGCGCAGCCATGTTGGAACAGAAAGGCCCTACTCCAAATGGTCCCAGAAAGTTTGGAGCAGTTTGGAATTGTGCAAAACAATTGTGCAATCTTGTTTGCATCCTGTTGCATTCAGTGATCTTTTCACCAAGCACGATTTCTAAAAATGACCCCATATCATACCTGCCCCTCCACCAAACTTCAGTCTTAGAACAACACTGTCAGCCAGCAAACCCAGACTCATCCATTGGACTGCCAGGCACACACATCTTGTGCTTTAGAGTCCAATGACTGCATGCTTTACACACATCAGTTTTTTCCACTCAGTGATGCCATAGAAACTCATCTCTCTTCACAGCTGATAATGAGCTGATCTAAAAGCTACATGGCGTTTGGAGTCTTTGGAGACTTTCAGCTGTTCCCATTCACTCCTACTTTGTTAACATGCCTCTGACAGCTGACAGGAGCATGAAGTAGCATGGAAAGTCCACAACTGGACTTCTGCACAGGTGAGAATGTCGCATGCTATCACAGAACCACACAGTAGCAGTCTGTGTGCCAACCTGCATGCTTTTGTTCATCTGTGGACATGGAACTGATTGGAATATCTGAGTTCAATTAATCAGACTGCTGAATGAACAGTTTTTGACAATATATTGCATATTATACCTTACTCACCCCTTTCACAGAGAGGTGAAAAAGTTTGGCCCAAAAGGACCATAAAATTCAATTTTTCCTGTTAGTTGAGCTCCTGTTTTTCAATAAAATCTTCAGAAAACTTCTGCTCTTTAAAAAAAAAAGGATGAAAATAACTATACCCCGCAGGACAAGTGCATCACAAGTTTATGTGGAACCAGCACCAAGTCAAAACAGAACCAACCTGTTAGTAAAGAACATCCAGCAGAGCTACAGATATAAAAGAATGAAGACTTGACTCATAAAGATCTAGATCAGAGCATGTTGGAGCTTAAAGAGATTGAGACACATTTAAATGTTCAATTTGAAAAAAGATTTGAACTGGAGAAGGCAGTTTTTTTAAACTTTCCACTTGCAGGATGTCTGATTGGAATCAAACTCTCATCTCTGACTCATCTTTAGTCCTGCACCTTAATCCTTCACTTGACTTTCAGAACCTGGTTCTATAACCTGGGCATGAGACTCAAATGATATCTAAAGGTCCATCTGAAGATGGACAAGAATTTAAGAAAAAGTCCTCCATCGTTCTGCTGTCAGCGAGGTCTGTGTGGGTGAAGACATGGGAAGCAGAGGAGTACTGTGGGGCGGCAGTAGTGGTGTGTGGGGTTTCTGTACACGTAAGAGTCCATGATGGTGAGATAGGAGGACACAGGAAGTGTGTGGCAGGAACATCTTGTGTGAAGCCAAAAGCTCCAGACCTGCAGCTGACTGACGCTTCCACTTCGTCCTAAAGAGAAACACGACAAAATGTTACACAACAAGCAGTAAAAGCAGCATAAAATTTGTGTTTTGTGTGTTTTTGTCCATTGTGTAAAGCAGCGTCACTTAGTTCTGATCACCAGCACCAAAACTTTATCACCAGCAGTGAGACCAACAAAACAATCTTCTGGACATTGAACATCTTTCCTTGACCTGCGGCTGCATCAGAGACTTTCTGTCCATCTGTGCATAAAGGATCTGTGTAGTTACATCAGCTCTCCACACATACCCACCCAAAAGTGTTCCATCATCACTTTTACTGACAGCAATACTGTGAGGAGCTCTTCTGTGTCAGTGACAGCATGCAGGATCCGGTCAAGAAGCTGTGCTTTGGTGTGCTCTAAACCAAAGACATCATGTCAGGTCTTTGGAGGACATTCACCCGACAACCCACCTGCATCTACTGGAGTGTGTTCAGAGAGTGGCTAGCGTTGTGTTCCTGTGTGTACACATGGATGCAGTTCTCCAATGGAACACCTTGAATGTGGTTTAAAAGCCTCTACATTGTTTTCTACAGAAGCTGCATTCCTCTTGTTGCCCAAAAGGTCATTGACCAACGTCTTCCCTTTAGAAAGAGCTCTACATGGTGTGCTACCAAAATACTTGAACACTTTTAATAGTACAATGTGTAAAAAATAAATGGAAGGTAAAAAAAAACCCTGAGAACATCAGAATAAATCCAGATCTTTTCCCTTTTCACTTTGCATTGAAAGCTTAAGATTTGCTTCCTCATAAATTACTCAACATGGTTACATCACATGCTAGTAAATTATTGATTGTCTATTTGTATTATTAATCTATGAAATGTTTCTCCTGTAAACTCGGAAAACCAGCTCAGTCTGGGTTTAAACCAGCAGCTCTGGATGCAGGTTCATATGTGTTTCTCACCTGGTTCTTTGTGGGTTGTGGCTGAGCGGCTTACCTTCGGTTTTGGTACCAGGTCTTTACTTGGGTGTCATTGAGCTGCAGAGAGGCAGCCAGCTCAATCCGGTCCTGGACACTCAGGTACTTCTGCCTCTGGAAGCTTCTCTCCAGCCTGGACAGCTGCTGGTCACTGAACGCCGTTCGAGCTTTACGGGGCTTCTTGAGGCATACCCCGACGGAATCAAAGCTCCCGCCATTTTTAGAGGAAACATGATGGGGCCAGTCATCAGACTTAAGTCCAGACTCTGAAAGTTCCCAAAAACAAAGAAGTCTGTTCTGATCAAATTGATGATTCTTCTGACCTGAAGAAACCACCTTTCATTTATTAAAATTTGACAAGGTAATAGATGACTCAATCAGAAAAACAAAGTTTAATAAAAGCTTTTGGAAGTGTATTTTGTTCGCCTAATGTTTTTTACTACTTTTCAATGATAATCAACACAAAAAGGGACTGGGCTGAAGCATCACGCTCATCAAGCAATGTTTAGCTAGTTTGCTGTCAGATACATTTTCTAAAAACAGACTGTAAGAAAGGCTTTTAGTTTGTACCAGTTTTACAGACATATGAAATCAAACATGTATAAATATGCTCATGTACACAGTGGTTACACAAAGTTCATTATCTTTCCCCCCAAGTCTGATCCATGGCCTTAAATTGTTTCTGTAGTTTTGACTCCTTGCTCAGGTGTGGAGCTGTGTTCATATCAGTTCTGTAAAGGTTCTTGTTCAGTTTGGGTACAATTCAATTTATCAGAAACCAAAGATTAAACAAAAAAGAGACAACCCAAATTTTAAATTTCTATAAAATAAACTATGACATGCAGAGGTAGCGGCCGACCTCTGATCAGAAGGTTGCAGGTTTGGCAACTGCAAGATGCCGAACGTCACATTCTTCCTCTTGATTATAGCACTAGTATTTGACAGCAGAGCCACATCAGTGTGAATGGCCTTCAAAGAAAGTAGTAAAGCGTTATACAAGTATGCAATATTTACGTTCAGACCAAACAGTTCAAATAGCTAGCATTACTTATGCACTATGATTTGGAATGATAATATTGATTAATCAAACAACTCAAAGACTAATTGAATACTTTCAACTTACATACTTTATCTCACATATGCTAAGGAACTTTGACCTTTGTACAATCTCAGTAAAGGTTGAGCTCCTGTTCTATTCTAAAGACCACTCCAATGAAAATAGTGTTTTGGTGTTTTTAACATGTTGTGACATTTTTTTAAAGACATGTATAAAGAAATTAAGATTAAAATTGGATTTCTGAGTATTTCTTCATTCAGATCGTCGTAAATCAGAAGCAAAAAATGTTGTAACAGTGACGTAGGTGCTACATTCAGCAAGCCACATGCTCCCTGCTCCTCTACATTTTAATGCATCCAGTTGTAGACAAATAGATCCATGTAGGTCTTTGTCTTTTCCTCATCTGAGTGACAACTGACTCAAACTGTACAGCTGTATAGCTCTAATATTTCTTACTATTTTTGTTGCGCTGGTGATGTTAGGTTGGGTGTAAGAGGTTGTAAGCTAGTGGGAGAGTGTGTAAACAAGGGACAGTGGGAAGTCTGGGCAGAGTAACCTTGCACCAACAGTCCACTGACAACTCGGAGGTGAATGTCTCATGAACTCCTGCTGCTCTACAGAAACTATGCCTAGAAACCGAGATAGGCCTTTTGATTTTAGCTCAAATCTGCAAATCATAATTAAAAGACCATGTCAATATGTTTACAACAGATTAAATTCATCTTTATTTACATAACACTTTTCATATAAAAAAAACTAACACAAAGTGCATACAATTATTTTCCATCCATAATTTCACGTCTCAGATGCAGTAAAAACGTGCTTCTACTGGCCTTGTGTCATCAGGAGACATAGCTATGTGCAGCTGGGTGTCATCAGCGTAACTATGAAAGCTATGTTGTGCCTCCTAATGACATTCCACAGAGGAAGCATGTAGATGTTAAAAAGCAAGGGGCCAAGGAAGGAACCTTGAGGCACACCACATTTAATTTCATGACCCAGAAAAGAATGTGTCATCTTTACCATAAAGTTTCTCTCCATGAGATAGGAAGTGAACACTAAGAACAGTACTTGAAATGCCTTTGAGTCTGTTTAACAGGATCAGGTGATCAACAGTATTGAAAGCAGCACTTAGATCCAGTAGAACTAATACTGACATCTGACCTGATTCCAATGCACACCTGATATCATTAACAATCTTTAACAGGGCTGTCTCCGTACTGTGGTTTGTTCTAAATCCAGACTGGTTTGTCTCAAAGATGTTGTTTTGTAGAGAACTGATTTCAGATTATTTAAAACAAGCTTTTCTAAAATCGTCTTTAAAAAGAGCAAGTTGGACACTGGTCTGTAGTTATCAAAAACTATCTGATCTGATCTTAATTGTTTTTTTTTATTAAAGGTGTCACCACTGCAGTTTTAAAGACAATAGGAAATACCCATCTGAAGAGAGCAGTTCATGATATTTAAAATCTCACTCTCAAAAGATCATAAAATGATTTAAAACATGATGTGGGATGGATCTAAAAAAACAGGTTGTTGTGTTAACTTGGAGAAAACTTGACCAAGTGTTTAGCTTCAACCAGGTCAAAACTGCCCAGTGCTTCCTCAGGTGAGATCAAGCCATCATTTGTAATAAAAAGGCTTTATGTTCATTTATGATGCTAGATCAGACAGAGTCAGCTTTGCTCCTGAAGTGGTCTGCAAGTTCTCACAAAATGAATCAGTAGCTGGCATTAGGTTTTTATTAGGGTTGTCAACATTCATGCATTAACGCACGTAATTAAAAAAGTTAAGTTTATAACGTAGATTAATTACACGTCAGAAGTCGGATGTTCAGGCTTCTATGGTGTGAGTTATTCCTAAAAATACACATTTTGTTGGGCATTGTTCCACTTGTAACATGATCACTTACAGAAGAAATAATATTCATCGATTTTTAGAAATCTTTATTATTGTTATTTTTCTGTTTAGATTGCTTTTCACAAAAGTGGACTATTTGATTGCTGGTGCAGAATTCATCACAATAACAAGAGAACACTTCGCCGGGCCAGCAGACCTTGACTGCAAAGGAAAGCGATATACTGATGATCACAATGGGTTCAATAAAGCATCAGTTCAGAGAGAAAGTTCACGTCTTACTGCTTGTTTTTGTCCAGAAGATGAAGCAAAAAGTTTGTTTTGAAGAAGCCTGTGAAGTTATATAGAACATTTGGGCTATGTTGCCGGAACTTCTTTTTTTTTGGTGTTCATCAACATCCACAGCAATCAGATTTAAGTATTCACCCAGACCAGTTAAAGTGCAGAAACACAATATTTGTTTTTTTTGGCTGTATATCAGTATTTTTGTTTTCTTGGGTAAAACTGCAGACATTAAAGTCTTTACAGTTATTTAGAGTTCTGCTCATTTTACTGTTCATGTGTTTTGTGCACACACATTACATTCCTGGAAATCTGAGTTAACACTTTACAAAATGAAAAATTTGAGACACTAAAAATGAAGGAAACTGTTCTGTGTTTTTTTTACTTTCAAAGCTGCATATTGTCATATAACATTTACCTGATAAACATTGTGATTAATTAAAAATATTAAGCCAGATATTTTTTGCAGACTAAGTTTGAGAGTCGCAGATTTAAGCTCACTGTCAGATGATTTGTCAGTTTTGAATTTTCTTCAAGGGACTTGAAATTAGAGTTGAGAGAAAGTTTGTGATGGGTGTATATTTTTGTGAAATATAATTCATTCATTTTCCGAACCGTTTTATCCCTTTCGGGGTCACAGGGCTGCTAGAGCCTAACCCGGCTACTCATAGGCGAAGGCAGGGACACCCTGGACTGGTTGCCAGACTGTCACAGGGCACAGTCACACACTCATCCACACTTAGGGACAATTTAGAGTGACCAATTAACCTATGAAGCATGTTTTTGAATGATGGGAGGAAGCCGGAGTCCCCGGAGAAAACCCACGCATGCACGGTGAGAACATGCAAACTCCACACAGAAAGGGTCCCCATTGGTGACAATCCCCCAGCCAGGACTTGAACTGGGAACCTTCTTGCTGTGAGGCAAGAGCACTAACCACTGCCACCATGCAGCCCAAAAATTTAAAAATCAATTCAAATCAAGAATTTCTGTGTCAAATGTGTGGCAGAATTGGAGGATCTACTGCAGCACAGGCTGGTTGTGGATAAAAGCTCAACCCCTACAGACGAAACTGCTACTTTGCTTCCCATGTTGGTGTAAATATCTATTGTAAGATCTCTCTCTCAAATCTTCTGGGGTGAAACTTAACAGGTTAATTGAAAAATTGATTTATATTCCTACGATCCAACCAGATTGATCTGTCTGTTGCACGTTCTTAAGAGAATGGTCCTGTAATTGTTCAGCCATCATCCATTCCCTCCGCCATTCTGGACTGGTTTGAGGAGACAGCAGTCTAAGCAAAAAATGCCAAGACTTCCTTCTCCCGGCCACTTCTCCAACTTCTCTGGGGAGACCCAAGATGTTCCAAGCCAGTCGAGAGGTGTAGTTTCTCCAGCATTTCTGGGCCTTCACCGTCATTACAAATTAAATGTGTGGAAACACTGTGAGAAACAATGTGTGTGGAAACACTTTGAATTTAGCAAAGACATGTGACCATACAGTGTGGTAGAATGTTCTTATAATGTTCCTTTGGATTATTCTAATGTGAAAATAACAGTGGGCTGAATTTTATCAAACTCAAATGTGAATGGATTTGACATTCATTCTTGTTTACTTGTTTGTTTGTACACATATTTAATTTACACTTTATTATCTTACAAGAACTACAAGGAATCTGGAAAACTTCACCTGCTCTGTTCAGTACCAGATATTTATCTCTGAGTCACACTGGTTGAAGTTTATGCTAAATATTTCCCGGGTCCAAGTCAGAGAATCAGATCAAATGGAATAATTCAAAATGAACCAATATCAACTATGAATTGAATAAGCAACCACAGATTATAATTTGAACCAAATAATTATAAACATTTTCCCATAAGTTTCTGCACTTTGTGACATTTTGATCTCTTTAATATTTTATTGCTCTGAAGTGCAGAAAACTGAAGAACCTTTCTGAAGCCACAGTTATTTACTTCAGTTCTACTTTAGTTTTATGCCTTTTCAAAAGTCCAGTACTGCCTATTGATACATTTTTCTTTCATCAAAAATGTTTCTTTCATCCACATTTGTTTATAGTCATTTAATTTTGCTTTGTGGTTTTAAAGAAACGTTTGGGGGTTTTCATGTAAAGTGAGATTATTTATGAGCATTTATGCCAAAACATCACAGCATTTAGTTGCAGCAAATTTGAAAACTTTGGGAATCCACATTTATAAAGGTAAATATTTTCCTCTTTAGAAGTTTGAAACGGCTTTGACTGCTTATTCAGCCTTTTGTTTTATATTTATTTTTATTTTTATAAATATGTGTCCAGTCCTCTCACCTTTGTTGTCGCTGTCGGGAGAAACGCTTCTTTGTCCCAATAATCTTCATCAGATCTACAGTCGAACGGTGGACTCGTGGTCCGGTCTGGACCGTGTCAGAGCGGACCTGTCCTGGGTTACAAAAAGTCTCCGCCAAAATGTCCTGGATGAGGAAGGAAGAATTGACGGATCGGCGCTGCAGCGGAGGACAGTTCCGCCGGAACACGGACTCCTGTGGCGGGAAGGAAGGCTCCGAGCAGCCGCTGCTCCCTGACGGCCGCCGGGCTGAGATCCTGCTTCCCCGGCCGGGAGAGTGCCGCGTCGGGGGCGGCGATGGGAGGAAGGGGCCGGTGAGGAACCTGGAACTGCTGGAGGCAGAGCGCTCCATTCTAAGCGGGAGGCGGTGCAGCTTCTGTCAGAAGTTAGAGAGAAACATCCAGGAGTGGACTCTATCATATGGTTACATAAAATAAACACATGTAATGACTTATTAAAGACAAAAATGATGGAATCAAAAGTTTCTGATCAAAGTTAAAAGAGCTGGAAACAGAATTTCAGCACCACGGACAGAGATGCAATAATCAAATTTTTTGCAGCTAAACTGCTTTCTTCCTCCTGCTGGTCATCCTCCTTTGCCTCACCCTCCTCCTCCTCCTCCTGTCTAAAGTGAGTCCTTATCTGAACCAATCAAACTCTTATCAAAGTAACTGGAAAACCCCTTGATTTATTGAATACGAAGAAATAATTTGACTTTTCATCATTTCATCACTAATCATAATTGTTGTAAATACTTTTTTTTCTTACAATAAACCTGCTAATAAATATTATTCTGTAAAGCTGGGCTATCTTTACTTGATAGAAATAAACAAAATAAATTTTAAAAAAATTAAAACAAAACGTTTCTAAACTCTGATCCACTTTATTGTTTTTAATTAATAATTTCCTCCCAGCTTTACATCATTCATCTGCATTTAAAGATAATTTAATTTGATTTAATACCATTTACAACACAAAGCAAATGTTCTTTGTAATATTCTAATGCAGTGTGATATTACTGTAAAGTTAAAATGCTGAATGGAACTAGGAAAGGCAAGTTTATTTGTAAAGCACATTTCATGTACAAGACCATTCAAAGTGCTTTACATAGAACAACTAAATAAAGGTGTTAGGAGGACTCCACCAGCAGGCAAAGCAGAGAAGAGGAAGAGTGAAGCATCCTGTTGTAATCCCACCACACCATCCATCCATCCTCCATGCATCCATCCATCCATCCTTCCATCATTACATCCTTCCATCCATCCATCCTTCCATCCTTCCTGTGAGGGCAGACCCCGCTGCCCCACATTTACAAGTTAAGTTTGTTATATTTCTTTCGTATTTGTTGCAGAATTTATAATTTATACTTGCACACATTTATTTTACTTTACACCTTCATACAAAATGAACTTGTGTCAAGTAATTCTTTTCTTTGAGTTCTCCTTGAAGCCTGATGATGTGGCAGAGGGAGGAGCTGCACAAATTGCTGATGTGGCGAAAGGGAGGAACTGGAAATCTTCCTGGACACTCCCATTTGGAGATGATGGAAGGGGGGAAGACAAAGTTATTCCTTTGTTGAATTATTGTTTCTTTTGTTGAAATATGTTTAACTTGATTTGAAGTATAAGTTAGTTTTGTTTGTTACTACTTTAAATTACTAGCAATTTACTTTATTAGTTAATGGTTATGTTTTCAATGTTTTGTATTGTTGTCCCCTCCCTATTGGGTCTTTGGTCTGATCAGCCAGTATAAATTCTCCCTGATGTTTCCTGTTTGGAGGGTCAGTTTTGGTTTAGTTGGTTTGAGCTTTTGGTTCTGAGTCTCTTAGTTACATTTTGTTAAGTTGACCCCATTTTAGCTTAAGTCGATGTATTTTTTGTTGGGTAAAATAAACAACCCTTTATTTAAAGATTCTTTTTTGTCCTGTGGCTCAATCCTCATGGCCGAGCGGCCGTGACACTTCCATCCATCCATCCTTCCATCCTTCCATCCTTCCATCCATCTATCGTTCCAACCATCCATGGATCTATCCATCCATCATTCTATCCTCCATCCATCCATCGATCTATCCATCCATCATTCCATCCTTCCTTCCTTCCTTCCATCAATCCATCAATCCGTCCGTCCGTCCGTCCTTCCATCCATCCATCCATCCATCCATCCTCCCATCCATCCATCCATCCATCCAACCATCCATCCTTCTATCCATCCATCATCCATACATCCTTCCATCCATCCATCCATCCTCCATCGATCCTTCCATCATCCATCCATTCATCCATCCATCCATCCTCCACCCTACCATTCTTCCATCCATCCATCCATCCCCCATCCATCCTCCCATCCATTCATCCATCCTTCCATCCATCCATCCATCCTTCCATCCATCCACCCTTCCATCCTTCCATCCTTCCATCCATCCACCCATCATCCTTCCATCCATCCATCGATCTATTCATCCCATCCTCCCATCCATCCTTCCATCCATCGATCTATTCATCCATCCATCCATCCTTCCATCCATCCATCCTCTTACCCTACCATTCTTCCAACCTACCATTCTTCCATCCATCCATCCTTCCATCCATCATCCATCCATCCATCCTACCATCCATCCATTCTCCCATCGATCCTTCCATCATCCCATCCATCATCCCATCCATTCATCCATCCATCCTTCCATCCATCCATCGATCTATTCATCCATCCATCCATCCTCCCATCCATCGATCTATTCATCCATCCATCCTTCATCCATCATCATCCTTCCATCCATCATCCATCCATCCTACCATCCATCCATTCTCCCATCGATCCTTCCATCATCCCATCCATTCACCCATCCATCCATCCATCCATCCTCCCACCCTACCATTCTTCCATCCATCCATCCTTCCATCCATCCATCTATCCTCCCATCCATCCATCCATCCTTCTATCCATCCATCCTTCGCCATCCATCCATCCATCCGTCGATTTATTCATCCATCCATCCATCCTCCCACCCTACCATTCTTCCATCCATCCATCCATCCATCATCCATCCATCCATCATCCATCTATCCATCCATCCTCCCATCCATCCATCTATCCATCCATCTTCTTAACTCACTGGTTCACTTTCAGGGCCATGAGATTACTGGAGCCAACCCTGCAATTGTTTGGTGAATGTGGGGTAGACCTGAACAGGTCACTGGTCTGTTGCAGTGCCACACACTACTGCAGTCACACCTAAGGGCAACTTAGAAACACAAATTAACCTATGAAGTATGTTTTGGACTGTGGGAGGAAACTCACTCAAAAACTCCACACAAAAAGAACAAAGCCAGTTTGATCCAAGACTTTCTCACTGGTTTGTAGAGATGCAGTTTGAGTTTTTTGAATAAAAATCCTTATTCAGCAGAAAGGATTGCGTTTTTACATAAATTCAGCTAAACTAAGCTTTAAATGACACCAAACCTGTCAAAAACTGAGGGAACCTCTGATTTTTTAAAAACGTTTTTTATGTTAAATGCCCAGATGTGAGACATGTCATCATATGCACAGAACCTACATGTTTATATTTGGTATAAATTACTTTTTGTACTGATTTGGTGACAAATTTCAATATTAATGTGGAAAGAGACAATAAACATGTCTTACCTTTTCGTTTATCTACAATTATCCAACAGCAGGAATTAAATTTAACTAAACTCACCCATTACATTTTAATTAGACCTCCTAGTTCATGCTTTTTACTCATAATGCATAGTTGCTATCAATGCTTTTCTACATCTCATGTCAGGGTGTCCAGGGGCTGTTTTGTGCAAGGGTAGAACCTTTCTCTTCACATGATATGGGGGATTCCTGTGATCTCGTTCATCTTCATCCTCCTCCTCTCTAAATGTTTCCCACAGTTTCCCTTAGTGACCAGAGTCTGCTTATCCCAGTTCTGACATTAAGTCCTCTGCCATGAATTTCCACCTGTCACCGCGTGTGGAATTTTCCTTTTCTTAGACATGTGTTGGAGTCATGTCAGGGCACCATGTGGGGAGGGTGGGGTGATGCAGGCCTCTCATCTGTCCAGTTTCAGCCTGTACTGGGGCCTGGGTTCTGATCTCTGATGATGGGGACTCTTGGAGTCTGCAGCTGCATATGTTTCTCAGTGTAGAGAATCCATCTATCCATCTTCCAAACACACTTATTCCTTTAGAGATCATGGAGCTGTTGGAGCCTATCCAAGATACTGTTGGGCAAAGTGGGTTCACCCTGGACAGGTCACTATTGTAGAACCACAGATCCACACTCACTGACATTTCAAACCATTGAACAATTTAGAGTCATCAACTGATCTATGAAGTGTGTCTTTGGACTGTGGGAGTGCCCGGAAAAAAACCCACGCATGCACAGGGAGAACACGCAAACTCCACACAGAAAGGTCCCACCGGGATTTGAACCTTCATGCAGTGAAGCAAGAGAGCTAACCACTACACCACTCTACTACATTACTTTATGTGCAAATCAAGCTGTTAACGCTGTTTCATGTGACTTTATTAACATGAAGCTGTTTCTTTTCGCCTTTAAAATCTCTCTTTCTTTTCCACGGCCATCCATCTGTTCTGTTTAGTGTAGGACATCATCTATAAGAAATAAATAAGTACTCTCAAATACAAAACCTTTTTTAAAAGTGCCTATCTGAAAAAGTAGACTGAATCATTCCAGTCAGAAGTAAAAATGTGTCTAAACACTCAGTTTTTGTTTGTTCTGCTGCTAAACAAAAAAAGTAAAATAAAAAACAAGAGAGAAATGCAAACACATGAATGCAGATGCATGAGGACATGCTGGGGGGATTCTTGAATATGAAGGGAAATAAACTGAGGACAAGATGGATTTTTTTTTCTAGTAAATGATGAGTTTTATGCTTTCAGAACCGTTTTGTGAGCATGGTAATTTGAGTGATTAAAACACTTTATTCTCATGGTGGTTCAGAATGCACCTGAAAGTTATTTTCCTTTCCATCTTTGCAGGATTTTGATAAAAAAAAACTTGACTGGTTGCTGACAGTATCTGATGCTGAGCCATCTGCAGGACAGTGTCACATGACTCATCTTGATGAGAAGCGCATTTGTTACGTGACCACGCCCCAACCTGCAGACGCCATGCTTGAACTGAAGATGAAGAGAAAGACTGAGCTCTGCTGATCGATGACAACTGGTGCTGTTGGAACATGTTTGTGGGGTCAGGGGGGAAGGCATGAGAGCGTGTGATGAAGCCGTCAGGCATCCATTCACATTATCTGTCTGTTTGTGAAGCTTTTCTACGGTGATGTCGGGTCAAACGCTCAGAACAATAATGCAAAAAAACACTCAGGAAACATTAGATTCACTGCTGTTACAACTTGAGGATCAATTGGTTCTTGAATTAAAAAAAATATATCAGATTTGATTTTTTTGTTTGGCATAAACTGTCTAATCAAATTAGTCACCTCTAGATAACCTTTGAGAAAAGGAATAATTTCAGACAAAACTAAAACTTTTATCAGAATCAATCTGAAGCTTGTAAGAGAACAGCAAAGGCATAACAACAATAACACGTGTTATCCTGCCAGCTTCATTCAAGAAATCACTTTTATATCAAGTTCTTTTTCAAACCTCAGAGTTGGAGGTTCGGGTTTCTTTCCTATTAATTTGGTTTTGTTATTGTTTTTATGTGGGTTTTTTGTTTTGATTGCGTTTAGAATTTTAATTTGGCTTCATCTTAGATCACTTATGTAGTTTTTGTCATGATCTTCGTGGTTTTCTCACATCACAGCTAGAAACCTATATCCAAATTCACTTACTGCTCTCTAAAGCATAGCTGGGAAGCCCAAGGTTCTGGAGCTATATGTGGCTCTTTTACCCCCCAATGTGGCTCTTTTGCCCTCCATCATGGCTTTAGAATCAGCCACAGAATCAGAATCACTGAATCAGCCATAGAATCAGCTGAACAGGACCCAGTGGTTAGAGCTCTCACCTCACAGCGAGAAGGCCCTGGTTTAAATCCTAGCTAGGTTCTCTCTGTGTAGAGTTTACATGTCTCCATGTGCATGTGTGAGTTCTCTCCAGGAACCCATTTCTTTCTCTAAAAACATGATTCATGGATTTATTGATATCTCTAAGTTGTGCTTCGGTTTCCATGTGAGTGTGTGGCCCTGTAACACACTGGTGACCTGTTCAGCATTTACCCACCTGTTCCCAACAGTAGCTGGGTTAGCCCCAGCAACCCTGTGACCCCAAGGGGTTTAGAAGATGGATGGATGGATGGATAGATTTAAAGCTGTACTCTGCTGCCACCATGTGAATATCTTGCAGTACTGCGGATTCCATTACCCAAGTTTCAAAACACAAAGCTTAGTCCACAAAGTCTTCACATGATAAAATTGATTTGCTTGAGCTTTGACCTTGAGAAAATACAACCATCTCGTAAAATCATTAATTAAAACTCATTAATCTCATTAAAACTCAACAAAAGGACGATCTGCTGACAGCTTTGAACTTCTTTGGCTATATTGTTAGTCAGTTGTTGTTAGAAATTATGAATTTATGTCTACAATATATGTATAACAATATATACAATATATATTTTAACTTGTCCTGTCCAACAACTGAGCAAACAGATATGAGCTGAGAGCCTCCTGTATTAGACAGATTTTACTCTTACAATTGGGGTTATAAATCATCAGAACACAAGGTGCATTTTCTTATAAACCCTTTTGTAATTGAAACTAAACTTTATTTATATGAATTTTGTTTCTGTTCTTCTTTGTTAGACCAGACAGAAAAAGAAAGGGAGAAAAAGAGAGAGTGTGGGTGGGGGTGGGGGGGTTGCAAGAGAAAAAGGAAAAGGGGGGGTTATAGAAGTTAGAGGATGACTACAGGGAAGGGAGGGTAGAGTCATAACACTACAGGGAAAAAATGCAGGAAGCTTATACCCATTACAATAGTGAGTGTTAGTCTAAAATAGGCGGGGCCTGTCCACACACTCAGCTGTTACAAACATACCTGCTGGCTCCAAGAGTTTTCACAAACTTGTCCACATCCAATTCACACGCACACTTATGCATACAAACCAAAACGTGTAAAGCTTTACATTCTGTCACGTAAACTATTTGAAGGTGCAAAGGTGAGTCGACGCCTGTGCTCAGGTGACCGTTATGTTAAGCTGAAAGTGGATGATGGAATGAAAAAAAAGGAGGGAGAACTCCTAGCCATCCCACACAAAGACCCCAGCCGAGGCAGCAGCGGCTAACAGGGCCGCCCCGCACCCATACGGTGGGGTCAACGGAGGAGAGCCACCCGCCACGCAACCCGGCCAAGCACCCAGACCAGGGCCCGCAGGACCTCCACACGGGCCCCCAACACCCGAGAGCAGTGAGGTACGGAAGCACAGAGTACAAGCCCCAGCCCAGCCAGAAGAGCAGCCCCCCCACCACGCCAGGGGGCCCAGCGTGGGGCCCACCCCCAGGAGCCCCACCACCCCAGACAAGCCCCCCACCACCAACCAGGAGTATCCCCCCATCCCAGCCTCGGGTACAAGCTAGGACGCCCCCATAAGAGAGCCGCCCCAAAGCTCCAGGCAGCTTTGAGATCCACAAGAGAGCACGGCAGGGGTCAGCCACCCCCATCTAGAGGAGGGATGACCTAGAGAAGTGGGGGTCCCCGATGGTGTAGAGAACACAGCATGACCATACATACATACATATATATATGAATTGATTACATATATATATATATATATATATATATATATATATATATATATATATATTTATATGTAATCAATTACATAATCAATTACATATATATTACATATATATATAAAATATTTCAGACTCAAACAACAAATCACATGGCTTAAAAGTGAATAAACACTGTTTAAATAGAGCCAAAATAGCTAGTTCTTTGAACGGCTCTTTGTAATGGCCTAATTCAAAAGATTCGGTTCCCTCCGAACAGCCAGAAATACCATCTCAACTATGCCACCAAGTATTGAGCAACGGCTGTGAATACGTATGTACATATCATTTCTTTTTCTTTTTAATAAATTTGCAACAAATTCTAAAAGACTTTTTCAAATTGTCACTATGGGGTGTTTTTCAAAGATTTCTTTCAGGAAGAAAACTGATTTAATCCATTTTGAAATAAGGCTGTGAAGTAATAAAGTGTGAAAGAAGTGAAGCGATGTGAATACTTTCTGGATGTGCTAAGTATCAAGTGGCAATATTGAAAATATTTGCTTCCACCCAACTCAACAATGTTCTGATAAGAGGTAACTGTGTGGGAGAAAGTAAATTGTGATTGTTGCTAAGTCCGTCCCTTAAAAAAAAACAAGTTCTTTGCTATGCACAAATTATAGATTTTACAAAATCTAAACAGATGATTAAAAAAAAATCCCCCCTCCACCACAATTTGAATTACCGGTATTAGATATTAAGCAATGACCATTGCAACAATTGATGAAACCAGACATTTGCCAAATGTAACTTTTCAACATGGGAGTCAATGGAATATTGCTTGCTCTGAAACCGGTCTCCTGAGGTTGTTTGAGGAACTGCAAAATTTGACGCTTTTAAGGTTTGCTTCTTAATTAAGGGTGGTGGCTTTGTTTTGACCACAATGACTCTCACGGTTAATGCCCTACTGGTTCTGCAGTAGTGTAGCACTATGAATGGTAACACAATGATTTTATTTTTGTTATATATTCATCTATATTTCACAAAAGAACTTGGATCAACGTCGGCCTGCAGATCAAGGCTTCAGAAAGAGGATCTTTCTAAACAGAGAATTTCATACATTTATGTAATGTACAAATTTAGCTTTCTGAAAGGAATTTTGCTGTTTGAATTCATAACATATAAGTATGAATGTTTTCTTGCTATTAATGCATTGGTTTCCATTTTCTGTTGACAAAATACTAAAATTGACTTTCAGAAAAAAATACCATAACAGTCATGACGAGTATGAAACGATCTTTTTTTATTTTCTAATCTTCTTCAAAATGGTTTAATACCCTTGACCTGAACAAATCACCACAAAGGAAAACTTTATGACAAAATTGACGAGCCTATTTATGAAAAGACAGATTTCCGAGCTTACTCAAACGCAGCTCAGTTTGCACGTCGTCCACCAAGGCGTAACGCAGTTAAAAACTTTACTGTATGTGAAAGAGCTAAGGATCGTGTATTATAGCGAGATGATTATGTAAGTTTTTTTTTTTCATTTCATTGTTTTATCACTTTGTAACTTCCCTTGTAAAGATTACATACAAATGCAAAAGCATGCAAAAGTTCGGGCACCCCCTTCTAATTTTCTAGATTTTTCTTCATAAATCAGTTTTTGTTCAGATTAGGAATCTCAGTTAAATATATAATATAGCAGACAAACAGTGGTATTTGTGAAGTGAAATTAAGTTTATGGGATTCACAGAAAGCGTGCAATATTTACTTAAACAAAAGTAGGCAGGTACATAAATTCCCCCCACCCCCAACACAAAAACTATAGCAATATTTTGTAGATCCTCCTTTTTCAGAAATAACCTCTAAAAGCTTCCTATAACTTCCTATGAGGGTCTGGATTCTGGCTGAAGGTATTTTTGACCTTTCTTCTTTGCAAAACATTTCCAGTTCAGTCAAGTTTGCAAGCATGGACAGCCCACATTAAGTCGCACCACAGATTTTCAATAATATTCAGGTCTGAGGACTGAGATGGCTTTTCCAGAATGTTGCACTTTATTCCGCTGCATTTATGCCTTGGTAGAATTCGATCAGTGTTTAGGATTGTTGTCTTGTTAAAGTATCCAGCACCCAGCTTTGTTACTGATTCTTGAACATTGTTTGCAAGAATCTGCTGATTCTGACTGGAATCCATGCAACTTTCAGCTTTAACAAGATTTCCAGAACCTGCACTGGAAACCCAAGCCTACAGCATGATGGAATGCTGTGCTCTTCCTCTGCCATGCACACTGACTCTTGGTATGTCCAAATAGCTCAATTTTAGTTTAAGTCCACAGCACCTTATTCCAAATGAAGCTGGCTTGTCTGAATGTACTTTAGCTTAACTCAAGCGACTCTGTTTGTGGCATATGTGCAGAAAAGCCTCCATCACATTACTCTCCCACACAGCATGTCCTTGTGCAAAGTGTGCTGAATAGTTGATTGATGCACAGTGACAAAATCTGCAGCAAGATTATGTTGTAGGACTGCAGAGCTGGTCTGTGGGTTGAGTTTGACTGTTCTCACCATCCTTTGCCTCTGCTTGTTTAGATAGATGAGAGAGAGAGATGGTGGCGAGCATGGGTTCAGCGCATTACAGCTCCTCTTCTTCTGAAATGTCAATGTACTAAGTATAATGACAATAAAGGCATTCTATTCTACTCTATTTGAGATTTTTCTTTGCCTGCCACTCCGTCCTTAACTACAGTTGTGCCTGTGGTCTTTTATTTCATGACTGTGTTCCTCACAGTGGAAACTGACAGCTGAAATTTCTGCGCTCGTTTCTCGTATCCTTCCCCTAAGCAATGATGTTGAACAAACTTTTTTTTCCCATTTCATAATTGTTCTGAGGCTCCGTTTCCACTCCTCAGAGAAGATACAATGAGGAGAAAAACTTGCAACGGACTGCCTTAAATACCCTTTCTCATGATTAGCTTTACCTGTGTATGTAGGCCAAGGGTCAATAAGCTTTCCTAACAAATTGGGGGTAAAGTTATTAGTCCTTAGTTTCTACAATTAATACAACAACAAGAGTGCCCAAATCTATGCACCTGCATACTTTTGTTTAAGTAATTATTGCACACTTTCCTAAATCCTGTGAACTTCGTTTCACACAGACAGACAAAAATATATTTATTGACATTACTCGTTAGTTAAGTGTCTTACACACGTGGACAAAATTGTTGGTACCCCTCAGTTAAAGAAGGAAAAACCCACAATTCTCACTGAAATCACTTGAAACTTACAAAAGTAACAATAAATAAAAGATTATTGAAAATGAAATAATCAAAATCAGCCATCACTTTTGAATTGCTAATTAACATAATTATTAAAAAAAAAAAAAACTAATGAAACAGGCCTGGACAAAATGATGGTACCCATAACTTAATATTTTGTTGCACAACCTTTTGAGGCAATCACTGCAATGAAGCCATTTCTGTATTTGTCAATGAGCGTTCTGCAGCTGTCAACAGGTATTTTGGCCCACTCCTCATGAGCAAACTGCTCCAGTTGTCTCAGGTTTGATGGGTGTCTTCTCCAAATGGCATGTTTCAGCTCCTTCCACAGATGTTCAATGGGATTCAGATCTGGGCTCATGGAAGGCCACTTTAGAATCCAACGCTTTTCTCTCAGCCATTCTTGGGTGTTTTTGGCTGTGTGTTTTGGATCGTTGTCCTGTTGGAAGACCCATGACCTGCGACTGAGACCAAGCTTTCTGACACAAGGCAGCACATTTCTCTCCAGAATGCCTTGATAGTCTACAGATTTCATTGTACCTTGCACACATTCAAGACACCCTGTGCCAGATGCAGCAAAGCAGCCCCAAAACATGACTGAGCCTCCTCCATGTTTCACCGTAGGGACAGTGTTCTTTTCTTCGTATGCTTGGTTTTTGAGTCTATGAACATAGAGTTGATGTGCCTTACCAAAAAGCTCCAGTTTGGTCTCATCTGTCCAAAGGACATTCTCCCAGAAGCTTTGGGGCTTGTCAACATGCATTTTTGCAAATTCCAGTCTCGCTTTTTTATGATTGTTTTTCAGCAGTGGTGTCCTCCTTGGTCGTCTCCCATGAAGTCCACTTTGGCTCAAACAATGACGAATGGTGCGATCTGACACTGATGTACCTTGGCCTTGGAGTTCACCTTTAATTTCTTTGGAGGTTGTTCTGGGCTCTTTGGATACAATTCGAACGATCCGTCTCTTCAATTTGTCATCAATTTTCCTCTTGCGGCCACGTCCAGAGAGGTTGGCTACTGTCCCGTGGGTCTTGAACTTCTGAATAATATGAGCCACTGTTGTCACAGGAAGTTCAAGCTGTTTAGAGATGGTCTTATAGCCTTTACCTTTAAGATGTTTATCTATAATGTTTTTTCGGATGTCCTGGGACAATTCTCTCCTTGGCTTTCTGTTGTCCATGTTCAGTGTGGTACACACCTTTTCACCAAACAGCAGAGTGAATACTTGTCTCCCTTTAAATAGGCAGACTGACTGATTATGAGTTTGGTAACACCTGTGATGTCACTTAAAGGACACACCTGAGTTAATCATGTCCGTCTGGTCAAATAGTTTTCAATCTTTTATAGAGGTACCATCATTTTTGTCCAGGCCTGTTTCATTAGTTTGTTTTCTTTAAATAATTTTGTTAATCAGCAGTTCAAAAGTGATGGCTGATTCTGATTATTTAATTTTCAATAAATTTTTATTTATTGTTACTTTTGTAAGTTTCAAGTGATTTCAGTGAGAATTGTGGGTTTTTCCTTCTTTAACTGAGGGGGTACCAACAATTTTGTCCACGTGTGTATCTGTTCTGTGTTTTCCGTCATGGAAAATGAGTCAAAGTGAGACGTCTCTCCGCTGTGCTCTTCGACTGACTGGAAACTCAAGCGGAAGCAGAGAGGCATTGCGCTCATGTCTCCCCGGCATCTCAAGCTCCGTTTCGGAAGGATTTACTCATATCTCTGACCTGCTGTCTCGGCACAGCAGGTAAAATGTTTCGTTTGTGTTTTCAAGCGGCGGGCGTCCTTTGGTTCGTCTCGGGATGCCTTGGTGGCGCATCCCGGCTGTACACGGAGGATGACCCGCTGGTGATCCTGGGCAGCAGCAGCTTGAAGCCCACCATCAGTAACTCGTCCTCGGCCTGGCTGGTTCAGTTCTACTCCTCTTGGTGCGGACACTGTATCCATTATTCCAGCACGTGGAAGGTGTTGGCTCAGGACGTGAAAGGTACCGCTGCAGACTTGCATATGCTCCTGTCCGACAGGGTGCGTTCACTGTCCAAGCCTCGGCTCAAACGCGTGCTTCGATAAATTGCGGTTAAGCAGCGACACTATCAGATTTTTTGGGGTCTTTGTTCTACTTTCTCATTGTGTCGAGTGTTTGCGTCTATTCGGCTTAAACTAAATTGAAATTTATTTATTCGTTATATTTGAATGTTGCTAACTGTGTGTGTGGTTGTAGTGGAGGACAGAGCTTTAAAATCGTGTTTTTGTCTACAGAGTACTGACTTGATCGAGAAAAGTGGATCTAGTGAGCTAACAGGGGCGTATAATTGACTTAATTCTAAACATTTCACCCTAGTAAGAGTTTATTATGCAAGTTACTTTCTAATGGGAGTCAACGTGGCGGATAGAGTTGGTTAAGTAATCTGTTTTCTTTATTTTTACATGTTAAAACGGTTCCTGTTGTTAGCTTAAGTTAGCCTAGCTCAGCTAACAGGTGGTTCTGTTCAGAACCCAAACAGGTGGATTCAGTGTTTCTTCCTGAACATTAAACACGAGTCCGGAGCTGGGAAACAGAACTGGGTCAGAACAGTTGTATTTATCGCGTCTGACAGATTTTACCAAGAGTTAGCAGCAACTGGATCACATGACATTTAAGTTTACAGTTTCAGGACTACAGGTTAAGAAGACCATTATTACAAAACTGAAAGTTTACCTAAAAGTTTACAGCTTTGATCAAAGGACTACTAAAACAGATCAAATATTTTGAATAAAAAATTCATATTAAAGAAATCAGAAGAAATCTTTGATTTTAGTTTAAAAGAGGAATTCAGTCTGTTAAACAAATGGTTTACAAAAAGCAGCATAGTACAAATGCATAAATGATAAATAAATACGATTTCAGATTCCTTACCAGTGAGTTTGAAACTATATAAATAATTATCAAATATGTGATGATTCAATCAAACTATGAATACTTAAACTTAAAAAAAGTACTTTAAAAATGATGGGATAAGGGAGGAATCAAATTTTAAACATATGTTTTAAGAAATAGAGGATCCACAAAAGTTATTTATGATTTATTTTAATTTAAAATACAATAAATTAAACTAAAATTAAATAAAATTTAAAAGCAAAAATACCAATACATTTTAGTTAAACTGTTTTGTGGAGTTCTGTTTCATAGAAACAAAAAAGACTACTGCAAGTTCGACTTGAGATTATTTTTGGGCTCCTTACTTTCCCGTTTTATTTTTATTTTGCTTTTAAGACACACTCCAGTGAAACTTGTGTTTTTGATGTTAACCTGTTCTTGTGTTCCTGTTCTTTTTATTTTTCTGACTATGGGGAAAAAAAAAGAAAGGTAAGGTTAAAATTTAAATTCCGAGTATTTCTTAATTCAAATCATTGTAAATCAGGAGCAGACGAAAAAATGCAGTTTGAAAAAGATTGTATTTGTGATGTTGAAAATACGCTGGTCAGGTCACAAGCCCCTGCTCCACATCATTCTGATGCTTCGCCTTATAGACAAATAGATCCATGTATGTCTTTGTTTTCCTCGTCTGAGCTGGAATTTGGATCAAAACTGCACATCTGGATAGCTCCAATATTGCTTGCTATTTTTGTTGCGCCACTAGGTTGGGTTTTGACATGTAAACAGAGAGCTCTCAGTTATGGGTGACAGAGGAGGGTGGGGTTGCTTCGCTCCAACGGGCCACTCACAACTCTGAAGAAAATTTCTGGTGAACTCCTGCTGGTTTGCAGATACTGTCCTAGAGAACAACACAGGTTTTTAGATTTTGGCCATAAACATAATCTTAATTAAAAGACCACTAGGAATGCTTTTGAAATAGATCAAAAGGTGATTTTAAAGGGATTTTAAAAGTGCCAATATATGAAATCATTAATCATTTTGTATTTTTAGCCCTCTGGTCTGTGAACATCAACAAGCAAATAATAATAAGCAAATCAATAAGCAAAAACTTTATGATTTTATTTAAGATTAAAAAAAAAAATCAAATTAACAAATTACACACTGATCCCATGCCTGAGGAGAGGTTCTGTTCTCATTTCTTTGTTGGTAGGTTTGGACTATAACTAAAATTTAAATGTGTAACTATTTACATCTATATTTTACATTTGCTCTTCTTATAATTACTCTTTATATGGTCAAATTTACCTCATGCATTAATAAAATGCAATGACTGAAGTGGACCATTCATTGGAGGCTTCACTCAGATTCTCTGTCACGCTGGGGTTCAATTGGGGTGAACCCTGAACAACTTTAAGGCTTTTATTTGTTTTGCAGCCTGGAAGCAGAAGCAGGCTGCAACAGCTGCTCATTTGAGCCCAAAATTACCTGGAAGTCAGCTTTCTCCTCTGCCAAACAAAGCAAATTTTCCTGGGATACAGATTTTGGCGTAAATCAAAGAGCCTGCTGTAAAAGCGCCATTTATTTCTCTGAAATTTAAGCAAATATTTTCATAACAATGGGTAGCTGTGACTCGGCCAATCCTATGATTCCAGTTTGCTGCATGGGGCTTCACTGTCTCTGTTTGATTCTCAAATTTCATCATAATGATATTGTATAAAAAAAAAGAAACTGAAGACATGCCAAACCATGCAATACATAGAAAAACCACCAGAGACAGCACACTCATTCATTATTATTCACACCTGAAAAAATACGCATGAACATTTTTATGTCAGCTAAACATTTATGTCCATCACATCTGTACAGGAGGAACAAAACGATCATTTAAAGTGTTTCTATAAATGGCTAATAACTTAAGAGGTCTTAAGTGTCTTATACTTGAAACCACCTGTTTTTTGCAGTGACGTGCAGTGAGGTTCACGACTGGTGGGGCACTAACATCGTCAGTCAGATTTACAAACATATTAACCCTACAGAGAAGCTTATTCACCATTTGATTGGCAACAGTTAAAATGTGTTGTTTAAAATTTCCATATTGTTCTTCTTTTTAAAAACTGTAGTGTGGGGGAGATCAACAAAACTGTTATTGTTGACTTGCTTTTAGTTAATAATGAAGTCTGTGTGTCGCTCCGTTGTTTGATGGCTATGATCTCTCCCCTGAAGAAACGCATTAATAACCTGTTTGTAGAAGTCTTCCTTTTCTTTCTTCAGTTTGAAAAGTCTTTCTGTCTCAGTGGAGATCAGATCACTACCAGTGACGTGTCTAATCGAATTCTTGAGTTTAGGGGTTTAAAAATGTATTCCTCCACTTAGAAAGTGATGCTAAACATGTGAAAGAGTAACTGGACAGCTGCACTAACTAATTCTGTTATTCTTCAGCTGTGGTGTCACATTTTCTAGACTCACCAGCGCCCTCTGCTTTGAGGCAGGTGTATTGCCTGCCTCACCTAGTGTGTTTCTAAAGCGTATTTTTAGCTGATAAAAGACTAAATGAGTCGCAAACTGACACCAATGTAATCAGAAAGATGGCGAGAAATAAACAAATTAGGTAATTTTACAATAAAGTGTCTTTTATGACGACAAAAAGAACAAACTAGTGAAGCGCACGCGTCAGCTGCAGCTTCAGTCAGTGTGTGCGGTGCTGGGGAGGTGCGGGCTACTGCTCCTGCACCATCGATGTGCGCATGTGTCAGCTGCAGCTCCTGTGTGCGGCACTGGGGAAGTAAGGGGCTAGTGCTGCCTCACCCACCGTTGTTTTGCATATTTTAACAGGAAACTATATTCGCTGAAGAAACGTTGAAAACCCACAAAGAAAAAGTCATGGAAAAGACACGTCTAAAAAAATAATATTTAATTCTATTTTTATTTTTAAAAAAGTGTATTCATTTTATTTGATTTATGCTTTTTTTAATCTCTATTTTGCTGGTGAGGCACAGCCTCACCTGCCTCCCCTGACTGCACGTCACTGGTTTTTTGTGTGTTGTGAGAACGTGTTCAGAGCAAACACATCCACCTGTTTGCGACTCACAAACATCACAACCACAGCAAGTCTAGAATTTTTTCAAAGCAAAGGCGTCCTTGAGATTTCCTGATACTTTGTGTAGACACAAGAAGTAAAGAGCATTTCCTGGGAAAGCTGACAACTGAAGGTCCTCACTGAAGATACTGAAGAACAACAGGAAATCCAAAGGCTGAAATAATTTCTAAGTTTGAAATTATGCTAGGAAGTTCAGCAGACCCTTAAAAAAAGGTCCAGAAAATGCTTATTACTGATTAAAAAAGAATACAACAGAATACATTTTAATATTTTTAAAACAGATTTTTCAAATTCAAAGCAACATTTGCAAAAGAACGGCCAACAACTTTTCATCTGTGACCGCCTTCACAGATGACTGTGTTGCTAACCTGGGCTTGTGTAAAAGTGGATTGTCCAGAGACTGATCTTCAGAGCTGGTGCCATTCCTACAATCAAACCTGATAAAGATGCCAGACCCAAAAGTAAATCATAACTAGCTGAAATTACGCGTATAGGCATATAATGCACGAGCTAATGCTACATTTCCACACATGTTGCGCCTTGCATATAGAAAATCCAGATTGGACTGAGGGTCAAGAGTGTAACGCTTCACAACATGTTCGGTGTTGTTTGTTTTCATGAGTGGACACGCGCAGACACTCTAGGCTCTAGGTTCACATCTTGATTTGGGCGTCACCCAGAAGGAGCGAAAGGCGGTGCCTCAGAGATCGAGTCGTTTTACTTACGGGTGTGAAAAGAGTTCACAAAAATAACTCACATTTCAAAATTATTTTTTCTTTAGTGTGCCAAATGTAATATATGAGCATATTCATAGATTCATAGATATTCATACATATTGTTAACTATAAAGAAAAACATGGGATAGGTCCTTTAAAACAACATTTAACATGATGCACATTGCTTCTCACTGTTTCACTGACAACCGATACATCATAAATACTTATCATCCTACCTTCATAGCCATTGCCTTGCCAGTAACTGCCTTGCAGCCTGCTTCTGCCAGACCAAAGCAGCAGTAAAAAGTGTTTTGTTCCTGACGTTGATACAGACTCTCAAATTGGTCTACAAATATCAAGTTTCAATCGGTGAACTATCCCGATTAGGGTTGCAAAGTATAACTTCTGCCTCTGCTTTCCCACACCCTCGTAATTCCTCACCAATGAGTGAAGAAATCTTTAGTCACTTGGTTTTGTTTACAAGCTTTGGTTCAAAACAGGAAAGTCCGCTTGACAGCAGTCTGAATACAGACCAAACAGAAGGTTCAGGACTCAATCCGGACCAAATTAAGTGGTCTCGATCCGAACTGAATTATTTTTCCAGTCTGAATGCACCCTAAGGCTGTATTCAGACTGGACACATTTAGTTTGCTTATAGTAAAACGGAGTTCATTTAGTCCAGTAATCTGGAGCAAATGTTCAATCTGAATTAGTGCTGTCAATTGATTAAAAAAAAAAAAATCAGATTAATCACACTTTTTATTTTCATTGAGCACGATTAATCACAATATTTCACTTGCTAAATTTTAAACATTATGCAGCTTTTGAACCAGAATTTTGAGAAGTTCTGGTCACATAGCCCAAATGTTCAATATCACTGCGCAGGCTTCTTCAAAACAAACTTCTGCTTAATTTTCTCGACTAAAACAAGTGATAAGAGGTGAACTTTCTCTCTGAACTGATGCTTTATTGAACTTATTGTAATGATCAGCATATATATCGCCTTGCTTTGCTCCTCCAGTCGAGGTCTGCTGGCCATTCAGCGACACATCTAAACCGTAAAAATATCAAGTACTAAAAATCGTTTGACTATTTAATTCTTTTGTTAATGACAATGTTATTAGCGTGATAGTGCCTGACAAAGTGTGCATTTTTAGAAATGAAGCCTAAAGAAGGCTAAACCGTCTGATGCAAAGCAGAAGATGGTCACTTCTGATGTGTAATAATCTGCATTAATACATTTTAACTCGTTAATTTTTTTTTATAAATTGTGTGCGTTAGCACACAATGTTGACAGTCTAAATAGACCCAGCAAACCCTGGTCTGGGACCAGGAACTTCTCTCTGACCCATCTTTCAAGGTGGTCTTGGTTTGTTTCCAATAAGACTGAGCTCTGGTTCGCTCTGAGTTTCCTCAGTCTGAACAGGCTCTGTTTGAAGTAGAACAACTGGAATGAAATGGCCAGTTGTAATTCCGGGCATTACAGGATGTGAACAGAGTAGGAAAGTAGCAACTGATGAGCCACAGGCAAACGTGAAGCAACAATGAGACACAGCAACTCATTGAAATGTGGTCAGATGAATGCTGGCTTATTAAAACATCTTTTAATATGATACACATTGCTTCTCACTGTTTTCTTGACAATCTGTGTCATAAAAACTCAGCATACCTTCTTAACCGTCTTTTGGCCAGTAATCGCCTGTTAGCTGGAAGCTAAACATTTTTCTTTTTAAATCAGACACTCACAGTCACTGCAGCCTCGTACAGACCGGTCCGTGAAAATATTGTCTGACATTGAACCGCTCGGTGACCTAAAAAAAGTTTTGGACCACTTGTTTAGACTGTTTCGTTCTTCGTGTTAAAAAAGTGTGTCATATTAATTTATTCAGGTATTGTTTAAAGTGAAGTGAGAAAAGAAGGATATCATATGTTAAGTAAACATAACGCACTGTGTTTCACCTTCAACCAATTGGAATTAATTCATCTTGATGTTGTGAAGCTTGTGATTGGTCTTTTGTGATGTCCATCTCACCACCATGGAGCTACAAGCGTTTCAAAAAAAAACAATGATTTTTATCTAACTTTTATGTTGTCAGGTAAAAGAGCAAACTATCAGGGGCTCAAGAGTTTTTCAAGGAATTCTGGGTAGAGTAAGAAGGCTACTTTAAAACATAGATGGAGCTAAAGTGTGAGCATGGGAACCTGGTCCTTAAAGTCCATCTGTCCCCTTTGTGGGTCTTTGTGGGCCTGTGGGGAACATTAACAAAGACACAGTCGCACACACATTCACCATCTGCTGCAGAGGTCAGAGGGTGCTCGTCCGACAAAGACGTCCTCCTCCTAAACCCAGAGAAAGTGCTGGAATCAAAGGAGATCAGTGATGCTCGGAAGTTCACACATTCTCAGTGAAAGCTGATAGTTTGGATGTATATTGGAATGAATGACTTAAAATGTTCTGTCCTCAGTGAACCAACTTTCAGTCTGACAGGACTCACAAAGGCTCTGGTTCAGAGAATGGCTCTCTTCTTGACGGAAGTGACGTGTTTTTTTTTTTATTTACAATAAATGCTTCTGTTGTTTTCTAATTTTCCCCAAACATCTGCTTTAAAGACTGTCTCCAGTAAAAATGATCTCTTTGATGTTTTTAACGTGTTCTTGTGGCATTTTTCCAATGATCAGGGATCTATATTAAAAGCATTAGGCTCAAAATATCATTTCTAAGGTTTTTTTTTTTATGAGTTTTTTTTGCTGGGATCATCCTGTCTGTCAGATTGGCAGGACGCCATCAGTGTTGCAGTATTGGACTGCGCTCAGGAGGAAAACTTTGATGTCTGCAGAGACTACAACATCCAGTTCTACCCAACCTTCAAAGTGAGCTCGAGTGCAGCATGACGACTGCAAAATTCCCACGTCGTTCCTCCTGCGGGAACAGGCGTGTAAATAACCAGCTGTTGTTTTTCTTCTGCAGTACTTTCGGGCTCACAGTTCTCCGGGAGAAAAAGGAACGGCATACAGAGGTCAGACATCAATTCAGCTTTTTGCTGTTTAATCATAAATGGTCTCCAGCACATGTATGTTTCAGTTTGTTGTATCTTTTTTTTAACCTAAAGTTTTTTCTTTCATTTCTTTGTTTTCGCAAAGTAAAATTCTTCAGCTATCTGCGTGAGTGAATCTGAGACGTTCTTTTACGCCTCACCATATGTGGCAAATGGAAATCGAATACTTTTGTAATACCTCATTGTAAGGCTGCCATCTTGAAAAATGGCTGCCAATTTAGATTATTTCCGTGGCTTTCATGGCTTTTTTTTTCTGAAAGAAGGGACCCTAAAGTAAATCCATTGCTAATTTGGTGATTGCACTAATATTAACCTAATCAGCCCCGGTATCTGGTGTTACCATTCATCACACTATCAGAACTGTTTTAAACGTTTATGCAAAGAATGAAATTCCAATGGATTCAGAATCCAATCCAATTTTAATTAATTAATTAATTGCATAAACAATTGAAGAGTTATGGCAGTTCGAATAGTGTGTGTTATTCTTTGTTGCCGGCTACCGCTCTACTCCAGTATTAAAGATCTATTTCTTTCTTTTGACTGCCATAGCTCTTCAACCGTTAACGCAATTAACATAGTTTGCTGGAAAGAAACCTTTGTGCCGTTACGTAACATTTTATGTGCTGAGATACTTTTCTTCGCATCAGAATGGGTCGATCACATAAATGGCCAAAGAGTGATGATTGGTGATATTTAGACATCGCCGGTGACAGCTCCAGTGTTGGTGTTAAAGAGGCGGATCCAAAAATTACTAGTAGGTGTCACATGGTGCACTGCACAGACAGGAAGTCAGTCAGCAAGCAGAGTTTCTGATCTCCACGCCTGTAGCCTTCTTCCTCTTGAAGTTCTCAACCTTTTTTCTAACACTAAAGACTTGATTCACTCAGATCCATAACAAAGAGAGCTAAACTATCTGTAGGCATAAATGGATTCTGTTGTTTAGCATTTGAGGGTGATGACAGTGGAATGTAAAGCAGACGCAGTCAGCAGGAGGCCTCAATCTGCATGAGCTCTGGTTTATATGAAATCAACACAATGGAGAGTAGATAATGAACGCAAATGAAACAGGTGTAAACAAAGACCATTGCAGCACACTCTGCAGCTGGTCAACCATGATGGCCCTCAAACAAGGATGGGGTGCAGTGAGGACTCCCAATGTGCCAGAACACAAGAGGTGGTGCCTGGCCAGGATGCAGACTGCCATCCTGGAACAGCATTCTCAGTAATGTGTTTGTGGTCTTCAAGAGTCTCTACATAAGCAAGAAACCTCTCTTTGTTCCTGTTGTTTCAACATGTCTTCCTCAAAACGATGACTGCAGCCATTTTGGCTATGAAAGATACAAAAAATTTAAACAATTTATCTAATTCCAACAAATTCTGATACAGAGAAAAGCTGCTTTTTTTTACAACTCAAAATCCCCTGGAATGACGTCAATTGTGTTACCGGTTAAAGAGTTACAGTAGTCGAAAGAACGCTAACACTGGAGCCAAAGCTGCAACTTTAAATAGTTAAAAAGATCACATTTGTTTTGATTTCAGTAACATCAGGAGAAACAGAGTTTTTGTGTTTGTTCAGGTGCAGACAGGGGGGTCCAGGCCATCCGTCAGCTGATGGTGAACATCCTGCAAAACCATACCAGCCTGGAGTGGCCACAACGCTGCCCTTCACTAGAGCCGTACAGGTACCAGTACCAAACCTCCTCATCAGAACTCTGCTCTGTGGTTAAACTCTGCTGATGTTTGCCTGCAGCTCCACTAAACTCCTCCCCCTCCTCGGTCAAAAGTCAGACCACTACACTGCCATTTTTGTGGAGGAGTCGGATTCGTACGTTGGACGGGAGGTGAGTTCACAAAAATGCATGTTCTTTCAAAGATATGAAAACAGGTTTGTGTGTGTTCCTATTTTTGTACCTCATCCAGATCATTTGTGTTCTCATCACAGTTATCAAGATGTCTGTGTCTGTAACAGTGATAACATTTGGATTGGTTAAATGTCTTTTATCATGACTCCTGTCCACACAGCAACCCTCATGAGACAGGAATGCAGTTTGATGGTTAGATGGTTAAAGTTCAGGTTTTTACAAACTTACTGAAACTTCTGTGTGTGTCAGGTGATCTTGGACCTGCTGCTTTATTCAGGTGTGCAAGTTAAAAGAGGTCTGAGCTCCGATCTCCCCCTACTGAACGCCTTGAAGATCACATCTTTCCCCTCTGTCTATCTGCTGCACCCAAATGGGACGCATGCACATCTGCACAGGTAAGTCCCAGCAGGTCAAAGGAACTACCTGACCTGCAGACACACAGCCAAGCATTCTCATTAATCCATGCTCTTTAGGTTATCGTAATGTTTTCTTCCAAATGAACGTTTATGTTGTTATTTATGTTGACAGAAAAACTCCTGCAGTTTTAAATTCTTTACATGTACATTCATTCAACAACCTGTTCAAGTTGGACATTTTAAAGAAAAACCTGTTTCACTGCGTGAATCTCCAAATATAAATGTAGAAATAAATAAATAAATCCATATTTATTCCATACATGGATTTATTACAGCAGTGTACCATAATAGTAATCCGTAATATTCAGAAAATACCAGTTTTAGGGAGCCCTTTTTTATATTTATTTGTTTTTGTCTTTTATGATTTTGGATTATGCTATTGTGTGGGATTTTGAGGCTCTGGACCAGTGCTGTAGAAATAAACTGACCGACTTTAGCTGTTTAAACCTCAGAATAATTTCCTAGTTTGACCCTTTCTGATTCCAGATTTTCCTTCTCGTATTGTTGCTGTTTTCCAGATAAGGCATCTTCATAACCTCACTTTTAAGAATACTGTGTCAGTGGGCGGGCAAACATGCCATCAGTAGCTGCAAGGAGGTTCTAGAGCAGGGGTATCAGATGGCCAACGGCCCGTATCCAATGCCCTATTCCGGCCCAGTCATGAAAAAAAAAATAAGGATGTTGGGGGGAAAAAGCAAATTTCTAGCCCTTTCCTGTATCGAGTTCTGGTTCTTTAAAGAACTGACTGAAACGCGCAATTCCACCACTAGGGGGAGCAAAGGAAAAGCCAGACTATCAGAACAAGAGATCCAGAAACAAACAGCAGATCTTTGCAAGCGCGTGACACGTCTGGGTAAGATGCAGTTTGGTTTCCCAAGCCTCACGCTGTATGTGGCCCCTGAACCAAAATGAGTTTGACACTCCTGTTTTAGAGCTAATAATTTAACAGTTACCTGTCCATTAAAGTGCCCCTTCCCCAGCAATTCACTGCTTAACATAAAATAGAACGATGGGGTTCCAGACAGTCATCTCCCCAAGCACAGTGGAGAAAATCGTTAGCAGGTTGCAGTGTATTTGTGTTTGTTTCTGTTCAGCTTCAAGTTGGGGTCCTGACTTGTCTGTGTAGCAAACCCTTCCTGGAAAACGAATCTGGCTCCACCCACTTTGGTTTTCAAACTCAGCTGAAGAAGGGCGTAAAGACAGCCCGTCAGGCGTGCTACACTAACTAATGTCCTTTCACTTCCTCCTGAAGCGAGAAGAAGCTCCGTTTCTTCTTCTCCTCCCTGCTGAGGATGCTGCCTGGGGTTCAGCGTCGTGGCAGTTCAGCTGTTGCCCATGTGGGGCCATCATCAGGCAAACAGGCCTCAGAACCCTGGAGGGACTTTAACAGGTCAGAGTCTGGACTTTCATTTAGTTTATTTTGGAAGCACAGCGTCTCAGTGTCCTACAGGAAGAGTGAAGGAAACATCAAACCACAGGAACATAAACTCATATGTATGCTTCACTTAACATAATACAAAGTATATTCAAATCCACTCCAAATGATTCAAGATTATTATCTACTGTAAATTATGTTACCAGTAGTTATAAACAGTGACCAATCAGATTAAGTTGAAGAGTTGAATCTGTAATCTGTTGTACTGATTAGAAACAGACGAATGTGGAGAAAAGCATTTCTGTCTGCAGGTCTCAGGTGTACACAGCTGATCTGGAGTCTGGACTTCACTACCTGCTGAGAGTGGAACTCGCCTCTCACAACATGTTGGAGGGAGAGAAGCTAAAGGTCTTCAAGGACTTTGTCACATTGGTTTCCAAGGTAAGTAATGATAGATACTTACCTTGACTAACGAAGAACCTCACTCACATGTTTTCAGGTTTCAGACTGTCAAAGTCTGGAGTTTCAATTACAGGTTTGAGCAGTTACATTAGATTGTAGGGAAATGATACAGGCGGCGCCAACGACAGATGCTGCTCTGTCGTGGAAATAACATCAGCATAACCTCTATCGCCCAATGTCAATCATTTTCCAGTAGCCATTGAGCTGAGCGCCACTGCCACATAAAATTAGGATAATCTCTGAATAGAAACTGTAAATTAACGACTGAAAGCAAAGAATGAGAAGAAACAAAAAAACAGAAGTTGAAGATACAAAAAAACAATCTGGTTTGTCATTTACCTCAAGCTAATCCTGATTTGACCCCATAATATGAGCTCTATTTGTTGAAAGAAACACGTTCTTAGTTTCTGTATTTTCCCTCCTCTCTGGATTTAACCTCCATCATCTCAGTTAAAGATGTGGTTGACCCGAACAGCTGATGGCTGGCTTCCCTGTCATTTGAAGGTTTTTATCCAGTCTTTGCATGCTTAGAGCTCTCTCTGGTGGCAGTTGACTGCATTACATCTACACCTTAATAAATGGATGAGAATCTCCATTTAAAAAAAGGTAGAAAAGCAGGATGTCTTTGTTTGTTACTACAATAATGCTGTACTATGGTCAAGTTGAAATGAGGGTTCTGGAAATTTCTATTATCGATGGTATCCTTGAACCTTGAAAGTTTACATAATATTGCAACTTTTTAAAAAAGGGGTGGCTGTGTTAGAAAGCAGCACATTCATATGAATCCTAAATATGGCAGCAACATGTGGTGAGGTTACACAGATTGAATTCTGGGGATTTGGGGTGGGGGGACGGGGGACAGAGGAGGGGTGTTTTGGGTTTGGACTGCAGAACCATTTTTGTGTGTGTCAGTTATGAGTTTCAACTTGGACTGTAACTTAAAGTCACAAAGCTCAGGAGATTTAAATTCTCGTCTTTCTGAAAGTTAAATGTGCAATTTAGTTTCCATGGTAACCCTGTAGTTCTGCTGCAATCTGCTAGAAAAAGCTTTATTGGCACAGAAGAACTGTTGCAGTGAACCAGCAAGATGCTCCTCGGTGCTTCTGGAAATGAAAACACTGAAAGACGTTTCTGGCTGTGCAGCTGTATCCAGGTGGAGGCTCAGTGGTGAAGCTGATGGAGACGCTCTCTGATTGGCTGCTCAGTCTGCCATTACAGCGAATCCCCTACCAGGCTGTTCTGGACCTGGTGAACAACAAGATGAGGGTGAGACGCACAATCAGGTTTACACATTTAGATACATGGAGCAGCAGCTCAGCTCTTGTTTCTTATGCAGATTGCAGGTGTGTTTTTGAGGGAGGAGCTACGCTGGGTTGGCTGCCAGGGTAGCAGGCCCGGGCTCCGAGGCTACCCATGTTCCCTCTGGACTCTGTTTCATGTTTTGACCGTGCAGCATGATGCCATGCCCACCGTGCTAGACAACACAGGTACAAACAGTCCCAGAAAATCCAGACCTTCAAGATCCAAGAGAGAGATTTTTCTGTTTTTTGAGAATACAGAAATAAATTCCTCCTGCCTCCTAATGTCCAATTATAAAGGGCATGAGGGGTGAAGGTGTCAAAGGTCAGCAGTCTACAGGTTCTTGTGGTGTATTTTACTTCTTCTCTTCCAACTTCTACTTTGAGAATTCTCTTTTGAATTGTGTGTTAAGTAATCAGAGAACTGGCTAGTGAGGGCTTTGAGTATGATTCTTCATAGAGGCCAGGACATTAAATCTTAAGTTAACATAACTCTGCAGTCACACATTGTGGAGGTTTCAATCTTGGCTTTGATATTGTACGTCATTTTTCTTGTTCTGGTAATGTTTGGTTGGGGGTTGGAGGGCAGGAATGTAGCAGGAGAACATGTAAACAAAGGGTTCTCTGCACTGGGGACGGGGTTGCACCGTGCCAACAGTCCCGCCCACAACTCAGAGGTGAAATTCTATTAAACTCCTGTTGCTCTGCAAAAACTATGTCCTAGAAAATGACAGGTTTTTAGATTTTGGCTAAAAACACCATAACTATCATTAGAACACTACTGGGAGCGCTTTTACAATAGATCAGAAGATGACTGAAGGGAGTCTTTAAGGTGAAGGTTTTAATGGTGTATTGATGCCACCATACTAATATTTTACAGTGCTGCAGAATGTGGACCAGATGAAGATTCCTTCTTCCTCCTTTTTTCTTCATAGTTGCTTTGTGTGACAGATTTTGTGTTTTCCTACAGGTCTGGAGGTCGAGGCCGCTCCGGTGCTCCAGGTGATGCGGCATTATATCCGGACATTCTTTGGCTGCCAAGAGTGCAGTTGGCACTTTGAGCAGGCGGTGGCCGCCGGCATTCACGAGGTGAAGAGTCCAAGGCAGCAGATTATGTGGTTGTGGAACCAGCACAACCAGGTCAACGCACGGCTGGCAGGTCTGCACAGACGCACACAACCGCAGGAACCGACTTCGGTCTGACTCCTGAACCAGAGATCTGAAAGTATCTGTGTCCCGCTCCTCTCTTCTTCCTTAGGCTCTTTGAGCGATGACCCCCTGTTCCCCAAAGCACAGTGGCCGAGCCCCTCCCTCTGCCCCTCCTGCCACGAAGAGAAAAACGGGGTCCATGTGTGGAACCTGGACAATGTTCTTCTCTTTCTCCGACACCACTATAGTGCCTCCAACCTGTCCCCTAAATACTCCCTGACTCCACCACGTGTCCACGCTCCTTCTTTTGATCTTCTTCCCACCAGCAAGTCAAACGTGGAAGACCGTGGAGGAGCAGGAGGAGGAATGAAAGCCGAGGAGCAGCCAGAGCCTCAGCCAGCGCAGCCCAGCCCGAGGCTGGAGATGAAAGATTTAGAGATGGGGGAGGCAGAAGGCAGGGGGGTGTGGATTCTGGGCATGGGCTTCAACAGCGTGGACATGAGTCTGTGTGTGGTGCTGTATGTGTCCTCCTGCCTTTTCCTCATGCTCCTCTTCTTCTTCTTCAAGGTGCGCTCCAGAAGGTGGAAGCTCCGACATTCCCGCCTCCACGTTTGACCTGATTCAGACCGGTTCAAACTGGTTCCAGTGTGGCGTTTGCCCGATTCGGTTCTCAATGAAGCCAGCAGAGCTGCCATGAATGCTTAGTGTTCAAAAGACGAGGAATCTGCTTTTGTTGTTAACAAAAATGAAAAGTCTGATCCTTGCTAAACTTGGACCAGACTGGACTCTGAATCCGAACCAGGATTATTTGCATTTTTGTTTTTTAGATTGAAATGGGACGCTCTAAACCAGCCTGTTTGTGAAGAATTACGAGTTGAACTCTTTAAACTGGACTGCACTTCCCAGAATCCCTCTAGCGGGACGTGAAGAGGGAATTGACAGAAACCTAAACTGGATCATAGAGCCTGAGGTCACTTTGTGCCAAACCTGCCGACACACCTGTCGTCTCATCCCTCACCTCCCTCTGCACAAAGACTCTGTTTGTGTTTACCTCTGTGTGTCGAGCCATGTTGGGCCTAGTAGGAGAACCATGAGAATTTAGGAAAACAAGAGGGTTCGTTTTTGGAGCAGATTAAGAAACTCAGTTCAGGAAGGATTACTTTTATTCCAGGCTAAGATTAAAAGATAGGTTAGTTTGGATTAAAAGTCAAATTGAAGTTATAGATGAACTGTGTTGGGCTCGTGGTGAAAATAGATTAATCCATCCCACCCTCTGTTAAGGATTTGGGGAGATTGGCCGCCACCTGGTGGCCACTCCCTACTCTTTTCTTTTCAGAAAATAGATGTAAAGTACAAATCTTTTCTTATCAGGTACAGATGCAGAATAAAAAAGACAACAGCAGGAGTGAGTTAAAAAAAACCGAAGGAATATAGGGTAAAATAATGTGAAAAATTATTGTTATATTTTTATCTTTAAAAATTTATTTATTGAATGGAAATGCGACCAAGATGTGCCAGTAGCTTTGATATTTATTTCTTACCGTAGCTTTAGTTCTTTGTGGATTTCCACCTGGGTAGTGTGTTTGAGTTGTGCTTTCCTTTTAAATTAATCACTCAATAGGACTCTTCCTGGACTTAAGTGTTTCATTCCTACTGTGCTGTTTGGAGTGATGTTTGAAACCTGTTCATGTGTGTAAATAAATCTTGTTGCTGACTTGTCTTTTGCAGGTTTTTGATTTAGACATCAAAGCACATTCTGTTTTGCTGCCAATCAAAATGAAAAATGTTGTTAAAATTAAAGATGAGAAAGCACTGTTATTATTATTTTTACAGTCAATTGCCTCTACAAAGCTGGTCAGAGCTGCACACGACAAATTCATTTAAAAAAAAAAAAAGTATTCCAAAATGAAGCTTTTCTGCTGGTTTTATTTCCATAGTAAACATTTTATGTTATAGTTACCTGGGAATGAGTAACAGGTCTGAAATTTGAAGAAGAATCAGCCCAAGTAAATTTTTGTGTTTCCTTGGTAACTGAAGGTTTTTGTTAACCAGGCCAACATTCCTAATATGTTTAGGTTGCACGTTATTTTGTTTTGCTCGGCTTGAGCCATGGTTTCATGTGTTACATTTTACTTTTTACATATTCCAGTAAAAAGTGTGCAAGCAACAGAGGAATACCACTTCTGCAAGCTTGTCACACTAACCTGATTCAAAATCCACAAACACATAATTTCAGCATTTTTTTTACCAAGTAGTTCCCAATGATGCTCAAAGAGTAAAGAGCCAAGAGATCCAAGTCACTTGAATGAGTTTACATTTAGACCTGGTACAAAAGGTGTTTTTAAAATTCAAAATGGCACCCTTTTTCTGAGACCACGTAGACTTCAGTTCTGGTTGTAGATTTAACCTTGTGGTGTGTGCATGAATTTCATGAACATCGCTCGAACAGGTTTTCTCCTCCCAACTATTGTGGGAAAATGTGAAAATCCCCAAATTTCAAACTGTGCCACAAAATGTCTGTCAAGCCATAGCTCCTGAGGTCATCCCATAATAACTTTAAAACTTCCTTTGAATATCCCTGATACGAGTGCTTTGGTTTGTTTGTGGAATTTTAACCATATCATTTGAGCTCCATTAGAGATTCTGGCCTCATTCAGTTTTTTGATGGTTTTGCCTGCTGTGATGTCATCCTTTTTTTTTTTGGTAGGGTGGTCATTCAGTGTGCTCAAAATACACTTGGCGTGTTTGAGATCACCCAGGCGGATGCGGTGCTGAACAGATCACCTGGATTGCGGTGCATGTAGTTTGCTACTTCATGGTTTGCTGTCATGGTTATGTAAGCCATGGCTAGCCAGATCCCGCCTTACAGCAATTTGTAAGACCTGAGATTGGCAGCAAACGGACTGTTCTGCATAGTTCAGGTGGAGGTATTGACCATGTCATCGTTTTGGTCTGGTGTGTATATGCTGACAGACGGAGAACACAGTTTTCTTGGAACATCTTCTTTGAAGCTTCTCTCTGTCTAAACAATACTGACACTTAGTTTTACTGAACTCCAGCTTCAAGTTGCCCTATCAGTCAAATGTGGCAAACCAGCTCTTTGAGCACACATCAACTGACTCCTCTAGGAGGGCCCAGGCTCTCAGGTGTTATCTATCAAGCACGTCTAATGGCTGCCATCTGGTGATGTAAACTTAAGTTCTGTGTGTTCCCTACAAATGTGGTTTTGTGTTGTCTCACTAGTTCTTTGAATAACTTTTGTGAGTAGCAGCTCTAGTTCTAGGGTTCTAGTGGTTGCCCCTAACCTTTGAGCAGACTTTCATAGCTTTAAAATCATAAAAAACAGTATTTATCTGAAAGGAACTCCAAATACAACATCGTCAGGACAAAGATTGTCTTGATGTTTGTGTTTTTCATTTAAACGCTTATACTCGCAAACATATTTGACCCCCACAACATATATTTATGTGTCGGCATGATTTCCAGATATCCAAGTCCTACTTATGACTGATTACCTGCTTGAGGTGTGTCCAGCCAATTAGAAAATGCCAGAGCGGGGTATGTTGGAAAACATGCAGGAAAGCGGCCCTTGAGGCCTGGAGTTGCCCATCCCTGATTTTAACCTTTGCCCTTATCCACACACTTACTGCTCTGTCTGCCTCTTTAATATAGTATTTGTAAGTTTAAACACAGACACACAACTTGGCCGTCTTTAGTCAGACAGTCTCTCTGCAGCAACTGTGTCTCATGTAAGAAAAGGTGAACTCATAATGAGAGCTGAGGCTGCATTGTGTGTGTGTGTGTGTGTTTGTGGGACTGGCACTCAGTCGCAGTATGCACGTTATGTACTCAGCATGCCAACTCAGCCTCAGCACTGCAATGCAGCGCTATGCATTTGGCCAAGTCATGCTACACAGACACACAAACGCACACACCCTCACAGACTAACACACAGAAGAATGTGTGAGTCCACACAGACATCCAGCGGCTGCATGTGTGCTTGATGTTTTTGCATGCGTTCTTGGTTGACTGTCAGTCCTGCTGTCTGTGTTTGTCTCTGCGGCGACGAGCTCTGATGATGCCGGCTCCCAACCTCTGCAGGGCAGTTAGCCGCATTAGCTCCCTGCTTGTCCTCAGATGACTCCTCCTCCTCCTCTTCCTCATCGGCTGTCTGCTGTATCGCTGCCTCCCCACACCCCCCTCCCTTCTGTGACACATCAGACGATACGACTGAGCTGAGGAGAAGAAGAGAACCTCTCCCAGCACGCCGTCCTGCCTGCTGCATGGAGGAGAAGCACAGGAGAAAGAGGAGCAGAAGGAGGTGAGGAGCTGTTCTTCTGTCTGTCTGTCTGTCTGTCTGACATCCATCTTGCTTTAACTGTATCTTTGCTGACTGTCTCTATAAATGTCAAGTCTCTTTAAACCAGTCTTTCTCCGTGTTTACACTGTTGGCTTTTTGCCATCCATCCATCCGTCTGTCTGTCTGCAGCTTTAAAATACACAACAACAACCCTGACATGAACTTAGCTGAACTGGACTTCCTTGGGCCAAACAAGTCAGAGTCAGAGCTGTAATGGGCTGTGCTGTTCTGTTTTTGACTGTAATGTGCTACGAAGGACAGTGCTGGACTGTGGAGGATGACTGTACCTGAAAGCAGTAGATCATAGGAACCTGAAAGACTGCACCAGACTGTAGTGTGTTCTAGAAGACTGCTCAGAGCTGGATTCTGCAGTTGACTATTTCAGACTACAGTGGTATATAGAGGACTGTTTTGGACCACTCTAGATTATGGAGGTGGTGGACTGATCATTTTAAGTCACATGATATGCGTGCTTACTTGGAGGGCAAAACAGTCCAGGTCCAAGGTGTCAGCTCACACTGATAAACAGCAGGAGTCGGTTAGTTCTGTTTCAAAATTTCTCTTTGTTGAATACTTTTATCACCTCAAAAAAAAAAAGAAGAAATCATTTTAAATTTGAGATTTGGTTCTACTGGCTGCACCAGTAGGATATAGCAGTTGCTTTTGTCCTGAGAAAAAACCTTGATCGTGATATGGCGCTTCATAAATAAAGTGAATTAAATTGAAATACAAGTCCCTTCCAAAGCTGGACAAATGCATCTGTCAGGTAGGCTACACATGCAAAAGTATGGCCAGGTTGTTGTATTTTAATTTGAGATAAGTTACCAAAGCTTTGATCTGGGAAATAAAGTGCAGAATAATCTACAACCCAAAAGCACATGTGAATATTTATTCACTATCACTAGTTGTTTAACATCGACTACAACTTTTAGGGACAATGTATTCAAAGTTTAAGATGAATCATTTATTTGTTGCATAAAAAAATAAAGATTGACTTGAATATTATTTTTGAATGTCAGGTAAGCCCCTCTTGCAGTTCAATAAAAGCCCCGTTGGCATCCCATTTGTGTGCTTGCTTCCATTGTCTTGTTACTCTGCCACAGTCAAAAGTTAAATTTATCAGTACATAATGGTCAGATAATGCTTGAACATTTTAGTTACCAAAAACAAAGAGGTAATTGAAATGATGATGATGACTCCAATTACCTGCTAAACCCAACAATACCATTGCAAAAACACAAATTTCCCAACTCCTTTTGTTTTATTTAAAACATTCCATAAAAACATAAATTCTGTATTAGGCATCCAACATAGCAATACCTCGCTATATCGCGGTTCATCCATCCCGGTCACACTATTTTATGGATGTTTTTCAGCGCAATTTTACATGTTTTTTTCTTTCACGTTGCATTGTCTGGTGTTCTGATTGGCTGATGACCTTGTCAATCAAACGCATCCATGTCATGACTCCTGTAGAGAATGCGTTCAGTTTACCAAATGTATGCAAATCCCGAATAGCGATCAGTACTTTGTTTTCATTCTGTGATACTGGACTTATTTTTCTATAAAGTTTGAACTTTTAGAGTTTAAACGAGAGAGAAAAGTGTAAAGATTTTCATGTCTGTCTGAGAAAAGTGTAGAATGTTTGTCAGTGAGGAGCTTTATAGCCTTAAAACATCTATAACCCTACTTTGCAGATTTCCCCAATCCCGAGATATTTTTAGAACGTAACCCTCCCAATAACCAAGGAAACCCTGTAGTTGGAACTTTAACAGTATCTTCACAGACCATGTGTGGTGTTTCCAGTAAAGCTGCATGTTAGGTATTTGTCTACTTTAGAATGCTCTGACTTATGAATATAGCAACATACAGCAACAGCAGCGAACTTCCACAGACTTTGTGGACTGAGGCAGATCATCTTGAAAGGTAGAAAAAACATGAAGGAAACCTCCATTGACTATATAAGAAAACTGGACTGAGTGCGTGTGATGTCACTCCTAAAAAATGTTATACTTCTGGCTTCAGCAGAAGGAAGTCAATTCAGTCACCATTTTTCCGCAATACGGACACCGCCATTTGGTACCAGGCGACGACAGTAAACACTGATTGGTCCGAGTTGGACCCTGGCAACTACTGTCACCAAGGAGTGAGCTTATAGGAAGTCCACACCCCTTCCACTGAAAGAAAGCTCCATAGAATCTGTCAATTAAACATCCTTAACTTCCGAGGATGGGGCCAGCGGACACCACATGTTTTTGTTGATGCGTCTGATTCGTCAATTTACAATTTGAATAACTTCCGATAAAGAAAAAATATTGTGAAAAAAATTGAATTCGCAAGAACATATAAAAAAAATTGAAGTAAAGCAGGAATGGTTATTCTGACCAATAGAATAATTGAGTAATAGCTGTTTATTTCTCTCTAGAAGTCTATGGGATGTTGGCTTCTTGGAACCAGGAATTATTTCCCATTAGGAACATGAGGGGATAGGGGTCACTCAGTTCTCTTATGCAATCAATTGGAACCTCTATAAAGGTGTTGTAAAAGGTTGTGGGATGCTACAGATTTGAGATCGTATACTGTAGTGCTTAGAAAGCTGTAGCTAACGATTGTAGAGGACTATAGTTGAGAAACATACAGCTTTCTGTACAATATGGTAGAAAACATATACTTTTATGAGCTGTTAGAGACTGTAACTATAGTCAAATACAATGACTTGTAGAAGACTATCACTGTAATCCTGTGTGTCAGACTGTAGTAGAACACATTATGATTCACTGCCCTGCTTTTCATTTCACAAGAGGGAAACATCAGACTGATCTGGACCACAACTGACAGAAGCAGAATGATCTGTTCAAAGAGTGTAGCTTACTGTAGTCATCTGCATGTTGACAGTGGACTCTGGAAGAATGGAGCAAAGCTCTCTGCTGTGGATTGCAGTAGACATCAGTGTGGTGTTCTTCTTTCACAGCCACATCCTGAATGTTTTATGCCTTCCATCTCAAACTCTTACAGTTATCATTATGAGGCCTCAGCAGAGCACAGTGAGGAGTTAAAGCAGTACATTGCATGACAAAATTCTTCTCTGTAGCAGTGTGTAGCTAGCAGTCAAACAAGTCAGAGGTAGATTGTGGATTGATAGACCGCAGTGCATTGTTTTGAGCTATTGTATACTAATAGAACTGTTTTAATTGCTGTAATAGTTCATAGTAAATAGTGCAGACTGTCCTAGACTGTAGCAGAGCATAACAGACTGTTTCAGACCTCAACAGCTGTCTGGTGGATCTTTTGGATTTGCGACATGATGGACTGTAGAGCAGTCTCTAGTGGATATTTTTCAGACTGCCTTTGATGTCTTTCGATTGAGACTGTTGCTACATATAAACTAGAGGTGTCGGTCCTTGAGAACTTGAGTTTGACACCCCTGATATAAACTATTATGGGCTGAAATACACAAAGAGTCTGACAGCAGCTGTACTAGAATCCAGTGGGCTGCACTAGATAATGTCACAGCTGACTTGCAGTGGCATAGCAATCTGTCCTGTTTAATGGCAACAACAACTACAGCGGACTGTAATGACATATAGCTGAAAATCTTAAGTAAATCAGGGCCCACAGTCCTAATTGTTTGCCAGATATCGTTCCCCTACCTTCTGTTGATTCCCTGGATAAGGCATGCCCAACAAGTTTAAATTTGTGAAAGCTGGATTGCTTAGAAAAGAAAACAAGACGAACCTGGAGTTGTTCATTTCTGCGTCATGATCTGATCAGAATGACTCCATAGGTTAAAGTCCCATCACGGAGCAGTGAGCTAAATGGTTCTATCACACACCACCACCACCACCATCCCATGCACTGGAGACATTGGGTACCATTATTAGTGTATTTGATATGACCCTACCCTGAACTTGAACCCACAACCCTCCAGTGTTAGGGTGTAAATTCTACCATAAGTCTTCCAATGAAAGTGTTTTATGGTTCGTCCTCCCGCAGACAAAGGAGCGATATCTGGTAAAAATGTTGACAAGCTGGAAGTTGTTTGGGAAAGACAGATGTTGGGATGTTTGGATACCAGGGTGAAGAGTTTCTGCGTCCTCTTTCTTCAATTACATGAAAGTTTTGATTTTTTTTTTGTTTTTGTTTAGTTAAACAATTCTTACCTTAGAATTTATTCTTGCACTGAGATTGTTTGTGTTTTACTGTCTTTTGACACTTTTCTACAAGAGCTTTCAAATAGAACAATTTCATTTTAAAAGGCAGATATAGAATTGTCAATATTCTAAACCTGTGCTACAGCTTCACTCCCTTTTTTTGTTATTCCAGCTATTCCGTTTCACTCTGATGGCTTCTTCCATTTTGATCCACCACCTCTTCCTCTGACCTTGATCAGACCCAAACCTCCCTGACCTCATGGATCTGAAACCTTCTGGTGGAAATCTCCTCAGGATCCCTGACACCTAAACACCTCAGCCTGTCAGTAACTTCCTGTCCTGTCTCACTGTGGAGTGGTTCACCATGTCAGAGGGACTTCTGCAAGTGGAGATCCCAGACTTCGGGAGCAGCGTGCTGGGAAGTTTAAATGAGCAGCGCCTGCTCGGCCACTACTGCGATGTTTCCATTCTGGTGCAAGGTCGGGCCTTCAAGGCACACCGGGCCGTGTTGGCTGCCTCCTCACTCTACTTTAGAGATCTGTTCAGCTCTGCGTCCGAACCCTCCCCATCTTCGTCGTCCCCATTACCTTCCTCCTCTCAGGCGGTTTTTGAGCTGCCATCTTCAGTGACGCCAACGTGTTTCCAGCAGATTCTCTCATTCTGTTACACAGGCCGCCTCAGCATGGCTGCCAGTGAGCAGCTGGTGCTCATGTACACCGCGGGATACCTGCAGATCCAAAATATTGTGGAGCGAGGCATGGAGCTGATGATGATGAAGGCATCATCTTCTCCACTTTGCTGCGATTCTCAGGTATTAGAATTACAGGTGGTCCATATAATTACGGTGGGTACGGAAAGTATTCAGACCCCCTTAAATTTTTTTACTCTTTGTTATATTGCAGCCATTTGCTAAAAACATTCAAGTTCATTTTTTCCTCATTAATGTACAGACAGCACCCCGTATTGACAAAAAAACCCAGAATTTTTTGACATTTTTGCAGATTTATTAAAAAAGAAACAGAAATATCACATGGTATTCAGACCCTTTGCTGTGCCATTCATATTGAACTCCGGTTCTGTCCATTTCTTCTGACCATCCTTGAGATGGTTCTACACCTTCATTTGAGTCCAGCTGTGTTTGATTCTACTGACTGGACTTGATTAGGAAAGCCACACACCTGTCTATATAAGACCTTCCAGCTCACAGTGCATGTCAGAGCAAATGAGAATCATGAGGTCAAAGGAACTGCCTGAAGAGCTCAGAGACAGAATTGTGGCAAAGCACAGATCTGGCCAAGATTACAAAACATATCTGCTGCACTTAAGGTTCTTAAGAGCACAGTGGCCTCCATAATCCTTAAATCAAAGATGTCCAGGACGACCAGAACCCTTCCTAGAGCTGGTCGTCTGGCCAAACTGAGCTTTCGGGGGAGAAGAGCCTTGATGAGAGAGGTAAAGAAGAACTCAAAGATCACTGTGGCTGAGCTCCAGATATGCAGTCTGGAGATGGGAGAAAGCTGTAGAAAGTCAACCATCACTACAGCCCTCCACCAGTCAAGGCTTTGTGGCAGAGTGGTCTGAAGCCTCTCCTCAATGCAAGACAACTGAAAACCTGAATGGAGTTTGCTAAAAAATACACCTGAAGGACTCCAAGATGGTGAGAAATAAGATTCTCTGGTCTGATGAGACCAAGATAGAACTTTCTGATCTTAATTCTAAGCCGTATGTATGGATAAAAGCAGGCACAGCTCATCAACTGTCCAATACAGTCCCAACAGTGAAGCATGGTGGTGGCAGCATCATGCTGTAGGACTGTTTATCAGCTGCAGGGATAGAACGACTGGTTGCGATTGAGGGAAAGATTAATGTGACCAAGTACAGTGATATCCTGGACAAAAACCTTCTCCAGAGTTCTCAGGACCTCAGACTGGGCAGAAGGTTCACCTTCCAGCGAGACAATGACCTTAAACACACCAAGGAGGCCAAGGAGTGGCCTCACAACAACTCCATGACTGTTCTTGAATGGCCCAGCCAGAGCTCTGACTTAAACCCAATTGAGCATCTCTGGAGAGACCTGAAAATGGCTGTCTACCAACATTTACCATCCAACCTGACAGAACTGGAGAGGATCTGCAAGAAGGAATGGCAGAGAATCCCCAGGTCCAGGAGTGAAAAACTTGTTGGATCATTTGTTGTTGCATTTGTTGTTGCAACTGTATTAGATCAAGAGGGTGCTGCTACTAAATACTGGGCAAATGGTCTGAATACTTAGAACCATGTGATATTTCAGTTTTTCTTATTTAATTAATCTGCAAAAATGTCAAAAATTCTGTGTTTTTTGTCAAAATGGGGTGTTGCGAGTACATTAATGAGGAAAAAAAATGACCTGAAATTGCAACATAACAAAGACTGAAAAATTTAAGGGGGTCTGAATACTTTCTGTACTCACTGTAAGTTAGACACCCTGAGAGGTTTAAAGCTCCAGTTAGGGAAAATGTGTTTGATCCAATGCTACAGTACATGAGGTCAATGACAGAACAGTAGTCTGACCTCCTGTTACTTCCATGTAGCCACTTTTCCACGTTTGTGTCAGTGCAAATGATGGGCGCAAACAACTCTCAATTTATTCTTCCTATTGAAAACTAGCATGCTAATCTTGGCATAACACTTCATCATCACTTGTATCTATACAGAAAGAGCTGCTTCTGCCACTGGGTTTTTAATGTTAACTGCAGGTTCATGTAGCCAGGAAATCTATAGCTACGATCACACCACCTTCTGCAACACACATTCAAGCGACCACTCTCAATAAAGTCTTTGTAAATGCATGTAAATACAGGTTTTGGGCTTCCATGTTTAAAACTCACATTCACGCGTAGCTACCTACATTTTTAAGACTGTACGTGTAGACTGTACGTGCCAAATGCATAGTCACTGAATGTATGTTGAAAGTTAAACAAGGTCGAACTTTGACCAATCAGGGACTCAGATTTGCTAGTGTTATATCGATGGCATCCCCTTTACTTCACAGTGCCAATCATTTGCAAATTAGTAATTGAGGAGAAATTAATAATTGAGGTTTGTACCCGGCTGGAGTTATTCAGTACCTAGTCTTTGGAGCAAACTTCGAGAGATTTTCACCTTCTAACTGTAGATTTTGGACGGACAATGCACTAGTAAACAGAAGAAAAAGAAAAGGAAGTAGAATCCCATCCCTACTTGTCCAGTGCAAACAGCATGAGCTAAACTCTCAGTTAGCACTTTCAGTGTCTCACATACTCGGTGTGAACATAAACCTTAAGTTTAAATATGAATGCTGGAGGACGTCCTAATTGGGAGCTCTGCATTTACTTAATGTAGAAGAAAATTTAGCATCACATAAATGCAGAACTTCTATTCAAGAAAGTATTGTAGCATCACAACTTTATAACTTAATGAATGGAAACATTATTGCTCACTACAACTTAAGAAAAAAACATTAAAATCCCAAAGGAATTACATTTTAAAATTTAAAATTGTATTTTTCATGTTTGACCTCAGTTTTTTAGCTTTTTTTTCCCCCAAAACTTAATTAAGACAGCACTATATGAAAAACAATTGAAAACAAATATATAGTATATTAATGTAATATACACTAAAAAATATATATTCTCATTTTTAATTGAATGTTTAAATATCTTATCATTCTGGAGGGCTCAAGTTTACTTGCTTCAATAAATATCAGTGTCTTAAAATAATATACGACCATAGCATTGTAAAATGTTAAAATAAAATAAAAACATTGATTTATTGCAACCAGAGTATCATCTACAACCTAAGTTTGTTTTAGGAGTCATTTAACATACCCAGTAGCAAGGTGGATGAAGCGCTTCTCTGTGATTTGTCAGTGCAGTTTATGTAACTGCAGAAAAACTACTGTATTTTTGGGTAACCCAGGCTAATCAAAAAGTGTAATGTCCTTTTTCAAAAATACCAAAGTTTATGCCCTGCTATTTAAAATGTTGGCATTTTTTATATTAAATTATTACAAGGCCTGGGCAGACTAGAGCAGAAGTTCTAAAACATTCGTGCACAAATCTTTGGAGGTATTTGACGGCCTTTCAGTAGTAACTTTAGTTTTAAGAAAAATAAACAAAACAATATTAAACAGTGATTTCCTGCATGATTGACAGACCCCACCCCCACCCCGCCCCCCTGCCAAAAAAAAGGGTCTATTCAGTTGATTTATTCTGAGTGTACAGAACCAAGAGACTGTCCAACAAAAAAATTGGGAACTTCAACAATGGTTATGATTACTTTGGTTATCTTTAGTACCAATTCAGTAATGTTTATTTACAATAAAGAAATTTGCTATTTGGCAAGTCTGTTATTTTAAAATGTTTTTTTTTTACAGTTTAGGAGAAGCCCCATGAAAATCTTTTATTTTACTAAGCTTAGGAAATGTATGGATGATTGTCAGTGCTGTGCTTCAGGTTTTCGTTAAGATTATCAATATTTTGTACATTTTGATTTGTCTCTGTTCATGAAATTTGCTGCATAAACAAAACTCCCTCGCATTTGTTTACAGAAAAGAAACTACAAAGTCACTTGGTGGGCTGAAGTTATTTTCAACTATAATGCCATTGTGTACTTTTTTTTTTTTTTTATTTATTCTAGACAACCTCAGCAGATGAGCTTGGAGGTTTTGATGCCCTGACGGTTCAGCAGCAGCAACAGCAGCAGCAGGGAACCCCCTGTTGCAAGAGGTCAGTGCAGACCAGCCATCCCTGAGCCCAGAGGAGCTGCTGCTTGCAGTCAGCAGGATCAAGCAGGAGAGGGCCGACACACCTCCTGCAGAGGAGAGTGGAGGAGAAGCCAGGTGCGCACAGGAACAACTTCAAATCCATTTAATACATGGGGTGATCAGAGATAAACATCATGACACATTGCACTTTACTAAAAAATATATATTTTTTAAATGTTTAAATGTTAGAATCAAAAGAGCAGAACCTCCATGTTTCAGACTACATGAACTTCGATGTTTGACACGTACACACAAAGACGTTTAACAGGATATTTGAACCATCTGATTTATTAATGTTTAATCAGTTAAAACACTTAAAACAGAAACCATTAGACATACTGTAGCTGTGTGAGATCAAATCCAATGAAAAAGAGTAAATTACAAAATACCTCGAACAGATATGTCTCATGGCTTGATGTACAGTTCTAAGAAGATGTAGGTGCCATTAATCTAGAAATTCTTTGAACTACCATAACTCTTCTACCACTTCCCAAGCTGGGATCAATAAAGTATCTTTATCTTATTTATGTGATGACATAATCCCATCAGATTCTGACCGAAAAAAGTGGCGCAAAAATCACGTCAGAATCTGCTGAATTTACATTAGTTGGTAGACAGTTGAAAAGTTGAGGTATTTCGAAAACTGTGTTATTTATGTGTTGCCGGGGATATCTCTGTTGTGATGTTATGTTCACACCGGGCATGTGGCTCACATTCTTGAAAATGCTGAACGTGCATTTCAGTATGTGAATGTAGCCCATGGTGTTCACACTGGACAAGCAGGAAGAGGCTTCTTCTTTCTTTTGTTTACTGGTGCATATCCGCCACCTACAGTTGGAAGAAGCTTGGTAACAAATGTCAAAGTGGTACAAATCTAGTGAATCTTGCTCCAGGCTTTTTCTTTCACAGCGCTATTCCAATATGTGAAAGACTTGATGTCATAGAACACAAATGATGCCAGACACAAACTGCAATTTATTTATTTCTCTTATATGATCAATTTTTGAATGGTTGTAACTTCGTGAAATTAAAAGAGACACCTTCTATAGATCGTTACTAAATCAGAGTCCCTGATTGATCAAAATTCTCATGTGCTTTAGTATGAACTTAAGAGTTTTGAATATAGAAGCCTGAAATGCACATGTATGTTTACATGGACTTTTAATTGGAAGTGGTTGCTTGAACAGGCTTTGCAGGGGACGGTGTGAACGTAACTTAAAAGGGTTAATACGCCATAGGCAGATAAATAACATGACTTGCTGATTTTATTCAAATTTTCTTGTCCTGGTCAGAGATTTTTTGGCAAACTACCTCCAACAAGCAACTGTTAGCTTTGTGGGATTTTTCCCAAACAGTATTGGTCTGCTTTGGTTCAGTCTTGAGAGCGCCATGTTAACCGAACCAAACAAAAGTGTAAAGTTGTTAAATTTATCTGTCCATTTCAACTGTCCACTAATGACACAAACAAACAAAAAAAATTAAATTTCTCAAAATAACCTGTGTATTTCTCTGTCTTCCTATGTTTTGGTTGCTCCATATACAGAGTAGATGTTGTTGGCGACCTGCAGTCAACTAGAAACAGTGCTCTGTGTTACCTGAGCACTGGTGGAGGCTTGATTTCAGGGCTGCAGTCCTACCTGTTGGCAGGCGGGGGGCGAGCGAGCCCTGCGGGGTCCAGTATCCCAACAGATTCACCTCCTTCTCATCCACCCACTGAGGAAGACCTGGAAGAAGATTACTATGGCAGCACTGCCCACCCGGGACTCTATCAGCACATATATAGTCATCATGGAAACCCCTACAGTCCGTGCTCAGTTTTCCACATCATATTCCATTCATACAAACATTACATTTTCTTCTTAGTGTTCAGTTTTTATTCATCTCCTTCCACTTTAGTCCAAGAGAAACTGGAAGTGTTGCCCCTTCCACTGGCTAACGATCGCAGACCCTGTGTGCTGGTTGGTCGAGACAACATGGCACTGCAGCTAGTCTGATCAGTCAGATTGGGTATCGTTGTCATCCATCACTCTACACAGAAGGAGACCCCGGAGAAAAGGTGGAGCTGGTGGCAGGTATTTTGTGTCATGGTAATGGGATTGACAGTGACAGAAGACGGGGGCCTGTCCTCTGAGGCAACGCATCTGAAAATATCGATGTGTCCTTGTATTTTGTAGGTTCAGGTGTGTTCATGACACGTGGTCAGTTAATGAACTGCCACCTATGTGCTGGAGTGAAACACAAAGTGCTGCTCAGGAGGCTTCTAGCCACCTTCTTTGACAGGTGAGCCTAAGTTTGAATTCTCCTCTGTCATATGTGGTAGTTTAAGAAAATGTATAATAGGAGGTGTTGAATAAAAACATTTATTTATATATACAGCGCATTCCAAATGATTATGCAATTTTTATTTAAGTGTCAAAAAGATAAAATTCTTAGTTTTTCAATTAAACTCAGAGATTGTGTCTCAGAGCTCTTTGGATCATTAAAATGAATCTCAGACAGCGGTGATAATTAGTTTACCAGCTGCTTGTACCGTCACCTCAAGGGACATCATCAAAACGGAACGAACCATTGTCGTGTGTGTGGTAAGTTTATTGCAAATTATTTGTAAAACTAATGTAAGGTGCACCCACTCATGAGGTACAGGTACTGCCCCTTAATATGGAGGTCCAAAAGAGACCATATTAAATAAATATATATACACAATTAAATCTTTAAATAAGAGTGTCAATTATTTAAAATTAGCATTAAATAAAATTGGAAATCAATAAATACATTTTGAAATATATGTGGCAATAAAATATTATTCCCATTAAAAAGCACATTTAAACATTTAACAACAGATTTATTTATTTCATGGCCAGTGTGGGATGAAATAGACAGTATTAAAAAAATATATACATCATTAAATTGTTAAATAAAAGTGTAATTAATGAATTAAAATTAGCATTAAATAAATAAAATTGGAAATCAAAGAAATGTTGAACTATATGTGGCATTAAAGTATTGATGAAGTAATGAATTAAAAGTTTCAAATATGTCGATATTTCATTCATTCATTCATTTTCTGTTCCGGTTTTTGTCCCTTTCGGGGTTACGGGGGTTTCCGGAGCTTAACCCGGCCACTCATGGGCGAAGGCAGGGGACACCCCTGTACAGGTCGCCAGTTTGTCGCAGGGGCCACAATCAAACACTTATGCACAATCACATCCACACCTAGAGACAATGTAGAGTGACCAGTTAACCTATGAAGCATGTTTTTGGACGGTAGGATGAAGCCGGAGTCCCCGGAGAAAACCCACGCATGCACGGGGAGAACATGCAAACTCCACACAGAAAGGTCCCCCATTGATTATTTTATTTCCTGGTCCCGTTTGCAACATTTCCCAGGAGTGGAAGGATCTCGACCTGCTTTGCTGTTTAAGGGTGGTGGTGGTTGTGGTGGTGGTGGTGGGGTGGGGTTCTGACAGCGTGAGAACTGCGATGGGTCGATGAGTTCTACCCAGTTAACCCAGTTTCTCCCCAAAAACACATTGCACACTGCAGCCAGGAGCAGGGGCGTTTCCAGGACCTGGAAGCATTGGGGGCTGAGCCCACTCTCCCACAAAAGACTGGGGGAATTTACAGAGTGAAAATAAGTCTTTTAAAGTTTATTGAGCATTGTGGCATCTTGTTTAGAAACAACTGCAATACGTACTTCAAAACATATTTGTTTTAAAACTTACATATGGCAATGCAAAAAATATCTTATAAAGTATTCAGTATTGATCTTATAAGGAAGGCAAGAAAGGAAGAACCGATCAAGGAGGGGCTACTAGCCCAATACTGAATATAAGGGGGATAGAAACTTAGGAACCTATACTTTGGGTCATTTTTTTGTGTAATTAAAAACACAGATCTTGTCTCGTCACATTAGAACCATAGCATTAGCTACTAACAAGCTAACAACAGCGCTGTCTCCAAATCAACACATTTTATTCATCTGTCTGTTGCTGCTTCAAGTGAAGCAGCTTTATCATCCAGTTCTGACTAGATCCTGTTAAAAATCGCCACGTTCTGTTGTTGCATCAACCAAAGTAAACGATGCACAAGTGAAGTGACGTTTACCTGTTTCATGTGTTCGGACAAAGTCTTACTACCCTCCACAACAGAAGAACTGTCCGCATTTTTTTCTCAAAAATCAGTTTATTTAATGCCAATTTGAAATAATTAATGACACTTTTGTTTAAGAATTTAATGGCATAATATAATATATTTATTATAGTCTCTTACATCTCACACTGGACAATGACATAAATAAATCCGTCATTAAATGTGCTTTTTAATGGATATTTTAATGCCACATATTTCAACATTTATTTTTTTATTTCAAATTTCATCTTTTGATTTCCAATTTTATTTATTTAATGACACTTTTATTTAATGCTGTTTATATCTATTTAATATTGTCTCATCTAGACGTCCATACCTTAACTAACCCAGCACAAATTCTGCATGCACAAACAGTAACAAGGTGTGTATGGGTGTCCGAAGGACACCAATAGATGCTCACACAAGCTAGGCCATGGCCATCATGGCCATTTCCAGCAGTTGAGCTGTGTGCAAGGGGCATACACTTATCACATGAACCGCAATAACAAGAGCCTTGCACAGCAGATTTGGGGGTTGAAAAAATGAAAAAAATGAAAAAATCCATAAGACACGCCTGTGTCTCACCTACTTTACCATTTTTTATCCTTGTGTGTTCTAAAAGTGTTCGCTACAACCTGGCACCTGCAGAATCCCTATAGAAAAAGTGTACATCAACATTTTTGATTTATGGGTTCACCGAGCAATCTTTGACCTTGATATTTTGTGCGTGCCACCTGGGTGCCCTGAACAGGTTCTTCAACTGCAGACAGCTTGTACCCACCCACAAGGGCAATTGTGATCAAGCCTTTAAGTTCATGCAAAGGATATGAAACATCTGTGAAAATAAGTGTGCATCATCAACATAGAATTAATGACAAAGTCATGCATCCATATCCAAGAAGTGATAGAGCATTCATTTTATCAGCTCCTATTTCAGATTTGATATAAATCAGCTGCAGCGGCATGTTTTAGACTCTTTACCACACAGTTATTTGCATGTTTTGTGTGTAAAAAATGTACACGGTTAGTTTTTTAGCATTTAGAGTTAGCATTTGTATTCTTTCTATTCAATGGAACAATTAATTGGAGAAGATTTTACATAACTCAGAATTTCCAAATATGTGCCTTACTTGAGATAAATGTTGATTGGATTGTTGTGGGCTCTTTAGAAACACGTTAGCCAACAGCTGTGGGACTGGGATCCGCTCATCCACTAATGATCCGAGCCGAAAGCCACTGGACAACCGTGTGTTAAACACTGTTAAATGTAAGTCAGACTGTTTTTGTAAACACTCAATTTGTAATCTCTTCATCTATGAGATTCTCATTCTCCTCTTCCTCAGTGTACTGTCAAAACTTTGCTCCAAACTTTAAGGAGAGCGAAATGAATGTCATCGCTGCCGACATGTGCACCAATGCCCGCAGGGTGCGCAAACGCTGGCTCCCAAAGATACAGTCCCTTCTTCCTGATGGCCTTCACACTCCTGCCAATGCCCACCCTCGAAAAAGCAAGAGGGGAGGAGGTGCAGCAGGGGAGGTGGCACCACAGTCCGGTGGAAGCCCCTTCGATCTGGACCTGCGGCAGCTTGGTGCCTCCTACCTCGGCTTGGATGCACCACTTTTTGGAGATCGGCAAGAGCGAGAGGCAGCAGGCGACAAAGAGGCCCCGTCCAGCCTTCTGCCTCATCTTCAGTTTGCAGGGACTCGTGGAGGAGGAGGGGGAGGAGGTGGGGGACAGGTGGAGGAAAGGCTTACTAGAGGTGAGACACATGGGGAGGAGAGGAATGAACAGACCCCTGACCTCCCCTCTCTTCCTCGTCATGCTCCTCATCTTCCTCCTCACACCCTTCCCCTCAGCCTGCAGAGCCAGCCTTCCTCAAAGAGGATTGGCTGACACAGATGAGAGGAGGGAGGAGCCTCTGGAAGAAAGCTAGTAAGCTTTCAAATGCATTTGCCTACCTGTACATAAAAACAACAGCTACCTGCCCTTGCCGTATACCCATCTGTCCCCACTGCCTCACTACCTGTCTGCCTGTCTACCTCTAAGCTCCTGTCTCCAGCTCTACTGCATGTAAACAGTCTCTGCAGTCCAATAAACAGGCCCATACACCAAAACTGATAATAAAGGCAACGATCTTAAAAGGATTACAAAGCTTCTTGATAATCAGGTTGATATTTTCTGTGTTTAATCCAAAACAAATAAAGTCTGACAAAAAGCTGACATGACTACATTTATATTTTCTGATCAGTGAGAGGTGAGAGGGTCCAAGAGCTTCGCCACTTTGACACCAGATTTGGTACACCAACAGGTCCAGGATATAAGTGTTAGTGAGATAAGCATATCTTACAACACTGAAGGAATGTCAAATTATCCAAACGTGTTTGATAAATCATCAAATTACCAGAGTGAGTTAGAACCTAAAAAAAATAAAATTACCAAGAAAATTAAAAGGAAAAAATACATTTTAATTCACCAGAACATTGTTTTATAACTTTAACCCTGTAACACTGGAGCTATTGCCAGCGACACCTAGATGACAAGCACTCTTTGACATACTGAAAGTATTCGACCATTTATGCAAATAATGTGAATCAGTTAATTCTTACGTGTAGAAATGTGGCTTTTCATATTGGGGCTAAGCTGCCAGAATCAGCTGATTTTCGTAAATTATGTAAGCACTTCACTACTGTTAGGTGTCAGCACAAAGCTGCTTTTCTTCGCTTTACAGTCTGCTTCAATTACGTTAATTGCATGCGTGGTTGAAGAGTTACGGTAGTTGAAAGAATGTAAGGAAAACTAGTTTAAAAGAGTTAAATACAAGTACATTGTACTGCTGAAAGTAAAAAAAAATAGCCTGTTATCACAAGTCATGTAGACTCATATGTGTTAGCAGAGCATTGATTTTATACCCATCAACCAGCATAAAGTGAATCACAACATCAACAGATGTAGAGGCGTAAGACATGAAAGATGCTGAAATACAACAAATGCACAAAAAACAGGAAAAATAAGCCAAAAAACTGAACGACGTTGAAACACTGCATCAGTGAAAATACAATTCAGACAGCGTTTTATTAAAATAAAAGTTAATTGGGGACAGAAGCAACACTTATCAGACATGTTTGCTAATCATGTTTGAGATGCTAAATAGAAATGCCAAAACAAATCCAAAATTACTATATTAATGTATTTAACAATCTCAATAACTTTTAAAAAAGGTTCATTCAGTCGAGACATTTTCAACAGAGCCAGTAACATTGAGTCTGAATGGACCATGTTCTCCACCTCCATTGTCTCTGCTGCTGTTCGGGGCTGTGGCCTGGTCTCTGGTCCCTGTCGTGGCTGCAACCCCCAAACCCAGTGGTGGACACCGGAAGTAAGGGATGCCGTCAAGCTGAAGGAGTCCTATCAGGTCTGGTTTGCTTGTGGGACTCCAGAGGCAGCTGACAGGTATCGGCAGTCTAAGGGAGCTGCGGCTCAAGCTGTAGTAGAGGTAAAAACTCCCTCCTGTGAGAAGTTCGGTGAGGCCATAGAGAAGGACTATCGGTTTTCCTCGAAGAGGTTCTGGCAAACTGTCCGGCCCAGTTTTCTGCAGGCACCATTTTCAGTGCAGGTGGGGAGGTGCTGCCTTTGACTGGGGACATTGTCGGGCGGTGGAAGGAATAATTCGAGGATCTCCTCAATCTTGCTGACATGCCTTCTCTTGAGGAAGCAGATGCTGAAAGCCTTGGGGTGGGGCTGTCCATCACCCAAGCTGAAGTCACTGAGGTAGTCAACAAGCTCCTCTGTGGCAAGGCACCAGGAGTGGACGAGGTCCGCCCTGAGTACCTCAAGTCTCTGGATGCTGTGGGAGTGTCTAGGCTACCACGTCTCTGCAGCCAGGGAATCACATTTCTCAGGCTCCCTGGGAAAGTCTATGCCAGGGTACTGGAGAGGAGAGTCCAGCCGATAGTGAAAATTCGGATCCAAGAACAACAATGCAGTTTCTGTCCTGGTCGTGGAACAGTGGACCAGCTCCACACCCTCTGTAGAGTTCTGCAGGGTTCGTGGGAGTTCGCTCATCTTGTACATATATGTTTTGTGGATTTGGAGAAGACGTTCAACTGTGTGCCCCATGGTGTCCTGTGGAGGGTGCACTGCGAGTATGGGTCCAGAGAGCCTTACTCAGGGCTGTCCGGTCTCTGTATGACCAGAGCAGGAGTTTGGTCCACATAGCTGGCAGTAAGCCAGACCTGTTTTCAGTGCATGTTGGACTCCAGCAAGGCTGCCCTTTATCACTGGTTCTGTTCATGTCTTTATGGACAGAATAGGCGCAGCCAGGGTCCAGAGGGGGTCTGGTTTGGGAACCACAGGATTTCCTCTCTGCTCTTTGCAGATGATGTTGTCTTATTGGCTTCATCGAGCCAGGACCTCCAGCATGCAGTGGGGCAGGTTTGCAACCGAGTGTGAAGCGGCTGGGTTGAGGGTCAGCACCGCTAAGTCTGAGGCCATGGTTCTCGACTGGAGAAAGGTAGTTTGTCCTCTCTGGATGGGTGGAGCGCTCCTTTCCCAGGTGGAAGAGTTAAAGTATCTTAGTGTCTTGTTCACAAGGGAGGGAAGATCTGAGCGGGAGATTGTTCAGCAGATTGGTGCGGCATCCACCATTATGCGATTGCTGTACCTCTCTGTTGTGGTGAAGAGAGAGCTAAGCCAGAAAGTAAAGCTCTCAATTTATCGGTTGGTCTACGCTCCAATACTCACCTATGGTCATGAACTCTGAGTCTTGACCGAAAGAATGAAGTCCCGGATACAAGCGGTCAAAATGAGCTTCCTCCGTAAGGCTGCTGGATGCTCTCTTAGAGATACGGTGAGAAGCTTGGTCACCCGGGAGGTGCTCGGAGTAGAGCTGCCACTCCTCTACATTGAGAGGAGCCAGTTGAGGTGGCTCGGACATCTGGTTAAGATGCCTCCTGAACGCCTCCCAGGGGAGGTGTTCCGGGCATGTCCCACTGGGCAGAGGCCCCGCGGAAGACCCAGGACACGCTGAAGAGACTATGTCTCTCAGCTGGCCTGGGAAAGCCTTGGGGTACCCCAGAGGAGTGGGAGAAAGTGGCTGGGAAGATGGAAGTCTGGACATCCTTACTTGGACTGCTGCCCCAGCAACCTGGTCCCAGATGAGCTGAAGAAGGAAGAAGAAGGATGGAGACTTTCATTGTAAGATAACAATGGGTCCCGCCCACGTGCCAATCAAAAAAATAAATAAATAAATAAAACATCTTCCCCTGAATGATGCAGAAACTTGATTTATTAGAGTTAATTTATGTATATACGCTGTGACTAGATTAACATACAGGACAATGTTGACTATAATGCGCTTCACCTTTTACTGCCTTGCTATTTCATAGAATTTTTTTTCGGTGCATTTTTGCATGTTTAACTGAGTGTTGTTCTGTGTCCTGATTGACTGTTTCGTCAATCAGCCTTCTTTGTCCCATGTCTCCATTGCCGTTAGTTTGGCAAATCTATATAAATCTTTGATCACAAGCAGATCGTAGCTTTCATTCGATAATACTGTTCATATTTTTCTACAAAGGTTTGAAATTTGAGTTTGAACAAGGAAGAAACGTCAAAATGTTTGTAGAACCTCTACAGTCTTCAGACATTTAAAAAAAATAAATATAAAAAAAAAAACCCCAAAGCTTTGAGAGTTATTTTTCGTATTGCAGGCTAGTTTTAAAACGCCATATACAAGAGACAACTTTATACATTTATTTGCGTTCATTTTAAAATAGAAAACATGTGAATCAATGCAAATTGCTCCATTAGTAGTAGTTGGAGATGATTTACACTGAGACTTTGGTTCAGCTGTTTAAAGCATTAACAAAGGGTGCCATGCTACATTTCCTCTGAATAACTGTACCCTGACCCATTTAGCAATCATATCAGATGGTTCTGCCAGTCAGTTGTTTAAAGCGGTTTTAATTGTTCCATAGATGTGAGTAAATGGGTCACAAAATCCTTAACCTTCAGTTTAGCTGCTCGTTAAATTGTGTGTGGGTTTTTTTTTTTTTTTTTTTTTTTTAGAAAGTATTGAAATACTCCTTAAGAATAAATTCTGAAAAGAGCTGCTGTTTTGCCCTTCGGGACAATGGCCATCAGTAGACTGAATCAAATAGCAAAAGTAAACAGCAAGCCTATTTTCTCATGGAAATAAAAGCAGTCAAACAATAAATATTCTGCAAAAATCCATAATATAACTTAATACTGAACAACGTTTTAGAAAAGCTTCTGCCAGATAGTAAAGGATTGGTCAGTAATAAATTACAGTATTTAAATTGATTGAGTCAATCAACAGCTCTTTGCTTTCTAATCCTGATGATGTAAAAATCCAGGCGCCCTTCTCATCAGCCAATCAGAGTTGGCCAGGTGCGTCATCAGCCAATCACATCGCTCCAAACGCTGCATTCGCCAATCACATACTCACAGTCTTCTCACAAAACAAATCATAGCTCTACCGACAAATTTAAGCCAATCAGAGCGCTCCTCCTATCTCACCAGCCAATCTTGCTACAACAACATCCCTGGTGTTACGCGAGACTGCGCCTGCGCACATGTTGGACAGCTGATAACTCATCTATTATGCTACTTGGCTAAATAAAAAAAAAAAAATCTTCGGAGACCTGACAGATCCACCGCCAGAGCACCGGAGGACCGAAACACAAAGTAAACAACTATTAGAACAGCGGCATTGGGCGGATGGGCACACGGATGCGAAGGTTTGCCGTGGGTATGCAGCGACTGTGGCTGAGTTTCGAAGGCTGTTGGCCGCTCGGCGCCTTCAGACAAAGCTCAGCTAACAAGCTAACATATCGAGCAGTGAGCGGTACTGTTTTGCAAAGATCCGAGTCTTGAACGCGTTAATCTAACAGTTACTCTCTTCACAATCGGCGTGGGATCTGGTAGCCCTCTCCTATCACACGTTCACTCGACTAAACTCGCGCTATTGCGACTAGTTAACCCGTTTCGAGTCTTCGTTAAGTAGCCTAGCTCGGCCAGCTAGCTGCCGTGTAGCGGTGGCTTGCCCGCCATCTTTTGAAGCTCGGCGGATAGATGTTTTGTCCGTCTGCGGATCGACAGGAGCGAAGCGGCTGCTGCAGTTACTGCGGAGTCTTTGCCTGGATTGTGCGGTGCTTTCACGGCTCCGTTCGCCAGGGTGCTGGTAGGTTGGCTGGCGCGGCCGAGTGTGTGCGTTAAATTGGATGTTAGCAGTTAGCTAGCTCGTTAGCCACTTAAAGGGTAGCAGCGTGGGGCAGCTGCCGGACTCCCAACAGCTGTTGATCACCACAGGACTCACCGAGATCTGCTATGCCCGGGCAAGGTAATACACGCGCGAGAAACCGGACAGGCAGGTAAAACACTGATTTTGTCTCTATAAAAGGAAAAGATGAATTAGCTTTGAAATAGCTGAAACTGGCCCGGAACATGTCACTCGCTAAGGTCCGGACCGCCTGCCAGTCATCAGAGGACCCACCATGCTCGGTCGGTGATTTCGGTACCGACTCGAAAGCTACGGTAATCAACCAGCAGCTGCTCACAGCAGAAGAGCAGCTGGATGAGCACACCTGACCGACACGTGAACGTGTTTACATTCATCACAGAGGACGTTTTCGGATGAAGCAATTAGCCGGTTAACCTGAGAAAGAACACGTTGACTAACGAGATGTCGTCATTTCTGGGTTCTGACAGGAAAATCCATATCTGAATCTTGTACATTTAATTTTCATTTCTTTTTATTAACATTTATTTTTTGTACAGTAATATCTTGAAAGCAACTCGTTTATTGATTATTTGCATTGGTTGTTTGCTTTCAAGTTATTGAGTTTGTGTGCTGCTGAGTTTGAAATGTCTAAGATCTGGGAGAAACAAAATAATCTGGTGTCAGATGATAATTTGGGATAAAATGCATAATGCTTGGAGTTTTTTTCTAATCGATTTTCTGTCAGTTGGAAGCAGTCCAGTCATTCTAGTTCTCAACGTAAAATGATCTTTTGCTGACGTGCTAAAGGGTGTTCATTGACGAATCTGACAGGAGAAATTCTTTCATCAGAGTGGTGCCCACCACAGTGGTGGAACAAAAATGGTGAGCAACATTAGAGCTAACCAGTCGTACAGTTTTGAGGCGGATTCCAGCTCGGCTGAGGAAAACAAAGACGTACACACGTGGACAAAATTGTTGGTACCCCTCAGTTAAAGAAGGAAAAACCCACAATTCTCACTGAAATCACTTGAAACTTACAAAAGTAACAATAAATAAAAATCTATTGAAAATTAAATAATCAAAATCAGCCATCACTTTTGAATTGCTGATTAACATCATTATTAAAAAAAAAAAAAAAACCTAATGAAACAGGCCTGGACAAAAATGATGGTACCTCTATAAAAGATTGAAAACTATTTGACCAGACGGACATGATTAACTCAGGTGTGTCCTTTAATTGACATCACAGGTGTTACCAAACTCATGATCAGTCAGTCTACCTATTTAAAGGGAGACATGTAGTCACTCTGCTGTTTGGTGAAAAGGTGTGTACCACACTGAACATGGACAACAGAAAGCCAAGGAGAGAATTGTCCCAGGACATCCAAAAAAATGATAGATCAACATCTTAAAGGTAAAGGCTATAAGACCATCTCTAAACAGCTTGAACTTCCTGTTACAACAGTGGCTCATATTATTCAGAAGTTCAAGACCCACGGGACAGTAACCAACCTCTCTGGACGTGGCCGCAAGAGGAAAATTGATGACAAATTGAAGAGACGGATCGTTCGAATTGTATCCAAAGAGCCCAGAACAACCTCCAAAGAAATTAAAGGTGAACTCCAAGGCCAAGGTACATCAGTGTCAGATCGCACCATTCGTCATTGTTTGAGCCAAAGTGGACTTCATGGGAGACGACCAAGGAGGACACCACTGCTGAAAAACAATCATAATAAAGCCAGACTGGAATTTGCAAAAATGAATGTTGACAAGCTCCAAAGCTTCTGGGAGAATGTCCTTTGGACAGATGAGACCAAACTGGAGCTTTTTGGTAAGGCACATCAACTCTATGTTCATAGACTCAAAAACCAAGCATACGAAGAAAAGAACACTGTCCCTACGGTGAAACATGGAGGAGGCTCAGTCATGTTTTGGGGCTGCTTTGCTGCATCTGGCACAGGGTGTCTTGAATGTGTGCAAGGTACAATGAAATCTGTAGACTATCAAGGCATTCTGGAGAGAAATGTGCTGCCTTGTGTCAGAAAGCTTGGTCTCAGTCGCAGGTCATGGGTCTTCCAACAGGACGATCCAAAACACACAGCCAAAAACACCCAAGAATGGCTGAGAGAAAAGCGTTGGATTCTAAAGTGGCCTTCCATGAGCCCAGATCTGAATCCCATTGAACATCTGTGGAAGGAGCTGAAACATGCCATTTGGAGAAGACACCCATCAAACCTGAGACAACTGGAGCAGTTTGCTCATGAGGAGTGGGCCAAAATACCTGTTGACAGCTGCAGAACGCTCATTGACAAATACAGAAATCGCTTCGTTGCAGTGATTGCCTCAAAAGGTTGTGCAACAAAATATTAAGTTATGGGTACCATCATTTTTGTCCAGGCCTGTTTCATTAGTTTGTTTTTTTCATAATTTTGTTAATCAGCAATTCAAAAGTGATGGCTGATTTTGATTATTTAATTTTCGATAAATTTTTATTTATTGTTACTTTTGTAAGTTTCAACTGATTTCAGTGAGAATTGTGGGTTTTTCCTTCAACTGAGGGGTACCAACAATTTTGTCCACGTGTGTATGTGGATCTACTTGTCTGCAAGTGGATGCATCTGAATGACGTGGAGCAAAGAGCTTGTGGCCTGCCCAGCATATTTTTGACGTCACAAATGCAATCTTTTTCAAATAGCATTTTTTTGGTCTGCTTCTGATTCACAATGAATTCATGAATGAATTAACAATTGAATTTTGATGAAGAGTCAGAAATAGCAGTTGGACTCTTGTAATTCTGTTTTGTCATTGATCAAAAACAACTAGAACCATCAGGAGATCAGAGCAGCTTTACACATAAATCAGTTCCTGTATGACTGTTGATCAAACTACAGACTGAATCTTACTGTAGAGGATGCTGTTGAGATTTTTGTTCAATGATTGCTGCATCAGTGTGAGGAATTTGTTGTGCAGCAGACTGTTTGTTTTATTCTGATTACTTTTTAAGCCTGTTTTTATTTTAAACTGGCATAACTTTATTGTTAGATTTTAAGAGTAATTAATTAGAACCCAGATACACTATGAGAGCACCAGCATAGGAGATGCTATACATGATTACATATTTTAGCATAATTTTATTAAAATACACTGTTCCATCATTTTATTTAGTCAGAGCGAATTGTTTTGGATTATTTCTATTCAGATCCCTAATGTCTTTGTGTGTTTTCTGTTTGCTTATTTTGTTATGTAAAGTAATCATAAATCAATTATTCTGTCTCAAAGATGATCTCGATTAGTTGTAATTCAGCATCGAACAACGCAAGATTAAAAAATATAATGCTTTCAGATGTTTTTTTTTTTGTTTGACATTTTGTTATCACACACTTTTTAAACTAGTTTTTAAATTAATGCTATTAATGTCTGTGCAAACTGTAGCTTTATTTTCTGTTGTTTTGTCTAATTTATATAAAAGATTGAACCATGTCATTAATGAGGATATTTAAGCCACATCTCCTGCCTCCATGGACTTTTACTTTGCTGTATTTTTATTTGTAATTTGTTTAAATTAGAACTAATGTTCTTACTGAATTTTAGAACTTATTTTAGAATTTATTTTTCATCTTGCATGTCAAGGTTATTTATTTGTTTTTTGATCTGTTGCCATGGTGATTCCACAAGTTTGAGCTCCTCTGATGTTGGCTCCTTCCTGTCGGTAAATGTAGCGTTGAATCCAGAATACTCCTAGTTCGAGCAGCAAAAGCTGCATGAATGGTGCTTAGATTAAGCTTCTGTCCTCTGCTTTGACACTGTACAAGCATAAGAATAATTTTAGTAGTCTTATCAATCCATTGGACTGGTTGTGGTGGTATCTGATCTACTCTGGACCTATTTGATTCAGTCAAAGTTGGTCTAATGTTCTTGAAAGAGATTGGTCTGCTTTTATGGGCTTCAGTTTGATTTGTTCTGATTTGGTTTGAGGTTTTCCGCTCCCATTTCATCGGTTCTGATTAGGCCTGCATGATATTAGGAAACCATGCTATTATTGATAGTGATCAATATTGTGAGGTTGATACGATTTGTGATATGCGAACAAAAAACAACTAACACTTAATTTCCATGTCACCACAACAGTTTTATTGAAGTGAACATAACTGGAATTTCACTCCAATTGACCCATGTCTACATAGGAGACGGACATCTAACGTAAAAAGGCTCTATTTGATTGATTATTAACGTGAAGTCGGATTGTTCAAATGCTTAAAGGGCTCTCTTTTTTTTTTTAATAGTATAGAACTGTAACAGATCACAAAGTCTAGGGTTTGGATTGTTTCACGGTTTTAGAGTTAGGGCTCGGATCATTTGTCGGATCCGTAAAATGAAAAAAAAAAACAAAGTTAAAGCCTACAATTAATTTTTTTAAAGCTTCAAAACACATATTCTTAAAGCACATATAAAAAAACTGCTTGTATTATAACATCAAAATATTTGCTCAGTGGGGCCCATTTAAAAAAAACAAAACAAAACCTTATGGACATTTTTGAACTCAATGAAGGTGGATGTCCATATAAACAAAATGTATTATGAGACATTGCATCTAGAAGAAAAAACAAACATTTTATTTAAAAAAATATAAGAGAAGCAGAGGATGTCAGATTTGACTACTTTGAATTTCCTGTATCTCCTGCTGCAATAAAACCCCTCCTACTACGGTTACAGACGGGGCACCTGCTGCTCCTCACCTTTATATACATGTCTATGTTCCTCCCTCAGAGAGTATGCAGATGTTGTATGACGTATGTTTATGTAAACCCAAACATGGAGACATGCACTGCTCATAGATGCTTTCATAGAACTCTTCAAAATAAATAAACTGAGAATTGATTTAAAGCAGCCATACCATAAAAAAACAACTTTTTGACCTTTTAAGTGTATTATACTGTTCATACCTCACTATCAACAACCTCAAAGCTGTATTTTGAACCTTTCACACATTTCTGAGTAATCCTCTAAAATAATCTTGTGCTCTCTACAGCCCCACCCCACCACACACACACACACACACACACACAGGGCTAGTGGTGATCAGCAATTAGGAATAAGTTTTTTAAAAAATCTACAATACCGAATATCTTACAATTGTGTCCTGTCTTAATAAAAATAAAAATAACAAAATATAAATTCCAGCTCAAATAGGTGTTTGTTACTTTAAACGTGAAGCTTCTTTAAGACCCCCTTTCCTCTCGGTCGGGCACAGTCGTGCAGACGTCAGGTGTATTCGTGTTGTGTAGCGATGGGTGGGGTTACTAGAGACAGATATATACAGTATGCACATCCATCTTTGAAAAAGTTCCGATTTTATTTGTTTTCGTCGGAGAAATGCAGACACGCTGCCAAAGCCGGCTCTAGGATGAAGTCATGAAATGGACAGCACCCACCTGTCAGCAGGCAGAGCGTTTTTACTTCCGGGTGGGAAAAAACTCACGAATATAACTCATATTTCATCAATATTTTGTTCTTTCGTGTGCCAAAGGGAATTATTTACTTAAAAATGGTTAAATGACACATATTCAAGTAGGAAGGCCTGTGGGCAGGTGGTCCGTGGGACAAGTTTGTGTCAAACAGATCGCGGATCATCTGTGATCTGTTACGCCCCTACTTCAAACTGCCATCACATTGTTTCGGCATGTGTGTTAACATTTAAGGTAACCATTTTTTTGCAGTTTCTTTGTCTCTTGCAATACATTTATTGCACAAGCTGATATTGTGATAACGATACGTTCCAAAGTTGTCGTTTCTCATTTGATGCGGGCTGTTTTGATCCAATTCAGTGGATTTCAAGTTGATCGGTTTCTAGACGGTTTTGTTGTTTTTGACGATATAAAGCCGGTAAAACCCGAACGATCAAAGTGGGACTTCCCCAGTGGGCCCACCACCTGCAGGAGAGCTCAGAAGGGGCCGGTGCAATGTGGTTTGGGTGGCAGTCGAGGGCGAGTGCCTCGGCGGCCTAAACCCCGATCATTAAACTTGATCAGCTCTCTGGGAGGGAAGGAGCCTGAGCTTGTACCGGCTAGATATAGTTGGGCTCACCTCTACGCACAGTCTGGACTCTGAAACTCAGTCTCTCGAGAGGGGTTGGACTTTCTACCATTCTGGAGTTGCCCATGGTGAGAGGCGGCGGCTGGGGTGGGCTTACTCGTGAGCCCCCATCTTAGCCGGCAAGTGTTGGAGTTCATGTGGATGAGAAAGTTGCGTCCCTCCGCCTTCGGGTGGGGGATAGGTCTCTGACTGTGGTTTCGGCTTATGGGCCGAACAGCAGTTCAGAGTACCCAGCTTTCTTGGTGTCTCTCGGAGGGGTACTGGAAAGCGCCCCAACGGGGGACTCTATTGTCCTCCTGGGTGACTTCAATGCCCACAAGGGCAACGACAGTAGCACCTTGAGGGGTGTGATTGGTAGGAACGGCTTCCCTGATCTGAACCCATCTGAAACTGAGCGGTGTTTTGTTGTTGGACATCTCTGCTCGTCATAGTTTGTCCATAACAAACACCATGTTTGAACACAAGGGTGTCCATCAATACAAGTGGCATCAGGACACCCTCGGCAGGATATCAATGATCGACTTTGTAGTCGTTTCAGGTGACCTTCGGCCGTGTGTAAGTTTTAAGTTAAGTTTTTATTTATATAGCACCTTTTGCAGACAAATAGTCACAAGGTGCTTCACAAGTTAAAAGGAGTGTCTTGGACACTCGGGTAAAGAGAGGGGCACTGATCACTACCTGGTGGTGAGTTGGATTTATTGGCGGGGAGGGAGGCCGGAAAGACTTGACAGATCCAAACGCACTGTGACCGTCTGCTGGGAACGTCTGGCTGAGCCCTCCATCAGGGAAGTCTTTAACTCCCACATCCGGGAGAGCTTCAAACAGGTACCAAGGGAGGCTGGTAACATTGAGTCTGAATGGACCATGTTCTCCACCTCCATTGTCTCTGCTGCTATTCGGACATGTGGTCGCAAGGACTCTGGTGCCTGTCGTGGCGGCAACCCCCGAACCCAGTGGTGGACACCGGAAGTAAGGGATGCCGTCAAGCTGAAGGAGTCCTATCAGGTCTGGTTTGCTTGTGGGACTCCAGAGGCAGCTGACAGGTATCGGCAGTCTAAGGGAGCTGCGGCTCAAGCTGTAGTAGAGGTAAAAACTCCCTCCTGTGAGAAGTTCGGTGAGGCCATAGAGAAGGACTATCGGTTTGCCTCGAAGAGGTTCTGGCAAACTGTCCGGCCCAGTTTTCTGCAGGTACCATTTTCAGTGCAGGTGGGGAGGTGCTGCCTTTGACTGGGGACATTGTCGGGCGGTGGAAGGAATAATTCGAGGATCTCCTCAATCTTGCTGACACGCCTTCTCTTGAGAAAGCAGATGCTGAAAGCCTTGGGGTGGGGCTGTCCATCACCCAAGCTGAAGTCACTGAGGTAGTCAACAAGCTCCTCTGTGGCAAGGCACCAGGAGTGGACGAGGTCCGCCCTGAGTACCTCAAGTCTCTGGATGCTGTGGGAGTGTCTAGGCTACCACGTCTCTGCAGCCAGGGAATCACATTTCTCAGGCTCCCTGGGAAAGTCTATGCCAGGGTACTGGAGAGGAGAGTCCAGCCGATAGTGAAAACTCGGATCCAAGAACAACAATGCGGTATCCACCCTGGTCGTGGAACAGTGGACCAGCTCCACACCCTCTGTAGAGTTCTGCAGGGTTCGTGGGAGTTCGCTCATCTTGTACATATATGTTTTGTGGATTTGGAGAAGACGTTCAACTGTGTGCCCCATGGTGTCCTGTGGAGGGTGCACTGCGAGTATGGGGTCCAGGGAGCCTTACTCAGGGCTGTCCGGTCTCTGTATGACCAGAGCAGGAGTTTGGTCCACATAGCTGGCAGGAGACCCCAGGGAAGACCCAGGACACGCTGGAGAGACTAAGTCTCTTGGCTGGCCTGGGGACAACTCGGGGTCCCCCCAGAGTAGCTGGAGGAAGCGGCCGGGGAGCGGGATGTCTGGGCATCTTTACTTAGACTGCTGCCACCTGGTCCCGGATAAGTGGAAGAAAATGGATGGATGGATAAAGCGGTGATGTTGTCATTGGGAAGAGCTCATGTGCTTTTGTGTCTGTGTGTTGCAGGTTGTGCGATGGAATTTGGGGGAATGTGGATCTGAAGCATTGACGGCCAAAGCCAAACTGAACTGAACCCGGACGTACCCACACACACAGGGAGTTGTGTTTTCTCACCCACAGGTCAGACGCCGCCGTACCACGCTGCATTGCTGCGTCACTGTCGTCCACCATGTCGGACGCCCCGAGGCTGCGCCTGCCAGCCCCCCCTCTATCACCAACCCACCTCCCCCAGAGGTCACCAACCCTAACAAACCGGGCAGGTAGGAGCCATCTCTCTGCAGCACACACCCACAGCAGGTGGAGCCACAATGCGACTTGCCTCGTGGTTGTTGTTCTTTGTGCTGCAGGAAGACCAACCAGCTGCAGTACATGCAGAACGTGGTGGTGAAGACTCTGTGGAAACACCAGTTTGCCTGGCCCTTCTACCAGCCTGTGGACGCCATCAAGCTGTGTTTGTGGGTACGTCACGGCTCCTGATGCCGCTCACAGCTGCACAGCAGCAGAACCCCCGCCCACTAACCTCATTTGTGTGTGCAGGACTACCACAAGGTGATCAAGAACCCCATGGACATGGGAACCATCAAGAAACGCCTGGAGAACAACTATTATTGGAGCGCCAGCGAGGCGATGCAGGACTTCAACACCATGTTCACTAACTGTTATATCTACAACAAGGTGAGCTCTGCACCAGACTGTCCCCCAAAATAATAATGCCACCATTCTTTTCCAACTATGGTACAAAAGTCATCGCAACATTCTCCATCACAACCATGAAAGCAACTGCCGTTGCTCATCAGAGAACTTCTCTGTACTTTAAATCTCATCTCACCTCACCTCAGGGAATTTAGCGTGTGTGCATAACACTGCGTTCACACCAAACGTGAATTGCGCGACAAATTTATGCTGCCTTTCTTTCACCCTGCAGCAAATTCTGTTCTCGCCGCCTGTCCAAATATGTGTTACCGTCTGTCAAATTGAGGACTTCAGTGTACCTTTGACTTGACATTGAAACTGGCCATCTCTGCTGCACAAATCGCGTTCAGTCTGAACGCAGCTTTATGGGTGTAGTAAAAATAGAATCTGTTAAAAGACTGCAGTATTTTGTTTGGCAATACTTAATGCAATTTCAAATGCTTATGCAAAGGAAAACATGTAGTTCAGAGTCTTACTTTAGGTTTCAACTTGAACCCCTGACCACCAGTTGGCACCACACCGAGCCTATTTCAGCAGCTCAATGAGACATATACAACTCAGTTTAATTAGGGATGGGTTCCAAAAACTTCGTGCCAAGTTAGTAGCGGTACTGCTGCAAAAGGAACTACTTGTACTGTATTAAAACACAGATTTCAGTGCTTTGTTTCAGACATGCCAATAACTTGCATTTTATTCAGTTTTGCTGCACAAGTCTAGCCAATCATTTTACCTTTCCAGCAATTGTGGGCAAGCTCATATAAGAATGGGTGAGGGTAGGTGGAGCTTCAGTCAAAATACTGAAGGCGAAGCAAGCTAAAGTTTGACTTTTTCGCACAGCAAAATATTCTAACTCGGGGACATAATTGATATGGGTGACATGTACAATGCTCAGTCACCATGGCGATGGTGGGGAAATATGTGTTTACTTCCACGTGTGCAGACTGTCAAGGAATGAAAGCATCTTAGCCACATTCAAGTGCCTTCCTGCCCTCCTTCACGCTGCTTCTTAACACTAAAATGATTATGGAAAAAATTGTTGTAATTTTAAGTTTTAAAGCACCAGAACCATATTAAAAGGGCTAGTTTAGCTCTAGATAAAATCCAAATGATACCCATTCATAATTTTAACTGAAATAAGCAGATATTGGAGATAGTTCATTGTTTCTTTGGTAGTTTAAGCCAATTTCTACCTCAGTACATTTTAAGCAACTTGTATGTGAGATACAGTCGCAGTGCTTAAAGTTCTGATAGTGAAATTAAATGCCTTTTATACAAAATTTTTGTTCATGTGAAAGGTGTTTTTAGTATTCAAGTTTTTCTAAGTCATGCTCTTAAATAAAGTGATTTATTCTCTCTGGTACAATCTGAGGATATGTTGGGATAAAAATTGAATTGTGATACGAATCATATTGCCTGACTCTTGCCAATAAACAGCCCTAATAAAAATATGTGGGTGTGAAAGACATTAGAAGTAACTGTTTTAAGTAAGCAGTTGAGGGTTGGATACTCTGCTAAATTCCTGAATTGATTGGATGTCAATTCAGAGTCATGATTTGATCCCATTGAATGAAAAATATTTTTTGCATAGTTATAGTAAAAACTTTAATTATAAAACTGTTTTCACAAAACTAGAGGTTTAATTTGAACAAAAGTGAAATGTTTACTAATAAAGTCCTGAATATTTTATTTCGAACTAACATAAGAATGTTTTTTTTCCTCTTATGAAAAGTAGAATTGTATCAAAGCATAGTTGCCCAACTGTGGTCCTTGAGATCCTCCACTTTTGCCTGCTTTCCAAGCATTTCCTGCACTTTTGCTGCTGATTACTTGGATCAGGTGTGTTCAGTGGGTCAGAAGGAGGACACACCTGAGTCAGGTAATCAGCAGAAAGGAGTGGAGGAAGAAACAGGCAGGGTGAAAGATCCTGAAGATCAGGAATGGGCTGCCCTGCTTTAAAGGAAACTGGCTTCAGTGGATTTTATGAATTGGAATTGCATAATGTAAGTGAAGATCAACATAAATATTTTTAAAGCCAGCATTAGAAATAGCTGTGAGTTTTTCCCAAAAACTTTTAGAAATTGTTGGAGTACGAGTGTAATTTCTCCTTTAAAAATGCACTAATGTGTGCGTGTGCAAACAGCCCACAGATGACATTGTGCTGATGGCTCAAGCTTTGGAGAAGATCTTCCTGCAGAAAGTGGCTCAGATGCCGCAAGAGGAAGTGGCTCTGCTGCCTCCAGCTCCTAAAGGCAAGAAAACGAGCAAGCAGCCAACAGCCACTACAGGTGAGACTTCAGCGTGGCATGACAGCATCCTTGCAGAACTTGTTTTGGTTTTTCACTAAGCTATACGCAAACTATTTGGCAGCTGAATCTTTTCTTGGCTTAATAAAACTGAGGTTTTTGAAGTCCGTGGAGAATCTTTGAGCCCTGGCAGAGTGTGGGAGGAACTACCAGATAATGTTTTTTGCCTGATAACTACATGGAGCGATATCTTTGTTCATCTCATTTACAGTGCACAAAATACACAAGTGATGTTGAGAGATCAGGTTTATTTGTTTTGAAGAGCTCTACCATAACACCGGCGATCACATCTCCATGTTTGAGTTCATGAGATCATTTAGAGCAGGGGTGCTCATGTGACGATGGATTGCAGGCCATCTAAAATAATTGAATATAAACCATCTGCTTACAAAAAAAAAAATTCAGTCACCTAATAGCAAACACTCAGGTTACTAGCGATGGCAATTTGTCGTTCACTAGCACGCCCCTAGCACCGGACCATCGTTGAATTTCATTAGGCACAAAAAAATACATACATTTTTTTTATAATTCCTATGAACATGTTTTTTTAAAATCACACCAAATATTAAACCAAGGGTTTCATAGACTAGATGTAGTTGTATTAACTACAGTGGCTTGCAAAAGTATTCATACCTCTTGAACTTCTTCACACTTTTCTCACATTATGACCTCAAGCATAAATATATTTTAGTGGAATTTTATGTTAAAGACCAACACAAAGTGGCACACAATTGTGAAGGGGAAAGAAAATTATTCAAGAGTTCTTTATGAATAAAAAGCTGAAAAGTGCAGTGTGCAAAAGTATTCAGTCCCCTTTTCTCAGAGTGCATCCAGTTGGCTTTAGAAGTTGCTTGATGACTGGTGACTGATCAGATGTTGACTTTATAAAGTCCACCTGTGTGTAGTTTAATCTTAGTACCAAATCCAGCTGTTTTGTGACAGTCTCTGTGGTTTGTCAAGAGAATATTGGGGAGAAAAAAGCATCATGAAGTGTAAGGAACACACCGGACAGATCAGGGAGAAAGTTGTAAGAAATTTAAAGCAGAGTTAGGCTAGAAAAACATTTCTTAATCTTTTAATATCCTACAAACCACTGTTCAGTCCATCATCCACAAATGGAAAGAGTATGACACAACTGCAAACCTACATAGACATGGTCGTCCACCTAAATTGACAGGCTGACCGAGGAGACACTGATCAGAGATGCAGCCAGGAGGCCCATAGTGACTCTTACTTATTTTTATTTATTTTTTGGCTGCACAGGCCAGGAGGAAAGGTTAAGGTTAGGACTATTGTTACAGTTATTAATAAAAAAAAAAGCGTCCCGACCGTAACTGTCTGTACCCCGCAGCGGGGGATGGATCAACTGCAAGGAATAAATGCCAGTTTAAGTCCTGTGTATACTTAACTGGTTTTGATTGGACTGTCTGCTATAACTGTGATGAACTAATGAGAGGTGTTTACACTTTTCAAGTGACTCGATAAACTCCAGCATTTATTTTTAACATGAAGAACATCTTTCTCACTCACTCGCTGTGAACGCGCAGATACATGAAAGACAGAGGAGGAAGTGATGTGTTCCTCCACTAAACAGAGGCAGGCAGTACAAAAAATAAAATAAAAAAGGGGCGAATTGCATTCTGGAGTGCTGCAAGATATAAAATATAAGACATTTCTTTGCTGTAACCAGCCCTTAAAATACGTGCCAGCAGTGCAGCAATGTGCATCTTGATGAAGATGCACTTCTATCAGTTTTTGAGCTGGTCTCACGTAAATACCTGTGAATGACATCAGCCTTTCTTTGATCTCAGGTATGTGTGACCCTTGTTCTGACCTCCAATGAACAGCTCCGTTCTTTTACTGACCACAGTTTGAATTTTACAATAAAAATATAGGAGTGAGTGACTGGCTACTCTAAATAACTTGTGGCCAAAGTTAAAATGTTTAAGAAGCAATAAGAGAGACAAAATTAAAAAAACCAGTTCATGATTTTTATTTCTCGCTAATTTGGCAATTTAAAGAGCAAACTTAAAAAAAAAAAAAAAAAAACATTCAGTAAAGTTTCGATTTTGGGAGCAGATACTTGTGCAAAAAGCTCTTCTCCACCTTGAACTTCAATAAGTCCAAGTACAGGTCCAGACTTACTGACAATCACCTTCAAGCCATACTGAGGGACTCAGCTGCTTCCTCCCTCAAACCAAATGTGGCTCAGCTATGGAGAGAAAGCTCTGTCCAGCAGTAAGGAGCAAGAGAAGCCTTATTTTTCTCCCTCCTTTTTGATTTTTACGTTCCATCATCCACCTCAGCTTAATATAAACATTCACCTGAGCACAGGTATCAGCTCACCTTTGCACAATTAGTTTAAGTGACAAAAACAAATGCTTTTCATGTGTTGTTTTGTATGCATAAGTGTGTGTGTGAACTGTAGTCGTATTGTGTACATATTGTCAAGTTTGTATGTGAAGACTCTTGGAGCCAACAGGTATGTTTGTAACATCTGAGTGTGTGGACAGGCCCCACCCATTTTAGACAAACATTCACACCTGACTGTAATGATTATAAACTTCCAGCATCTTGTTTCCTGTTGTTTTAATACCCCCCCCCCCCCCCCCCCCCCCAATCATCCTCCAGTTTCTTTAACTCACCCTTTTCTTTTGTGCTCCCCCACACTCTTCTTTTTTGTCCTATCCAACAAAAAAGGCTTGCAAATATAATCAATATAAATAAAGTTTTGTTTAAATTACGAATATTGCACCTTGTGTGTCCGAAGATTTATAGCCCCCGATGGTAAGAGCAAAATCTGTCCAACACCAGAGGCTATCGGCTCATATCTGATTGCTCAGCTGTTGGACAGAACAAGTTATTTTTAAAAAAAAATGTATTTATGTGTTGGAACGGTCCAGTCAAAGTCAAGACCTAAATCCAATCCAGAATCTGTGGCAAGATCTGAAAACTGCTATTCACAAACGCTCTCCTTCTAATCTGACTCAGCTTGAATTGATTTGGAAGGAAGAATGGACACAGATTTCAGTCTCTAGATGTGCAACGCTGATAGACAAACCTCAAAAGACTTGCAGCTGGAATTGCAGTAAAGGAGGGTTCCACAAAGTCTCAGGGGGGCTGAATACTTCTGCACACTGAACTATTCAGTTTTTTATTTGTAAAAAAAAAAAAAAGAATTCTTGTATAATTTTCTTTCCACTTTACAACTATGTGCCACTTCATGTTGCTCTTTAACATAAAATTCCAAATTAAATATATTTATGTTTGTGGTCATAATGTGAGAAAATGTGGAGAAATTCAAGGGGTATGAATACACCACGGTATACACGAATATAGCCACGGTATGTATTACTTAAAACAAAAAAACTCATGCCTATAAAAAAGACATTCTGATGACATTTAAAATCTAGAGAATTATCCTGATGTTTTTTATTAAAATTTATGTGTGTTGAGTAATTTAGCAAAATTAAGGTATAAAGATTCAATGAACTACCAAAGCTGAAAGTGGGATTTGAACCCGGGTCTTTTGATTACGAAAAATTAAAAATTTACCCACCTTTGCCCAGCAGTAGCCGGGACAGATTCTAGAAAACCCAGCCGCACTGAAAGGGATACAGTAGGTTAGGAAAATTAATGGAAGTTCAGGAGAACCGATCTCAAAGTTGAGTCCCTGATTGATTGACGCAACACGGCAACCTCCCCGGAGTTAAGAAAAAAAATGTTAACCTCTTGCTCACCGTGCCCGGCGCTTAATTGCTCGCTCCATTCACACTGTAGCCAGACCTTGGCCGCTCAAATCTCACCACAGGACCTCAGATCGGATCTGTACCGTTGATTTGACATTAAAACTGGCCACCTCCGCAGTGCGAATCTTGTTCAAGCTTTAGACAATCAATGATTCTGATCTCAACTGTGATACTTGAGGTGAACTGTGGAGCATCGTCAGCATAAAGTTAAACATTTGAATTCATGTGAGACGTAAACAGAGCTGCATGTAAGGCTAGCAGCTTTGTGTTTGAAGGTTGTCTTGCAATTACAGGCTCTTTAAAAAGAAATTTAAACCTGTGTGTGAGATTGAGTTTTTCTTGTTTTTGTTTTTTTCTTTCAGTGAGCCAGCAGGCGGAGTCTTCAGCCTCCCCTCCCACCTCCTACCCTTCTCCCTCCCCTCTCAGACACCTGTTATCTCAACCACACCCACTCCTGTTCAGGCTACTCCCCCTGCCCCTGCACCACAGCCCCCAGCAACCATGATGCCATCTGCGCAGCCTGTTGTCAAGGTAACTCTCTACAGGGCTTTTTTTCTTTCTCTGCTTCTTCTCTTAACTGGAGGTGTTTTTATGCCACCAACAGAAGAAAGGTGTGAAAAGGAAAGCCGACACGACCACTCCCACCACTTCGGCCATCTCTGCTGGCCGCGCCGACTCCCCGTCCGCCCAGGACACCAAGCCAGTTAAACTCGTCTCGTCCCGCAGGGAAGCTGCTGCCCGCCCCGCCAAGACCCGCCGCGAGACAGTGGAAGATACAGCCAGTGTTGAGGTGGGAGGTGGCGGTGTAGGCGTGGCAGCCAGGAAGCCGGGAAAGCTCGGGGAGCAGATGAAACACTGCGACGCCATCTTGAAAGAGATGCTCTCCAAGAAACATGCTGCCTATGCCTGGCCTTTCTACAAGCCAGTGGATGCTGAGGCGCTGGAGCTGCATGACTACCATGACATCATCAAACACCCCATGGACCTCAGCACTGTGCGGGTAATGACATCAGCACACACCTGACCACTTGCAAACTTTAGCAGCTCAGAAGAAGCTTCTGTAGTCTTTTCAGAATAAAACAAAGCTCTGAGAACGGCTTTTTAAATCTGGTGGGGTGTGGCTAAAAGAGCTGATGATGTACAGCCATTGGTGAAGGTGGCAGGGTTTGATAGAAAAATCTTTCTGAGCTTCATTTAACAAATAGGCTTAACAAACAGATAACAAAGGCTTAAATAATTTTTTCTGTCTTCATTTATGACTTGATTAACAAAAGAGTTTGCAAACAACAAAAACAAAAAAAATCTGTATACATCTGTGTACTATTTTATAGCATTATATTTGTTCTGGCAGTTTATCGGTTTTGTAATTGTGAATTCTTTATTAAAATTAGCTTTAAAACTGATCTGAGTTCTAGAGAACATTATTTCTAGAGTCAGCATATTCCAGTTAGAAATTGCTAGATATTGAGTGGAATAAGAAATGCTCATCTGCAGGACTGTTGGTAAGGAAGTTAGCTTGCTAATTTTCGCATCAGGCTTTTGTTTCCACTCTCTCGTTAGCTCATAGCATCTTACAAGCTCAAGCTAACAGTAGCGTAACAAAAAAAAACATTGAGCAACATCAGAGCTATGCAGCCTTACAGTTTTGAGCCAGATGAGAGCTCAGTCGAGGAAAATGAAGACATTAATGGATCAATTTGTCTGAAAGTGAACGAATCAGAATTGAAGCAGAGATGGATGACTTTGGCCTGCTCACAGCAGTTGCTGAGTCACAAATCTGAGCCTGTTCAAACATCTGGTTTTCATCTGGTCTTGATGCGATTTACATGAGGAAATTTTCAGAAACGCTGTTTTAACCTTTGACGTTATTTTATACATTATCTCCATGATGAACATGTGAAAAACACTAAAAACAATTTTCATTTGAGTAGAAAAAAACAAATTAGAGGTGAAATTGAATAATTTACCATGTTGCACTTGAAGGCCCCCCACCCCCCACCCCCCCAGTAAATTGTGGCACACTGGTTGAAAAAAAAAACGATTTCAAGACCCAGCCCTACTGTGTTCTGCTGGGGGTTGAACATTAGCAGTAAGACAGAGTGTCAGGAAGAGCTTGACTGCGTTATGAACAAGGTTGTCTCTACAGTCTGAACTTTATGAAATTCTAACAGTTTAATAGAAGAAAACTAAGATATGAGAAAACATTAGTTATACACTTTTATAAGGCACCCAATACAGTGAAACAGAAGCTCAATGAGCACAAATGTTTTTAGAAGAAAGTTGAAGAACTCTGTAAGATCTGCATGTAATCGAATATCTTCTTTATTCTCATGCGTGAAAGAGATCTGCTGCAAAAGCAAATGTTAAAAAGTTTTTGGGAAGTTTGCTGGCTCAAATTTGGTAAGGTGGTTTAGACATTTGAAACCTGTGCTTGATGGGGAGGCGAACATTTGATAAGAACACAAATGTTTTTTCACATCAAATGATATAAAGAGAAATCATGGAATCTGATTTGATTTGCCCAAACTCGTTCCCATCTTGACCGATAAGACAAATCTCTCCAAACAGAAGTAACTGGTATCTGCAGCTGTGCACATATTAATTTCTCCTTCATGATCAATTTTCAAAGGGCTTGCACTTCCTTGAATCAAAAAGCAAACCATTCAAACATCACTGTAAATGCAAAAATCTATTGTGATTTTAAGACGATCACTCATGATAATCTTGAATTTTTTTCTTCTTCACTACAATAGAAAAAGATGGATAAAAGCGAGTACAGCGACCCTCAGAGTTTCGCCACAGACGTCAGGTTAATGTTTTCCAACTGCTACAAGTATAATCCCCCAGACCACGAGGTGGTGGCCATGGCCCGCAAGCTGCAGGTACGTTGGAGTCTTTTGTTATCGTCGGCTGTATTTGCCTTCAATCAATACCAACCTGTCCGCCTGCACTCAGGATGTGTTTGAGATGCGCTTTGCCAAGATTCCAGACGAGGGCCTGGAGGTGTCCGTACCATCCACCACGCCGCTGGTCAGTAAAAGCACAGCCTCCTCCGACAGCAGCAACAACTCGTCCTCCGATGAATCGTCTGACTCTGAGGAGGAACGAGCCACGCGATTGGCTGAGCTGCAGGAGCAGGTTGGTGCTGTCGGCCAATCACAGGTTGAGAACTTTGTGGTTTTCTCTTTTTTCAACATAATCAATATTTGATAATCTGCAGAAACACATTGATAATTGATTGATTTTTGTCAGAATAACTGAGTTCACGTGTGTGTGGCTCAGTTGGGGTTGTTGTTGCGTGCTGATGGCTGCTGTTTTCCTGCAGCTAAAGGCCGTGCACGAGCAGCTCGCCGTGCTGTCTCAGGCGCCCGTCAGCAAGCCCAAGAAGAAGAAAGAGAAAAAAGACAAGGAGAAGAAAAAAGAGAAAGACAAGGACAAGGGGAACAAGGCTAAGATAGAGGAGGAGAAGAAACCCAAAGCTGCTGCGCAGCAGCCCAAACCAGCCAATCAGAAGAAGGCACCAGCCAGAAAAGCCAACAGTACAGTAACGGCCCCCAGGTATGATTTTTCTTAGCGTCCCCTCATAAGATTTGGTCAGGTTCACTTGTCAAATTTACACTTGTCCAACTCTTCCAGGCAACCGAAGAAAGGCGGGAAGACGTCGGGCGGGGGCTCGGCTAATGGAGATGATGGAGAGGAATCCTCTCTGCCCATGTCATATGACGAGAAGCGGCAGCTGAGTCTAGACATCAACCGACTGCCGGGGGAGAAGCTGGGCCGCGTCGTACATATCATCCAGTCCAGAGAGCCGTCGCTGAGGGACTCCAACCCCGACGAGATTGAGATCGACTTTGAGACTCTCAAACCCTCCACGCTCAGAGAATTGGAGCGCTACGTCAAGTCCTGCCTGCAGAAGAAACAGAGAAAGCTCATGCGTGAGTAGATCACCAATTCCATCCTCCCATGCTAGTCTAATCTGTTCAATCTGTTAATCTAACTCTGTTCACACCAAACGCGATCCGCGCGTCAAATTTGCATCTGCCACCTGTGTTTTGATCCACATCAAATTTGCTGCTTGTTGCTTTTTCAGAAGTGTGTTCATAAACCTGACACTCTTACCCCATGTGAGAGGAGCTCTTGTCTGAAAATTTTCAGCATCATAATTACATGGAAGACCTGGAAGAGGTTGAGAGATCAGGTTTATTTATTTCAAAGAGCTTTACAAAAGCATCCACTGGTGATCATGTTTCTATGTCTGGGTTCATGAGATCACTCAGACTCTCCCAGTATGATGAGGTTCATCATCTACTGCAGGAGCTGCGTCTGAATTATGGGCACTTTCAGCAGTACTTCCATCTCTCTGTGACCCAGTTTGATGACTTACTGTCCCGCGTTAGTCAGAGGAGGGGAAAAAATAAAAATAAAAGACGAACTTTTTCTTATTGTCTCTATACAAAAAGAAAAATATCAAAGTTCAGGAGGAGAACGATAATATTCTCCTCCATTTTGGTTTTGAACTCCACATTTTAATCACGTCATCGTCAAGATGTTACTGGCCAAAGATGAGTTAATGGTTGACATGACGTGAAGCTTCGCAGATGTTCAGATTTTTTAACTCCAGCAACATCGCATGGGTTACAGTGCTTCAGAATTTTTGGTCACAACGCCAAAAACATGCTGCTGCCACACTGCTGCTCTTGATGCTCAAAATGCAGCAGTACCTCTGATCGCATCTGTACATTAAGTGAACAATGAAACTGGACGACCCTGACGTAGGGCTGGGCAACTAAAAAGATAATATGTTATATATTATGTGATGGTAAAATGAGCCCATAGCCAATTACTTTTATTTTGAAGGGTCCAAAATTAAAACTCGCCAGTTGTGAGCATTTTCTCCCCTTTAGACAGTAAAAGTTACAAGGTTAGTCGCCACATGGCAAGTAAATGTTGGCATAAAATTAGTTATGTTTAGCCCTTTTTTTGGTGAATTTCTTCCTCTCCTACAATCTACAAGCAAGGTTAACAAACGCATATGATACACGCTCCACCCCCGCGGTCACTTTACCTTTGCAGCAAATAGTTTTGCTGATTGAAACAGGAGAGACAGCAGGCGCTGCAAACAACTCAGACCCACTGCCGGTGGCTACTTGACTCAAATCTCGTGGATCGCGACATACAAGACTGAAGGTGACCCACAGCGGTGAGCTGTGTCCAATGAGCCAGCTCACCGAAGCTTCAATGCCATTTTATGCAAAGAAATTGAGTGTTGGAGCGCCTTTTGACGTGATGGATTCATTTAGTCCAATAATATGATCCCGTAGCTCTCAATAGTGAGTTTTGTTGAAACCTGCTCTGTCCCTTTCGGGATCATGGGGGTGCAGGAGTCTAACCTGCCCATTTGTGGGCGAAGGCAGGTACACCCTGGACATCTCGTCCAGGCTGGAAAGTGAATGATTCATAAATTCTTTTCTTTCTTTTTTTGAGTTCACGTCTATAAAGACCCACTCCATAAAACTGGTGTTTTTGATGTCTGTAACATGTTCTTGTGACATTTTTCTGATAATGGAAAACGTCTATAAAAATAAAGTTTAAAATAGCATTTCTGAGTATTTCTTTTTACAAGTCATCAATAAAAGTAGGTGGTGCTCGCTGGCCCACACGGCTAGCATTTAATGTTTAATTGACTGATTTTGTGTAGACACTTTCAAGTGGTAGGTGTGTGGCTTCCAACAAGCTCCTGGCTCCAACATGGCAACTGAAATGGCGAATTGACTTCATTTGGTTTGGAGTTGGAAGTAAACCATTTTCTATTGGTGACGTCACGTGCACTCCAGTTCCCATAGACGCTCAGTGGTCGGCATGCTGCAGTCGCATGATTGTAGACTGGTTTTGACTTGTCTTCTTGTTCTCTCATTTCAGAGAAAGCAGCAGGAGGTGGGGCCTCTGGGGGTGGGGCCAGTCGTTTGAGTGGCAGCTCCTCCTCTTCCTCCGATGACAGCTCCTCAACAGGAACCTCCTCATCCTCTGACACAGACTGAACTCTCGGGGGGCACACACCTGTTACTGATCTTACACACAAACACAGAGTCATATAAACTTTGATCCTGAACAAACACATAAACGACCCACTTGGAACGTTGCACACACACCTGAGCCCACGCTCAGACGTGCAGACTGTATGTAAATAGGCTGACCTTGCTTTATTCCCCTCTTCTTTAGCTTCTAGTGTTTTTTTTATTATTTTTTTTCTGGAGAGAAGCAGTCAGTCAGAAATAGAGGGCGGAGACAAAACGATCAAAAGGTTTCCTCCTCCTGGACATCCGGCGGCAACGCCTGACCTCTGAGCACATTCCACAAGAGGAGGAGCAGCCAATCGCTCGCACAGCGTTGGATTACTGATCACTCGAAAGTGTACGAGGAGAAGATGTGGATTATTGTTGGATTATTGGTTGATGCGTGGAATCCATCGTAACATGATAACGTGGAATTATTTTAGAGGATGTTGCAGGGAGTGGCTCCTGGGACCGAACTGAGCCAACAACTTTTTTTTTTTATTTGTGGAGCTGAATTTCAGGATGCAGATCGGCTGACTGGAACATCTCTCTGCAACAAATTTTACTGAAATGTTAAAGTTTCTGGCAAGAAAAAAAAGACAACGTATGAAACTTGTTTAAATAAAGATCGTATTTCTGTTCAAACCCCACCACGTCCTCAGAGAGCAACCCTGCTGGTCCTTCAGGCAAGATCTGCAACCTGCTGTCTGACTGATGTTTGTAGGTACCAAAACTCAACCTCCCCATACCTGTTACTAGCCCCACCCCCCTTCACCTCCTGACTCTGCACCGGCCTATCAGAGAGCAAGGCCAGTTATCAGGTTCTTCCCCGAACACTACATTTCCTTTATATTCTGTTTGAACTTTCAGGTTGTGTGCTGAACATGTTTGTGTCTTATGAAGCTCTGGATAAAAAAAACTCTTTGTACCACCGTCCTGTCCTCGCAGCCCCGCCCACCCTTTCTCCTGGGCTCAATGCACCTCCAGCTCTGCTTCCATGCTGAGGTCTGCATAACAGAATACAAAGTCTCCTGCAACTCCCGCAAATTTACTGCTCTGGAATAATTACCTGAGTAGCTTTCATCAACCAATAGGAGAGAGGTGGGCAGGGCAAAGAACAGGGAATGAAGTGGAGTAAAATTAGAAAAACAGTGCAGTTCATGTCTCATTATTCAGTGCAGCAGCTTGGTGGCAGTTTCTTCATTTCCTGCCGTTTCTGATTAGTCCGTTGTGTCAGCGCTCTTACGTAATTGGCCCTGTCTCAATTAGTTTATTTTCACTTTTTTCATTTTAAATGCTCCTTGTTGTGGCATTACTCTGTTTTGTTTCAGCGTTCAACCAAAACTCATGGCCTTCCTTTGCGTGTGATGTCACTGGTAACTACGGAGACGGTTCAGCTCCTGTGTTTTCATGTTTGTCGTTTGCCTTCTCTCTTTGGGTGAAACGATGGCCTGAAACAGTCGCTCAGGACAACGTTTCCTGTCTGAGTGTGAAGGACAGACAGACAGCTTGTTGCCACAGTAACCCTTCTCTGTTTCCTTTTAGTTAATGGTTGAGCTTTGAGGCTAATAGTTAATTTTTGTATTTTAATAAGAAAAAGGAAAAAGGTGATTTTATGTATTTGCATGCACTCCGGCCGTACGTTCTTTCTTCTGTATGTTTGAGCACTGTATAGTAGCTGTATAGTAGCTGTCTGAGGTGTAGAAGGAGCTCCGCTCAATAGAGATGCAGAGGACGAACCATCAAAAACCAACAAGTGAATTATTTGATGTAATTACTGATATGGGATCCTTATTTTCTGAGTTAATTTGTTTTCATAAATAAACCTTATAAACAGTTTGCTAATGTCTCCTTCTTGGTTCTTTTTGTACAGCACTATTATTTACCCAGGGGCTGCAAAGTAGAGTGAGCTCTTGCCTAACAGCAATAAGCCCCCGAGTTCAAGTCCTGGACTTTGGCTACCGCCCACCCTCCAACAACATGGACTACGTGGAGACATAGGTCAATCGGTGACTCTAAATTGTCCCTAGGTGTGTGGGTGTGTGATTGTCCAGCCTTCGCCCACAAGTGGCTGAGTTAGGCTCCGGCATCCTTGTGACCCCAAAAGGGATCAAAGCTGGATTAGAAAATGAATGAATGATTTTACTTGGAGGGGGGATGGGTGGGGTGGCTTCAGAAAAGATAAGTTTAACCTATAACCACCATGTCAATAAACAGCACCTGCAGAGGTTTTGAACTTTCCAAAACACATCTGTACATTATTGTAATTAAGAAGTACAAATGATGATCATGGTAAACTTGTGGGGTTCAGTGTCTTGCCCAAGGACACTGTCCAGGCTCAAAATAGTGCTGGGCGATAGTGAATTTTTAAAATCACGATATTGTTGTTTGTTTTGTTTTGGGTTTTTTTTTCATATCTGGCGATAACAATATATCACCATATAAATAAAATTAATTTGAACGCTCTGTGGCTCAGTACAGAAATGTGTAATCATCAGCAGGTTGTTTAGATTTAAAGGTTTATTTCCTATCATACTTTAAACGTCACAGATGAGCTACAGGAACATCATGCAACAGTTTTTTCAGTTAACTAAGAAAAGGCATAAAAATTTTAAACTAAGCTGAAAATTAAAGCAAAGGTTTGCAAGTTTCAAAAGAGAACATGAATAAAAGAGAGCACTAAACTGCTTAATTAGTTCCATTTAAAAACAAAACATTAATTCTACAAATAAATTCTAATGTTTCCAAGTCTTACAGAACAAACATAAAATTGACAAAAAATTTTTGTTAACATCCTGTGACTAAGCTCGGAACAAAAAGCAAATTCTCTGAATTTGTCTGGACTGTTACCGCTGTGAAGGTCTGAACTTGGTTGTTTTTGCTGGAGAATTATTGTTTATTTCAGTCTGAGATTGAGCATGCTGCTTAGGCGAAAAAAAAAAGGTCGATGGTATTTCCTGTTTTTGAAGGAACATGCCCTCTGCACAATTTCAAATAACTAAAATACCTCTACACAGGGGCCGAAATTTAGGTTTTGTAACACTGGCCCAGTTGGTCGATTGATTACAAATAATTTGTCAGCCAAACATATTTTATCAGCCAAATTAACACTATTTTACACCGAAATACCTTAGATGTTTTACTTTTTTGAATTTTTTTTTTTTTTGTAAGGAAAATGAAATTGCATTAAAGTAATGTATAAATAGTATGAACACGTCTTTACTGTCATCTAACTGTAAACTCAAATTCAAACATGCTAAGAAAACAAGGACAGATTTATTAGAGATTTCCTAATTCTGCCTCCAGGTATGATGTGTAGTATACAGTAACAGTATAATGTTTTGGGTTATTGTCATTGTATATCATTATTGAAATTAAAGCTGCAGCTTTAAGGAGACAGGAGGATTTGGCACATCTGACAGGTCACAGTTTAACACAGACGCTGCTTAAACAATAGATTCAATTCTGTTATTTAGAAATACTCTTTTTAAGAATGTCCTATGAATTAATCTTGTTGTATTTATCCGCCGCGTCTTAAAGGGTGGTCTGTGAAAATCCTGTCTGACTTAAAACTGGTCTGTGATCACACAGGACACATAGAACAGCTAGTTAGCACCATAGTATTAGCGGCTAACAAGCTAGCATCATAGTCTAACAACAGCACTGTCTCCTCAAATCATCACATTTTATTCATCTGTATGTTGCTGCTTTAAGCTCCAGTTCTGACCGGATCCTGAAAAAAAAAAAAAAAAAAAAAAAAAAAGGGCTCATATTCTGCTGTTTCTTCAACCAAACTAAACTGCACAGGTGAAGAGACCGCGGGGGTGGGTCTGGAGTTGGCGTTTGTTTTTGTTTACCTAACTTGCAGGCAGTAGAGGAGAAGAGGACAAAAGAAATTCTTCAGAAGAAGAGCTAATAATAAACATGACTAACTTTACACAAACATTTACTCTGCATGTGGTGACTTATCCTCTAACTTACTTGCCAAAGAGGAGAAAATGTTCGTGACTGGCGAGTGTTAATTTCGGACCCTTCAAAATAAAAGTCTATCTCTATGGGCTCATTTTACCCTGTTGCCTAGACTTGCCAGGAGCGAGGTTAAGTGTGTGTTGAATGTCGAAAATGAAACTAACTTAACCTCGCTCTTGCCAGGAACTAGGATCCCTCCATGATGCTGTGCAAGTGCAGCTCTGTGTTGTCGGAGCCTACCGGTGCCGATAGTAGAGGTGTCCTGACTTGTCTCAAAGCAGCGCTCTGTGGTTGTCGTCCGTACTTTGAGGCTTCGGCTTTCAGAGTTATGTTTGGACCTGCTTCATGCTCTTTTTTTGAAGCAACAACTTTGACATCCAGGTTTTCTTGTCTGGAATTTCCAAATTTAGATTTTGTAGATATTGGTGAAGTTAGAAAAAATTTTCAAGTAATTGATGTTTGTTTCTAATTTTTTTATATTCCGTCTCCAATTGTTGCAGATCCACTGTCTGCAGATCTGTGCGTTCCTTCAATGGGGATTTGTTTATTTCTTGCAGTTGGCCGATATACTCTGTCTTGCCGTTAAATATTTCCTCATTGGCCAGCTGGAGTGTTTTGAATTCACTCTCCACAGTTTTTTCATCAGCGTGCGGAGAGGAATACTGAAGCCTCATCTCTGCGTCTTTCTCACATATTTTTCTCCAGGTCTACCAGCTCTTTTTCTGGACTGTGTTTTGTTTTGTGGAGACAGGAACACATCCGATTCTTCTTTATGCCAACTATTTCTGAGTTTATCATGGAAGAGAAATTAAATAATGGTGGTTTGTGCCTGAAATTCTATGACACCAAATCTTTCAGATATCAAAATAGAGCTGTAAAGGAAAAAGCAAGATTTGCACCGCTTTGACATTTTGCACCAAACCTCTTCCAACTGCAGGTGGCAGACAGGCTCTTGTAAACAGTACCAAAAAAAAATAAATAAATAAGATGAAGCCCCTCCCTTTATGTCGAGCATGAACACCAAGGGTTAAAGAAAGTGCGTTTTTTTGTTCAGTCATGCATGTTGCATGATCAATGTGAACGTGGTATAACAGCTCTATTCTGATTTATGAAAGACGCAACCCATATGTAACAACCTAATAGGTTAAAGTTCAACTTGATGTAATTTTCCACGCTTGTTCAACGAGCGCATTCATTGAGCCCAAAAATTGTTCTAGAAGTGTGCGAAGCTATGAACGAAAGATGAATGGAAGCCTAGAAAAACACATATATGCACGTTTAGAGACTTAAATGAAAGTTGTCGCTTGAAAGTGCATTGCAGAGGGCGGTGTGAACGTAGCGTCACACTGCAGATCCATCAGTTGATGACAGAGGGTTCTGAAATGACACTTTCCAGCACTTTCACGCACACATTGCTTTATAAACTACATGTCTCCCTCATTAACACACATCCATGCAGATGACAGGCCTAACCAGGCCCCCAGAAGCACGTTCAGTCTAGCCCAGGGGCACTTTAACATGCATGGGTGGTAGAATGAGAACTGAACCCATGCCACCTCTACGCTGTGGCTGTACTGAATCTAAATGTTTGGGACCTGTTACATCCCACTACAGGGAGGAGGAAGAGAATGGGCAACCTAAAGAAAAATGATGAAACCCGAGAGGATTTTTCTTTTACTGGCTAAACAGCCGTTTAATATAAAGTAGACACACCTAAATTCAGAGGCAATTGACAAACGGAAAATGTCCCCAAAAATACTCCCCAAAAAGTATTTTGGTTTAGGTACCACTGAACCTAGAACAGAACTATGGACCAACCAGAAACAAATAAACCATGGACTAAAACTAATAATGAAAAAGGGAGAGGAAGGAAAACCAGGCTTTTTCAATGACTTCAAACGACCAAGAGCAACAGCAGGGGCGAGCTGAGAAAACCAGATCCCTCACAGAGAATTCAGCTGCCACTGGAGTAGGGGCTGCGGGGGGTTTCATGCTTCCCTCCAAGCCTGGTGATTAGAGGAGAGAAGAACTCTGGCAGCATGGTGGAGCAGATCTCTGCAGATTACAAAAGTGCTCATACAGGCACACACACAAGCATATAACACACGGAAGGCCTGAGCCCCCAACAGGACCTCAGTCAAAAACTAGAATTGCAATTCCTGAAAAGCGTCTGTTGCTGAAAGCAAATACGTATGAAACAGTCAAAGCTGAAGTGTTAAAGACCTTCCGTATGACCAGCAGTAAAAAACAGAACGTCAAGCCTTGAACACTCTAAATAGCACAAAGTCATGCATTGGCTCGACTTTCAAGATATGGTCTTGAACAGTGTGTCTATTCATTTCCTATGCAAAACATTGTCTTAAAAATCATATAAAATCAATCATAACACTGAATGGTACGAAATTGTATACCAATGATCTCACCATGGACCTTTACAAACTACAAGTGGTTGCATGTTGATATCTGCATTGGTTTAGGAGATTAAAGGGCTTATCCCGTATGTGAAATTCCCCTCTAAGTCACCACTGGGTGGCGTAAGAGAGCTCGTTTTTTATATGTGTTACAGGACCCTAAAGACATCCCAAGTACAAAATCTGAGCTTGTTACCTAATGCAGCTTTGGAGATATTGCACTAAACGCCGTGTTAGCTTCTGCAGCGCCACCTATTGGACAATCGCTACAAAACTTTATGCAACAACTAAGCACACTCTAAGGATGCTACACAACAATTTTGGTGAAGATTGGGTTTACTATAAAGGACTTGAAGCATTGTAAAGTTCACGACCACAGCTACTAACTTACATCGCGAACTGTACAAAAACGGTACATCACTGCGCAAAATGAGTGGCACCATTAGATTCGGGGTACTCCAAATAGGGTAAGTACCGAGTTTTGTCAACTTTGACGAAAGTATGTTGAATAGGGAGCCAAAAACGTGTTTTACGAAAAATCGTAAATAGCGAAAAATCTAGTTAGGCGGAAGTGGGCGGTCCCAATTACAAAAAGTTACTCTAGCATCCAAGGAACCCAAGGGAAAAGAAAGCAAGTTCCTACGACAAACGGGACGCGAGATAGACCCAAAACAATTTTTTTTACTACAATCGACCACCTGGTGGCGCAGTAGAGTCACACAGGGCCACAAATCTCACAGAATGTGTAAACCCCTATACCATAGAAGCTGACAAAGTTTCATCCAATTATCTTTAGTACTTTTTGAGATATAACCATTTAAAGGTGCTTTCAATGCATTCTCTATGGGAAAAAAAATTCATAAAAATATTCATATAAAATTACCCATAATTCCAATGGGTGAAAAAAATAATAGCACAGGTCTCCTAAAGGAGCACTACAAACTACAATTGGTTGCAACTTGATAACTCCTAAATCTAGGACAGTAGGCGTCATACTTTGACGGAATAAGAAAATATAAAATAATAAAATAGAATAAACGGTAGAACACCATACTCTGTTTGCTTTCAGCAAACAGACAATAAGGAATATGCATCACTGTCCCAGCATCTTTGGAGAGGAGAGTGTATGACAAACTCAATGGAGTTTAAGCGTTTTTGACAAAGAGTCAGAAGAAATGTTGAACGCGAAAGCAACTGACCTTAAGTAGAATTGAAAATGATATGAAGACTGATGCTAAAAGTTAGGCGAAATGCACTCAATAGTTTGTGCAGCGACTGAATTGAGAAAAAAATCTACAAACCTGAAGAGCTCTAGAAGCAAGAGTTATCATTCTAAAAGATCAAACCTGGTCACTATGACAACTCCATCACTACACCAACAGGTATATGTATGGTAACAGTCAGCAAAAAGGATCTCAGAATTCTGAATGGTTTCACAGTTTTAGTCGAAAAATACAAAGAAGTAAAAAAAAAAAAAAAAGCTTTCGTCCGTAAACATTGTTTAAAGAAGAAAGTTTGTTTGAAGAAAGCAGTTTGGTTTTATTCTCTTGGTCATAATTTTTCTGTGATTCCACATCTAAGTTTTATAGAAAAATACACAAATAAAATCTAGATTTAAATACTCCCATAACATGCAGAACATTTTTCTTTAATGGACCTGTTGCATGTAAGGAAACACTGTTAGCTGGTAAACAAACATTTGTTCTTTTTGTAGCAAGGAAAAAAGTATTGAGTTAGATAGTAAAAGCATATATGTTATTACTTATTTTATATCAGTTCATATGTTTTCTGTTAAGACTTTTAAGTTACATTTTTAAATGCAGCTATTTTTTTACATTTAAAAAATCCCATTTACAGTCAAATATATAACTGAAAACAACTGGACCTCTGAATAACAGTGCGGTTTTGTTATTATTTACGCATATAACGGAATGTAAACAATGTATGAGTGTAAATCAACTGTAAACATTTTGAATTTTAAGCTGCCATGCTAAGAACGGCAGTCGCAGCAGTGCATTGTGGTCTATGTAGGCGTTTTTTTCAGTGGTCGTTAGGTTCATCCTTAGGAACTCGTGTCCGAGTTTTGGTCCTAAATCCCGTTCACATGATGCTGCAGATCTTGGAGCGTCCCTCCGGTTCTGACAGGCCCCTCTTGTCTCGGATCAGCACCGCCTGGTTCCCGTAGCTGCTGTACCAGGCTGACTGGCTCCGGTTCAGGTAAGTGGTGGGCGGGGCCTCCTCTATCTGCTGCTGCTGCCAGACCAGCAGGGAAGTGTCCTGGTACCGCAGCCGCGCGAAGGACTCAGACAGAGCCTTTTCTGCCAGCGGGGGTCGGTCTCGCGCCGCTGCTGGACCGGAAGGTTCCGGCTCTTCTACGCCGTCTGACATGGCCCCCTGAGGAGCAGCAAAAGCTCTGGGAAAGACGAGGTTCGGTCCAGTCGGAAGTGGCTCACCTTCAGGTTCGAGTCAGGCATTTTACGAACCTGAAGGAGACCAGAGCAGCGCGTGTTGAGTTCACGGCTCAAGATCAAACGTAAGAAAACTGGACGTTTGACCCTAATCCACTTGGGCACTTAACTTAATAAAGCTATCTAACTAGATCCAATCCAATCTGTGACCCGCCTTTCTTCTCCCAGACCTCCGTTAATCTGCTGACATCTGCAGTCCGAACCCCGCGCAGCTAATGCCGTCAGGTCAACGTAAAAACACAGACGTCACAAGGTCCCGGATATCCCGCCACTGCCAGTAAACTCAGGTAATCAGGTGTGATTTCCGATGTGTTTAACCAGAAACAAACGTTTTTCAATAGTCAGAACAGCGTCTAATTGCGTATGCAACCCCTAGCAACCGTGTGTCTGCTATCCACTCCGGGTATGAACAAAAAAAACGGAACTTAAAGTTCCCCCTTCAACCGGCTTGCCACAAAGAAAATGCTCTGAAAGATTTGAAATACGTTTAATATTCTTACCTTGAAAGTGTTTTGAAACTCCACATTTGTATGTGTAACACATATTTTAATTTTTTTTCTTTCAAAAAAAATTATGTCTGCAAGAGGCTGCTAAAGACTTGTTTCACGTTTCTACAATAGATCTTGTCCAGTTTTTAATTTGTCGTTCAATCGCAGTTTTAATACCTAACTTTAAACTAAATCCTGAAAAACAGATAGCTGATCATGAAGAACATCACGCACTTAGTAAACTTTATACAATATATACATTTACAAGGCTCTCTAATATTTCATGAACAATCAGTAAGGAGCACATATTTGAATATCCAAATAGAAAATGAACAATCAGGCTGTGCCTTTGACCAGCAAGCCAACAAAATACATTTCAATAAAACTATTATAAATATGTTGACATTTTAAAAAAATGTACCAACAAATTTTTTTTAACTTACATTACAAACTTACTTAAATTTTACAATCCTTCTTGATGTGGGCTAAAATGTCACACGTAATAATTGCAATGTGCATACTTGTTATTCTCTGACATTTCTCTTTGGCCCCTGCGACAGACTGGCAACCTGTCCAGGGGTGTCCCCTGCCTTCGCCCTTGAGTGGCCCGGTAAGGCTCCGGCAACCCCGTGACCCCGAAAGGGACAAAACGGTTTAGAAAATGAATGAATTTCTCTTTGATGAACTTTGGTGCTTACTCTTTTTTGTAATGATGGTTAAGCCAGCACATACTGAAGTCACATGTGTGAAAGTTTTACAATTGAACTTTAAATACAGTGTTTAGTTTTGATAGTGTCAACATTACTGACTCTTATCAGACAGGAAAGACTCATAGTTTACATAGAACTCTGTTTTTCTAAAATAAACTTCTTTAAAACAAAAGCAGGTGGATGTGAAGTAAGAAAGAAGGTTCTGGAGTCTAAAATACAGCTATAATTAGGAGAAAATACATTGATGGAGGATAAATTTGTGGAGTTTTGTGGAATACAATGCCAAAGAATATTTGAAAAAAACATAATTTCTATACTTCTGCCCCGCAGGACCATAATGTTTTAATTTTTCTTTCTTTCTTCCCTTTTGAGTGAAAAGTTGGCCCTACAACATATTCAAAACTCTCCATAATTTGCACACATATATTACCTGGTGAACATGAATTTTAAACATAGTGAATGACGACCCCCCCCCACCACCACCACCACCTCCCAAAAATGATGACATCACAGTGGGAGAAACCGTCAAAAAAAGGAATGGAGCCAAAATCTCTTATGAGGCTTGACAAAAATATTTCAAATTCCAATAATGAAACCAAAGCACACATGTCCAGGATATCTTAAGGAAGTTTTGAAATTATTATAGGATGACAACAGGACCTACAGCTTACTGGCTGTTTTGAGTGAAATTTGACGCTTTTTATATTTTTTCACAATTTCTCCCTTTTATCAATCTTCTCTTTAAGCCTGAGATCAGCTGTAACACTCAACGTATTTAAATCCAGGTTACAGACCCACCTGTTCTCAGCTGCATTTGATTCATTTGTATTAAAAAGTTTACATCCGCACTGTTTATTTTTGCTTGTTTCAAATTCACTTCTTTTTAACTTAAAATCTTATTTTAATGATCACACCTTTGCTATTTCTTTTGCATTGCCTTCACACCCATCTGGGACCGGGACGCGGGGGCAGCAGTCTAAACAAAGATGCCCAAACTTTTCTCTTGGCCACTTCCTCCAGCTTCTCTGAGGGGGACCCCAAGATGTTCCCAGGCCAGCCGAGAGACATGGTTTCAGCGTGTCCGTGGCCTCCGCCCAGTGGAACACCTCACATCTGGACATGATGTGGAGGAGCAGCATAAGGAGCTCTCCCTGGGTGACCAAACCTCTCACCCTATCTCAACCGTAAGGAAGCACGCAGCCACCCTACGGAGGAAGTTCATTTCAGCTGCTTGAATCCGGGACCTTGTTCTTTAACTCTGGGTCATGACCCAGAGTTAATGACCATAGGTGAGTATAAGGTAAATTGAGAGTTTTGACCTCAGGAAGAGGCCACCATCTTGCCATCCAAATAAATTTAAACTCTTAAAAATTTGGGTCTATCTCCTCCTAACTCTTTGAGCATCTTTAAACATTAGGAAGCTACTTGGGGAAAAAAAGTTTCACGTGTGTTTTATTGTTTTGATCAACTTGAGAACTCACTAAACTATAAGCTCTTGATCTCTGCATGAACAAAATTAACAACAGAGAAACATTTCCTTCAGGCCCATCTCTCCATCTCTGAGTCCAGAGTCATCAGTGCCTCTTCTGCACAGCTACAATGACTGACAGACTGCATTAGCAGATACACATCCGCACATTACTGTGAAATTCAGGAAATTTAGTGCAATTATGGCTTAAAGAGTTGGCTTATCATAAATTTAACTTTTTGAACCTGATGATACAAAAAATATGTTTTGGTTTGGCTGCATGTCAAACAAATATTTCTCTTACATTTTTTTCAGAAAAATCAATCAACTCATGGACATCATTAAGAGATAAATACACAAAAATCAGCCAAAGATTTTCTGTTTTGAAGTTGTGTGTGAGCTGTTGGTTTTTGCATACACACATTAACACTAACACACACACGTTCTGTATTTAGCCTCGACCTGGTCCAGCTTGATCCGGTTTAGAAAGCAAAATGTGAGCGGATGATGTTCTATAGGTACACTCATCTATTCCAGAGAAAAGCTGTAAAGTCTGATGATGAAACCAAATCTTTGTTTTTGTGGTCGACGTTTAACGTAATGTTCTGTTCCACCGAAGAAAAGACAGTGCTGTGTGCCAAAGCATTAGAAATGCCCTACATAAAAAAACCCCCAACATTTTGTTATTGTTTAATCAATTATGTTACTTAATAAAGTAAAATAACCAACAAGTTTAAAACATTTTTCTTAAATTACCTTTAGTCCTATTTTTGCTGTTTTTCACCTCTCTCTACCAAGATCTCTTCTTGTTTTTTAAAAAACAGCTGCTTTCTTTGACGTTTTTTCATTCTAAAATGCAACAGTTCCACTGATTTAAGGTGTATATGTTCAGTTTGAAATAGGACTCCATTTTATGTCTGTAGTTTAGAAATGTTAGCTCTGAAAAACCTGTGCACATGTGTGTGTGGGTGGGTGGGTGGGGGTGGGTTCCTAACAAAACGCTGTTACCTGGAGTTCGACAGAAAAAAAAAATTAAAGAAGGACCACAGTTAGAAATCTGAAAGCTTCTGTCTCCAAACTAAAGGGTTCTTCACGTTTCTTTTGTTGTTGCTTTTCATTCATGAATTACATGCTTGATGTTATACTTGCATAGGGCTTGTGTCATGGTGTTTGCACTGGACAACCAGAAGGTTGTTTTTTTTTTCTGCTGCATGTCTGTCACCTACAGTTGGAAGAAGTTTGATGTAAAATGTCAGTGTTGCAAATCGGGTGAATCTTGCTCCATGCTTTTTGTTTTGCTCTAACAACATCAACGTGAATGTAGTTTTACAATCATGACAGTGCACGGTGGTGTCATGGTTAACACACTCAGCCAGAAGGCCCTGGTTCGAATCCCAGCTGGGTTCCTTCTGTGTGGAGGTTGCATGTTCTCCTCATGCATGTGTGGGTTTTCTGCAGGCACTCTGGCTTCATCCCACAGTCCAAAAACATGCTTCAGAGGTTAATTGATTCTTCTGAATTGACCAAAGGTGTGGATGTGTGAGCGTGTGTCCCTGTGACAGACTAGTGACCTGGTTAGAGTGTACACTGTCTTTACCTAACAATAGCTGGGACAGGCTTCCTGGACCCTGAAAGGGGTTCAGAAAGTTCTGAAAATGGATGGACAATCATGAAGCCTTCACATGTTCCCTTCATGTATTTATTCCCTTTCTGCTCATTTGGTGTGGTGAGCAGCTGTTAGATCTCATGAGTAAAAAGTAAAATGAATCAGATTGATGACAAATTTGTGAACATTTTTAGGACATATAAGCTCCCAAATCAAAGCACACGTCTTTCTAATTTGAGTGTTCAATGCATCTGTAATGTGATGCAATACTTTCATTTGTCAAATCATGTAGATGCATCAATGTTGCTGTGTTTTTATAGTTTCCAGGTTGGTGGTTCAAGTGCTTAAAGAAACTTGGTCTGTTTCTCTTGCTGCAGCACACCCCACCCACCCCAGCACCCAAAACAGCTGACTGCAGAAGAAGGTCAGCTGATCTATTTATAGCAGCGTCTCTCTGAGTTGGAGGGGCTCTGTCACAGTCCTGCACACCTCCTCTGCCTGCCGACCAGCCTGCCTCCGTCATGCCCGGCAGTCAAGCTCGGAACCGGGTCAGAGACCGGAACAACGTCCTGAACCGCCCCGAGTTCCTCTCTCTGAACCAGCCACCACGCAGGGAGCATGTCCCAGGGGAGGGACGGGGGGCTGGTGGTCCGAGGAGACCCGTGTTCAGACAGCAGAGTCAGCAGGAGGACGCAGGAGGGAGGTAAGAGCTCCAGAGGCTCCACCCACTGACATCCCGTGGCATTTAGAGTGAAAACAGACCTGACCCTGGACCCGGTCCTGATCCCTAAAACTCTGAGAATCCCTGCAAGGATTTGAGTTTGAACTGTGGAAACCACAGTAAGGGTTCTACAACTCCATAGGGTTTATTGCATAAACTCCAAATTTTATATTTGCATCAATAAAAACCTTTTTCTAGATCTTTTTCCGTTTAATTAAAAAACATGTATTCAAGTAAGGTTTTACTTGCCAATTAGGAAACAAGGAACTAGGAAACAACTAGCGATGCTAGTAATAGCCTGAAGATAGATTTGATGATTAAACGATTAAGTTCTTGAAGTCATGATTGTTGTTAATGGCCTCTTTCTAGCTCTTGAAAGGAGTGCTTCGAAACAGAAGTAGGTCCTAAACTGAGAACGTGTAATTTGTGTTTTAAGTTTATCTTTACGTTTGACTCAGGGATCTTTCTGAACATCGAAACTTTTCAACAACTGAAACCTAAGACTAGAACAAACTTTAAAACGTCTGTTGGTAAGGAAGAAAATTCAGAACCAGCCTTATACTCCGTTCACACTGTGCTTGGAAATGTACATTCAAGCGACCGCTTCCAATTAAAAATCTATGTAAACGCACATATATAGGCGTTTCAGGCTTTCCCATTCAAAAGTCTCGCGCCCCCACATTGCTATGCAAGTTTAAGTTTGTTTTCAAGCTCTGCATACAAAGCGCGTGGTAATTGTGCGCAAGTCAAAAGTTAAGCCAGTTGGACTTTGACCAACCAGAGATTGCTGTTTGTTTACTGGAATTCTATGACATCAAGTCTTTCATATATCAGAAAAGAGCTGTGAAAAGAAAAGCCTGGAGGAAGATTAGCAAGATTTTGCACCAAGCACCAAGTATTTGGTAGTGACAGTCCTGTGTGAACTGGACTGCAGGTGCAGAAACCCACGTTCAGTGCATTCTTGAACGTGCGACACATGCCTGGTGTGTATGTAGCATAAGGCCACACAGGAAGTGCTTTTATTCTGAATGTCTAAGGACAGACAAAGGCCGATAACAGAACTGAAACACTTTTGGCAGTGTTTGAGTCACTTCCTGCGAATCACAGGTGTTGAAGTTGGAGTTTGGTCAAACTGTGTCTTTGTGTGGTCTTCAGGGGGTGTAGGGAGTCCTCTGAGGGGGGCCCTGCAGCAGACGGAGGACCAAAGGATACAACCCGATGGCCAGAGCAGGACTGCATGCAGCTTAACCCCACTTTCAGAGGCATTGCCATCAACTCTCTACTTGCCATAGACATTAGCCTGTCCAAGCGTCTTGGTATGTGTGTGGGGGCCCACAGCCCTGGGGCCCCACTGCGCTCCATGGTGACCCTGCTGGCCTTCACAGGACATGCCTTCCCCTGGATCTGTGGTACACTGATCTGCCTGTGGAGGAGCAACACCTTAGCTGGACAGGAAGTACTTGTTAATCTGCTGCTAGGTGAGAAATGCGACAGACAGATGATATGTCAGATGACAGAACCAGTGGCACAAGTGCAAATTGTCCATCTCTGGTGTTAAACATTACTCCTGTCTGTCTGTCTCTGGTTGTTAGAAACACACCCGTCTTTCTTTCTGGTTGTTAACAACACTTCTGTGTTTCTCTCTACAGCCCTGTTCTTGGACCTGATGACAGTAGCTGGAATGCAGAAGCTGGTGAAGCGGAAGGGCCCCTGGGATTACCCTCCAGGACTTTTGGACTACATTGCTATGGACATTTATGCTTTTCCAGCAGCCCATGCCAGCAGGGCCGTCATGGTGTGCAAGTTCCTTCTTAATCACCTCGTCCTGGCGGTCAGTCAACTGTTGTCTCACTGAAGAGAATTTTGAGATTTTGATTTGAGGGTGTGTGTGAAAACTCTGCAACTGTCTCGCAGGTGCCATTGAGGATCCTTCTCTACCTGTGGGCTTTCCTAGTGGGTGTGTCCCGGGTGCTTCTGGGTAAACATCACCTTTCAGACGTAGGTTGTGGATTTGCTCTGGGCTTCTTGCACTTCAGTCTGGTGGAGTCAGTCTGGTTGGATTCTGCAACCTGTCAAACTCTCATCTCCTTTGGCACGTTCCGCTGGACTCCACTGGTTTAGAACCAGTTCAGTCAGTCAGAAGTGAGACTGCTGCAGACTGTTGTGGTTCCGCTCAAACTGGACTTTTGGATCGTTCAGCCTGCCAGAGCATCATAATCATCATCATCATATTGCTCCGCTGGATACAGCAGATGCAGACTGAGCTGAAATGTGTGGGAATGGTGAAGTCCGTCTTTGGTCAAGTTTTGACTGAACAATGGAGGTTTTGGAACATCTGGTCTGTCTGGAGGTTTGACAAACTTCGACTGACATGTCATTGTCCAGCAGAGATGTCTATGAATTTTACAACAACACATTTTTAGGTTCAGACTTTGGCTTGTTAAACTTTTGATAGATGATGTTTTAGGAAGAATTATTAGCTTGGACTTCCTGCTTTTTTGTTGTTAACTTCTCAGTAAGAAAGCTAAGCCACTGTGTTGGGAAACGGTGAGAGTTTTGTGTTTACAGTTGGAAGAATCAGCAAGTTTGACTTTTTGAAGTATCGTCTATTATTTTTCTATAGTGGTAGACAATTAGGTCCAGATTAATATCATAGTTGACAAGTAAAACTTCACAATTACCTGACCTCTTGTTAGTCCTGCCCCATACAAATGCAAGTAATGATGTAAACAAAATAAGAGGAAAATGTTGTTTTATTAAAGGAAAAAATATCCTTTATATATTTTTTCTTGAAACAATTTTATGAAAATTAAAAAACATAAAAACCACTAAGACAAATGAAGGAAGTTATGGCGCCTGATTAAAATGGTCATGGAAGTTGTTTTTAAATGAAGAATGAACTAAAAATGCCAAGTTTCACTGTGGTTTGTTATAAACATGTTTTTTATAATAATTTGTTGATTTTGGTCTCTCTTTTTTCACCTTTTGTTTAACTGAAGGGATTATCCTTGTTATGAATTCTTACGACAGGTCTTTGGCAGAGCAATTATACAATCTTTCTATTAAAAAAGTCAGTTTGGGTCTCAATTAGAAAGGCTTAAGCTGCCCATACACTAGTACATGTACAGTGGGTATTCAGATCCCCTTAAATTGTTCACTCTTTGTTATATTGCAGCCATTTGCTAAAATAATTTAAGTTCATTTTTTCCTCATTAATTTACACACAGCACCCCATATTGAACAAAAACAGAGAACTTTTTGACAGATGTATTTAAAAAGAAAAACTGAAATATCACATGGTATACAGACCATTTGCTCAGTATTTAGTAGCAGCTCCCTTTCGATATAATACAGCCATGAGTCTTTTTGGGAAAGATGCAACAAGTTTTTCACACCTGGATTTGGGGATCCTCTGCCATTCCTTCTTGCAGATCCTCTCCAGTTCTGTCAGGTTGGATGGTAAACGTTGGTGGACAGACATTTTCAGGTCTCTCCAGAGATGCTCTGGAGAGGGTTTTCATTCAGGATATCCCTGTACTTGGCCATTCATCTTTCCCTCCATTGCAACCAGTGGTCCTGTTTCTGCAGCTGAAAAACACCCCCACAGCATGATGCGGGACCACCATGCTTCACTGTTGGGACTGTATTGGACAGTTGATGAGCTGTACCTGGTTTTCTCCACACATACCGCTAAGTATTAAGATCAGAAAGTTCTATCTTGGTCTCATCAGACCAGATAATTTTTTTTCTCACCATTTTGGAATCCTTCTGGTGTTTTTTTTTTAGCAAACTCCATTTGGGATTTCACCTGTCTTGCATTGAGGAGAGGCTTCCGTCGGGCCACTCTGCCATAAAGCCCAACCTATTGAGGGTATAAGAGAACTGGAGTGGTTTACTTCCGACTCCAGCCAAATGAAATCAATGTTTTTGTGATACAGACGTGACTACATTGGAACCAGGCATCCTCAGTAAGTAATTGGTCTAAATCAGTCTGAATAGCAACCACTCTTGGGGCAGCTGTGGTAATGACAACTACTGTCGCCAATCAGGGGCTTGTTGGAAGTCCACACCCCTTCTACTAAATTCACAACACATTTTGGCAAAACGGAAGCAAACCTTGTCAGGAGTCTGAGCTCTACCTCTTTGCCGCCTGACTTGACTTTTGCCTGGCCTCTGATTTAGCTTTGTGGACTTTTAGGTGAGGTTTGCTCCTGTCTGAGAAAATATACCTGCTGCACGTGGAACCAGCCGTCTGCTTGTTTTTTGACATATGTCATCAAGGAGAACATCAAAAGAGAGACTTCAGTGGGGACGATGTTTTTGTGGTCACAGGCAGCATTTGTCTTCCTCCAAACATGACGGGTTGAGTTGGTGCCAAAGGGTTCTGTTCTGATTCTACAGTTCTTCTGACCCTGTCCAAGAATAAATGTTGTTTCTTTTTACTGTTTGCTTTAAAGACCATCTCAGTTCCCTGTGGTACACTGTCCTCCCTGAAACTGGCAGGTCGTGAGTTCAAATCTAGATCAAGCCATGCCAAGTATACTAAAAATGGGACTCAGTGCCTCCTTGCTCTAAACTCAACATAAAAGTCTTATATTGGGGGGTAAAACACCAAATGCTTCCTGAGGGTGGCTTTGTTTGCAGCTCACCGTCCCCCCCCAGGGGATGGGTCAAATGTGGAGAACAAATTTCACACACTTAAGAGCATGACAACAGATGGGGCTTCCAGGTTTGGAAATGGTTCATTTGGAAATGTCTTCTTTCAAGCAATCAAAGCAAGAAATAGTGCATAAACAGTAAATTCAACAAAGATTTAAATCCATCCAAAGACATGTCAAACATAGGAAGATTGTTGATTGCTTGAAAGGAAGTTGAAGAAAGCGAACTTATATAATCCCACCCTGTATTAACCTAACCATTTTCCTTACAAAAGTTATCATTATCTGCTTTATAACTTCTAATCAGAGCTTTATACTTTACCAACACAGATTCAGGTCATTAAAAATTCTGAAGTTTTAATAAATCACATGACAAGATGAAGTATATAATGATAATGACGCAAGACATAAGATTATTTCAGAATTCATCATAGCTTATACAGCCCTAGTGTCAAATTTTGACAATGTATTTAGATCATTTTTCATTTTAAAAAGCAATAATTTTAATAAAGTGTCAAGATTTAAAATAGGTGCAGATTATTATACAAAGAAAAAAATAATGCTACATTAATATAAATCAAGTATCACAAATTAAAAATATGTGCAGATTATTTTCGTTTGAAAAATCAGTAGTTAGTCAAATTTTAGGAAACTAACTGAAGTGATGATTAGAGATCAATCATTTTAACAATCGTCAATGATTTGTTGTGATCATATGGTAATGCTGTGCAAGAAAGAGGTCCATATTCTGTTTATTGTTTGTCTATAACATTCCTTCTACTGCTGCCTGATTAACAGCCATCCTTCTGGGTTTAAGAACTTTTATAAAGTTTTTCTTCTGTATTATGTGTGCATACATTGTGATCAGGTGAGCACACAGCTGAAGACTCAAACTGAACTTGAGCTGAATTACATGTTTTATAGCTGCACCAAAGCAGCAGTAATATTTTTTTATGTAAATATGATTTATACTCTCTTTTTTATTATTATTGTTAACGTGTTATGTTTTCTTTAAAGGTGCTTTTGGCAGCTTTTCTTTTTTTTTTTTAACCATATCATTTTAGATTTTTTCTGTGGAAACTTATAAGATTGAATAACAAATATTGTAATTTTTTAACCATTTATTTGGTTTACTTTTTTAAAACAAAAAAAACAAAAACAAAACATTTGGAAAAATACCAGTCATTTTGCTTATTTGGGCTCCTAACTCACCAGCTGGCAGAGCTCCTGTTCCCCAACATCCCCCAGGTGAAAGCGCCTACCCAGCAAAAGAAAAAAGTTAAGCTGCTGCTTTCGAAATGGTCATTTTTATGCTCAGTACATTTGTGTTGTTGCTCTGTGGCATAGCAGTTGGTAAGAAGGTTCCTGTTTCAAATCCCAGCTGGATCCTTCATGTTTCTGCGGATGCAGATTTGCAATGGAACTATGTCCTGGCCAGGCTGCACTGTTTCCTAAAAGATAGCTGAGAAATCTCCAGGTTGAAGTAGTTATGGATCATTATAATCCTGTTGTATTTTGTTGTTCAGTCTGAGGAACCAAATTTCGGGACAACAAGAACGAGGATGTCTGCTTCACTCCATCACTCCTCACAGTCCACTGTGTTTGTAAGTAAAACATCCAAAACTGATTGATGAGCAAGAACACCGATTGAGATTACTTACCTAATAATTTAAAACTTTACTTAAACTTTATTTTCTCCTTCTTCTGTCAGCTTTAATTAGGAGATACATTTTGTAGCAAAGTTTGCATAAAGTATTTGTTTTAACTTTTTAAGTTAATTGAACTTATTTTTAGTTTTAAATGTGAGAGTAACAACATAGAGAAGAAGATAAAATGTGACCCAACTGTAAAACCAGGACTCCCGAGGTCCAATCCTCCCGAGGTCCAAGCCTTGAGATCCAGAAGGCAGTATCTACAGAAGAGAGGCAGATCCAGGAGCAGAAAGAGAGAGTCAACAGCATCAGAGGCAGACAGATCCAGTAGTCAAATCAGAGCAGGCATCACTTGATCAGGAAAAGAAACCCCAAGCGGGAGAGTTGAGAGAATACCTACAGCATGGCATTGTAGCAAGAAGATTTTTTAATAGGACCAGGAACCCACAGGTTAAAGTAAGGCTGTTTTAAATTGCCTAAAGATATACGTATTTGTGAGAATGAAGACTTGTATGTAGGTATTAGCAGAAGTGGTATCCTGGTGGTGCATCCTAATGAAAAGTGTCCTTAGCTTTGATGATGTTGTGCGGCAGCAGATCTCTGATGTCCAGTACAGCAATGAAAAGAAAAGAAGTGAAAAGCTTCTGCCAGAAATCTTAGTCAAATCTGTCGTTTCCAATGATGGGACAAGTGAAATAAAAAAGAAAGATGAACTGTCAAAGAAAACCAGCAAGACGGAAACATGGAGCATCTCTGGTACTCTCAACCTGGGCAGACAAAGATAAAATGAAATATTCTTCATTTCAGGACATTTGTCAGACTTCTTTACTCATCTGTTCTTCAAGCAGCTTCTGAAGCAGCTTTGCTTTGCCAAACAAATGAATATCGAGTTCTTGAGTCTGTGAGCAACAAACAACTTATGATTATTAACAGGTTTTATAGTGGTCACAAGTTTTAGACTTTGAAAAACATCATTGCTCCCAAGAAGATTTAGGGATTCAAAAAAAGAGGTATAAGGAAAAGCCTGTACCGTGAACTCAAGTGGAATTGTATTCTTTAATGTAACTATGGCTGGGCATGCTTTTTTCCTCTGTTATTTCTAAAGACAATAAAATAAATGCTACTTGAAAACCTAACTGCTGGTCTCTTTGTAAAAAGAAAATATGCCTTAAAGTCCCACTCCAACTATGTCTTTCTATTGTAAAATTGCTCAAAGTAGTCTTTTAATTATGATTATATCGTTTTTTAAGAAATTCTCCTCTGGGTTGTTTGTGCAGCGATTCAAGGTTTGTCTGTAAAGCAAGTAACCCTCATCTCCCCGCTCTGGTCTGGTTTCCCCGCTGAGGATCTCCATGGTGAACGCAAACCCACAGAGTGGAGATTGATCAGCCCACTGGCCCGCTCTGATCTGCTACTGTTTAGAATGGTCCAGCAGCACCTGCTATCCCCGTGACTGGTGGCCAGCAGCTGGGAAAGAGTCCTCTGTCAGGGAAGGGGCTGCAGAGATAAAATGTTCAGTTCTGGAAAATATTTATCTTTAATGGGACAAGTGTTTTAAAAATGCTTATTTAGACTTTTTTGTATTAATTAGCTCGCATATCTGTTTAAGTGGGAAAATGTCAAGTTTCACCAGATATTATTCACAATCTAAGTTCAAAGTGCCCACCACCATGTTTGACAGTGGGTATGGTGAGTTCAGAGTGATGTGCAGGGTTAGATTTCAGCCACACATAACACTTTGCATTTAAGTTTCATTTTAGTCTCATGTGACCAGAGCTCCTTCTTCCACACATTTGCTGGGTCACTTACATGGCTGATGGCAAACTGCAAACAGGACTTCTTGTGGTTTTCTTTTAACAATGGATTTCTTCTTGTCATTCTTCCATAAAGTCCAGATTTGTGCACGACTCATTGTTCTCATATGGACAGATTCCCTACCTGAGCTGTAGATTTCTGCATTTCATCCAGAGTCATCATGGGCCTTCTGGCTGCATCTCTGATCAGTGTCTCCTTTTTTGGCCTGTTAGTTTAGGTGGACGACCATGTCTATGTAGGTTTGCAGTTGTGTCATACTCTTTCCATTTGTGAATGATGGACTGAACAGTAGTTTGCGGGATGTTCAAAGATTGAGAAATCTTTTTCTAGCCTAACCCTGCTCAGCTGCCCTGAAGTCAACATTTGGTCAGTCACCAATCATCAAGCAACTTCTGAAGGCAGTTGGATGCGCTCAGAGAACAGGAGGCTGAATACTTTTGCACACTGCACTTTTCCGTTTTTTATTTGTAAAAACAAATTGAACCATAACCTATATATCGTACTATACTATAATACAATTGAAATTGTATAATTTTCTTTCCACTTCACAAGTGTCACTTTGTATTGGTTTTTCACATAAAACTCCAATAAAATATATTCCTGTTTGTGGTCATAATGTGAGAAAATGTGGAGAAGTTCAAGGGGTATGAATACTTTTGCAAGCCACTGTATTTGTCTGCAAGTAGATGATTTAGATCTGGAGCATAGAAGGGTGACTTTAGGGCCACCCATGCTAGTTGCTGCATCACAAACCTAAGCAATTTTAAACTGGGGGTTTTTATCTGCTCCTAATCCAACACAATTAGAGTGTCAGAAACACAGTCAGAAACACAGTTTCAATTTTAAATGATTTTTTCTATCTTCTTCATTTTGAGAAAAATGCTACAAGTACACAGTGGGTTTAAGTTGTTTTTGTTCATGTTCTGAGTGGCCCTTTGTCAGTCACACTAGTTTCTGGTTCATTATGATCCACAGCTGTGTTCATTTCAGTGAATTGCACTCAGTCTATTTAAGTGTCTGGTTTTTCAGTTGATACTTGCCTAGTCATCTGTTCTGCTTTGTCACCAACGATGTTTCTCATTGGTTATTGTCATGGTATGGTTGATTTATTTATTGTTTAAGTTTCTGTCACCAAGCCTAGTCTCCTGTATTTTGGATCCTACCCCACCAGTTTCTGACATCCATCATGTTAAAAGTGCAACAAGAACACGTTGGAAACACAAACACGATTTTCACTGGATTGGGTCTGTAAAGAAAATGTTTCTTAATCAAAGGACTCAAATAGATATTGAAGATGCAGCCCTATTGTCTTAAAAACAAGTTGTTTCATTTGAACAGAAGTGTTTCTTTTCCAGACAGACAAAAATCAGCAAGGAATAAAAAATGTATTTCCTTCACTGTAAATGTAAATATCTTTAATATGAAACAGGTGAAATAACTGCATTAACAGTAAAATCTGTCTACCAATAGAGGCTCACTGCTTACGAGTTTGCTCAGCTGTTGGACAGGACAAAAAGAAAAATAAGGACGTTTAGAACATGCCCAAAACCCCAAATGCAGAGCTTACACACGCCTTTGTCAGTCTGCCCCAGGCAGCTGTGGCTCCTTCAGTAGCTTACTATCACCAAGTGTGAATGAATATTGGATATGCATTGTAAGTGCTTTGAGCATCTGGAAAAGCACAGATAACTCCAATTATTATTATTATAAGCTGCTGCAGCCCAACGAGACACCGCCCTAGACGACTGGAAACAATGTACACGAGCAGCATCACTCTGCCACGCCTGAAACACCTGTTTCCTCAAACAGGTTCAGAATGTTAAAAAATAAAACACCTTTCTTTCTGTCGACTCAGCACACAAAGAAACGGGTAGAAACCGACATTTGCATTTGGTCAGATCTAAAGAACAATGGTCTCTAATGCCTTGTTTCCACTGAGCGGAACGGACCGTTCTATGCGGGAGCAGAACAAGAACAATGGTTGGGGCGGAGCCGCCGTACCCAACAGACGATTGGCAGAAAGTGATGATGACTTGAACGTGATAATGGCTACATGCAAGCAATGACGCAAGCAGTCTACACCATGCATGAGGCATGGAAAAAAAGTGCTTAATGAAAGCAGGGCTTTAACTGAGTGGAAACACTCACCAGAATTAAACGGCCCGTTCCATTCAACTTCCGTTCAGCTCAGTGGAAACATGGCTCAAGTTACCCTCACTTGTTGAGTCATTTAGTTACATGCCTGTGTGATCAAGACAGTTGATGGTAACCTTTATAACCAGGAGCCCAAACAAAGACTTGATTCTGCATTCGGCATAAACATTATAAACCACATCCAGCTAACCAGGCAGAGAGGTGCCAGAGACTCCACGCCAGGGCCGGTTGATGATTTAGGAGCAACAAAGGCAAAACTGGTTTACGTTCTCAAATAATGCCTAAAGTCCAGAGAGGTCCACAATAGCCTTGACGAAGATGGTTTCATCACGGATGTATGAGTTCTTGGAGTCCAGCTTGGACAGTGGACAGAATAGTGGGCAGCCACTGGCGATGTTCATGTCGCTGACAGGCCTCTGGAAGGAAGAGGAAGAGATGTCGGGTCGGAAGGCGTCGATGATGTGCTCCCTCTTATTCTGGTCCAGCAGCATGAGGGTGACCTTCAGACAGTGGAAATCAGCCTGTTATCCTATCTTTATTCTTTCTTTACAATGACAGGGTTCGAAGAACTCAATCTAGTTATCTGGTCAGATCATAGACTGAGGAGAGCAGTAGACCAGGCTACAGTTCAAAAGCTACATTCACATCGTATGCGATTTACGCATCAGCCCAGTTTGAAAGTTTAAATCAATGTACAGACCTGTTGAGAGGTCCTGTAGCACGTTTCAGGTGCCACAGCATGAGGTTTCCAGAGTTCAAATATCTGGCTAAGAATTTGCATCACGTGATCAGTGGGTGGAGTCCAAAACCAACATCGAGGAGAATCTGATCGTTTTCCCTCCTCGGATTAATGCAACACAGCAAGTTGTCAAACTGGGCCACACAGGCAAAAGTATCGCTGAAATCAGCGGTCATTCAGACACAGAACCTGCAGTAGATGAACCTCGCCACACTGGGAGAGTCTCTGAATGACTTCATGAACCCAAACACAGAGATGCAATTACCAATGTAATTGTAGAACTCTTCTAAAATAAATAAATCTGGTCTCTCAACATTGTAGATGTCTTCAATAGTGTAGAAATGTGGGTAACTTTTGATGGTAGCTCCTCCAACAAACATCGCATCAAGTTTATGAACACTTTTTCTGGCAATTATGGAGCAACAAATTTGATGCGTGTCAATAGACAGACAGTGGACAATTCTGACTCTTTGCATGAATCGCACTGTGAACCTGGCAAAAAGTCGAGGTTTTGCTAACCACTCTAGAAGCTCTAACAAACTCCAGCTTTAATGAGCGTCATTTTTTAAACACCCCAATACTTCTTTGGGAGAAAAACATCAGAGCAGCAGGCAGGGCTGATGTATCTAAAAATATATAATTGAAAGAAAATTGACCCGTGAGGATTCAGTTTGACTCCTCTGCTCATGTCTACCTGTTTTATGACTTGGTTTCAAAGGATGAATGTCAACCCCATCAGACTATTTAACTTAAATCATTAGGTATGCATTAGGTTTGAATTTGAGCACAAATGATTAGGAGATTAGGTGATTAGGAGTTTTTGTACAGGTTTTCATAAAAAAAGCTTCATAATGGCAGCTGAGACAGAACCATTTTAGCTAAACCCATGTAAGGCAAGCTAAAAACAAAGTTAAAAGGTACACTGACCAAAAAACCATGAAAGAGTTGTTCACAGGAACCTAATTCAAAGAGTTTTCATAAAGTGCTAGAAGGACTATTAAAATATAACCAATGCCAAGATAATGTAGCAATACCTGCATACATGGGTGTAGTGCTGCTGGAACAAACCATTTCAAGACCCTCTCCAGCAAAAATTGTGTTCTTGTGGCATTTGTTTTTCATGATGGTGGACATATACAAAGAAATGTAAGCTTAAATTTTCATTTCTGAGAATTTCTTTATTCAAATGTTGTGAATCAGAAGTAGCAGTGAGGGGCTGTAAGCAAGCGGTGGAACGTGTAAACAAAGGGATAATGGGAAATGAGCAGAGGCTTATTTTCCACCAACGGTTCCGCCCACAACTCAGAGGGGAATTTCTGATGAACTCCTGCTGCTCTGCAGAAACTATGTCATAGAAAATGACAGGCTTTTGAAATTTTGGCTTAAAATTGCATAATCATAATTAAACGATTACTAGGATCAATTTTACACACCAACTATCAATGCGGCAAATGGAGGTTGAGATCCCAGCTGCCCTTGAAAGACGATGACAAGACAGCGAGAGGCAGGCTCTTTGAGCTTTGTGGAGAAATATTCTGGGCGCTTAAGACTCAGACCCAATCCAAATTCTTCCCTCCCCCTACATTTAGCCCTCCAAACAGAGAGTTATGAAAAATAGTGTCTCCGATTTCGGACATCACTACCACTCAATGACGTCACCAATAGGCAACAGTTAGCTAAATTAGTGCGGAGCTTCCAGCGCTTGAATATACATAACAACAGCAGTTTTATAACTTTAAAAAGGTCATGCTAAAACAAAAAGTCATATATCTACATTTAAATGTGAACTTCTGTGATTCAGAGTGCACACACATGAAGAAAAGGGCTTCTCCTTCGCAGCAAAGTGCAAAGCGGAACTTGCTACTGAGGGCTCTGTATCACTCAGCCTCAAAGGTAGCCCTTAAAAAAACTTTTTGCGGACACAACTTTGCCTACAAATGACAAACAAATGGAGTAGTAGGGAGAAGTGGTGAAGTGGTAGAGAGAAGGGAAGAACTCGGGTTGGGCCTCAGTCTGGGAGACAGTCTAAGGTAGACCAGAAGCTTGATGTCTTAAACTTGCCCATGCAGAATCCTTGAAGTGTTCTGTGTCTTGATTGGCTGCTGACCTTGTCAATCAATCTCTTCCATGCCATGTCTCCTGTCCAGATTAACTTCAGTTTGGTACATTTAAATAAATCTTCAATTGCAGTCAGGTCTTTGTTTTCTATGAAACTAGACTTGTTTTTCTATGAAGGTTTGAACTTTTAGAGTTTAAGCAAAAGAGAAAAGTGTGAAAACGTTGATGTCTGTTTGAGAAAAGTGTATCAAATGTGTAGTGATTTCACATTTCACAAATTGTTTATGGAAGGTAATGCCCACGATAAATGAGGGACAACTGTATTTCCCTTTTTTTCCCTTTTTAAAAAAACTATTTTGTTGAACTTGTACTTGTTGCCTAATAATAAAGGCAAAACCAAATGAGATCATTCATGTTTAGATGAATTAATTTTTAATGAAGCCATTTAATCTGACAGGAAGCAGCACAGATTTATTTCTACTGTGCTGTGCTCCACACCTTTCAGGTCAAACCAGCCTCCTCTCAGCTGTCAGCATCAGATTCTGCCAGGGGCCTTATTTTGCTAACAGGAACAACTCACTAGCTTCTTTGCTATTTCTATAGGGTGTTTTCTTCTGTGAAGAATCAGAACGAAAGAATCGACTATAAAGAAAAAAAACAGGATTTCTAACATTTTGACTAGATCACAAACGCAGCTGACTTCCTCAGGATAACGTGTGTTGAAGTACTGCATTTACCTTCTGATTAAAAGGCCACTTGAGGAGTGCGTCGCTGTGTCCTCTCATCACCACGAAGAACAGAGACAAGTGCGTGCCACGGCCCGTCCCGTCACCATTCAGGTAGATCCTCAGACACATCTTATAGCCGTATTTACTTGTATAAAATGCTGAAATGCAAACTTGGCAGTCAAATTCCAGGATTCACAGAGCAAGAAGTTCTTCAAGTGGGACACTTACCAGGAGAAAACATTGCAGGAGCTCGTCCAGCCATGGCATCTTGTCTCTTCTTGGTGAAATCAGAGATTTTCCATATAAAGATGCCATCATAAGTGGCTGCAGACATGTCCTTCATTTTGCCTTCCATCTCCACAATGGACAGGTCCCTCAGGCTCACAGTCCTTTCTAGCTGACGGACCTGCAGCAAAGTGGTAACAAGACTTTATTTCATCTTCAAGGTCATTGTTTAATCCCATTACAAATGGCAGACACAGCTGTAAGCAATAGAACTACAGGTGTACTATGATGACAGTGAATAAATCAGTGAAGATTACTTCTCACCTTGTTACTAAGGATTTCAATCTTGTCTTGATCCAGTCTATGCTGGCGGTTGTAAGCCTCCATGGTGGTGCAGGAGCGCTCCAACTCCCGGTTGAGGATGCACACAATGTTTTCAAAAGTGCTCACTTTAAGCTCCAGCTCCTGGCAGCGCCGGCTCAGCTCTGTCACCTTGGTCTTCTCACTCTGCAGCTGCAGCTCCAGAGCAGCACCTATGGCACTGCGGAGCGGGGTGAAGGAGGTGGCCAGAGAATCAGCACATGCACCCTGTAATGGAGCTGTGCCGCTCTCGCCGAGCTGGCTCATCCTCAGCTCCAGATCGCGGAGGGACTGGTGGAGCTCGTGTAACTTCTGGCTGGCGACCTCCAGCCTCTGGGGCTGCAGGCTCTCTAGGCTCACCTTGATGCCCATGATAAAGTGCAGCAGCAGGTTGAGGTGCTCATAAGAGCACTGCTGCTCGTGGTCATGGATTTTCTCTTTCTCCACCTTGATGAGAACAAAAACAAAACTTTTATCCACAATGGTAACAAAATAACCAAAGTGAATATAACTACAAAATGAGATTTTGAAAAAAAAACACATGAATTTCAAGCAAAATGTTTATCATAACAACAAAAGATAGTGAAAACATCATGTTTGCAACCTGTTAATACAAAGCAAAAATCTTCATAATTTTCTTTTTATCACAGCAACAGTAAAAAGTGAGCTAGGGTGATGATAGAAAAGAAGTTCTTTATTGTTACACAGAAAAACTCATTTATGGAGGGGCCTGTACCATGAAAAATTAAAATTAACTTTTTGAGCTTTTAAATGCAGTATAAAGTTCGTTCCTCGCTATAAACAACCTCAAGTGGTACTTTAATCCATTCATACACTTCTGACAATCTACACAATCTGAGCACCAGATGATAAAAGAAAGACGAAAAATCCTTCACAGACATGCAAAAAAAAAGCCAACCAAACAAAAAAAAAAAAAAACGCACAATGCCCCCGACCACCACGCACACAACACAATAAAGTATAAAATTATTGATAAGTAGGATGTGAAATATGGCTTGATTGTGAGTTTGGGAAACAATAATTCAGAGACCTGTCCACACCAGTGAACCCCCCCACTCATATTCATGCATTTACAACTACCCACCCCAACTGCCCCGATCAAAGTAAGGAGCCAGACCCCTGATGATCCCACTGCAACAACCCTGTTCCCTGTGATGACTTAGATTATGTCCGAATTCCTTCACAACTCCCTTAGTCACTGATTTTCCGAAGTAAATATCCAGGAATGGGTCCACTGTTTTCTGATGATAAAAAGTTGGACAGTTTATAAATAATAAAATACTTTTTTAAACATGACAAATATTTCAAACACAATGCTTCAGGTGGGTTGGCTTTAACTGGGGAAATACTTCACCTAGTGCTGCTTCATCAACCAGGACAAAACCTTCCAGTGTTTCCTCTGAAAAATACAATACTATAGATTTACTAAAATTAGCATTTTTTTAGGTGAAACTAGATCTAATGGCATTGATTATAGCCCTAATATGGTCTGCAAAACTCTCAAATGTAGCATCTGATGCTGCCACGGAGGACTTGTGAACATCATGTTACTTAGAGCATTTATTGTTTTCAAAATTAATTTTGGGTAATTTTTTTTCATTAGGTTTGAGAAGTGGATGGTTTTGGCTTGTTTTACTACTTTACTCTATATAATTTGTTGTTCCACAAAAATGTCTTGATGAGCAGTTTAGTTTTCCTCCACTCCCTCTCTGCTCTCCTGTTATCTCGGTTCATGGCTCTGATTGCTTCATCTCTCCAGGGTGCTGTAGACCACATACTTACACAGAGAACACTCGTTCATTTGGTTTATGTGAGAAAAATGTCAAGAACACAGGAATGATGAGGAGGAAATTTAAGACAAAAACATCTACTTACAGGTGTGTCGCAGCCAACAACGTGAAATCTGCATGGAGCTTTAAATTTACTGCAGAACTTAATATGGTCCACATACTGCAAAACAAGAATGACAGAAGCCACAGGTGCAAACAACATGCCGTTACATTTCATGCCTGTCCACATGGAGAGCAAGAATTCTGACTGAAAAATGTGTCTCACTTTTTCTCTGGGGATCTTTTTCTTTGCACAGCTCTCGCACATCATTGGGTACTTTGGACAGATTTCATCATGAGCCTGGAAGAAACACAATTGACAATGGTCCTGCAGGCAGAAACACAGCGATGTAGAAAGGTCTTTGTATTTGCTCTCATTTCTCACTCGTTTACATGTTTGTTACACTTCAATACATGAAGATAGCAGGTCAATACTGAAAAAAAAATGTACACGGCCCTGTGTAAAAAGGTTACTGGTTTTCCTTGCTAAGGACTTATACTTTGGTTTATTGCATCTTTGAAAACCTGAGTTTGATTTCTTTAACCACATTTAAATAATCCCACACCCACTATCAATCGAGAAATTCAGTCAAAAACTTGCCTGACCAAATTATGTAAACCTAAAGGTCCTGAAAGGCCAAACATGCCGATTAAAAGAACATCACTGATAAAAAGAAACCAAGTAATTATGATTCACTAGAAAGGTAATTAAAACTATTTCTTAAGCTTTAGAATTTAGAAGAGTGATAAGCCACATATGGAAAGAACTATAGAACAGTGACAAACCATCCCAAGGGTGCCTGTGCCCTGGGTTAGGGTCTGAGGACTGTTCTGCTGCCTCAAGAACTTTAAGATTTAAAACTAGGAAATATGTTGTCTGACCAAAAATCTTGAAGGTGTTTATCATCTATTTGTTCGAGACCTTAAGTTGATAAGCTGGTCAAACAGGTCAAAAATTCCAAAACACACCTGCAAGTACACTCACCGAATCTATGCTTTCATGTTGTTGATGTCAAATTCTGACCATCTAAATGTTGCAACATAAATCCAGACTCATCAAACCAGGCAACATTTTCCAATCTTCTATTGTCCAGTTTTTGTGATCCTGTGTGAATTGGAGATTCGGTTTCCTGTTCTTAGCTGACAAGAGTGGTACCCGGTGCGTTCTTCTGCTGCGGTAGTCCATCTACCACAAGGTTGAATGTGTTGTGCATTCAGAGATGTACTTCTACAGACCTCGATTGTAACCAGTGATTGAGTTACTGTTGTCTTTTTATCAGCTGGAACCAGTCTGTCCATTCTCCTCTGGCCTCTGACATCAACAAGGCATTTCCAACCACAGAACTACAGCTGGCTGGATATTTTCTTTTGTTTGGACTATTCTCTGTAAAATCTGTGGGTGAAAATCCCAGTAGATCAGCAGCTTCTGAAACTGCTCAGATCAGCCCATATGCCACCAACAACCATGCCACATTTAAAGTCACTTTAATCACCTTTTTTCCTTATTCTGATGCTCGGTTTGAACTGCAGCAGATCGTGTTAACCATGTCTACATGCTAATTGTCGTATTGAGTATTTGAGTACAACTGAGTATTTGAGTTGCTGTCAAGTGATTGGCTGATTAGAAATTTGTGTTTTAATGAGCAGTTGAACAGGTGAACAAACACAGGCTTGGAGTGGGCTTTACTGTAGTTTCATAAATGTCTCAAAGGTCTAAAGTGAGTTTATTTCTCCTAGAATAAAACAAAATCATACTTTATTTAAACATAAGTTGCACATTAACAGTGGGGCAATAAAGTAATTGTTAGTCAAATATCTTGCAAGTCGTCCCGCTACCAAAGATGAGTTTGGTCTGTAATGTTCACCATAGAAATACTTCAAGAGAGAGAAAGTAAAAAAATAATCCATGAATTGACATAGTTTGACTTTTAAATAAATTATTTGTATAATGGAGCAGAAAAGAAGGATTTATCTCTTATAAAAAAATCAAGAATTGTGTTCCTCACAGACCTGTTAGAGCTCGCTCCTTTAAGAAGATCTATCCTTTTTTCAAATGAAAAAACAAATCGTTTTTTCATTTTTCCAATTTGTGCACAATAAATTGAAAATGGAGCAAACGGATAACAATCCATGCATTGTTGGTTCATTCGTTTTTCAATTTAAAATCAAAAATGAAAAAGCAAATAGTTTTTCGTTTTCTGATTTGTGTATTAAATCAATAATGGAGAAAATGGATAACAAGCGTTCAGTTTTGTTTTTCGCAATTTTGTTTGAAAAGTCTGGGTCAACCGGAAGTAGTTTTCAAGAGGATTTATTTTGAAAGTGGATCCACTGCTCGTGTTATCAATTGTCTTTCAACAAAGAGTACATCAGAGTACATACAAGGCCAATAGAATCTCGAACTAACACGCATGTATGTTTTGTGTCGACCAAGATGTCCGGCCAAAGGAATGGTGTGTGCTAAATGCATTATCAATGGTCTGCAGCTTTCAGGAATTACAATTCGTTTTTTCCCATCACAGAGAACATAAAGCACATTCAGTTCAACAATAAAGTACTCTTTTCCCATTTGAACTGCACTTGTCTCATCTGTAACCTTTGAAAACAAACTTTTCAGTGTCTCATCATTTTTCTGCAACTCGCTAATATTAGCTGGCACTTCCCACATTTTGTTTATCAACAAGCCATCAGTATCTGAACCTGTGAGGTTTAGATTCCTCTCAAAACGACGTTGACTTTTTGTTTTTTTAAGCTTCTGGAAGCCGTTTCCACACAGACTACTGTCTAAGTCTGGCAGTGGTTGGGCCCCCATTTTTGCCTTGGATCGTGTAATTACTGGAGCTGAAACATGAGTTTCATTTAAATGCTCCTCACCTCGTAACAAACCCAATAACATTGGAAAATCTCTACCCAAAAGGATATCAACTGGTAAATGCTCAACTACTCCAACAGTTACTAGATAGGGTTGATCATCAATAACAACAGTTAGTTCTGCTCTTGGATATGTATGCTTGTCACCATGAACACACAAAATGTCTGTTTTGTCATTAAAGTCCACACTACTGATAGTTACAACACTTTTCTTTGCAAGAGACGTAAAGCTACCAGTGTCTAGTAAGGCAGTCACTTTCTGTCCATTCACAGTCACGGTTTTATGAGTGTTCTGTTGTAGTACTTCCTGCTTCACGTGTTCCTTTTCATCACGAGGTGTGTAGCAGGAAACAGTCACTTTCGTCTAATGTATGGGACACAGTGAAGCCTTGTGGCCCGGCTGTTGACATTAATAGCAAATAAAGGTCTTACCAGAATAATGCTGGTACCGGTTGTGGTACCTGGACGTTCTGGCTGGCTTCCTCCCCTTGTCAAACAAACAGGTGGTGCTGGTTGTCCTGAATGAGCTGCAGTGCTGGTTCCTCGAAGCTGCAGAGATCCCTTCCGTGCATGCAGGTACTGTAGAGCAAGCTTAGCGGCTGTCATCACATCACTTGGCTCATGCTCCTTCACCCAAGTCCGGACATCAGGAGGAAACACACGCAGAAGCTGCTCCAGGATGATCTTCTCACCGATCTCCTCCTTTGAATGCTGCTCTGGTGGTCTCCATTGACAAAAAAGGCCTTTGAGACGGTAAGTCTCAGTAAGTCTCTGTAAGTGTTTCACCTGATGGCAGTTAAACTGCTTGGAACTGCTGCCTGTAGGTTTCAGGTGAAATGCCAATTTTTTTCAACATAGCAGGTTTGAGGTCAGTGTATGAGTCTGCTTTGTCCTTATCCATAGCTGTATAGGCCTCCAATGCCTTTCCTGACAATAGTGGACTGAGTCTGCAGGCCCTTCGACCACTGGCCACCACCATGTTTTCGCAATGCGCTCAAAACGCAGTAAATATTTCTTGATGTCCTCACCCTCTTGAAAAGGCAGTATCTTGGGCTCCGAGTTAAATCGTCTGTCTGATCCCCTGTTATCATTGTCTGAAGACTATGGTGAGGCCTAAACTGACCTGTGGGACTGCTGTGTAGCTGGGGTAGGTAGCAACCTTCGCACGCTTACAATGCTCACTGGACTTGGAGTGACACCCCCTGCTTTTTGGGATGTTAATGGTGCATCTGGTTGAGGCTGAAGGGACATCCTCAGGCTTAGCAGTTCCTCCAGAACTCCCTCCTCTCTTTGCTGCTGTGCAGTTATAAAGACTCTCATCAGGGTCACCAGCTCCCCATCTGCTGCACCTGATGAGACGGGTCCTCTGTTCTCTGTCCCCTTTCCCTCCGACGATGAAGAAAACGAGTTGGGTGCAGACGTTTAAAAAAGAAACAATGGGATTTAATCGTCTCCAAAAAAATAACAGTGTCACAATACACTAGAGAGAGCTTGTTGCCACCACTGCAACCAAGACTGCGCTCTCTCTAGACTGCCAGATATTCCCTCCTTATAAAGGCTTATTTATTAAAACAAATTCCTGCCTTTAAACCAGGGAAATCAATAATACGTAATCCAAAAAGTAGAAACAATTAAACATTTTTTAACTTGCATTTCACAAGTTAAAATATTATAATAAAATAATACACAGTTTAATCTATGATCATTCATCCTCTGATGTATGGTCTGGTGACTTGTGCCAAACACCTATTTCCTGGATGTTGAGGCCATGCAACAAATATCTTTCAATCGCATGGAAAGGGATATTAATGACTGGTCGTCCCCTTCCATGCACGACCCCCTCCAATTGCTGAAGGACTGAGAGCAAGTTGGCCACGACAAACTTTGTTTACATTGGTGTCAGTGTTCAGCCAAGCTCTCTAAAACCTGCTCAATTCTGTCATGTGCACCACACTCTGAAACTGTAACTCCAACTGGGAAGCTAATTCCAACAAGAATTGTGCACACCCACTTGAGATCGCCATGTCGTTTGCCGGTAGCATCAACAACGCAGGATAAGGATGTGCACCGATGTCATCACGCTGCCCCCCCCCCCGAACTGCCAGCAGGAAGTCAAATATGAGACACGTGTGCGTGGTGAATGTGAAAACGAAAAAGCAATCCCGCTTTGCACTATCGCTTTGATTACGTCACAGAATGAGCGGTGTTGACGTAGAAAATGAAGAAGTATTTTGGAAAATTTATTTTTAATTTTATTTATGAGTAAATTGTTGCAGTGACATTGTGAAAATGAAAAAGCATTCCTGTAATCCATTTTGATTTTCAAATGAGATATTTCTGATTGACTTTTGGTACACATTTGCTAAAGAACGTTTTTAAAATGAAATGTCAAATGTCCTTTTCTTTGTCAATTTAATTAAGTGACAGAATGAGCAGTGTTGAAGAAGAAAACGAAAAAGCCATTTGGCGGATTGAGTTGTCATTTTATTTTTGAGTCAACAGAGGCAGCTGTATTTTGAAAATGAAAAAGCATTTCCGGTATAGGCTTTTATTTTAAAATATGAGTCACAATTGCTTCCATAGACATTGGCCTGTTTTTGTTAAACCTGTAGATGAATATGAGTGGCCAATTTATTATACTTTATTATAATAATAAAAATGTATTTATTTATTATAATTTATTCTCTAATTTATTCAGGACCGACAGTTTACAAAATGGAGGCCCTTAACCAGCATCTACCCTAGGGCCCCCACAAGACTAGAAATGGCCCCAGCCAGCCAGTTTGATTCTATGATTCATACAGTAATTATATGGGATCAGTGTTTTGCTAAATACAGATTTACGATTTAAATCAGCAAACACGTTAGTATGTGAAAAAACATTAAAATACATTGAAAATCTACATAAACTGACACCTACAGTAAACTCCAATAAAACTTCAAATACGATGTTGAGTTAAAATGTGTGATTTCTGCAGGTCAAGTTTCTAGAAGCAAAGTTCCAGAAAAGTTTGTGCAGAGCCAGAAGAACAGAGGACAGCTCTACAAGGGAATAAAAAAGAAGGCTAAAGTAATTTCACCATGGTATATAGCATACAGACAAATCACTATGGTGGATTTCACTGATTTATATGCAATACAATCATTAATTATTGGACTCTAATTTCTACATTTTTTATATTGCAGCTCCTTTGCAGAAGCCATTTTTTTCTTGACCTGCTGCATGAGCCTGATTAGTTGTCAAGGACGTCTTGGGGAGTGGAAAAGGAGCCGTTATTCCGAAAGTGTCAGGCTGATGAGCTGGAAAACAACATCTAAAAGGACTGCATCATATTAGACTTGCTTTATTTAGGAGTTAGTGTTTACTGGCTCCATTTTTACCATTTTAAGTTTAAAGCTTTATTAAAACAGTTGATGTTGACATTTTCAAAGCTGTTTAGAAATTTCTCTTCTTGCTGGTAAAACTGAGTACTGACATGAGTGTTATAATGGATAAAAAAATAAACAACATGGTTTCATGGCAGAGCAGAATATTTATTACAAACTTAACATGAATGTTGACATGAAACTTAACATGAATATGTTTTTCAATAACAGAAATAAAGAGACAGGAGTTTTATTTTGTGGCTTCTTTATGCATTTAGTCAAATGTTACATTCATTATCAGCATTTCCTCAGCATGTCTGTTAGTGATATTTATTAGATGAAGCAATGTATCTGGAAATGTCTGGGAAAGTCTGTCCACGTGCTGCTCAGCATCACATCTGCCGTGCTCTGAAAAAGGATCCTCTGCACATGAAGATACCTCAGTAACAGAACCCAGCTCCTGCTCATACATGCTTGGATCTTCCTCGGAACTTGACTCCACTGAAATCCCTGGAAAAAAGAAAATCCACCACCTGTAGTTGGTCTTTCATTCAGTAATCAAGCTCAGCAAAATGAGGAGAAAACAGGCTATACTAGAAAAGCATTAGGGAGGGGTCAAAACACCAAAATGTGATTAAATTACATTATTTTAGTAAAACACTGCAGTATTCCTCTACCTACAATCTAAAATATTTAGTTTTAAGTTAAGTTGTTAGAGTTATCTGTACATAATCTAGATTCTAAATTCTTGTGCAGAACCTACAATCAGCGCCTGAAACGTGATAATGCCCATGCTATGCTTATCCTGAAGGCCTGTGTCTGTGAGGGTGGCTGCAGGGAGGAAGGCACATCAGAAATAACATGCTGAAACTGAGTATCTGACGTGTGTATGTGTAACTTCTATCTCTAGGTGCAGCTAGGTTTCTGTGTTCTTTCTCACCCCTCCTTCAGAGCTGAATCTGACTGTAACTACGGCATACCAAGATCTTAATAAAAAGCAAGGGACCAGAAGGGGGGTCAGAGGCGGTTGGAGCGAGCGCCTCCTTCTGTCTCTCCTTGCAAGTGAAAAAGAGCCAAACTGTCTCTGTCTTCTTTGTTTTGCAGAAATAAATGTTTCAGGTTATTTGAACCTAACATAAGTATATGACTTTTTGATTGTTTTTTTATCACAATTTTATTTATTATTTTCAATATATATTATTTTGCACATGACAACCTCAATCTGATGATTATGGTAAAATATTACATACATAAATGCAGGTACGGTAAACCCCCCAGTATTAGATTGTTACTGGGCGCCGTTTGTAAACCGGTGTAAAAAAAACAGCAATATTTTTTATTTTGTTTTATTATTTTGTTTTATTTTGTTATTTAGCCTCTTTAATGAGAAATAAAAATAGGTTTGGTTTTTCAAATGTGTTTTTTCACCTTTTAATGTATTTTTAAATGTTACATTTACTTGCTTAATATTTAGCTAGCGAGCTAAATATTTAATTTTTAGGTTAAATATTTATTTTATAATTATATATTTAACTTGCAAACTAAATATTTAATTTTTAAAGTTAAATATGTATTTTATAATTATATATTTAACTTACAAACTAAATATGTAATTTTAAGTTAAATATTTATTTTAAAATTTATATTTAGTTTTCAATCTAAACATTTAAATTAGACTTTAATATTTATCAATCAAACAAAGATTTAGTAACAAAACCTAAATATATAAATTTTGGAAACTAAATATTTAGGTCAGATCTAAATACTTAGTTTGAAAATTAAATATATAATTATAAAATAAATATTTAACTTAAAAATTTAAATATTTGTTTGCAAGTTAAATATATACTTATAAAATAAATATTTAACTTAAAAAATTTAATATTTTGTTTGCAAATGGTAAATGGCGTATACTTATATAGCGCTTTTCTACCTTCATTGAAGGCCCAAAGCGCTTTTCAGTCACAGACCCACTCACCCATTCACACACACATTCATACACTGATGGTGGCAAGTTAAATATATACTTATAAAATAAATATTTAACTTAAAAATTAAATATTTAGCTTGCTAACTAAATATTAAGCAAGTAAACGTAACATTTATAAAAACATGAATTGCATTTAGGGACATATTTATCTGATGATGTTCATCATGACAGAGAAGAGAGAACTCTCTGATGGACGACTCACTCTTTGAAAATAAAAACCCAAACAACCAGCTGTCAAAGACGGGCAGATGGCTGGTTCCATGTATAGGTGTTTTACTTTCACATAAAGGATGACAGGAGTCAAGCACAGATAAAAGACCATAAAGCTAAAGCAGGGTTGGACAGGCAGAGGTCAGGTGCTGGCGTAACAATATCAGAGAGCAGGCTAGAGTAGTCGGAGATCAGGCGTGGGTCAAGGGCAGGCGGTAGACAGAGAAAGAGTCGGGCAAACATCAGGATCAGAAAAACAAAAAGACAGGTCAGGCTATGGCACTCAGTTTGCAAGCAGAGTGGCACAAGCAATACTTCAGTGAGCGAGGCTCTGTGCCTCTGCTCGATTCTCCTGTGGGTGGTTGTCAATGACCATCAGGTGAGCGGCATCTGAGGATTGGGCGCTGGTACGGCTGGGAGATGTAATGTCAATGCAGTGTCTAGAGGGGAGACAGATGTCTGACTCCAAACACCAGCAAAAAGAATGGTAAAGAGACTCGTCTTCAGAGCAAAACGATACACTGCAAAATCATCACTTTTTATGAGACAGAGCCAAGCGATAAAAAATCTACTTTCTACGGCAAAGAGACAAGCAAAGAAGTGACCCATCTTTATAAGTGTGGAAGAATGGAGAAAACGTCTGTTTATATAAAGTCAAGTAGCAAAGAGGCCCCTCCCCTGGTAGGAGGAATACGACTGGTAACAGAGTTTTTTCAACAAAAAAAATGAAACAAGGATGGCTTTTCCACTTCTCCACCTCCTGTTGACCGGGCAGTGGAGGCAGTGGAGAAGGGCTACAAAAGTTTCTGTTAAGAGAGATCACTAGCGATGTTAGGAATTTCCCATTATATCGTTCATCTCTGTCATTTCCACCAGTCACCTCTGTTCTATGAAAACTGGACTCTTTGCTGTTTTTTGAGGGCATTCTTTAGGTGAAGAACTTGGTCAACAGAGAGTTCTTTGTTATGTCTCATGATGAACATCAGCGACAAACAGCTTCAAACAGCTTTCAGCGGCTACACCGGCGTATCAGCGGCTACACCGGCATTCCAGCGGCTACATCGGCATTCCAGCGGCTACACCAGCGCTCCAGCGGCTACACCGGCAGTTTTTTGTTTTTCTTTTTAGAGGATAACTCTGTCAACAGAGCATTCTCTATTTCTGTCTCAAAAGAAAGGGAAGACAAACAGTCAGCAAAGAACAGGAAGCAAAAACAAGCAACTTAACTTCTGAAAGCATTTAATACCAAAGCCATCGAAGTCAACAATAAAGCTGTAGACTGGAGAGCGACAGCAGCCACACAACATGTTAAAGGCTGAAAACATTGATATGCTGACTGGCAGAAATCTCTATTTACTGCTAACTATTATGTGCAAATAAAATAGCAGCTTCTGAGCAAAATCCTGTCTTGATTATAACAACAAATAAAGTTTTTTGGGGGTTTTTTTGGGGTGGGGGGCACAAAAATTACATTAATTAAACCATGAAGCCGAAAGAAGCTGCTTTTCTTTAGTGTTTGTTAGTGTTTTAACTAAAGAATTCAGTCATCAGTGATCTCTGCTCTAAGTTGTGAGAAAAACACTGTTGTTTGCTTTGTTTTGTTTCTTTCTGAGAAACAGTCGGCTCTCTGTGTTCTGTCTATACCATCATAGTGAAAAAAACATGGAGAAAATAAAGTAAAAGATGAGGAAAGAAACAACCAAAGTCAACAGAGAAACAAATTTAGGTTAAACTGTAAGCTACAGGAGGGATGACAATAGCAGCCAGACAAGCCTTTACAGGTCAAAAACATGACTACATTGAAAGACAGAGGAAGGCTACAGAAGTCACTCTTTTCAGCACAGAGCAGAGAGAACACTAGCAACCTAAACATTTTCCGAAAGAAAACCTGTATTGGTAGAAATATGTCTAGTCACAGTGTTAGATCCTGCTGCTGCTGCACATTTTTCTACCCACAGTCATTCTGCTTACCTGGCAGGTGGGTGCGATTGTCTTGATCAGCATCTGCCGGGTATTTAAGACAAAGAAAGCCACACCAATTTTATTTTTTGTGAAAATCCACAAATAATCAAACCCTAAAATTTCTAGAACAATTGAATAGCTTATCATGAACACAAGTTGTCCAGAAGGAACATGGAGGCATTTAATAGTTCTCTGTGTTTACAAAAAACTGGCTTGGTTGTAGATTTGATAGAGATGAACACAAATATATCAGTATTTTCCCATCTGACTTTGAGCTGGAGCATAGACCACATATGTTGTAACAGTCACTTATTTTTGTGTCATTTTTCACACTGTTGTCTGAATTCAAATGAAGCAGGTTATGTATTGAACCATCTTCATTCCTTAAACAAGGTTATTGCTTTAAAAACATAGTTTTTTATTATTTTGTTTTGTTTTATTTAATTAATTTACCTTCATTTACCAGATAAGCCCTATTGAGATTAAAAATCTCTTTTTCAAAGAAGCTCTGTTAAATAAAACACAAGAGGATCTTTTTCGTGCAAAGCGTTTTTTCCCTTGGGAATTTGTATGAGTGGAAAAAGTAAAGTCACGAGTAGTGAATGACTTTTTCAAATGAGTAAAGTAATTTCATTCCATAAAAAAAAAAAAAAAAAAAAAAAGAAAAAAGTAATTTCATTACAATTTTGATCCAGTAACTAAGAAAAGTAATCAATTACTTTTTAGATGTAACTTACCCAACACTGCCTACTTTTATGAAAAGTAAAAATACAAGAACAATTTCCACTTTTGTTCATGACAGGATATTAAATTATGCTAGAAATTTGCTAGTACAGCCTTGGCAGGACATCGATGATTGACTTTGTAGTCGTTTCAGGTGACAATTCTTGGACAATTCTCTTTTAGTGAAGCATTTACAGTGTATTAATTTAAAAAACGTTAAAAGAGCAAGAACAGAAAAATTCAAAAATACATGTGTTTTAAACGTACTTAATACATAAAACTGTTCTAGATTTGATTATGTTTGGAGTTGTGGCTGAGAATTAGCCCGAATTTTAGAATTCGGGTTTAGTGTTTGGTGTTCCTTTTGTTTACTATTTGTCTAGCAGAGGTCGCCATTCTAAATTTACATGAGTTTGGCTCGGTTGGTTACCTGTTGGTGTAGGACTGGCATGCAGGAAACCCAGATTTACTTCCCAGGAGCACCATGAGCCAGATAAATCCAGTGTTAGGCCAAAAGGTGAACCAAGAAAAAGCGGCAAGCAAAGGATTTTTGTTCCCACATCTGGGAACTACATTTAAAAAAATTTTTGTTTAGACAACCTTCTGGACTTTGGGTTAAGTTCTTCACAAGATATTTTGCAGATTTTTGTAACAAGCTATAAACGCAAAATGAAAAAAAAAACAAAAATTCAATTGTGCTTATCTCATTTTTTTATTTTTATTTTTATTTATCAAAATTATTTTCAGCAGCAAAAGATCTCACAAATTGTCCTTAACATTTGTATAACATTTTAGACAGATCCTTTTGCATTAGTACCATGACATTTGACGGAAAACACTTTCTTTGTTACACATGGTTAATATAACAGAAATGCCTCTCATATTATCACTGTTTGCAGTTGTAGAGTTTCTTTTTCTCTAGAGGATGTCTCGTTTTTATTTTAGATGTTTAATCCCATCACCATCAGAAATGACCTCCCATATACCTCAACCTTCTGTTTCCTTCTGAACATTCACACAGTGTTTGCGTCTATGCACAAATCAATGCAAGACAGTTTTGCTGACATACATACATTTGTCAGTCCTGCTCCACTTTGAGGAGCAGGACTGTTATTTATCCTGGTCACTTTTAATTCTCCATCATCAATGTGCCATCCACAATCAATGGGTGAGGAAGCACACACGATACCTTTTAAACCAGGTGTCTCAAACCCTGTTCCTCGAAGGCTACCGTCCTGCTTATTTTGCAGTTAACACTGCTTCAGTAGATGCTGATTAGCTGGATTGAGTCAGTCCAGTTTCTGATTGAACACACCTGATACAGGTGAGCAGCAATTACTCAAGCAGGGTTAGCTGCAAAACAAGCAGGGCGAGAACTCACAAGGACCACGTTTGGAGACCCCTGACTTATAGTTCCTGTGGGTCATGGTGAAGATCAAACCCTGAAAGGTACCTAAATGGAATTTTGATTTAAATTTTAGAAGCCGGGAATGAGTTCAGTTGTGCCTTGAAGGAGTATAAAATACCAGAAAATCTAAAAAGTATTTATTGCAGGAATGTGGGTTAAAACTTATTAAATCACAGTAATTTCTCATGGGTAAAAGGTGGAAATACTTTCAAAATGAGAATTTTATAACTAGAGAAAGGAAAATGATTTGTTTTATGGTTCAGCTTCACTCCAACTAAAGCAGCCGCCATCACTCGATTAGCGCCCCCTGCTGTTGAATGAAACATCCTATCTTTAGAATGTGTGGTCAACTGTTGTGATTAATGAAACAGACAGAAGGCTGTGGACCAAAACGGGACGGTTGTAGACTCTACAAAAGTAAACAGATCTCCAGTCCACCTCTGGTGTCAAACAAATAAAAATAAAGAAAAAGAAACGTTTGAGGTGTGGAGGGGAGGGGGGCGCTAATGTCCGAGCAGCTCGTTGTTCCAGCAGTTAGACTGTACCATCGACAGTATACGGACTGTACCATCAACAGTATACGGACTGTACCATCAACAGTATATGGACTGTACCATTGATGGTATACGGACTGTACCAACGGGTTTAGTTGTAGTGGAGTACTACGAAGCTAATTTACAAGAAATATAAAACTTCTAGTTATCAGGCCGCAAATTACACTACTAACAATCTAACATCTACTACATCTGCATTAGCCTAGCTAGCAATGTACAGCTTAGCGGGTTAGCTAGGGACCATAAACTTACCGCTGATTGTGGCTCTGTGGTAGAGGCTGTTGCTGATGATCCAATCTCAAATGTCTGGATAGTCATGAGAACATCTCATCCAATGTTTTTGGCCAGAAAGTGGGACATGCTTGAACCAGTATAAAAACATGGGCGACAACTCTGGCACAAATCAGTTCAGAGATCGAACAGAATCCAGCTTTTATTTTGGTAGGCCACTTCCACTTATCGGCAAGTTAATTTGCATATAAACTAAACATTTAGCTGCAAACTAAACATTTAGGTAAAATTTGAAATATTTAGCTCTAATCTAAATATTTTAATTAGAATGTGATATTTATCAATCAAACAAAGATTTAGTTACAAAACTTAAATAAATATATTTTGTAAACTAAATATTTAGGTCAGATCTAAATATTTAGTTATTAAACTAAATATATAATTATAAAAATAAATATTTAACTTAAAATTAAATATTTAGTTTGTAAGTTAAATATATAATTATAAAATAAATATTTAACTTAAAAAATAAATATTTCCTTTGCAAGTTAAATATATACTTATAAAATAAAGATTTAACTTAAAAATTAAATATTTCCTTTGCAAGTTAAATATATACTTATAAAATAAAGATTTAACTTAAAAATTAAATATTTAGCTTGCTAACTAAATATTTAGCAAGCAAATGTAACATTTATAAATACATGAATTAAAAGGTGAAAAAAAACATTTGAAAAACGAAACCTATTTTTTTCTCATAAAAGAGGCTAAATAATCAAAAATATTGCTGTTAAAATTTTACTACAGTGGTTTACAAATGGCGCCCCATACATTGTGTATCCTACATAAAATAAATGTGTTTCAGAGTCACTTACCTTGTCTATGGGTGATGGAAATGCAACTTCAAGTTGTGCATCCGTCATGTCTTTTTCTCCAGAGCTGGAGCTTCAAACAGAATCTTCTCACTAACATTTCTGAAATCTTTTTGACTTTTCTGAAAGCACTCTGTAACTAAACCTAAGCATTCTTCTAAATTAGCCATATTAGCATCCGCAGCTCGCATTGTGTGTCCTCAATAAAGCAATTTTAAAAAACTACTTCCGGATGACCCAGATGAAATTGCGAAAAACAAAATTGAACGCTCGTTATCCGTTTGCTCCATTTTTGATTTAGTTTGCAAATCAGAAAACGAAAAAATGATTTTTGTTTTTGATTTTACATTAGAAAACGAATGATACATGGATTATCTGTATAAAAGACACTTGTCCACACCAGTGAAAAGACTGCAACCTTTCCACCATGCCCAAAACCTAAGAGCTCTCAAAAGACAGGGAACAATATTGAAGACCTGAACAAGATTGGAATGAATAATCTTCCTCCACTTGGAGCTTTATGCAAGATCTCACCTGTTGGGAAACAAATGATCTTGGGAACAGAAAAGAAAACAGCCAAGGACTACACAAAGGAACTGGTCAATGACCCTAAGAGACAAATTATGTCTTCATGGTTTCAAATCTTGCAGTTCTCCAAAGGTCCTCCTACTTAAGCCAGAACATGTCTAGGCCCGTCTAAAGTTCTCCAAAGATAATCTGGATGATCCAGAGGAGGATTAGAAGAACTTTGTGTAATCAGATAAAGTCAATGGAACTATTTGGTGTAAACGCCACTTGCAGTGTTTGGAGGGGAAAGAATGCAGAGCTACTGTACATTCCAGAAAAAAACAATACCCACTGTGAAGCATGGGGGTGGAAACATCGTGCTTTGGGGATGCTTTTCTGCAAAGGAGACAGAATGACTGATGAGTAACAATAATAGGATAATTGGGGCTTTGTTTGGGTTACTGTGTGTACACTGTATGCAATGTGATTTCCTGAATTCTTTTTCTACACTCAGTCTTTAACAGTTTAGGTGTATCTGTGATGAACATTACAGACCAAAATCAGCTTGTTTTTAAAATGGAAAAACCTGAAGAATCTGTAACGGCAAAATACTTGTTTGCCCCTCTGTAACTTAGAGGGGCATACAAGCCCTGTCATGTCTTTGTGAATTTTGAAGGTTTCACTGAGTAAACATACACGCAGGTGAGCTGTTGGAAAGCAAGCCTGACCTTGATGTTCTTCAACAAAAAGGACTCCTTGCAGTATTTGCAGTTGAGCGTCCTCTCCGGACACTCTCTCTCATTGTGGCGCTCCTGCTCGTTGGCTTTCATCAGCTCTTTGCAGGAAGGACACATGATGATGGTGAAGTCACAGGAGCCCTCGTGGCTGGTCTGCAGGTAATGGGGACGATATTGAGGGCTTCTAGGCAATGTTGTTTAAAAAATGTTTGATAATTGCAGAAATAAAAAAAATAAAAAGACAAGTGACCACACACACTTCATTCGGATTAAAATAAAGATATTTCTTCCACTTTATAACAATAGCCTTAGAATAGAAAAAATAAATAGGAGCAAATCCGAAAAATGTAAATGGTGAAAGACTAGAGGACTAGAACAGGAGTATCAAACTCCAGGCCTCGAGGTTTGGCCTCCTGCTGGTTTTCCAGAAATCCTGCCAAATCTGCTGCTGATTACCTGGGTCAAGTGTGTTTAGCCAATTATGAGCATCAGTGACAGGTTTGTTAGAAAACATGTAGGACTCCAGACTTTGATGCCCCTGGACTTGAAGAACGTTCCTGTTGAAGCTTCTTTTGGGAAATGCTGCCCCTGAGGGAGCAGCTGTTGTAAGTGCATATTCAGGCAGTTTGATTTTGTCCTTTTTAATCTTCAATTCTCTGCTCAGAGGAAAGCAAACCAAACAAAGTGAAGGTGGAAATGAGGGAACTGGAATTGTAGGGCTATCACACTTTGATTGAATGGCTTTTGTTATGACGTATCAGAGAATTAAAACCACCACTTCTCTTCCTTGAACAGGCAGCTTGTAATATTAGAAGTGTCAAAGTCTTTTTGCTTCAGGAGAAGGGTGTAGATGTTCAGAAGTGCATACAGCCACTCACCTCAAATTCTTTGATAGTGCCCGTCCATGTACATCCTTCATTGGAACAGACTGCAGCCAGGGCCTCCACTTCCCTCCGTGCTGCATTATCTGGGAAGGCCTGTGGAAGAAGGGGGTAAGGGTTACCTTCAGTGTGTCTGCTGCTGCTGTGTTACATGTCAGTTTGCTATAACCTCATGCTGCAAGATCATTTTTCAGATCAGACTATTCTGCTCATGTCAGCTGCAGGCAAAAAAATATACTTATTTGTTTATGAATAACACAGGGTTTATAAAATCCAAAAATGATGAATACAAGAGGAAATGGAGAATTTAATAAAACATTTACTGAAAGAATAAAAGGAGAACCAGGTCTAAGAAGCAAACAGCGGTGAGACACTCGGATCACCAGCTGGGAGCTCCAAGGAGGAGATAGAGTTAAATTCCAGAGCAAAGTTTAAAATTATACATTTGAAAACTGTTTCTAGAAGTATGGTTCATGTCCTCTTATCAGTATGCAGAGCAATGGGCTGCATAACTACAGGCGACTGAAACAGTCTATCCTGGTCCAGACAAGAAGTTTCCTCAGAGGTCCAGGAGCTCTGCAGAGTTTCTTCTGTTGGTATAAATAAAGTATTATCTCATAGTGGAATAAGTAACGCAATGCACAAATCATGAGCTACATGCAGTCTTCTTAGTGCATGAACTGCATCAAAAGATTGGTCTAGAAAGTTAAGAAATCTGTGAAGGTTAAAGTACTGACCAAAACAAAGTTTTAATCCAGATTCTAGTCAGAATCAGGTGAGAGAAGAACCAGACATAGCTGAGGAACACAAAATGGAGATGGACAGTTTGATCTGATGACCTGTTGGCTTCTGTTAGGCTTCTGCAGTTCTCTCAGTAGACACTATGAAAGCTTACAAGCCTTTTTATCAAAGGTGCCCTTTGAAGCTTTCCTTTAATGATTATGTTCAGGGTATTTTACTCGAACCTTATAGCTGTGGTTCCGACAGGAGAACTTTACTCTGAATATTCCAACAAGGTCAGCAATTTGTCCCAGGTCATCTCATTTCTCTGAATGTAACTAAATCCTACAGTTCCAAATACGTCAATGACATTCTACTTTAATTTATTAAATTACAGTTATTTTACAGATACGTGAGGGTAAAGAATTATTTAGATAAGGTTGGGAGACGGTGTAAACAAAGGGATGATGGGATATCAGTGGAGGCTTACTTCTCCACCAATATTGCAGTCCACAATTTAGAAGTGGATTTCTAATGAACTTCTGCCGCTCTGCACAAACTTTGTCCTAGAAAACACCACTGGATTTTAGACTTTGGCTCAAAAATGGCACGTTAATTGAAAAACCACTGGGAAAGCTGTTACAAAAGATCATAAGATTATTGGAGTGGGACTTAAATGATGCCACGATTTGCACCTGCTTACTTCTGGGATCACATACAGGGTTTAATGGTAGATTTGTGTTTCCATGTCAGTTTATACTCACGGACCAAATGGTGGATTCATTTCATCCAACTTTCAACACCATTGGAGCTATATTTTGACCTTTGACCTACTGATGTAATGATGAGATCAAGGCAGGTTGGTGGGATTTTTGTTCATCCATTCAGGCTGCAGGTCCACTTTTGTCCTATTTTGGCTTGTCTCATGCCTGTTTGGAAAGCTAAAAGTATTCAGTATCTCAAGTAACCAGAGGGTGGAGTCCAGACTCCACATTTTTTGTGTTTTGTTAAGTTCTAATAAACTTAAATGATGAACAGTGTTTGACAAAAAGAATCATTTCACTGGAAGTTTGTTTGGGACAGGAACATGCATTCTTTTAAACAGCTCTCCAAGCAGATGAAGATAAAATTTAAATCCCCCTCATTGATTAAATGTTTATGTTGATAATGAGAGAACAGGGAAATTGCTCCTGAATCATCACATTTTGAAGGAAAGGTATCTGCCCCTCGGGTTAGACAAAAATACGTGCCTGATCTCAACTCCATTTTTGATTGTAAAAGTGTTTGGAACATGGTTCAGCAGTTTTTTTGGAACTCAGATGATCAGCAAGCTCACCTTAGTTTTACTGACAAGACCTATGTGACCACAAACAAACTTCACAATATGAAATTTAAAGACCCACTCTAATAATCTTTCTCATGATGGAGGGCATAGAAAGAATCAATTTATTGAAGTCAATTGGGTTGACTGTCTTCTCTCTATAGGAAAGTTTTGTGTATTTTCACATTCATATTTACTTTAAGATATTTGTCTGTTTAAAACAATTAAAAAATGTTTTTCATGTTTATACAATGCAGTTATGCAGAAGTTGATGTACTTACACCACCCTGCTTGAGAATGGAGATGGGATCTTCAAACAGACCCTCTTTGATGCATGCACTGCATTTCTGAGGCCCAGAGCTAAGAGGGGATGAAGAAAAAGCCCTGTGAGTATATCAATTCATATGCCGACATAATTCATTCATTTTTTTTCCAAACTGCTTTATCCCTTTCAGGGTCACGGGGTTGCTGGAGCCTAACCCAGCTACTCATGGGCGAAGGCAGGGGACACCCAGTCTGTGGCAGAGGCCACAGTCACACACCTGATGCACACTCACATCCACACCTAGGGACAATTTAGAGTAACCAATTAACCTATGAAGCATGTTTTTGGACGGTGGGAGGAAGCCGGAGTCCCTGGGGTGCATGCATGGGGAGAACATGCAAACTCCACACAGAAAGGCCCCCCATTGGTGACACTGTTTCAAGTCCCCCAGCCAGGACTTGAACTGGAACCTTCTTGCTGTGAGCCACCGTGCAGCCGACATCAGAGATTCAGGAAAAACCTGGACTTTCATGCTTAAAAAAAAAACAAAAAAAACTGGTGGATCAGAAAAAAAAAATCTAACTAAAAACAGAGAAGACGTGGGTCTGTCAGTCACTTCGATGCAAGATCAAACATCATATTATTAATTTTAGCAAAAGAAAAAAATTCAACAATAAACTATTTCGATCCTGGGAGAAAAAGAGAAGGGCTGCAGGAAACTAGATGGTTAGAGGCCATTCTACCACCCCACTCTGCACGATTTTAGAGCCTATTGGTCTGTCTTTTTTAAATTAATCCAGAGAGCCTATCAGGTCAATTTATTTCGGCTGAGATGAGAGTCACGCCTCTCTCCATCTCCATTATTGTCCTGCCCCGAGTACTTTATGAATGGTTACACAGGCTAACCACTTCCAATGAAAAATCTATGTAAACGCAAGCTTATGCTGGTTTCAGGCATCTTTACAGAGCATCCACACGACACATGTTGAGGGTACAATAAAAACTTGTAAGAAACTTCTATAAACGTCATAATCTTCTACATCTCACACATTCTAGTAGCATTTCTTATTGTGATCAGAAAACTAACAATTTCATAAAGTAAACATTAAAGGCAACTCTGTTAGCCATGTTTTTGATTTGTTTGAACTTAAAACAAAGAGAAGTCACTGTGTGGGATTCGTAGATTTTAGTCTTTGAAATAAACAGCATTTCAGAGCCCATTTAAGTTTTTATTTAATATTATTTACCGTTGCAAACATATATGAAAACAATATTGCATTAGGAAAACAGGCCAAAATTAATAGAATTTTGAAACTATGTTTGTTTGAAACAAAAAGTACTGCATTTGTGGAATATCATACCTACACCAATAGGATTAGGTATGTCTGAACAAAATACCATCAATATTTCTAAGAATTTCACAACCATGATAAAAAGCAAGCGTATTTTGGCTTATATATCTTTTGTTACATTATGAGACAGGGCCTGAACAACTTAATGTAAGTTAATTTCGAGATGGTGCTTTTAATTTATGTACGTACAATTCACTGTTTTTACTATTTTGTTAGTTTGTTAATTAAATTAATGTAAATTCTCTGTAATTGTACTGTCAGGGTGCACCCGGGTACTTCCTACTCCAACCCACAGAGGGAACGCTCACCTGAGTATTGATCGCCAGTCTGCGTGCACTGCTTCCAGTCCATGGTTCACCAGGTGGGTCTCGTTTTGTCATTAAGCACCTTTCATATAAGCTTCATTGTGTCACTAAGTCCATGCTTAGCCTTGTATTTGCATTCCTGCTTTACAGTCTAAGCGTTTTTTGTCTGTCTTTGGTTACCGACTCTCGCCTGTTTACTCGTCTCCTGTCTTCTCCTGTGATCTGACCTCTGCCTGTTGTACGACTTTGTTCTCTGCCTGCTCCTTGTTCTTATTAAATCTGGTTGCTTATGGATCCACATGCCTCAGCGTCCTCCTCACATGTACAGCATTATTTTTCTGTTTTTTCATCCCCAGTAAATAGAGTAGTGATCTGCTGTCGTATTATTTTAAAACTTGTTCACATTTCATACTGAAATTTGGCAGAACAGAAAGAAAGTCTGGGTAAAATCTAACCTTGCTTGGTTATTGTGCAACAAACTGAATTTAAAACTTCTGCGAACTTTAAAGCTTCTGCGACAAAAACCAGAAAAAAACAAAAAAAAAACAGCTGTGCAGTCATAAACGTGTGCAACAGTTCGCGGATCAGCTTTGCGCTTTCCCCACTCGTGCACGGGTTCAAGCTCCATCCACAGACACACACTCATAGCCCCACCTGTTAAGAAGAGAAAATACTCATCCAGTTTGTGTGTGCAAAATTCTAGATTTGTAACTTGTGTCAGGATGTTTGTATGAAACTTTGGTTTGTGTGTGCATAATTCTTAATTTGTAACTCATACAATACATTTGTGCATAACTGTGTATTTACAACTGTGTATTCACATGTACAAAAATGACAAAATACAAAAAATGACAATTTACACACACACACACACACACACAACTTTAAATTACAGCAGTTTAAACATACACACAATACACAAATCTAAATCTTTTAAAAAAAACATATGCACAGATTGCCTGATAAACACACAAAACAGCATTTAGGCACAAATCAGAAGTGAGACTCTTTTCACATCTCCAGATTTGTTTGAACATGAGACGTTTAAGTACTGCTTTCAAGTGAGCTGCTGTTCGCTCTGCCGGTGTCAAGCCATACGCGCTTTGAAAATGTCATGCGCCCCGCCTGTATAAGAGGGTTTATGGCAGGACCTGAAACTCAATGGGAGCCCAGTCTCTTTACATATTAAAATGTTTGATATGATATAAATACTTAGAAGATAGGAATGTAACAATTTTACATTTTCATGTAACATTTTCGATCAAAAATATTTTTACTTGAGTTGCATATTTGTTTTATATATGTTATAAAATGTCAAATTCACAGTAAAGTCACAATTACACTTTTTAAAAGTACGATTTTTTATTTTTTGTGGCACCTCTGCTGCAGAAATCCAGGTCTTGAATAGCATTTCCTTGTTCTCCAGGTCACCTATCACCTTACAGAGACTTCAGTATTTTTACTGTATAGTTTTCTAAATACTAGTACTTAAACTTACAAAAACACAAAAAAAGTGGCCAACTTTCAGTATAAATAAAGAACCTTTGCTGCATAATACTAGGTCTTGAATAGAGAATTTCCTTGTTCTCCAGGTCACCCACTATCACCTCAAATTGACTTAAGTTTTTTTTACTGCATAGTTGTTTAAATACTCATACTTAAACTTTGCAGTTTCTACCCAAAAACACTGAAAAAATGGTCAACTTTAAGTTTGAATAAAGTTACTTTGCTGCATAATTCCAGGCCTTCGTATTTTTTGTTCTGCAGGTCACCCACTGCCACCTCACAAACTTTTAATAACAAATACTTTATAAATGGGGCATTTTCAATAGCTATAAAACATTTTAAAATATAGATTTTTAAATAAAAATTTACATTACTATCATTCTTTTTAAATTACTTTAGTTTATAAAAATGTGAACTTACTTTTCTTAGTATCACCTTGGGTTTTTCTTTTATCGCACTTCATTTACACAAGCTGTGTTGTATCCTTCCACCTGTATAAGTTAAAACAATAAAAAAGGTGGTTAAAAAAAAAGCCTCAGCACATGGAGTTGTTTGTCTGCAGGTCTCCCATCGACAAGTTCGTCGTGTTTTTTGGAGCACATGAAGAGTAATACTTACAAATGTTCTGCACGAAAAGGGTATGGAAGTATTTTTCATTTGTATTGATGTTTTTACTTTGCATGTGTTTCCAGGAATGTTTTGTTAATAGCAAAAATAACTCTGTTTCCCAGTGCATTACTAATGCAATTACCTTTGCAATGTTTTTTAGGTTTTGTGCGTGTGCGTATGTGTGTGCGTGTGCGTGTGTTGGGGGTGGGTGGGTGGGTGGGGGGGGTATATTGCACGGGCGCGTGTGTTCTTGCTGCATTGCAGGTATGTTATAACTGCGTTGCTTAGTATTTCTTGATTCAAGTCGTCTTGGATAAGGATCTGATCAAAACCCGCATTTTGAAAAAGCTCATGTTTGTTATGAAAGGGCTGCATTGATATGGACAAAGTATGACTTCTCTGCTCCGTTTTTAAGTGATACACTTGAAGACAAAGAGATCCATGTAGGTTTTTGTTTTACTTATCTTAGCTGTAATCTGGATCAAAACTGTAAAAATGTATAGCTTCAATATTAACGAATTTGTTACATTGATAATATTTGGTTTAGGGTCTGTGGGGCTGTTAGCTAGCAGGAGATTGTGCAAACAGTTCTCAGTTGTGGGTGATGATAAGTGGGCAAGGGGGTTTCTTCACACCAAACTGTGATAGAAATTATGTTTGGTGTCCTGATTCACCTTTTAAAACCTTAAATACCCAAAGGGTGGAATGTGATGAAACTTAGCTAAAGGGTGGAATGTGATGAAACTGGGATAGAAATCAAGGCTACACCTCATCATTGTTTATGGGTATGGGAATGTTTGTGTAACTGGGGGAGTCATCAGAATCCGGTTTCTAAACACGTTCTAAACACATCTGTGTGATCTGTGGTGATGTGATTTGTGGGGAATAAGAAGACACATTTATTTTAGCAATCACATCTGTGTGCTGAGGCATCTTTGCTGTGCGCCGACCCTTCCGAACCTTTTCACACAACACTAACATCTCAACCTCAACTCAGAGGGGAATTTAGAATGATTTGCCACTTCTGAAACCGAGAAAACTATTTTTTTAAGAGATTACAAACAGCATATTTACAATTACAAAACCACTCTGACCGTTTTTTATTGTTATCAGAAGTTGATCATAGAAGGTATTTAAATTATTTTCAAACATGACTGCAGTCATGTCAATTAATTTTATCAATAGAAGATAAACACATTAATTGTAAACAAATATGTCAAATATAGTTAAAATAATTGATTTACATCACTGTCAGAATTAATTTATCTGATGCAGTGAGTCAAGGTGATGCTGAGCCTGATGAAGTCCAGTGAAAGCTGAAAATGATGCATGGGACAGCTCTAATCAGCACAATACAAAATTATCACTGTAAACAAGAAACAAAAAAAAGTAAAGATTGAGTGATGATTCTTTTTTTTAATTCAAAACAGTGATGCAAAAGTGATTACATTTATATTTTTGATAAAGATTGTACAAATACATTAATACGATTTTTTAAAATACTTTAATCTGTAAGTAAAGTGAACATGTATTATTGATGATGATCAATGTTATTCATTTTGTGCTTTTCTTTGAACACAAGTCCCCGTACATTAAATACTGAAATATTCCGGTTCTGGTTCACGAAAGAGCGGACGTGTCTTTTTCGGCTCTCCTGATCCCCAACGTTTTTTGAGTGATTTTTATGCTAAACAGCAGTGATTTTGCAATAGAGAGAGATGAACATGGAACCAAAGCAGCCTAGCAGAAGTTAAAGTTGCATTAGCTGACATCCAAGCTAAACTGAGTCCACTCATGGCATTGGAGGCTAAGCTAACTCCTCTGCTGGAACTTGTGCAGGAATTCCGACAAGAAAAAATACGAAATGAACAACGGGATAATCGGCTTGACCTCCTGGACAGCAGAACGAACGACATGGATCAACAAGTAAGAATGAATAATATAATTATCACAGGATTTCAACTCAAACCAAGAGTTATGTCTGGCGCAGCTAACGTTAGCATGGAGGCTAGTGGGGCTGCAGAGGCTACAGCTGAGAGTGACGAGAGTCAATCTTCCCTTACTTTTAAAAGGATTTCCTTGGATTCGAATATTATTGAGATCTGCCACCCGGTTCCCAGGAAAAAGGAGTCAGATAAACCAGCGATCCTCGTGAGGTTTGTGAATCAAAAGCACAAAATCGCTCTGATGAAGCAAAGAAGACTGCTGAAAGAGACCGCCATTTTATTTTATTGATCATTTAACAAATTTTAACGCTTGATTGGCTAAACATGCCAGGCTCCTGAAGCGGAAAAAACAGACCCAGAGCCCATGGGTGCTGAATTCCAGGATCTATGTAAAACCACTTGGTCGAACGGACCTGACCAGGGCAATGGTAATCACAAACATGAATGACTTTGAGAAGTGTGTGGTCACGGACGTCTGAGCCTTTATTTGATGTGAAATAAGAATAAAATTATTTCAAGAAAACATGGCGCCTGAGATTTACCACTGACTTAGATCAACTTTGACCTGATGCTGTGATATCAGCTGAAGGACAATGGACCTGACAAACAAAATCTGCAGTCATAACAAAGAGGAGAACTTTATAAACTCTTTTCAAACCTAAAGGACAGCTGTTAATCAGGCAGCAGAACACAGGAATACCATCTTGGCCAAAGGCTTTAATCAAATCACTTGACATGGTTCCCTAAAGAGTGATTAATGACAAAGGATCTTCTAATAAAACAACCTGCACTAATTGATTCTTTATATCTGATTTAAGTAAATGATCTTTCAGACATAAATTATTTATTGTTGCCTCTTTTTATACTTGATCTGAGGAAACGACTTTTCTGATGAAAATAATCAACATTTATTTGATTTTAAACTGATTTTTTAATTTTTAATTTATTTTTTTAGATTTCTTCACATCACTGAAACTATTCTAAAAAAATGATCTCTATACTGACTTATTCACATCACTGATTATTATTATTGTTTTTGTTGCATATGCTTCAAAGTGTTGTACTTACATACAAAGCAGTATGACTTGTTAGTCAAGGATGTTTTATGACTTGAATTACTGTCAGTACAGTATAGATACCTGATTATTAGTTACAAACTGGTTGATATCTAATGTAAAGTAAATGGTATGGTCGAGTCGGGGTGGGATTATATAAGTTCGGTTCCTCCCACTCCCTTTCAAGCAGTCAACCATCTGATGCCGAGTTATCCTATGTTTGGCATGTTTACAGATGTAAATCTTTGTTGATTGATTGTGTTACACGTGTTATTCTTGTCTGCTTGAAATAAACCATTTCCAAATCCAAATCCAAATCCACATAAGAACAAAAAAAAAAACAAAACAAATTGGCTGGACTTTGAAAGTCTGAACATATACATTTTTATTATTTAAAAAAAAAATGCTCCGGAGATCACATGTAAGGAAGTTCCAGAGCTGGGGGGCAAAGCAGCTAAATCACTGACTGTACGTAGCAGTCACGTGCAGTGAGAATCACAGCTGGTGCGGGACTGATGTCATCTGCCAGATCAACAAAAATATGAATCAGACAGAGTAGCTTCTTCACCATTTGATCAGCAACATATAGTGTTTTTTTTTTTAAATTTCATTTCAATTTAGACTGACCAATAAACTTATGAAGCATGTTTTTGGATGGTGGGAGGAAGCTGGAGTCTCCGGAGAAAACCCACACATGCACGAGGAGAACATGCAAACTCCACACAGAAAGGTATGCTGGTGCCTCACCTGATGCTGTCCCGTGTTTTAACATTAATGTATTTGACATTTCAAAATTTTATACCTTTTTGACCAAATAAACATTGAAAAACACAGTGAAAAACGAATCACATATAAAATATATGTCTAGAAATTACTATTAGATTTTTATTTTTAATAAAAATTTTCATTCAATTTTTTTAAGCCTCACCTTGAGGCTTTTTTTCAGCCTCTGCCTCACCTGCCTTTTGTAAATGCCTGTCACTGGTATATAGGAACAGGACTAAGTAAACCATCTCCCCTCGTGTTCCAAACAGGAAGTACCTACTTTTCTATGGGTGACGTCTCACTAAGGCTCTTCCCATCTCTATTTCAGGTTTTGAGCTGAATGCTCTGCTCCTATTGACTGTATATAAGAACTGGACTGAGTAAGTTTGCTAAGTCACTCATAGGAAATGTCTCACATGTAGCTACAGCAACATTCAGTCTCCATTTTCCAGGATACAGATGCCGCCATTTGGAGCAGGAAGAGATTAGTAAGGGGTGATTGTTCAGATTTGTCTGCATTTTTATGTCAACTATTTTTTCAAATAAGAAGTGAGCTTGTTGGAAATCCACATCCCTTCCACTGAAAGCGTGCTAGGAAGTATCTGTCAGTCAAACATTTCAAATGTTCAACATGGGGGCCAGCAGGCACCACTTATTTCTAATTTGACTGTCAGGGTTGACGTGCGGACACAAATGCAGAAGGCAATATTAGATGGAAAGTCTTTCATTTATTCAAGTTCTCGAAAACCAGATTACAGACTCAGAAAGGTACAAAAACCACCCGACAACCAGTGCAAGGGAGACGAGGACTTATAACGAGGAGGAGAGGATGAGGTAAGTGCAAACAGGTGTGCCAAGTAAGGAGGGAGGGAACACACACTAGGAGGGAAGTGTCAAGAGACCTGAAAGAGCAGTAGTGAAACACAGGAAGTACAATCAACAACAAAATAAAACAGGAAGTGACACCAAACACAACAACAACCAATGTCCTGGGTCCATAACCCCACAGACATCGAATTGGTCGTTTTAGACATTTAATATCTAGTGATTAAAAAAAAAAATAGGATTAGCAAGAAAATACAAAAAAAAGTTAAAGAGTTAAATATATTTTGTAGCAAATAGAATGAATTAATAATAGACGATCATTTTTTCAGTAGAAGTCCTTTTGATTTTTGCTTATTGGATTTATTTGGAATGTGAGGGGGTGAGATTACTCAATCCAGTTCTCTAACACCGTCAATGTCTGCTGCTTTTAACTTTTATTTTCTGAAATCTTGATTTTGTTTTGGTTTTTTGGTTTTGTTTTATAAAATATAAGAGGAAATATAAGGAGTTTTTTATAATTTCTTATTGATTATTTAACAAGAATAGACAAACCTAAGAACGAAGCAGCACAAAAATCAAAACTCTAAGCTGGACAAATATTATAGCCAAGGGGATTCGCAGTCTTCATCCATTTTGCAGTTTTGCTTTCAAAAGGCATACTGTGAAAGCAGTTGGTTCAAGGACAACTGGCCCTCCGTTTTTCTGCAATGGATATTGGCACTTTTGAAGAGTGTCCTGTACAAGTGTTGGTACAAATGGATGATGAGACATCTCTGAAGGCCACAGTGACTTTTTCAGGGGAAAAAGTGTGGCAAAGTACTGGCAAACTGAAAAGAATACCTGTACATGGGGATGACAGAGCTACAGTGGCAGAGGCTCTAGCCACAAAATTACCCTGTAGTCTTCAATTGGAAAATGTAGTAAAGTTGGACCCATCTGTTATAGATTCCGGTTGCCGGGACCTTGTGCCAACAACTGGAACAATGAAAACTTTGTCTTGGGAAATAAAGAAAAAAACAATGAGGCATTGTAAGGACTTTTTAAATTTGAAAATAATGCACAAAGAGGAGCAGGGGTCAGAGGATGCCATGATGCAAAAAATAACCATGCTTCCAAAAAGAGTTATGCTCTGGTGAAGAGACACACCCGCACCCATACGGTGGGGTCAACGGAGGAGATCCACCCGCCAGGCAGCCCAGCCAAGCACCCAGACCAGGGCCCGCAGGACAGCCACACGGGCCCCCAACACCCGAGCGCAGTGAGATACGGAAGCGCAGAGCGCAAGTCCCAGCCCAGTCAGGAGAGCAGCCCTCCCACCGCACCAGGTGGCCCAGCGCGGGGCCCCACCCCCGAGAGCCCCCCACCCCAGACAAGCCGCCCACCACCACCCAGGAGCTCCGAGCACCCCCCACCTCAGCCCCGGGTACGAGCCAGGGCCCCCCATGGGAGACCCGCTCAAAGCCCCAGGCAGCTGCGGAGATCCAGAAGAGAGCACGATGGGGGTCAGCTACCCCCATCTAGAGGAGGGATGACCAAGAGAAGTGGGGGTCCCCGAAGGTGTACATTGCCTGACCAGGCTCTCCTAATATTGTGAACCAGAAGGGGCCCGGCACCCGAGGGTGGCTACATTTTTGACAAACGACCACACAACTTCCTCAGTGTCATTTTTCTTGGCCTCTTTTGTGACCGACTTAACCAGAGCACATGGACCAAAGACAAAGTCGTGACCTGTGATGATAATTTGTGATGGCTCCATTGTTTTGCTGCAGTCACTGGCTTACAACTTCTGCGGAGTTTCACCTCAGGAATTGTTGGTCAAATACTAGAACATTGTGACAGGGCAATTTTTGCAAATTCCTATTTGGCATAGCTGCAAAAGTCATGTGAAAAATGCAAAGGACCTTTGCAAAAAACAGTAAGTGTTTGTGGTATCCTCAGAAATTTATAGCTTAGTAAGAACTTATGGTTGATGTGACGTTAACTTCTTTATTTTTACAGTTCCCCCAAACATTACAACAATTGAAAAGCTGGATGAAGTTTTTGTCAGTGCAGCTGTTGTCTTATCAAGTTCGCACTGTGGGAATTTTTAGACAAGCACTTTAAAAACCTACAAGCAATTATGTCAAAGAAAGGGAAATGGGACCTTGATGTCTCTTGCCTTGTGGAGGACGACTTTCAGGTATGTTCAAAAAAATATTTGCTAGTAAGCGTATGATTCTTTTTCTATATTGCTCAATTGATTTTTAACATTACTCATGTCTATTTTTATGACTAAATTGGGACCGACACCCCTTCAAAAACACTTTAACTAGTGTTACATAGGGTGGAATTGGACAAGGAAGGTGAGCCCAACGCCTTTTTCAGTCCTACATTCATCCCGAAGTTGATGAAGTTTTTCTTACCTCAAGCTGCTTTATGGACTTGACTACGCATGGGTAAATGGAATTTTATTAATGTTAATATGTAAAATATGCTAAACAAACTTCTTAATGGAAATTAAACAAAAACATGTTCTCCAGAGAATCTTGGACGCCATGGAACTGAGCCAGAATAGGAGAAATTTTCAAAAAAGTTCAACAGAGCGGCTTGTAGAACAACACAAGTAATTACTTTTGAAACATTACATGTTGTTCTGTAATAATTGATAGTATACGGAGTTTACTGACATAATATCTGTTTTCTCAGTTGTTCTAGACACAATTGTTTGAAGCAAAGCAAAAAGTTAATTTTACCTTTGTTTGTTAACCTTTACAGAACTATTCCTATAACAACCAAACTCAAGGGATAATGGAGAAAAGCCAGTGGGACCTCAAGAGGATCTTTCAACGTCGCCTAACAAGACTGGGTGACTTTGTGGCAACATACAAAAATGCTACAAATGGTCTTCTAAGAGAGTTTAGAGACTCATTTACATAATGAATAATTCAGTTACAGAATTTTTTTTTAAATATTCTTCAAATTTCATACATTCTAATTAATTTCTTTATATTAAAATTACAAAAAGTTAGGTAGCTCAACATTGTGTCTGCTATTCAATTGTGCTACTGATTGCTTAAGCTTTTATTTATTTTCATGTCATACAGATATTGTGTTCACGAGGAAAAATGGAAACAAAGGAGACAGAAAAAGAGTAGCATCTACGTTAGGCCCTTGATGAAACCTTTGTGCACCAAAAGAAAAAGGTACTTTGGAAAATAATTTCTTTTAAGCAAATTTTAGTTCAAACGTTTTGACACTTCTTTCTTTTTCTTAACTTAAATCACTCTATTTCTACAGTGCTCAGAAACAACCACACCAGTGCACGCAGTCACCATAGCAAAGGAGGAAGAGGCAGACGAGGACAATGGCTGAGGACAGGTTGATCTTTATGGCATATTGTTAAAAAATGATAGCTGATTTGTTGAAATTAACACGTTTTTATGACAGTCATGACTATATTAGTAAAAATAACTATCTGATCCTTTTTACTATACACAACATGTGTCCTATTCAGCGGCAACTTTGCCAACTGATGAAGAAGATGATGCATCTCAAGTAAGTTGTGTATATCAGAGAATAAAAATCTGCCATCAATTTTATTTTTTTTAATAATATGAAGAAATAATTTATAGTCTGCAAGGAAATAATTTCATACAGAACTGACTACATAGATTTTTTTATGATAAATTAAGCAAAACAACAACATGAACTAAACAGCCTTTTGGGAGCCAAGAGTCAGATTGTTAAGAAGAGGCAGAATTCCCATCACTATTCTGAAGTTGGCACATACTTTGAGATTTGTGAGGAGTTGGAGCCCTCCAAAATCCCAAAGGGATTGTCTATTTGTCTATTTATTTGGTTTTATTTTTTAACATGTTTTAGCATTTATTATGTTAACATTACAGAAAGGGATAATTAAAAATTAGATTATGTGTGTATTCACATATCAATGTACCCATGTTGTCTTATTTTGTAACAATAACAAAAGAAATTCATGTTTGTTGTTAAGCTGCTGTCACTGTGGGGAAAAGAGGACACAGAAGTGATCGTGTCAGTGGTGCCCTCTTAAATTAGGGGCCACAGCTTCATCATCCACCACAGTGAACTGAGATGCCTTCGACCTCATAAGTGGCTCACAGGAGAGGTGCATTTACAAAAGTTTCTTTATATTTATTTGATACTCTGCATATTGGTCTTACTGAAACGGTTAATTTTCATCTCTCTTAGATCATTGAGAGCTACATCCATCTCAAAGCTAATAGACTTAATTTAGGAAGTACAGTGTACATTCTAAATCACTACATTGCTGGTGTGATCCTTTTTGGAGAGAGAGAAAATATTCAAAATGTATTTTAAAAAATATCCATGACTACATTTTCTATTTCCTGGTTATAGTACATTGATGCACTCCAAAGTAGGGTGTATCTGGTGGATCCTGCCAAAAATGACAAAGAAATGATAGAGTTCTAGCAGGCAGCTAAAAGACTTCGGTACTGAGATTTTTTTGCAGTTTTCAATTACCTCTTTATTTTACAATGACAGTTAAGAAACACTGGGACAAATATAAAAAAAGGCTAAATACAATCATGCATCTTTAGCATTTAGCCATATCATGTCATGACTTTAATACTTTGTCCAGCTTTGTTACATTCATAGTTCATGGTCCTGTTGCATGACTTATCTGTGTGTTGTTATTTTGCCATAGTACATTTTTTCATTTTTACTACATAGTATTGACTACCTTTACTTCTATAGTGACTATTTTAAGATGAGATGGACCTGCTACAGCAGAACTGACTGGGTTGGAAAAAATGAAAAGGGGCCATTATGAAACATCCATTTCAGAAAGATGGAAGTAGTTGTAGGGTCATTGTGTCTGTGGTAAGCTGAAAATATTTTAAAGCAAGCATTGCCTGACTGAATCAAATTTAACAATTTTATCACTTTTTCAAATTGTTTTTTGTCACACTAGTGTTTGCAGATGTCAAAGCTACTGATGGAGGCATAACCAAATATACCTGTAATGGACTTTAAAACATCCAAAAATCAGATGGCACAGGAACGCAAAAGCATTGGATTTGAACTTCTACATGCTTCTGGTTTGTGAAAGATTTTTGTTTACTAATTTTTGTTTTTTAGCAAGTGTAAATAAATGCAGTTAACCCTTTGGAGCCTAGGGCCTAAAACCCCTCTATTGTCGGATTTGAATTTACCTCTCTATTTGAAATTTAAAAGACTATTTGCTTGCTTATTTGTTATGTAAGATGTTTTTGAATGAAAATGTGAAAAAAAAGGCTAAATTAAAATATTTCTTTGGGCTACTAGTAGCCCTTGATAGAGGTTCATCACTGACCTCACAGCTCAGTGTGCCTGTACTTAAGTCTGCCTGTGTTGCGTCAGCTACCAAGCAGCACTAAAAACATAAGAGCACTGCTGTCCATTTGACATTTTTCCAGAATTTCTGATTTTTTAATTTTTTTTCATAATTTGTACTTATTTTGTTTGGGAGCAATTCCAAATTTTATCGTACTGGATTTCAGGAGTTCTGCTCGGCTGCAATCTGCTTCCAAGTGGAGGAGGCGTGTTTGTCTAGTCTGAATTGCTCGTCTCTTTCGCAGCGAGCCACGAAGTTACTTGATTTTTAGAGAACAGTGCTCGTTCTAGAAAATTCATGTCAGCCACCACCCCAAAATAAAATCATGATGGGTTTCCATGTTGTTGGATTTGTAATAACAGACAGCTCCCCTCAGCTCTGTCCTCTGCTCTGCTTTGCACTTGTCAAATCAACGCTTGTCTTTCGTCTTATTTATTAAAATAAAAAGTCGGTGTGTCCAAAAACTACAAAAAATTCTATGTTCTCTCTTTAATTTAATAAAATATATATCAAAGAATATTCAAATAAGTTTAATTTTACCTTAAGACACATTTTTATTACACTTTTTAATTTGACATTTTGATATGTAAAGAGAAAGGGCTCTCATCGAGTTTCAGGTTCTGCCATAAACCCTGTAATACAGGCGGGGCGCACAACATTTTCAAAGCGCGGCTGGCTTGACACCAGCTGAGCGAACAGCAGCTCACTTGATTGCATTGTTTTAGTGCTGGTAGAACGCTGTTCCATCAGAATTAGACGTTTTGAATAAAGCTTGTGAATATTATCTGTTGAAAACTTGACATTTTCACACTTTCTTTAACAGATATGCCTGATTTAAATATGCATTTTTTAAACACTCAACACTAAAGATTCTCTATTCTCATCGCCCCGTCGCTGCCGTGCCTTCTCTGCTAACGCATTTGTCGTGGAATTCTTCCGCGAGCGCTGGTTCCCAGTTGCAGCAATAGCAGGCGGTGCAGGGTCCTCCCAGGCACTCAGGGAGCATAGTGGGTTGACAGGCCCTGCCTGACCCTTCGCTCCCTGGATGTGGTGGGGGGCCTCACACTGCCTGGTCGCTGTGGCTGCGGGCCTGTGTATGAAGGTAAAAATGTGTCAAAATGGGCGAACTTGGAGATTTAACTGAGAACCTGTAAAATAGGACGAGAGAACTTGTGCACCAGAATTATACATCTGTGTGTAGAAGTCTTCTGCTGTAAAGAAAAAATGTACACATGTAAAATATATGTCAAGTCAATGAAGAGGATAGTTTCACACAAATTAGATTCAAATGTAGACACAATACAATGTCTACAAATGTGTCGATTTGTGTTTCCATAAATAAAATCACACCTGACAAATTACTTTTTGCATTTGTTAATTTTGAGTTACAACTTCAAATAGGGGATAACAACTGCGCGAATCTGCTGCTGCGTGTTCTGCTGCTGCGTGTGTGACTCTGCTGCTGCGTGTGCGTGAATCTGCTGCTGCGTGTGCGTGACTCTGGTGCTGCGTGTGCGTGACTCTGCTGCTGCGTGTGCGTGAATCTGCTGCTGCGTGTGCGTGACTCTGTGCTGCGTGTGCTGACTCTGCTGTGTGTGTGACTCTGCTGCTGCGTGTGTGAATCTGCTGCTGCGTGTGAAATCAGTCATGAAATCAGCGGTTTCGTGCTGCATCTAGAGCTCTTCAAGACACTTTATTAATGGCAGTTGTGTTTAAACTCAACGTTGAACACAATTAATGTTATGCTTTTATTATTTTAATTTTCATCTAGTAACGATTATACATTAAATGGTAACGTTTGATATATTGTACGTCCATCCATCCATAAGCTGACTTTTTCAGGACATTTAAGATAAATCCAACAGTTTTAGAAATCATGACATCAACAGTAAAACTGAAACTTGCTGTGATTACCCTACATTGGGAGAAATGGTTCATAACAAAAACTCCCAAACAGTTGCAAGCAGCAAACTTCATATGGGCATCTAACAAGATATCCATTGTGAACATTCATGTATTGCAGCAAAACAAAACCAACATGATGTAGTTATAAAACCAATGATGTTACCTAATATAAAACGTGCTTGATTTAATATAGTCAATAAAAAAAATTAAGGTATTTCTGATTAACTACAAATTAACACCAGAACGTCCAGCATTTTGTTACCGTATTCTTGTCTTTTTAGGAACAAGATGCAGCAATAGAAAATGCAGTGAGAAATCTTCTCAGCTGCATCAGACAACATCCAGTGGATCAGTCTACTGTTAATGTCGAACAAAGCAGTTCAGCAGGCGCAAGTGGGCAGCTGAATCACAGGCTGGTACCTCTGCAACCTCTGGTATTAGCCAGCGTGTCCAACCAAAAACAGTCCAGCATGAGATGCAAAGGTGAAGACCAATGTACTTAAAATGGGTTTAAAAATAAGAAATTTGGCACATTTAATTACCTGTGGTATTTCTATTTTAAGGTCTTTTCCAGCAATATTTTCTGGAGACCGTGCACACTTTAAAAGAAAGGCATCTGATACACCAAGACCAACATGTGCACGTTTATTAGAACTCCAGTTCTGCCTCTTACCTGACAATTTGTCCAGAACTCCAAAGAATGAAACTATGCTCTTGCAAGCAGGATTAGGAAGGAGAATGTCACTCTTGCAGATGATGCTGATCATGAAGAGGTGAAGTAACTTTTATAACCTTACATAACCTTACAATTTTTGGAAAGTGTTAAAATCCAATTTGCTATTCAGTTGATAGACCTTTGTGTTTTTCAGTTTTATGTAATTTCTAGATTTCTTGTTTTCTTTTTTAGTTTCACATCTCTGCTAAATTTGCATAGAAACACAACTTTGTAAAATGTTACATAATATTCTTTATGATTCCAGCTACTTAATGAAAAATATTTACACTAATTAGCTTTGCTCAGTGAACACCAGAAATCCAGAAAATGTAATTCACATGTCACTGTCACTGATTTGTTCATGGAGTGTGGTATTAATATAAAACCTTATTTATTTATATTCAGATAAGTAAGGTTCACCTTGATAAATATTCCAAATTACAGAATCTGCGTGGTGGTTGGCTTCTTCAAAAAGCCACTGGTAAGACTGATATTATGGTTGTACAAAACAGTTCTCCACCCATTCCAATTCAATGCAAAATTCTTCGACAACTTTTGAAAGAATACTTGTCATGCCCAACAATAATGACATGTTTGCATCAATATTCTGTCCTGTTCAAGGTGGGAGTGGCCAAAGAAAGATGACTCCACTGTCCCAAATCCTCCAATGGGTACAGTTCCAAAATACTGTAGTCTTCCTCCAATAATAGTGGAAAAAATACAATATACATTGTTCTATTACAAGAAACAATTGATACAGGCCTGCTATCCTATAATGCACCAGGAATTTGAGAAAATACTGAAGAATGACTGCATCACCTGCGGTACATCTGTACCGCTGCATCACATCAAGTCCTGTCAGTGTGTTGTGAGTGATTCATTTCATAATTGTTATGACTACATTACATTTAATCGTTTACAATTACTGTCTTTACATTTGTCTTGAATGTAACTTGAGATCTCTTTTGTTGTACATATTGTTTTTTTATGTTTGATATTTAGGGCAAATACATATTGCCCACATTTGCCCTTCTCTTTTTTAGAATTTGGAACCTGGATCGGGAGAAAAAAATGATGGGGAGACAAGTCAGTAAGAGAAAAAAATGAGAAAAAAAAGTTTTGCATTTCATTTATTTATTTTTCTCAATAATTTTGGAAAAGTCTGAAAAATATAATTGGGTTAAATCAATAAGGTTTATCAAATTTGCCACAGATATAGTAAGAAAGTGGAATTCAAATTATGAGGATCTTCTATTTAATTATTACAGCTTGTAAAAATAATCATGATAATTTCTGTGGGGTTCCTGATGTGAATTTGACTGTTACAGGATTCCTGCCCCATATGCAGAGATGTTCTCCACCGACATGATGCCCCTCCATGCAAGTTCTTGTGAAAAAGGTTGGTTTTTGTCTGTAACTGTTGGTGTTCTTTATTTGTGAGTACACTGGTGTAATCCATTTTTGATTTAACATAGTCAAACAAGCACACCAAACACACATTTGGGGTGAGCTATATCTTTAAGAAGTTCATGGTAATTTCAGTTGGACACACTATTTTTCATAATTATGTTGTTGTATTCAAAACAACTTAAAACTATTTTATGCATATCTTGCCGTAATAAACCCAAAACATCTGGTCATTTCCATGGTATGGAGCACCAACTCAGAACCTTTAGAATTGTGTATATTTAAATATATTTTGACTGAAACCTGAGTTCAATAAAATGGTTGTCCATTTGCCTAATGCCAAGTACTGCGCAGAATTTTTTTTTTTGATTCGTAGTATTTTCATATACTGCTCTTTTGAGCAAGACCATTTATTAATCTTTTGAGAGGAAAGCGTAGCGCAGAAAGTTTCGCATTCAAGTCCTCAACTTTCCTCTCTGGTGTTTTGGTAATATGGAAAGTGTTTATACCAGTTCTTAAGTTTTCTGTAATTTTCTTAAAGCGATCAGATTCTGCTAAATGTCAGAGTAGATCTGTTTCATTTAATCTATTTCGGTCTCCAGCTAAGAAGTATGTATTTCACTGCTTTCAAGATCTGCTTTAAAATATTTGCCTCAAGACCTGCTCAGATGTTGTCGTTGCAACATTTCATTAAATGTCTGAACTTGTTGTTTCAAACTTATTAAAGACCTGATTTTCTGTATGGAAAGTAATTTCTGATTGCAAGGACTCAATTTGATCTAATAACTTCATTAACATTTCTCCTAGGCAGATTACTGCATTTAAACTCAAGATGACATTTATCTCAGATGATGATGATATGATATTTAATCTCAGTGCCTGCTTAGAAGCCACCTCCTCTTTTAAGTTATTGATTTTGTAGCCTCTTAATAGCTGAATCGAACTTTTCAGACAGTATGTGTTGCAAGCACATTTCATTCATGTTCAGACTTTTTAAATACAATGTTGTTTGTGATCTTCAGACATAACTTGTTAGGAAGACTGGTTTATCTAAACCACATTTTCTGCAGCCCTGATCCTCAAGACAACACATCTAACACATTGTCAAGTAAGAAAATCTAAGACAAGAAACACATCAAGTGTGACAACAAAGTTTGATGTTCCTCTTAAAATATGCAAGACAGTGGATCCTAAAGCTTAGAGAGGGAAGATGGGATTGTAGACAAAACAATATTCAGCATGGATAATTACTTGAATTTTCTATTTCAGTTAAATGTGTTTTACAGCTTTAGTTACCTCCAGCAAATGGCTGACAATAAAGAAAGGCCATGAAGAAAGGTTTTTTTTTTTTGGTTTATTTTTGACAATTCTGGAACTTAGGTTACATGTAACCAATGCTCTGCGTGTACTGAGGAGTGGCTAAATAAACATCAACACCAAGATTTGTTGATCCCGGTGGGTTAACTGCAGCGGTCAAGCCAGCCAGTTGCTGCTGGCTCAGTGGGCATTCAATCTCAGGTACAGAAATGCCAGAGTTGGGGTCACTGCAAACGAAGCCACTGCTTTCCCAGTCTATTTGTGGAATATGCAGGCCTGGTAAGAAAATTGATATGCAATTTTATAGAAATGTGTCAGTTTTTGACTTTTAAATATGAAAATCTACCAGCTTTAAAATTTAAACAGTAGAAAAGCCAACCACTTCGCACTCCTGTGAATGATGCTGCTGCCCCAAATACCACAGCTGTTTTGGAGAAAGGTTCCCCTCCGTTGAAAGAGGATGCTCATCCCAGCCACCTCTGAATATATTGAGGTGCTGTGGATTGAGAGGAATGAAGACATAATAGCAGCAAAAGAGGTGAAGGTTGCTGGACAGATCAAGATGGTCCTCCTCTTCTAGCTGATGTAGAATGTGATAGAAGCGACCAGTCACAGCAGTGAAGACATCTTGCCACAATAGTTCAATTCTGTTTTTAAAAATATAGTGTGCTAGTATATTTTTTTTAATGCACAAAAATATGTTTAAAGTATGAGTATCAAGATACTTTTCTGCCTGGTAACAATGCACTTTGATAATAAACTTAGCAGATGGGGTTACTTTTGTAGTCATTTTCAGATAATGAGCTCTACTGGAGAGGGGGTATTGTCCAAAAAAAAAAAAAAAAAAAAAAAAAAGACTTGCCTCTGGTTGTTAACACTTTTGTCTGCAATGAAACTACTCCTTCCTGTTCCTTGAACAGAAAACATGAAATGGGCCACATCAACATTCTCCACACTATGATCACCACGAACCCTGATGAAACACAGTTGAGCAAAAGCATCGTCCATGGTAGTGACTGTAGATACTCTACTATGGGCAATCTACATTATGTCTTATCTTCACAGATAAAGGTGGTTTTTGAAAGAGTTAGTGTACAACCCAAAGCAACTGAAACTTAACATGGGCAAAGCCAGATTTTAACTTTGTGGCAAGCCCAAAGTCTTCAAAGCTTCACGGAAGGCCAGGGTTGCTGAAGCCAGATTATTATTGGAGACCCGCAGATACATGATCTATGTGTACAAAAATACAAGGAATAAGTTCTCCAATGAATATTTCAAAATGGTTACATTAAGGTTAAAAGAAATTTAAAAATGATCACCAAATGCATGTTTGTGCATTATAGCATTTGCTTAAATTGAAACTTCTAATTAATGATATTTCATATTAATTTCCAACTACATCTTAAGATGCAATGACTAACGAAAAAATGATTTTAAATCCCAACAAATATGGCAAATTATACAGACCACTTACCCATTCCACACACTTTGCAGACAGCCCCAGCTAGGACTTGAACCTGAAACCTTCTTGCTGTGATGCAAGAGTGCTAACCACTGCGCTACCGTGCAGCAGTAGGTCATATGTTAATGAAAACATTTTTTTCCATTACCTTTCTGGAAAAGCAACAATGTTGCACCTTTGCTGATAAAAAACAAAAATAAAGCATACATCATAAAACATAAATATACAAAAAATACAGACACAATCAATCAATTTGAACTTAACTCACCGTATTAGTTTGTGATTTGTGTCAATATGCGTCAACAATCTGGGGCTCAGGACAGAATATGTTCTTCTGACCACACAACAAAGCTGGGTCATCCTTGTAAATGATGCTTGTGGTGTCTACTTGGTAAATGGAGGCACGAACTCTATCCCACTGCACTGCCACGAGCTCTGGTGGATCTCTGACACAAGGCGGTCCATTTCTTCATCAGTTTTGTTACTATACCTTTCTCGGACTGTCAAACCCCATTCTGTCATGTTCTGATGTAATGTGCTTCTGGACACCCTGAGAAGTTAGGCATTACATGACAATGGCAGCCCTAAGTCAAGAAGGTGGGAGGTGTACTCTTCGGAAATGAATATCCTAGGTCAACAAAGATTTCCGCGTGTATGTGCAACAACAATTTGTCTATCGTTGCTGTTTTGACTGCAGACCAATTGGTGTATGTGAGCAAGTGCATCAAATATATCCTGAGGAATCTATTTTGTTTGAGGATTACAAACTCCTGAGAACATATAAATTCCAGAAAATCAAAATCTAAAGGAACACAACTAAGCCAGCTTGACAGTCGGGTCTCCAGTCTTTGCAGTAGATGGTTGAGCAGAGATTACTGGGGGAAAAAAAAAAGAAGAATTAACTTATTTTCAAATATATGTAATATATGTAAGAATAGATAGTGATTCCTACTGATTAAAAATTAATCTGATGTTGATGTTATTAAATGGTAGCCAACAAGTTTTGTCAGTGAGCAGGTGCATTGACAGCAGTGGCTCTTTCAATCAGTCTCAAGTCTGTTAAAAAAAGCCACAACCATAAATGTTGAAACATTTGTCACCCTGTTGTACATCCAAAGCAGTACCATATTTGTCCTAAAACAATATTTAATACAGGAAACATGCATTGATGTTATACAATTTAGAGCTTAAAAAAACTTGTAATGTGATCACAAGCAAATACTTTTAATAGTAGGACTGAACAGTTGAATTTTTAAATACAATTTTCCTTATTTTTAGTACTGGCAAAGGTACACCAAAGTGGCTGGATTAGTTATCACATGTAATAACTACATCATGTTGGTTTTGTTTTGCTGCAATACATGAATGTTCACAATGGATATCTTGTCAGTTTGCTGCTTGCAACTGTTTGGGAGTTTTTGTTATGAACCATTTCTCCAATGTAGGGTAATCACAGCAAGTTTCAGTTTTACTGTTGATGTCATGATTTCTAAAACTGTTGGATTTGTTTGACAAAAGTCAGCTTATGGATGGATGGACGTACAACATATCAAACGTTACCATTTAATAAAATAATAAAAGCAAAACATTAATTGTGTTCAACGTTGAGTTTAAACACAACTGCCATTAATAAAGTGTCTTGAAGAGCTCTAAATTGAGCACGAAACCGCTGATTTCATGACCGAGTCTGACTGCTGAGGCCCTAACGGACTCGGCTGGCTTCAGCCCGGCTAGCCGCCGACTTTCATACAAACCACGCAAAACGTGTGAAATATTTTATAACATTTGGTATGCAAGACTTTGTAAACTCAAAAGACATAACGAAGCAGCAAAAACAATGTTTTGTAAGGCAACTTACCCCAGATGGATGAGCCATGGCTGCTGGCAGATCCAACAACTCTGGAGCATTGGTCTTCTAAGTCCTGCACTCTGATTGGTTGACCTACCGATGACTCACCAGCCCTTCCAAGGCCCCGCCCCACTTCCATTATTGGACACAGGTTACTTTTGAAGCAAAGATCTCACGAGGAATGTTTCAAATGTCAGAGCGCAGTTGTAGACGCTGTGATTCACAATAGCAGATTCCCACACACGCAGCAGCAGAGTCGCACACACGCAGCAGCAGATTCGCACACACGCAGCAGCAGATTCGCACACACGCAGCAGCAGATTCGCACACACGCAGCAGCAGATTCGCGCACACGCAGCAGCAGATTCGCGCACACGCAGCAGCAGATTCGCGCACACGCAGCAGCAGATTCGCACACACGCAGCAGCAGATTCACACACACGCAGCACCAGATTCACACACACGCAGCACCAGATTCACACACACGCAGCAGCAGATTCTCACACACGCAGCAGCAGATTCGCACACACGCAGCAGCAGATTCACACACACGCAGCACCAGATTCGCACACACGCAGCACCAGATTCGCACACACGCAGCAGCAGATTCGCACACACGCAGCACCAGATTCGCACACACGCAGCACCAGATTCGCACACACGCAGCAGCAGATTCGCACACACGCAGCACCAGATTCGCACACACGCAGCAGCAGATTCGCACACACGCAGCAGCAGATTCGCACACACGCAGCAGCAGATTCGCACACACGCAGCACCAGATTCGCACACACGCAGCACCAGATTCACACACACGCAGCACCAGATTCACACACACGCAGCACCAGATTCACACACACGCAGCAGCAGATTCGCGCAGTTGTAATCCCCTATTTGAAGTTGTAACTGAAGTTGTAAAATTAACACATGCAAATAGTAATTTGTCAGGTGTGATTTTATTTGTGGAAACACAAATCTACACATTTGTAGACATTGTATTGTGTCTACATTTAAATCTAATTTGTGTGAAACTATCCTCTTCTTTGACTTGACATATATTTTACATGTGTACATTTCTTCTTTACAGCAGAAGACTTCTACACACAGATGCAGATTTCTGGTGCACGAGTTCTCACGTCCTATTTTACAGGTTTACAACATCAAATCTCCAAGCTCGTGCATTTTGACACATTTTTACCTTCATACTGGTACTCTGGGGGGAGCTTTGTGCGTGGCAGAAACCTTCATACGAGAATGGGAAAGAAAAAAAAAATTTCTCGTGGTTGTTTATGGGAGACTTTATGAGGAAATATAATAAAATCTTATAACTCTAAGTTGAAACTTTCTAGGTTTGACTCGCTCGAGGATTCTGTTCGGGGGTCGTGACCAATGAGATTTGGTCGCGACCGAGTCAGGTGCGCCAACGGAAGTTGGTCGAACTGATTGCAGCACCTACCCCTGCTGCAGAAATGTCAGAAATATCAACAAATCTTTCAACATCAAATGAATGCAGAATAATTTTCTGCACCTAAACAGGTCGCTGTATTTGTAGTACACCATCTGTGGGGAAACGAGAATTACAGGTAAACACTGGGCCAGGGTTTGTGCACCCCTGGTCCAGAACAGCTACATTTCTCCATTCATAAATGACGATGGTACTCTTTCAACAAATGGTACTGTGTTGCATGTTAAGTTAAAAAATATTTTTACTGCTTATCAGGTACGTACATGAACATAAATATATTTTATTGAAATTTTATGTGAAAGACAAACACAAAATGGTACACACTTGTGAAGTGCAAAGAAAATTATACAAGAGTTCAATTTAATTTTACAAATAAAAGACTGAAAAGTGCAGTGTGCAAAAGTATTCAGCCCGCTGTTCTCTGAGTGCATCCAGTTGGCTTCAGAAGTTGCTTGATGACTGATGACTGACCAAATGTTGACTTCATTGAGTTCACCTGTGTGTAATTTAATCTCAGTCTACAAATCCAGCCATTTTGTGACAGTCTCTGTGGTTTGTCAAGAGAATATTGGGGCTTCATGAAGTGTAAGGAACACACCAGACAGGTCAGGGAGAAAGTTGTGGAGAAATTTAAAGCAGAGTTTGGCTAGAAAAAGATTTCCCAAACTTTGAACATCCCATGAACCACTGTTCAGTCCACCATCCACAAATGGAAGGAGTATGACACAACTGCAAACCTACATAGACATGGTCGTCCACCTAAACTAACAGGCAGAACGAGGAGACACTGATCAGAGATGCAGCCAGGTGGTCCATGGTGACTCGGGATGAAATGCAGAGATCTACAGCTCAGGTAGGGAATCTGTCCATATGAGAACAATGAGTCGTGCACAAATCTGGACTTTATGGAAGAATGGCAAGAAGAAATCAATTGTTAAAAGAAAACCACAAGAAGTCCCGTTTGCAGTTTGCCATCAGCCATGTAAGTGACCCAGCAAACGTGTGGAAGTAGGTGTTCTGGTCAGACAAGACTAAAATTGAACTTTTTGGTCTAAATGCAAAACACCATGTGAGGCAGAAATCTACACTACACATCACTCTGAACACACCATATCCACTGTCAAACATGGTGGTGGCAGCATCATGCTCTGGGGCTGCTTCTTTCAGCAGGAACAGGAAATCTGGTTAGAGTTGATGGGAAGATGGATGGAGCCAAATCCAGAGCAATATTGGAGGAAAACCTTTAAAGTCTGTACAACACTTGAGACTGGGGCGGAGATTCACCTTCCAACAGGACAACCACACTAAACATAAAGCCAAAGCTACAATTGAATGGCTTCAAATAAAATGTATTCATGTGTTGGAACGGTCCAGTTAAAGTCCAGACCTAAATCTAATCGAGAATCTGTGGCAAGATCTGAAACCTGCTGTTCACAAACGCTCTCAATCTAATCTGACTCAGCTTGAATTGTTTTGTAAGGAAGAATGAGCAAAGATTTCAGTCTCTAGATGTTCAAAGTTGATAGAGACAAACCCCAAAAGACTTGCAGCTGGAATTGCAGGGAAAGGGGGTTCCACAAAGTATTGACTCAGTGGGGCTGAATACTTTTGCAAACTATGCTTCTCAAAAATTAACTCCTGTATAATTATCTTTCCTCTTCACTCTTATATTGTAGCAATTTGCTAAAATCATTTAAGTTTATTTTTCCTCTTTAATGTACACACAGCACCCAATATTGACCAAAAAAAACCCACATATGACATTTTTGCAGATTTATTAAAAAAGAAAAACTGAAATATCACATGGTCCTAAGTATTCAGACTTTTTGCTCAGTTTTCAGTAGCAGCACCCTTTTGATCTAATACAGCCATGAGTCTTTTTGGGAAAGATCCAACAAGTTTTTCACTCCTGGATCTGGGGATTCTCTGCCATTCCTTCTTGCAGATCCTCTCCAGTTCTGTCAGGTTGGATGGTAAATGTTGGTGGACAGCCATTTTCAGGTCTCTCCAGAGATGCTCAGTTGGGTTTAATTCAGGGCTCTGGCTGGGCCATTCAAGAACAGTCATGGAGTTGTTGTGAAGCCACTCCTTGGTTGTTTTAGTTGTGTGTTTAGGGTCATTTTCTTGCTGGAAGGTGAACCTTCGGCCCAGTCTGAGGTCCTGAGAACTCTGGAGAAGGTTTTGGTCCAGGATGTACTTGGCCGCATTCATCTTTCCCTTGATTGTAACCAGTCGTCCTGTCCCTACAGCTGAAAAACACCCCCACAGCATGATGCTGTCACCACCATGCTTCACTGTTGGGACTGTTTTGGACAGGTGATTGTTGTGTGTTGAAGTTAATTTAGAACTGCATTACCCAGCATGCTAGATGATTGGTCACGTGAAACAGCAAGACATGGAGAAAAAGGGAAGCAAACTGGAGTTAGCCATGCACCATGTAACATTGTAAAAAGTGGACTGTTCATTAAAGTCTGTATAACTCAGCCATAGCACCTATTTTGCTTACTTGAGGATAAGCAAGACAACACAGTGATGAAAGCTGTGCCTGGTTTTCTCCACACATACCGCTTAGAATTAAGGCCACAAAGTTCTATCTTGGTCTCATCAGACCAGAGAATCTTATTTCTCACCATCTTGGAGTCCTTCGGGTGTTTGTTTTTTTTTAAGCAAACTCCACTCCATTCAGGCTTTCATGTGTCTTGCACTGAGGAGAGGCTTCCGTCAGGCCACTCTGCCATAAAGCTAGTAAAGGGCTGCAGTGATGGTTGATGTTATAAAGGCTAAGCCCACAGTGAATCAAGTTCTTCTTCTGTGGTTTGTTGAGGCAGTTCCTTTTTTCCATGTGCTCGAGGCAGCAAGCTAGAGAACCTTTCCTGACCTTTTGTGTGTTCCAGTTGCTGCATGTTGATTTGAGTAATTGACCAATTGCATGTTATGAGACGTTTATGCTAGTAATGATACATTCAGTCAGTTTCCCTTATTTATGTACTTTATTTCACTTACAGTAATTCATTTAAGTTACGCTAAAAGAAACTGTTTTTTATTCATAGACTCTTTAAATCAATGGAATAACACTGGAACACCTTCCAAGTGAAGTCCCATCTCTTTGTTTTACCCTTCCCTGTGTTCTAACCGGCACCATCTTATTATCCATCTTATTTACTGTTTACCCCTATTCCGAATCAGTGACACAGTCCTCAAATCTCCCTTTACTCACTAACAGTTGACTTTCTACAGCTTTCTCCCATCTCTAGACTGCATATCTGGAGCTCAGCCACAGTGATCTTTGGGTTCTTCTTTAACTCTCTCATCAAGGCCCTTCTCCCCCGATAGCTCCGTTTGGCCAGACGACCAGCTCTAGGAAGGGTTCTGATCATCTGAATATCTTCCATTTAAGGCAGGGGTGTCAAACTCAAATCCTCAAGGGCCAGCCTCCTGCTGGTTTTCCAAAAATCCTACTGAATTTACTGCTGATTACCTGGATCAGGTGTGTTTAGCCAATAAGGAGCTTCAATGGGAGGTTGGTTGGAAAACATGTAGGACACCGGCCCTCGAGGTCTGGATTCTGACACCCCTGATTTAAGGATTATGGAGGCCACTGTGCTCTTAGGAACCTTAAGTGCAGCAGATATGTTTTGTAATCTTGGCCAGATCTGTGCTTTGCCACAATTCTGTCTCTGAGCTCTTCAGGCAGTTCCTTTGACCTCATGATTCTCATTTGCTCTGACATGCACTGTGAGCTGGAAGGTCTTCTATAGACAAGTGTGTGGCTTTCCTAATCAAGTCCAATCAGTAGAATCAAACACAGCTGGACTCAAATGAAGGTGTAGAACCATCTCAAGGATGGTCAGAAGAAATGGACAGAACCTGAGTTCAATATATGAGTGTCACAGCAAAGGGTCTGAATACTTAGAACCATGTGATATTTCTGTTTTTCTTTTAATAAATCTGCAAAAATGTCAAAAAATTGTGTTTTTTGTCAATATAGGGTGCTGTGTGTACATTAATGTGGAAAAAATGAACTTAAATGATTATAGCAAATGGTGAGAAAGAGTGACAAATTTAAAGGGGTCTGATTACTTTCCGTACCCACTGTATGTCTTTAAGTTCTTTGTCTGACCTGAAATCAGGATCAAAACTGGCTGGATCGCTCTGATTTTGCTGAGTTTTTGTTGCACTTTTCATTTTAAGTTGGGGATGGGAGTCAATAGTCTCATCCCCAACTCAAAGCCGAATTTTTAATGAACTCTCGACAACTGCAGAAACCGTCCTAGAAAATAACAGGTTTTTTTTTTATTTTGGTTAAAAACAGCATGAACATAATTAAAAGATCACTGGGGACGAATTTGTAATAGTCCCAAGGATCATTAGTGACTTTAAAGATATTAGTACAACAAACGTTTTTTTGTGTGTTTTTCACAGGAAATTGGTTTTAAAAGTATTTATTGAATTGAGTCCAGATCTTGAGATACCGGTAAATACTCAATGTCCATTGCACTAATAAGGGCCCCAAAATGTCTCCAGCCCTCAGGGGCCTCAGCCTTCAGAATTTGGTCCCTAGTTGCACAGAACTCAGTGTAAAAACAAACATGCTCGAACTGTGGATCTACTGTAAGAGTGCACCATGGAGACGGTAATGCCTCTGTTTGAGATTTCGTACCCCCGCAGGTCTACACAGCGAAACGGAACCGAACATGTGGACGTGAGGCTCTTAGCCCAGGTTCTGCAGCCGCGCAGCTTAGTTAGCGCTGCTGACCCGGTCCTCATCCTCCTACAGTCCGTTACAGAAGGCACCGAGACCGGGACCGGCTGCGGGTACTCACCTGGTGGTTCTGTTGAAGCAGAAGCAGCAGAAGCGGTGTCCGCACTGGGCCTGTAGTGGCCTGCGCAGGATCTTCTCACACGAGTTGCACAAGTGCTTGTCTTCAAGGCAGATGGCCAGGATTTTCTTCGGGAAGCCCGGCTTGCTCCCTTCCATGGAGGACGACGGAGAAGGCTCCTGGGCCGCCATTATTCAGGAACAGAACCGGGCTCAGTGGGGTGTGTTCAAGAGCCCAAACGCAGCCTGGCGTGATTTTCGAAATAACCGCCAGCGACGCCTCATCGCCTTTCCTCTGATTTATTCGGGCGCGTCACGAACCCACACAGGCCAGGCGCGTTCACTAGGCGTCAGGGAAAGCCGGGGAGCTAAGCTAAGTCAGGAGAACATGACAGACGAGAGAACCTCAGCAGCCAGCGGCTGGTCTGGACCGCGACACAGAACCACAGAAGATGCGCTTGCACCGGAAATGAGGGGGGGGGGGTTCTTTAAAATAAGAGTTTTGTTTTCTGTTGGCCAGATGAACTGTTTCCTTTACACTCCTTTAAAAAAATAAAATAAATGTTAAAAAAACGTAACTTGTAAGGTTACTTGAAGAAAACGGTTTTATTTTTCCCGTCAGTTTTAACTCAGAAAGGTTTGTATTTTAACTGGTAAACCGGATGTAACAGCTAATTGCAATCAGGTAAGAGTAGCTAAATAAAATAGCAATAGGTGACAGGTGAAGTAAATACGTGAGCAATCCGCTGTTTGGATATTTTATTTATTATTTAGAAGTTCTTAAAAAAAGCAGTCTAAAAAATACCAACCAAATTCTAGTTTTTTAAATAATGTATTAAAACTTTGAATGCAATGAGTATAAATAATCAGCTCGTAAATGATGGATTCATTATACATGCGCGTACATGCATGCATGTGTTGTGCCAAACGAAACCGTGACGTTGTGTAATGCTGCTTTCCACACGATTTAAAAAATTTTTTAAACCAAAAGTGAGTCACAGTCTCTTTTCTTTCAACTAGCATGTGTTTTATTTTGAAGGTTTAAAACGGAAGTTGGTCGTTTTTGCACTCCTTTACCACAGATCCGCTTTTTGCGGAGGAATGTGCGTGTTGTGTCCCTTTCGGGAGAGCTGTATGACAGATGGAGGAAAACCGGGAGCGCGCAGGCTCCCGCCGTCAGACAACCGTGAGTAGCTGCTGTCGCCGGCAGGGTTACTGTTGTTGCCTTTGCGGCTGTCGCGACTCTCGCAGCCGTTTATAGTTGTTGAGCTGGAAATGCTAAGCTAACGTCTGCCGGGAAGCTAGCAGAGAACCTTGGTGGGGTAAGCGATGAACCGCTCGGTTAGCTCTGCCTACTGGAGTGAATAGCATAATAGATACCCCCCCCGCCCCCAATAAGGCGAATTAGTTTTTTAAGCAGATTCTGGACAAACACTATCCACCCTCCCCCAACCTTCTGTATCTCTACACCGCGGCTGGTTGTTGTCGTCCTGTAAACCGATGATAGCTAATTCATTGTTAATGGAGCCAGAACAAGTCAGCTGACTGGTGAAGCAGCTCATGTGTTTGATCGTCTGGAGAGGAGACTTGAGTTTCAGAAGTTCATGAAGAAGATTCCCTCACCAACATGATCCAGGAATACCTGCGGGAACACTATTTCCTTGAAATCACGGCTGTTTCCTACAGCGATGTTCAGAGTAAATGTTTTTATCCAAAAACTCTTTACCCATTCTTCTTTGTGTTTCGTGCAGGTACATCTGATCTTAATTATCAATTATACTACGTCAGAGTTGATGGTAATCTGATCTCACCTTATGTTGCACAAGTTGTGAAAAACAATTTACTAAATGCACAGTTAAATGTGTCACCAAGCTTTGGAACTAAGAGTGTCACAATTAACAAAACAATTAATAGATTTCTATTCATTCCATTCACTTTGGTAAATTGGGGGTGGGGAGTTTCTCCTGGGGGTGATTTATACATTTCTTTTTGGGGGGGTTACTTGTGATCTTGGATACAGATCTTTCGTTGCACAACTCATACCACAGAATAACATATTTAAAATAGAAAATTAGGGCCCTTGAAATGCATTTTCCAGGCATCTGAGGCAGTATTTCAGCTGATTTGAAAACATCAGCAGGGGGGATTTAGCACTGACCCTGTCCTCTATCACTGTTGACAACTATCATTTCATCCAACCTCTTTTCCTGTGACTACTTATCTACGACACAAATTCCAAAACTTTTGTGGAGGAATCCAGTTTGTAAAGTAGACTTACTTGTAACATTCAAGTAAGTCTACTTAGTATTAAAAAAGACAAGTACTCTTTCCACAAATAAAAAAAAACATTCTAAATATGCCAAGTTGCTTTCATAATGGACCTTTTGTGTCATTGTGAAATGTCTGTTCCTTTGAAACCACATGCTTGACTAAAGTTAAACATCTTAATTAAGTAATACAATTAAAGCTGCAGAGCACCTTTTTTTTTTAAATCTCTGCGATCATCACGTCAAAAACAACTGACTGACTTTGACTTACTAGCCAAATACACTATTTTACATAGAAAAACCTCAGGTGTTTGATTTTATCAAATTATGTTTTGTTAAATGCAAACAGAGCAAGTCATATTTAAAAAATAAAAAACACATTTTTAATGAAAGTTTTTCTAAGTTATTAGAAGCGGCCCACTTCTAGATGTTTCTAGAGCTCCAGCTCTAAAGTGTACCCGCCTTAATCCAACAGCAGCAGACCGGAAGGGCTCCAGATATCTTGATGCCCAGAAAGGGATCCAGTGGGGTAAGAAAATGAATGTTCAGGAGCACCATGGATTTGCTCGGTTTGCTCCTTTTCTTTCCGTAGCCGTCTCTGCTCTTTAACCCATCTTGTGCCATTCTCTGATACGATTAGGATTCATCCCAAAATGTGGTGCAGAATCCTCAACAGAATGTTTTTTGGCATATTCCACCACAAAAAATTTACACAAAATGGAATGAGCCATGCGTCACAGACACCCAGCCTCCACCCTCTCCCTGACTGAGTACACGCATGCAAGCAGGGGGGTGGGGTCTTAAAGGAGCCTGGCCTCTATTAGAGACGTAAGGGGCGCGAAGCAGTGTGGAAAGTAGTGTGCTTCCATTCGGCACCCCTGTTAACCTTTGGTGAAATTCACATCAGATGTGGAAGCACCGCGGACCTCTGTGACGGCTCACGCCATGCAGCGTAACAGTTCTAACTACAATCACAATAATACTGTTGCTAAAAGTCAGCCAAATAGAAAAAGATAGCAAGCATAAAGAAACTGGTGTGTAATGCTGTGGAGTCGAACTCGCAATTCCCACATGAGAGAAGGGGCAGTTGTCTTAACCAGTAGGCCACGGGAGACAACTGAAATCAATGACAGGCTTTAGCTGTATTATTCTTGCATAACAGCAAGTAGGTGACAAAACAAAGCGCCGCTTTCGACGCGTGGCTATTAACGCGCAAGAACGGGGCTTTCGACATGAGGTTTGTACGTGATAAAATGCAGCTTTTTACAGCCGTTTTGGGACAATACAAAACGGCATAATTTACGTGCTAATTTTAAAACGTGCATAAAAAGCAATGTTTATCTTGGCCAATACGCCGTTTTTTAGGGCCACTAATCTTGACGATTATTGACCATTTTCATTTACCAAACCCAACACAACACGGGCTCTGTTGTTCACAACACGCACTCGCACCCGTGTCATTTAAGCATTTGGCTGATGATACTGGGAACATGGGGCGAATTAAAACATAATCCAAGAATGTTAAAAAAGTGATCGTGTTCAGCGAGTTTAGACTACAGCACTACGATACTTTGCGGCCCGCTCCTTAATATGAAAGTTTAATGTAGTTGCGGCTCGCCAGTTTTGTATCAATGGCCTTTAACAGTGTTGTGTGCGGAGCTGACCAATCATGGTGGGGTATATGGCTGTTTGGGGGTGTGGCATTAGCTGAGCTTAAAGCAGGGAAACATTTAGATCAGGAAACCTGAAGTCTTCCAGTGGTGTGCAAGCGGCCACTTTCAATGAAAAGTAAATCCAAATGTGCAACAAGCAGAATTTCATTCGTCTTTGACAAAGGTCTCATCTAACGTGTGCATTTTGTCGGATTGATAAAACACATAAGGCCTCTTAATTAAGTGTCATGTCAGGAATGGTTAAAAACACATTTATTTTACTATTGTAAGATCATGTCATTAACAGTGCTTTAAGTGGGGTGGTACTCTCCGTACTCAGTACCGGGACTTCAGAAAATAGCTCGAGTACCGCCACTTGTCCATGCCAGAGGTATGGCTGGACCTGCCGGTACTCAGTACTGACACTAGAGATGTGACTTTCATATTTTCTTTCCTCCCCTGAGTTTTACACGTTCCCATAAATGCTCAAACAAGTTGTTCCCTTTAACTTCAGATGCAAATATCACAGAAGTTGTGAACACATGATTCAAAAAGAGGAGAGTCGCTGCACGTGCACCGAGCAGTGCTGAAGGGAGAGGGCCTGAGCGAGCAGGCAGCAGCTGCGGGGGACGGGGCGCGTTTGTAGTCGTGAGTTTTATTTTTCTGTTTATGAAAAATGTTCTTTTACTAATGATGTGGTGTTTCACCAGAAGCTTTTGTATTGAGCTTCATAGAAACATAATTTGTTTCTTATTATGTATCAATAATGAGGTTGTTTGTTACATTTTGTCATTTAGGTTTATGTTTTTTAATGAGATCATCTTACAATAGTAAAATTAACGTGTTTTTAAACACTCCTGAGATGACACTAAATTAAGAAGCCTTGTGTGTTTTATCAATTCTCCAAAATGCACACGTCAGATGACTGAGTAAAATGATGATCAAATCTTTTGTCAGATCTGATTATTATTAAAATAAGTTTAAAGCATATGTTATATCTTCTGTTGCACAGCAGTACCTGTAGTTTCTGTTCCGAAGCAAAGTTCTTCAGTGAGTGAATTGCATAACAATAAGTGCAAGTAAATTTACTGCTTTAGGAGGATCTTTTTATCTTGAAAGGAACTTGAATATGCTGTCAAAATTAATATAATGCTGTCAGATTAAAATACATAAAAATTGTTAAACAGCCTATAGAAAATATAACACTGTTATAGTTTAATTATAATAACTTTAAAGGATGTGTTTTTATAAAAAGTGTAAGAAACTGGACCAAATGGTTCTTTTTAAGTTTGCTGAGCCCAGGTTTCCCAGCTGTTGCCCAGCTGTTGCCCAGCTGTTCCATTAATAACATAGTTCAAAGTACACATACACACTCTTTATACGTATACATGCTGCACATGCTGGCAGAGGAATATTTTTAATCCATATGAGACTTTAACATCTTGTCCACACATGCCAAATGAAGCTTTAATTGAGATTTTACAAATAGTTCAAACTCAGGGTGTAGTCAGACTGACAAAATTGTCGGGTTTGGTGTAAGGGAGATTTCTGTTTCAGACAAAGGCTTTTACACAAAACCATGTGACCAAAGATCTTTTCAGTCATTGGCCAGGTAAGGCCAAGTACGTTGCGGGTCAAAACAAAAGGAGAAAATCTGAGGTGCAGTGCTTTAGAGTCTGGTCACACCGCTTGAACTTTGCTGGAGTAATTAAAAAAAATCACTCACCTCCCGTGACCGTTCATCACCATTTAACAAAAGTTGGCTTCCGTTAAAGCATACGCTCGGCCATGACTGATGTTCCTCGATGGTCCCTCCCACCACTTCAAAAGTTTTGAGCTGCACAAAATATTGCAAGTGGTGAGAGGTCCTTTCTCTGCTCTGACAAAGGTCACCCCCGCTCCACCAACACCCAGTCAAAGTTTGGCTCTGCTGGACGCAAGTTCATGGACGCTTGGGTCTGCTGGGCCAATGCAGAAATCTTGAACGCTGGACCACCGCTGCTTCACCAGCGCTGCACTAAACATTGCGCAAACGTCAGTGGAGCCATAAGGGTCATAAGAGCGGACACAGCATTGCTGGAACCGTGTCTTCCCTTGAAGCGTTGAAGCAGCGATCCATGGCAGCGATGAACTTTGATGTGGCGTTGTCATAGAGGTGCCGGAGCGGGACCGGAAACTGGCCAAAAATAAGGGGAGAAATGGACCAGGAACTCATTTGTAATTGAGCTGCCGTTAAGTTCAAGAGCTACATCGAATTAGCCCAAACTGCATCACCATGGATCCTAAGAGACTTGCAATGATTGGTGCACTAGTCCATCATCAGTGTGATTGATTTTTTTTATTTTCCTATTTTCTGCACGGTGATGAGCGTTGTCAAAATTTGGCACCCCTCCCTGCTGCTTCAGGTATATTTCTGCAAAGTTTTGTGTTTTTGTTTGTTTTTACTGCTGCAACAGTCTGCTGCCAGTTGGCATACTTTAGCTTCAAGTTAGCTTAGCCGTTTTGGTTTCGTTATCCTCTTATCAACTAATTTCAGCAGACGTGTTTTTATTTCACACCTAATGAGTGGAGTCGTACTTCTGCTACGTCTTTCTTGGCTGTTTTCCACCACTTCTGGTGACCCTCCGCTGCATTGTTTACACGATCGCCTGTTGTTGCCTGAAAACAGTAAAATGTGGCTGAAGATCGCTGTTTTTTTTAAATCTATTTTATCCAATATCTTTACAGAGCTGTGGCTATCAAGATAATTTTCTGATTATGGGATCAATAAAACTCCTAAAAGTTCTATTATTTTATTTTAATAAATTAACTTTAACACACATACACAGTTTTAAAAATCTATGCTCTGATGTTTATGCCTGTGACCCTGTGACGTAATTTTGACAGTGCTTTAACAGGAGAAATTCGTATTCAAGACAAAAAAAAAGTCGTATTCAAACAGACATGTCAAACGTAAAACTAAAGGTTGTATTCACATTTTTTCTGCAAAATTGTGCACAAATTTATACGTTGTGCACAACTTATTTATCAATACAACTTTTTCTTTATGAATATGTTTTTTATTGACAGTGTCCTTACCCCATACAGGACATTTATAGACAAATCTTCAACCAGTGTGACTCAGAAATAAAAAGAGCTAGGCAATAAAACAATCTCCCTCTCTCTCTGTCTCTCTCTCTATATAATATATTTATTTGACAAGAGGTGCATTTTATTTTGAAAGTAACTTGAATTTGCTGCTGTTAGAAGTAAGGAAAGTTAAAATGCTGTATATAGAGATATATTATATAAATGATATATAACACTTTTCAATCCAATTGTGTAGAATCTTAATTTTATAAATGAAAAAATCAATGGCCGCAAAAACATAAAGCGTATTTTGCTAAATGAATGAACTTAGTTGGACTTTGTGGCTTTTTCTGGGTTTCGGTTGGTTAGGAACTGGACCAAATGCCTCTTTTAGTGTTAAATGTTGCAGATCTCTGCACTAAGTCACACAAGCTGACGTTCCAGTGTGAGATGATGGTTGAAATAAAGGTTCATCCCAAAAAGTGTTAGATATCCATGTATGGAGGATTGCCTGTGAAGGTCAGGACACACTTTGCAGGAGTCATGGTTCAGAGTATTACAACATCTTTAGTGGAACACAGCTGCTTTTGGAACGCCACAGCCACCAACAGTTTGTTTGTTTCTTTCACAGGAGGCACTCCACACATGGTAGTTTTCTTCATAACAGACCACCAAGGAAAAGAACCAAGTCAATTCTGAGTGAAGTTGAAATTCTCCATACAATCTTTGGTCCGTGTGTTTGCTCCCAAGCATGGACCCTTAACCTCCCAGTCTTCAGGAGAATTGGTTTCCTCTCGTCCCACTATCACTTGGCGGGCTGTCGTTTGGAGTCTTGCTCCTATACCTGTTGCTGCTGCTCGACTGTGAGAAGACCTTACAATGTTCTCCGCTCTGAAGAAGCTGGTGGGATCTGAACCAGGGCAGCTCAGGGAAAAAACTATTCCTGCTGGACTACAGTCCATGAATCAGAGTCTGCAGAGGCGCTTCGCCAAAGGCGTGCAGTATAACAGTAAGAAACCCTGATCCAATCGGACGTCTTTATCAGACTCCTTTCATAGTTGATTTCCCACCTTTGCCTTCTACAGTGAAAATCGTAATCCGAGGGGACAGGAACACTGGGAAGAGCACCTTATGGCATCGGCTGCAGGGCAAGAAGTTTGTGGAGGAGTATATTCCCACCCAGGAGATCCAGGTCACAAGCATTCATTGGAACTACAAAAGTAAGTGTTGAATGTCTGAGCCGTTCTCTTCTCAGGTTGCCCCCTTGGATCATGCCATTGATCTGTGTTGTTTTATTGCAGTGGCTCCATATCAAGGTAAAGCAGCCTTGTTTCTGAGCTAGTTTCAGAACCAAGCTGTAGTTTAGCTTACTAGTAGGGGTGAAACGAATCACAAAATCCTCACCAAATTTGATTGTGTCACGGTTTTAGGACATGGTTCGAATCATTTGGATTAAAAAAATGGAAAAAAAACATCAAAATTAAAGCCTACAATTTTGATACATTGCATCTAGAAGAAAAAACAAACATTTTATTTAAAAAAATGTAAGAGAAGCAGAGGATGTCAGATTTGACTAATTTGAATTTCCTGTATCTCCTGCTGCAATAAAACCCCTCCTACTGGTTACAGACGGGGCACCTGCTGCTCCTCACCTTTATATACATGTCTATGTTCCTCACTCAGAGAGTATGCAGGATTTCATAAACCCAAACATGGAGACATGCACTGCTCATAGATGCTTTCATAGAGCTCTTCAAAATAAATAAACTGGATCTCTCATCATCCGCGCCCTCCCTGATCAGGTTGAGAAAAGCTTTTGACAGAAGCTCTTCACCACACGGAGCAGGACTTTCATGTTAAAACGCCTTGGGACCAATATAATGTAAGGACTTTCATGCATTTAAAACAAAGACGGTGGACGTGAATTTGACACAAAAAATTGTGTGAATGGAGAATTGATTTAAAGCAGCCATACCATGAAAAGCCAACTTTTTGAGCTTTTAAGTGTATTATACTGTTCATGCCTCACTATCAACAACCTAAAAGCTGTATTTTGAACCTTTCACACATTTCTGAATAATCCTCTAAAAATCTGTGATTTCTGCAGCAGCCCCTTCCCTACTCACAAAAGCATGCGGGTTCTCACAAGCTGACGTCATAGATTGAGGACAGCCCATTTCAAGAAGAGTCTGCTCTAACACCCAATTTCTCTGCGGACGTAGCAGTTATCAGCAACTAAAAAAATGTTTTATTTCTTTTTAAATATGTATAGTATGCATATCCATCTTTGAAAAAGTTCTGATGATGTTTGTTTTCATGGGAGAAAAGCAGACACGCTGGCACATCAAGTCGTTTTACTTCAGGGTAGGAAAAAACTCACAAAAATAACTCGCATTTCATAATTTGTTCTTTTGTGTCCCAAAGGGAACATATGATCATATATATCTATATATATACACACGTGGACAAAATTGTTGGTACCCCTCAGTTAAAGAAGGAAAAACCCACAATTCTCACTGAAATCACTTGAAACTTACAAAAGTAACAATAAATAAAAATTTATTGAAAATGAAATAATCAAAATCAGTCATCACTTTTGAATTGCTGATTAACATAATTATTTAAAAAAAAAATATCTCTATATATTTTTATAGATATATATAGATATATATAGATCTAGATCTATATAGTGTTCTAAAGATATATAGATATAATTTACTTTGAAAGACTTAAGAAAACCATGGTATGGGCTCTTTAAATGATGCACACTCGATTTGTGCACGAGGAGGGGGCCAGCAGGTGATCCGCGGTACATGTGTGTGCCAAACTATGGTGGGTGATCTGTATGGTTACACCCCTACTTATTAGAGCTGACATTAGTCCGTCTTTCTCCAGTGCTGCTGTGTAGTTGTAGCTCCACTGGGCTCCAGCAGATCAGTGACTCCAGCCTTGTTCTCTCTCAGCTACAGATGACGTGGTGAAGGTGGAGGTGTGGGACGTGGTGGATAAAGGTGAGCTCTAACCTACAGACTGACCTGTTTGTCTTTTCCCGCTACTGTCAATTTCCAGGCATTAAACTAGTCTCTTTGCTTTGCTTGTTTTCTCTCCTGTTGACGTCTCTCCTGCACTCATCTCAGGACAGAAACACCCTCTGCCTGAAGGTGTGGGTGAGAAGCTATAGTCAGTTGAAACTAGCTTGTTTGCTGTGGGTTTGCCTTCTTTTGCTCTCACCTGAAAGTCAATACTCTCAGGCTCTGGCTTCTTTCAGGTTTGCAGTGGGGTTCCGTGTCAGCGTGGCAGATTTGTTTTCCTTGCAGTGTTTGCTCTGCACCTTCATTTGTGATGAGGGTTGTTTTTTATAAGTATCAACAAGTTGCTTCTGCAAGAACAGCTGCAGCTCCTGCTTGGCTCCCAATCAACTACAGTGACTTGCAAAATGTGAACTTCTCCACATTTTCTCACATTATAACCACAAACACATACGTGTGTGTGTGTGTGTGTGTGTGTGTGTGTGTGTGTGTGTGTGTGTGTGTGTGTGTGTGTGTGTGTGTGTTGTGTGTGTTGTGTCTGTGTCTGTGTGTGTGTGTGTGTGTGTGTGTGTGTGTGTGTGTGTGTGTGTGTGTGTGTGTGTGTGTGTGGTGTGTGCGTGGTGTGTGTGTGTGTGTGTGTATATGTATTTTATTGGAATTTTACACACGTGGACAAAATTGTTGGTACCCCTCAGTTAACGAAGGAAAAACCCACAATTCTCACTGAAATCACTTGAAACTTACAAAAGTAACAATAAATAAAAAAATATTGAAAATTAAATAATCAAAATCAGCCATCACTTTTGAATTGCTGATTAACATCATTATTAAAAAAAAAACAGGCCTGGACAAAAATGATGGTACCTCTATAAAAGATTGAAAACTATTTGACCAGACTGACATGATTAACTCAGGTGTGTCCTTTAATTGACATCACAGGTGTTACCAAACTCATAATCAGTCAGTCTGCCTATTTAAAGGGAGACAAGTATTCACTCTGCTGTTTGGTGAAAAGGTGTGTACCACACTGATCATGGACAACAGAAAGCCAAGGAGAGAATTGTCCCAGGACATCCGAAAAAAATGATAGATAAACATCTTAAAGGTAAAGGCTATAAGACCATCTCTAAACAGCTTGAACTTCCTGTGACAACAGTGGCTCATATTATTCAGAAGTTCAAGACCCCCGGGACAGTAGCCAACCTCTCTGGACGTGGCCGCAAGAGGAAAATTGATGACAAATTGAAGAGACGGATCATTCGAATTGTATCCAAAGAGCCCAGAACAACCTCCAAAGAAATTAAAGGTGAACTCCAAGACCAAGGTACATCAGTGTCAGATCGCACCATTCATCATTGTTTGAGCCAAAGTGGACTTCATGGAAGACGACCAAGGAGGACACCACTGCTGAAAAACAATCATAAAAAAGCGAGACTGGAATTTGCAAAAATGCATGTTGACAAGCCCCAAAGCTTCTGGGAGAATGTCCTTTGGACAGATGAGACCAAACTGGAGCTTTTTGGTAAGGCACATCAACTCTATGTTCATAGACTCAAAAACCAAGCATACGAAGAAAAGAACACTGTCCCTACGGTGAAACATGGAGGAGGCTCAGTCATGTTTTGGGGCTGCTTTGCTGCATCTGGCACAGGGTGTCTTGAATGTGTGCAAGGTACAATGAAATCTGTAGACTATCAAGGCATTCTGGAGAGAAATGTGCTGCCTTGTGTCAGAAAGCTTGGTCTCAGTCGCAGGTCATGGGTCTTCCAACAGGACAATGATCCAAAACACACAGCCAAAAACACCCAAGAATGGCTGAGAGAAAAGCGTTGGATTCTAAAGTGGCCTTCCATGAGCCCAGATCTGAATCCCATTGAACATCTGTGGAAGGAGCTGAAACATGCCATTTGGAGAAGACACCCATCAAACCTGAGACAACTGGAGCCGTTTGCTCATGAGGAGTGGGCCAAAATACCTGTTGACAGCTGCAAAACGCTCATTGACAAATACAGAAATCGCTTCGTTGCAGTGATTGCCTCAAAAGGTTGTGCAACAAAATATTAAGTTATGGGTACCATCATTTTTGTCCAGGCCTGTTTCATTAGTTTGTTTTTTTTAATAATGATGTTAATCAGCAATTCAAAAGTGATGGCTGATTTTGATTATTTCATTTTCAATAAATTTTTATTTATTGTTACTTTTGTAAGTTTCAACTGATTTCAGTGAGAATTGTGGGTTTTTCCTTCTTTAACTGAGGGGTACCAACAATTTTGTCCACGTGTGTACGTGAAAGACCAACACAAAGTAGCACATACTTGTGAAGTGGAAAGAAAATCATATACAAGAGTTCAAAGTTTTTTTTGTTTGTTTAACAAATAAAAACCTGAAAAGTTCAGTGTGCAAAAGTATTCAGCCCCACTGAGTCAATACTTTGTGGAACCCCCTTTTGATGCAATTCCAGCTGCAAGTCTTTTGGGGTTTGTCTCTATCAGCTTTGCCCATCTAGAGACTGAAATCTTTGTCCATTATTCCTGCAAAACAATTCAAGCTGAGTCAGATTAGATTGAGAGCGTTTGTGAACAGCAGTTTTCAGATCTCTCCACAGATTCCTGATTGGATTTAGGTCTGGACTTTGACTGTACCATTCCAACACATGAAGCCATTTGAAGTCATTCCATTGTAACTTTGGTTTTATGTTTAGTGTGGTTGTCCTGTTGGAAGGTGAATCTCCGCTCCAGTCTCAAGTGTTGTACAGACTTCAAAGGTTTTCCTCCAATATTGCTCTGGATTTGGCTCCATCCATCTTCCCATCAACTCTAACCAGATTCCCTGTTCCTGCTGAAAGAAGCAGCCCCAGAGCATGATGCTGCCACCACCATGTTTGACAGTGGATATGGTGTGTTCAGAGTGATGTGTAGTGTTAGATTTCTGCCTCACATGGTGTTTTGCATTTAGACCAAAAAGTTCAATTTTAGTCTTGTCTGACCAGAACACCTACTTCCACACATTTGCTGGGTCACTTACATGGCTGATGGCAAACTGCAAACGGGACTTCTTGTGGTTTTCTTTTAACAATGGATTTCTTCTTGCCATTCTTCCATAAAGTCTAGATTTGTGCACAACTCATTGTTCTCCTATGGACAGATTCCCTACCTGAGCTGTAGATTTCTGCAGTTCATCCCGAGTCACCATGGACCTCCTGGCTGCATCTCTGATCAGTGTCTCCTCGTTTTGCCTGTTAATTTAGGTGGACGACCATGTCTATGTAGGTTTGCAGTTGTGTCATACTCTTTCCATTTTTGGATGATGGATTGAACAGTAGTTTGCGGGATGTTCAAAGATTGAGAAATCTTTTTCTAGCCTAACCCTGCTCAGCTGCCCTGAAGTCAACATTTGATCAGTCACCAATCATCAAGCAACTTCTGAAGGCAGTTGGATGCACTCAGAGAAAATGAGGCTGAATACTTTTGCACACTGCACTTTTTTTTTCTTATTTAAAAAGAACGAACTCTTGTATAATTTTCTTTCCACTTCACAATTTTGTGCCACTTTGTGTTGGTCTTTCACATAAAATTCCAATAAATTATATTTATGTTTGTGGTCATGATGTGAGAAATGTGGAGAAGTTTAAGGGGTATGAATACTTTTGCGAGCCACTGTAACTTTAGACAGAGTGCTTAAAAACCAACATGGAGCCATTTCCTTCTTCTCTAACTTGGTTGTATTTTCTTCTAGGAAAAGGCAAACGGCGAGGAGACAACTTGAAACTGGAGAATGAACCACAAGAGGTGAGGATGAACTGGCTGTCCTTCATTCATCCTACTTTCCTCATGCTTTGACAATCAGGGCTGGTTCATGCTCAGTGGTGACTGAGGTTCCTAAATCTGTGGGAAGAAATAAGTCTACATGCAGTTTTGTCTACACATTGTGGAGAAAAACTATGCATGCATCGAAGCATAGCTATTTGCGGTCTTGTTGCCGCATTTGGATGCTTCTGTGAATGTATTGGAAAGCATTTCCTACCTGGATCTTGTAGTTTTGATGTAGAATTTTTCACCTGCAGTTGAACTCTTTCTAAAAGATCTCGTTCTCCTCTGGAAGCATGAAGCAGGCTGAAGGATGCAGCTGTTTTCTGGCTGTAGTCATAATGATGTTCTCTTTCAGTCAGACGAGGTGGCGCTGGATGCAGAATTCCTGGATGTTTACAAGAACTGCAACGGAGTCATCATGATGTTTGACATAACCAAACAGTGGTAAGAGCTTGTGCTGCAGTCTGCATATAAAGCCCCCACCCTATTTACAAATAATTCCCTTGGAATGGGGGTACAGGTGTATTTGGATAACTCTGAGGAATGGGCTCTATGCACGACCTACCTCCGCGTTCGGACCATGACCGTTCAATCATTTCCGGTTATGTTGTTTACGTGGAAATGGCGGCGTATTTGGAGCTAACAATATGTCATTTGGAGTTAACACGATGTCTTTTAGAGCTACCCAGAGTCACTATAAATGATGTTAAGCGCGTTGTTCGTCTTTCTAGCTAAACACCCCAAAATAAAAGACAAAAAGGATTCAAACTTTTAGTGTCATCCTGCATAGAAAACTTTGAATGTAATTGGCTAAGGCTGATGTTATTTACATTCGTTTACACACAACTAACTTAAAAACTGATGAAAATTCATGTTGGCGACACGTAATACTGCCAATATGCAGATTGTTGGATTGCTGTAAGTGCCAAGGCTAAACGTTGTTACTGGTCCTACGTAATTAATGTTAAAGTTATCTGTCACTCACCCAGAGCGCAGTGATTGACAGACACAACTCTGGAACCATTTGGCATATTAACCTTAATCCTTACCATTCTTCCGGGTCTGTGACAAAAAAAAAAAAGTTCATCCTTGGCTGAACGAGCGTTTTGTGAGAACGAGGTGTTTGATGTTTCAAGAAGGCAAACTTGGCCTTTTTGGATGTTTGCAGCTTCCCGCTCCACCAAACACATTTCAAGAGGGGACCCTTCATGACAAAACATTAACACCAAAAAATGTGTTGTTTTTGTCATTTTATGTAATATGATGAGCAGCAAAGACATCTCACTTTTATAAAAAAGAGACTACAACTATTTTCTCCACCCACATGTTTGCAAGGAGAAACATCACAGCAGCAGAATCAATGAGTCATCACATTGAGGAGTCCGTGTGGTGAGGATTGTTAAGTGGAAAAAAAAAATGTAAATTCAGCATGACTGACACATTGTAGTTTTCATATTTTTTTTTAAAACAATATTTTATTTGATTTAAAAAAAAAACAATGAGCAAGTCAGCACAGCAGAACTCAATCAAGTACACAGGTTGCAATAATAGTAAGAAAAACAAAAGGAAGAATAATAAGTAGTGCACATGGACATCACATAACAGCACGTGTTTTATCTTATCTAAGCTGCTTTTTGTAGTAGACCAAGAAGGTCATTAGGAAGAAAGTTAAGAAGTGGTTGCCAAATCCGATAGAAATCATCATCGTTCGCTCTCAAGGAGGCGCTAAAATGTTCCATGGGAAGAACTTGGAAAGTCTCTTTGTACCATTGGGTAACTGTGGGCGACTTCTCCTTGATCCACTGTAGAAGAACACATCGTCTCGCCAGGAGCAAAAGTTTTTTCAGGTTTTGTGTAGCAGTTACAGGTAGCTGCTTTGGAGGTATATTCAGAAAGAACAAGACCGGATCTAGTTTTGTTGTTTTGAGCAATATTGAACTAAGTTCTTTTGTAACATTTTTCCAAAATTTAGATATTAATGGACACGACCAGAAACATTGATAATAGGTTCCTGCCTCCTTTTTACATTTGATGCATATGTCAGAAACCTGGGGGTTTATTTTGTTCAAAAGGTAAGGGGTACACTGTAATCTGTGTAGTATTCTGTACTGATTTTCCCTCAGCCTGTTGCATAAAAATAATTTATTCACGGATTCAAGAGCCTTCCATCACTGCCCGTCATCTTTAGCTCTGGAGTCTTCAAAAAATGTCACACAAAAGCACCTTACCATAAAAAAGAGAAATTAACTACTTTTTAACAGCCTTTGAAGTCCAACAGGAAGCCTTCAATCATTTTTTTAATTGGTCGATTTATTGGGACTGAGCATAGCGATTTTACAAAATGCCTGGCTTGAAGAAAACCAAAGAATTGGCAGTGTGGGATCCCGTATTTGATTTGAAGGTGTGAGAATGACATGATGTTTTCATTGTCAAATAAATCACCCACAAATTTTAATCCTTTTGAGTGCCAATCATAGAAGATGCTCACCCCCCAACCAGGGGGGAAGGCTTTATTATGAATTAATGGCTGTAATGACAATGAAGAGCCTTGCTGGCCGGCATGTTTGGTGATATCTCGCCAGGTTCTGAGTATGTTCTTAATGATCAGATTGTTTTCAACCTCTCCTGGGAGTTCATTTAAATTTACTGATAGCAAACTAAGAAGGGAGTGAGGGGCACAGCTCCAGGAATTCACATGAGATTCTTCTGGGTTAAGGAAGTGTTTACGCCAACCATATACTACTCTGGCATGACAATCCCAGTTGTAGTACAGAAAGTTGGGAGTGCTTGGGCTCCTTTGTTCACCGGTAGTTGTAGAGTCCTCATTTTTTGTTGTGCTTTCTTGCCATGCCACACAAATTGAGATATAGCTCTTTGGATATCTGAGATAGCCAACCTATTGATCCTAAGTGGTAGCATTTGCATTGGATATAGGATTCTAGGAAGAACGTTCATTTTGATTAAGCTGATCCTACCCATGCATGATAGAGGAAGGTCAAACCACCTATTTAAATTAATCATTCAGACTGATTTGACAGTAGTTATAAAATTTAGTTTATATAGATTCTTAATTGAGGCTGATACTCTAATCCCCAGGTAAATAAAACTAGAGAGTGACCATTTGAATGAGAAATCAACCAGGGAGGTATAGTCTCCAAAGTTACCAAGAGCCTCGGATTTCTGAAAGTTGACTTTATATCCTGATATCTCACCAAATCGATTAATGATTGAAATTAAGTTAGGTATGGAGGTCTCCGGATTTGTGATAAACAGAAGGACATCATCAGCATAGAGTGAGATTCTATGCTCAGTGTTTCCTAAGGTGATGCCTGATGGTCTCTGCTAGTGGCTCTAGTGCAATGGCAAATAGTAAAGGTGACAGGGGACATCCCTGGCGAGTACCTCTAGATAAGTGAATGATATCGGACATCGTCCCGTTTACGCAAACCCTGACAGTCGGAGATCGATATAAAAGATGAATCCAGTTTATAAAACCTGTACCCAGCCCAAATCTGTTTAGTGTATCAAATAAATACTCCCACTCAACACGGTCAAATGATTTTTCAGCATCTAGCGATAACACCAGGGCTCTAGTCTTGGAACTTTGGCAAGAATGGATAATATTAAGTAACCTGCGAACATTGGAGTGAGAGAACCCATTCTTTACAAAGACCGTCTGATCCGGATTGATCAGAGTAGGCAATACCAACTCCAGTTAGTAACTTGCAAGTACATTTGCAAGTATTTTGATGTCCGTACCAAGTAAACTGATTGGTCTGTAAGAGGCACAATTATCTGCAAGTTTCTCTTTTTCAGAGTTAGAGAAATGTAGGCTAGCTTCAAGGTGGGAGGAAGATAGCCCCTCATTCCCTATTCAGTAAACATCTTAGACAGAGGTCCTACAACGAGCTCAGCCATGTTTTTTATAAAATTTGGGACCAAATCCATCAGGTCCTGGAGCTTTTCCATTGGGCAGGGAATTGATGGTCTCCATAATGTCATGCTCTGTGATCGGTCTGCCCAAATTGCAGCCATTTTCCTCTGACAGAGAGGGAAGGTTAACTCCATCGAGGAAATGTTTTCTTTTTGTTGATGTGTTTTGACACTCCGATGTGTACAGATTTTGAAAGAATTCTTTCATTACATTACAGATATTTTTGCTTTTGAAATGCCGGGTACCAGTGTTGTCTTTGAGAGATGATATTATGGTAGGAGCAGTCCGGCCTCTCGCCAATCAGACCAGTAGCCTGCCAGATTTGTTACCAGACGTGAATAGACAATGCTTAGCAAAAAATACAGCAGATTCAACCTTTAGAGTTGGCAAGTGATCCAGCACTGATTGGGCAGCTTCCAGTTTTTTAAAAACGGTTGCAGAGAAAGAAATTTTGAGGTCTCTGTCTAAACTTTTAATTTGTTGTTCTAAGTCTAGCTGTTTTGATAAGGCAATTTTCTTTCTTGCTGCTGTATAAGAGAAAGAAAGCGGATTCAGGTGCTTGACTGTCATAGTAAGGAAGCATGAGTTCAAATGCGACAGATGAGTGATCAGAGAGGGGACCTGTGTTAATAGAGCAGGATTTGGTTCGGTCGAGAGTTAATCTAGAAACAAAAATTTAATGAATTCTTGAGAAGGAATGGTGAGGATGTGAGAGGAACGTAAAGTCTCTTCCTTGCCAATTGATGACCCTCCATGCATCTAGTAATCGAAGAGCTGTACATAGTTCTGATGTAGCATGTGAGATTTTGGAGAGAGGACTGTTTTTAGCTGGTTTGTAATCCAGATTAGGGGCCAAGCCACAATTGAAGTCACCTCCAAGTGCGATATATCCAGGACAGAGATTTCAGCCAGTAATTTGGAGTAAAATGAGCTTTCATAACTATTTGAAGCGTAAACACTTCCTATCATAATCTGTTCCCCATACAGACATCCAGTAATCAGGACAGTCTCTCTTTGTCCTGAATAGTTTTATCAAGTTTGAAAGGTAGGTGTATGTGGATGAGTATTGCCACTCCTCTACTTTTTGAGGTATATTAGGCAAAGAAGACCTGGCCAACCCAATCCCGTTTGAGCTTCAAATGTTCAAGATCAGTTAGGTGGGTTTCCTGTAGTAGTGCTACGTGCACTTTATCTTTTTTAAGCATTGAGAGTAGTTTACGTCTCTTCACCACATAGTTGATGCCTTTGACATTTAGTGTTACAATTTTGATATCACTCATAAAGTAAATAACTTTTAGTTAACAAATAAAGGTGACTTAGTTTGAGAAATGTTACAGAATGGAACCAAACGACCCCATGTGCATGAACTATAATGGATTGATAAGAGAGCTGCGCTGACATAAACAAACCTATCCTAAACATCGGGAGATCACTCAGAAACGTTGATACTCCCGCAAACCAAAACAAATACACAATGACATGTGGCCTTAAAGAGCCCAGAAAGAAAAGAGAGAAAATTGCCCTATGGCAGAAAGCAGAAAGTAGGGTCACGAGCTGCTGAGGGAGGTTATTGTCCCTTGAGATTAAAAGGGAAAAAAAAAAGGAGAAAACAGAGCAATCCCACCCCCCCTCCCACTGAGTATCATTCTACTAATGATAGCAATAATCTTGAAGTGTTCTCAGGATTATGAACATAAGAGGCTGCGTGTAGCAGAAACCATGCAAAAAATAAAAACTAAAATAAAAAAAATTATATAATTATATGAAGTCACGTATAGACATTTTCAGAGAATTTGAGGTATACTTCAAGGTGAATCTTGACAAGTGATTAGATTACCTTCAAGTTATAAGTGTTTCTAAGTAATGGATTAAGATTTGCCAAATTATGCAGGAAAAGAAAGGAGAAAAAAAGACAACTTCACATACTTGTTGGATCCTCTTCTGCAGCCTCTTGTCCAATGAGTTGAGAAAGTCCTCTGCAGGACTTTTTTGTTTCAAACTTTTGATAGGACACGTTGTAGTGCACCGCCAGGGGCTGGAAAGCGCATGTTGAAGCGTATCCCCTTGCTGATCGAAGCCTGGCATACTCCGTTGAAAGCCCGACGTTTTTTTCACACAGCCTCAGAAATATCCTGCTGGATGTAGATCCGCTGCCCGTTGTGTTCTAGAGTGGGTTTCTTTCAGAGCGCCGTCAGGACCCTCAGTTTGTCCCTCGGGTTATGGAGTTTAATGACCACCGAGTGAGGACGCGCGCCCCACGGTCCCAAGCCGCGGTGGGCCCGGTCGATCCTGATGCGGGACCTGATGGCGGGGTTTGCGTCCAAGCCGAGCATGGCGGGCAGCCACGACTCAAAAAACTGCAGCGGTTGGTTTCCTTCTGCGCCCTCCTTTAGATTGAGGATGAGGATATTGTCAGGTCTACTCCGGGTTTCCATTTTGTCCAAGCTAGCCTCCAACTCTTTGATTTTCTTTTCGGCTTTGGGGACTTTTTCCTGCAGGACAGACAGCGTGTCCTCCACACCGGACAGACGCTGCTCTGCCTCTGCAATACGCTTAGAGTGGCTCTCCAGGGTGGCTGAGAACCTGTCCAAGGTCTCAGAAAGCTTAGAAAATGTGTCCTCCATCATGTCACAGAAATGTTGAGACCTCCCGCAGCAGGGCAGAAGTGTCCATAACTGATGGAGACTCTGTGTTGTCCGCCGGAGCGTTAGTCTTTACACCTAGCAGCGTATTAGCAGAAGATGCTAGCATCATTTTCTACGTCTGTATTTTGGTTTGTTTTGACATTTTTTTTAAATGAAAACTGCTTGTCAGGCGACCAGTGTGTCTTAAAGTGTCAGACTATGCAATATGCTAAAGAGGGCGGATAAAGCCAAAGAAAAGCGGCCCAAGATTAAAGTGGGAGCGGGAGCACGACAAAAAAACGTCTCTCAGTCAGCCATCGTCACATGACCCTCAGTTTTCATATTTTTATGTTATAGCTTGAGATGATTTGTGACTGTTTAGAAATTCTCTGACTTCAAAATACTTAAATCTGTCATGGATTGACAGGTTTGTCATTTTTTGCCCCTTATTTTCATGTTATTAACCTTCTTTTATCATTTTACACATTAACAGAGCACTTCTGTGAAGTAACTTGAACAATCGCGTAAAAATAATGCAACTTTTAACTAGGAAAATTGTTAGGTTTAAAACCCAAACATTAGTAAATCTGAAAAGAAATACGAGAGAGAGTCAAATATAGTTTTCACCTGCAGGGAGAATATTCATAGGCTGCTCAGTTACAAGCTCCTACAAACATTCTGATCAGCCCAGAATTCTCGCTGCCTTTATTAGATAGGAACGCCCCTAATTACCCGAGGTTTCAACTGATTAGGGAGGGGTAGAATAGGTCATAGGTGAAACCTGTTTCTTCCATATAAAGATAAAGGAAGCTCTCACAGCATGTTATCAACAGAGAACAGATGTGTCACATAAAAGAGAAACAACACAGGTTTGTGAGTACAGTTCAAACATGGGTCAAACGTGGGGGAATGGCACCCTTCCTCCTTAGAAAAACACCATAAAGTTCAGGGTGTTTGCTTACTGGAACCTCCTGTTGCAGTGTGATGCAGGCTAGAAGTTGGGAATAGAACATGGCATAATTTATATACAATATTCCCAACAAAAATCAACTGTTATCTAGTAAATATTGGTAATAATAAGGCATGTGAGAAAGTTTATTTACTTTAGCTGTAATATCCATTGAACTTTTGAACATTTTTAACCAACTGCGATTCATATTTTCTCTCATTTGAAATTCTTAAAAATTAATCTGTAACATCTGTTGTAGCATGAATATGTTTGAGTATTCATGACTAGATGATTTCTTAAGAATTAGACCTTTTAAGACAGGTGTCAAACACAAGGCCCGCGGGCCACATCAGGCCCGCCCAGTAATTCGATTTTAATATTATATGTCAACTTGTCATGCTAGTATCATAATGCAATGTAAAAATAATATTAAGAGTATTGAGAGATTAGTTATTAGGAACTTTAGCTATGTTATCAGGAGCAACATCATAAGAGAGTCATCATTTTCTCCCTCCCTCTCACTCAAGGTGAAGAAAGAAAGAAAGAAAGAAACATAATAGAATACAATAACTAAGAGCAAAACAGAGTAAAACAGCCAGACAACAGAACACACTGACAAAAACCCACACTTAAACCCCAATCCACCAGAAAGACTAAATGAATGGTAACCCACAATTCCTTGTGCTGCCAGATCTGATAGAAGACCTAATCGCAATGTGTTTGACCTTCACTATAAAGTTAGCTACAAATCCCATGATGCAGTGCGTCAGCTGCCTTGCCAAAAACCAGTGTTGAAAAGGTGGTTTCCTGCCCATTTGGCCAGTTTAGATCCTAAATTTGCAGGCAGAAATAGTTTTGGGCCAGTGGCCAGAATATGGGCGGGTTTGGGTTCGGTTCAGGAGTTCCTTTTTTGGTGTCTCTATCTGACATAAAACTGCACTGAAAATAGAGCAGGTGCTGCAGGCAGTAACACAGCAGCATTTTTTTTTTAGATATTAATAAATAACAGTAGATCATTTTTTTTATGAATTCATAGAAGTTTTTGAGAGGATTTTTACTGTTGGTGTTGCACTAAATTAGGAAGCGCCAGATATTTTTTGTTAAAAGTTATTTAGTGTTGTTTTTATTGTTTTATTAACACCTAAAAAATTGTATTGACAATTTTTTAAAAATCAGTTCACTCTGATGTGTTTCATAAATACACAGGATCTCACACACCAAACAGAAATTAACTTAATGTTAAAAAAACAATGCCAGGAGTCCAGCTCTGATAAAATGACACAAAAGCAAAGAAAGCTGAATTATTTGATTAGTTTTGCTGAAAAACCCAATTTTTATTTTTTATTTCCAGGCTTTTTTTGTTTTGTTCTGCAGCATGTGACAGGATATATTTTACAGAGAGCAAAATCTTTTGGGATATTTATAATTAGAGCTGGGCGATGTGGCCTAAAAAGAAAATCTCTATTTTTTTTTTTTTTAAACACAATACTCTATTTTAGATTTTAATCGATTTTTTTCTCCCTCCTTTTACTTTCTTTATAAAGATTACAAATGACAGAATTAATTTTACAAAAACATCTTTTTTTAACATGGAAATCTGCTCAAACACAAAGTTCAACTAAATGCAAGCCGTAAAAATAATTTTTTAAAAAAGTTTGAAGTCACAACACTACTGGTCAACTTTTCATTTTTTACTCAGCCAAGTTAGCCGGTGGATGAAAAAGCCAGAAACATTTTTTTACCGGACAAATTATTGCATTATTTTACAAAGAAAAACTATTGGTGTTATTTAAAAAAAAATATGTTGAATGCTAAGAGAAGATGTCCTAGCACAATGAAAACATAAGATATCAACTGTTTTAAGTGACTCAGATATCTAATCAGTCTTTGCTTTGCTTGGCAGTTTAATTACAGTTATGAAGTGGTTTCCATCACAAATAAGTTGTTTCCTCTCTTTAGCACAGATAAAAAGTGTCCCTGTGACCCCTATGAGGACAGCCGTCAGTCAGTCACCTTTAGTCTAAACCCTTGGCATATACCTTATATCTTCAATAATGGCTGGTCTCTAATAAACGCCGGGTCTAACAGGTGTTAGTTGTAATAGATGCTGGTCTCTAATGGTGGCCGGGCTCTTTTAAGATCCCCCACCCCCTCCCCATTCCCCCTCCCTGCCCGCGTGCCTCAGTATGAGGCAGGCAGCGGGTGGGGGCTGGGTGTCTGTAGCATTTAGCCAGTGTATCATGGCTCACAACATTTTTGACTCATTCCATTTTGCTTAAACTTTTGGAATATACCAAAGAACATTCTTTTGAAGAATCTGAACCACATTTTGGGATGAATCCTAAACATATCAGAGAATGTTGCAAGCAGATTGGTGGAGGAGCAAGACGGCTGCAGAAAGACAAGGAGCAAACTAATTTCCTGTTGTTTATGTGGATCAATCCCTGGATTCTCCTGTACTTCATTCATTTTCTTACCCCACTGGATCCCTTTCCGGGCAGCAACATTTCCGGAACCGTACAGTCTTCTGCTGTTGGACGAAAGCGGGACACTTTAGAGCTGTAGCTCGCTATGCAGCTACCAGGGAGGAGCTGGCAGCCAGACAGAGAGCCGGCGCGGGATGGGAAATCAGTCTGCTTGGGCCTCCTGAAGTTTAGTTTTACCCACGCCTCAGAAAAAGGTACCCTCATTTTATTCTTCGGGTAATGCTGGACAGAAAACCATCAAACTCCGTAAGAGAGAGAGGAAACACCGGGAAGCAGCCGTTCAGACACAGTGGAGAGAAGCTCTTGGTAGCTTGTAGGAGATTCTAAATGCTTTCATGAACCCAAACATTAAGTAATGATCACTCATGCTTCTTGTAGAGCTTTTCGAAATAAATCAACCTGATCTCTTAACATCATCCATGTATTTCGTGCATAGTAAATGATATAAACACAGAGATTGCTCTGTGTAGCTAACGGCTAAACACATTAGCTGCTAGCTCCACGTAGCTAACAGGCTAAAAACGGAGTGCTACACATTAAAAAAGAAACAAAAAAAACGATCTTTTTTCCGTTGAAATGCATTTGAAGGTGTTGTTTGTGTCAAGACAATATAGATACTTGTCAGTTTAAAACGCTTTTAAAAGAGTTTTGATCCCTCAAGTCCTAATTTGTGAACATCTTTTCAGCTTGACTGAAATGTTTTTGTTAGCCTCCTGCTTAAACTGCTGGCGTATTCTGCAACGCTTTATGGCAATTAAATGTTGTGACACTTTCATGACATGCAGACTTCTAGTGGTGTATTTTTCCAAAATAATATGGTTGAAATATTATTCGCTGGTCATAATAATAATAAATCAAATATATGATATTGATCGGGAGACGACATCCGATACAGATCAAAACCGATCAAAAAATCGGGCCGATCAACCACGTGATCGGCCCGATCAAGACTGGAGCGAGAGAAGCCAAAGGCGAGGTCATGGCCAAAGACGGGAGCGGGAAGAGCCAAAGGCGAGGTCACGGCCAAAAACGGGAGCGGGAAGAGCCAAAGGCGAGATCACGGCCAAAGACAGGAGCGGGAAATCCAAAGGCGAGAAGAGCCAAAGGCCTAAACTGAAACCTATAAAACAAAATTTTCTTCTTGATCAAGCACTTTTCATTGTTTGTGCCTGTGCACAATTCAGAATGAGCAGAACATGAAAAATACAGTTGGTTCCCTTTGTGTCTTCCAATGTTGCAGCTGAAAGCTCTCTGTCTGCAGTGTTTGAAGGTTCTATTTTCTTTATCAATTTCAGGACCTTCAGCTACATCCTGAGAGAGCTGCCCAAAGTGCCCACTCACGTCCCAGTGTGTGTTCTTGGGAACCACAGGGACATGGGTGAGCACCGGGTCATCCTTCCTGATGACATCAGAGACCTGATCGCTAGTCTGAACAGGTAACTTCACAATACAGTGTCTTATACATACATTTCAATGGAAGAAAACTAGGATAATCAATATAGTTTAATCTACCAATGATCCATATTCTGCTTTAGGCAATTATTCCAGTATGTAGAAACGATTTGCTGCAAATACTTTTAATAAAAAACATTTTTCCGATATTTTTTGTTGCCTCAATCCTGTGCGATTGTTGTTAGATGACCCTTAAACATCCACTTCAGGAACAGCAGGTTTTTTTTATAAAGAGGTCAAACATTTACTAAAATAAATAACTCTAACATGCAGACACATTCACCCACACTCTTAAAACCTTTTTTAAATTAATTCAAGCATCCGCATATCCGCATTGTAAAAAATAAAAGGTAAATTGTTGGATCTGGTTCATTTGCAGTCTGTTAAAAAAAAAAAAAAAAAAAAAAAAGCAAAACATGTTTTTTAATGAACCAATAGATGTGGTCTAAAGAGAACTGGAATAGATTTTTTAAAACAGTTGTGACTTATTAAAAAAAATGAATGTCTATTGATTCAACAACCTAAGTTGCCTGCAACTGAAGTTGCGTTCACACTGTCCTCAGAAATGCATGCTCAAGTGACAACTTCTTAAAAACAGTCTACGTAAACACGTGCTTTGGGTTTCTGTGTTTAAAACTCTAGGGGTTCTCGTGTTGCTATGCAAGTTTCTATGATTGTTTTCAGGCTTTATATAGAAAATGCGCAGGTATTGAACGCACATTCAAAGTTAAACCAGTTTAACTTTGACCAGTCAGGGACTCAGGGATTTGTACCAATTTGACATTGCACACCAAGCCTCTTACTGTAGATGATGGACATGCACTAGTAAACTGTAAAAAAAAGATGAATCCCCTCCCTTTTTTTCCAGTGTGAACACCATAGAATAAACGCTTGTTCAAGAATTTGTGTTTAGTGTGTTCAATTCAATTTCAATTCAATTCAATTTTAATTATATAGCTCAATAAAACAGCCATAGTCGTCTCATTGGGCTGACATCAGCATATTGCAAAAACAAAAAGTTTAACATGTAAAAGTATACAATAGCTGGTTGTTAAACAGACTAATCTGAACAAACATCTCTGTCCTTACACGCTCCTTCTCGGTAAGGAAAAACTAATTAAACAACCCTATCTTTTTTTGGGGAACAAAAACAAGAAACCTCAGGGTTTCCCACTTGAAGGAGAGATCCTCAACCCCGTACAGACAGGTGATGCGCTAGATCTATTAAAGAAAAGTTAGCTTAATTAAATTTATAACTACATGGTTGAATAACAAGTATATGTCTAATAAACTAACACATGTCTAGATAAACAGCTACAAGTTAAGATAACAGCTAAATATTTAAAAAAACAACGACATGTTTGAATAGTGTAGCAGATGGGCTTCATCCAGTAGGAGTTGTGGAAAAGTTGGGGTTGCTGGAAGAGCCAGAGGCAAGGTCACGACCAAAGACAGGAGCGGGAAGAGCCAAAGGTGAGGTCACGGCCAAAGACAGGAGCGGGAAGAGCCAAAGGTGAGGTCACGGCCAAAGACAGGAGCACAGGCGAGGTGAGGTCACGGCCAAAGACAGGAACACAGGCGAGGTGAGGTCACGGCCAAAGACAGGAGCACAGGCGAGGTGAGGTCACGGCCAAAGACAGGAGCACAGGCGAGGTGAGGTCACGGCCAAAGACAGGAGCACAGGCGAGGTGAGGTCACGGCCAAAGACAGGAACACAGGCGAGGTGAGGTCACGGCCAAAGACAGGAGCGGAAAGAGCCAAAGGCGAGGTCACGGCCAAAGACAGGAGCAGGAAGAGCCAAAAGCGGGATCACGGCCAAAAACAGGAACGGGAAGAGCCAAAGGCGAGGTCACGGCCAAAGACAGGAGCGGGAAGAGCCAAAGGCGAGGTCACGGCCAAAGACAGGAGCGGGAAGAGCCAAAGGCGAGGTCACAGCCAAAGACAGGAGCGGTAAGAGCCAAAGGCGAGGTCACGGCCAAAGACAGGAGCGGTAAGAGCCAAAGGCGAGGTCACGGCCAAAGACAGGAGCGGCAAGAGCCAAAGGCGAGGTCACGACCAAAGACAGGAGCGGGAAGAGCCATGGCGAGGTCACGGCCAAAGACGGGAGCGGGAAGAGCTAAAGGCGAGGTCACGGCCAAAGAAAGGAGCAGGAAGAGCCAAAGGCGAGATCACGGCCAAAGACAGGAGCAGGAAGAGCCAAAGGCGGGATCACGGCCAAAGACAGGAGCACAGGTGAGGTGAGGTCACGGCCAAAGACAGGAGCACAGGCGAGGTGAGGTCACGGCCAAAGACAGGAACACAGGCGAGGTGAGGTCACGGCCAAAGACAGGAGCGGAAAGAGCCAAAGGTGAGGTCACGGCCAAAGACAGGAGCGGTAAGAGCCAAAGGTGAGCTCACGGCCAAAGACAGGAGCGGGAAGAGCCAAAGGTGAGCTCACGGCCAAAGACAGGAGCGGGAAGAGCCAAAGGCGAGATCACGGCCAAAGACGGGAGCAGGAAGAGCCAAAAGCGAGGTCACGGCCAAAGACGGGAGCGGCAAGAGCCAAAGGTGAGGTCACGGCCAAAGACGGGAGCAGGAAGAGCCAAAAGCGAGGTCACGGCCAAAGACAGGAGCGGGAAGAGCCAAAGGTGAGGTCACGGCCAAAGACAGGAGCGGTAAGAGCCAAAGGCGAGGTCACGACCAAAGACAGGAGTGGGAGAAGCCAAAGGCGAGATCACAGCCAAAGACAGGAGCGGGAGAAGCCAAAAGCGGGATCACGGCCAAAGACGGGAGCTGGAAGATTCAAAGGCGAGGTCACGACCAAAGACAGGAGCACAGGTTAGGTCAAGGTCAAAGACAGGAGCACAGGCAAGGCGAGGTCACGGCCAAAGACAGGAGCGAAAGACGTGACCGGGATGAGTCAAAGGCGAGGTCACAGCCAAAGACAGGAGCACAGGTTAGGTCAAGGTCAAAGACAGGAGCACAGGCAAGGCGAGGTCACAGCCAAAGACAGGAGCGAAAGACGTGACCGGGATGAGTCAAAGGCGAGGTCACAGCCAAAGACAGAAGCGGGAAGAGCCAATGTGAGGTCACGGCCAAAGACAGGAGCGGAAAGAGCCAAAGGCGAGGTCACGGCCAAAGACAGGAGCGAGAAGAGCCAAAGGCGGGATCACGGCCAAAGACAGGAGCGGGAAGAGCCAAAGGCGAGATCACGGCCAAAGACAGGAGCGGGAAGAGCCAAAGTCGAGGTCACGACCAAAGACAGGAGCGGTAAGAGCCAAAGGCGCGGTCACAGCCAAAGACAGGAGCGGGAAGAGCCATGGCAAGGTCACGGCCAAAGACAGGAGCGGGAAGAGCCAAAGGTGAGGTCACGGCCAAAGACAGGAGCGGGAAGAGCCAAAGGTGAGGTCACGGCCAAAGACGGGAGCAGGAAGAGCCAAAGGCGAGGTCATGACCAAAGACAGGAGCGGAAAGAGCCAACGGCGAGGTCACGGCCAAAGACAGGAGCGAGAAGAGCCAAAGGCGGGATCACGGCCAAAGACAGGAGCGGTACGAGCCAAAGGCGAGGACACAGCCAAAGACAGGAGCGGTAAGAGCCAAAGGCGAGGTCACGACCAAAGACGGGAGCAGGAAGAGCCAAAGGCGAGGTCACGGCCAAAGACGGGAGCAGGAAGAGCCAAAGGCGAGGTCACAGCCAAAGACAGGAGCGGGAAGAGCCAAAGGCGAGGTCACGGCCAAAGACAGTAGCGGTAAGAGCCGAAGGCGAGGTCACGTCCAAAGACGGGAGCAGGAAGAGCCAAAGGCGAGGTCACGGCCAAAGACGGGAGCAGGAAGAGCCAAAGGCGAGGTCACAGCCAAAGACAGGAGCGGAAGGAGACAAAGGCGAGGTCACAGCCAAAGACAGGAGCGGGAAGAGCCAAAGGCGAGGTCACGGCCAAGGACAGGAGCGGCAAGAGCCAAAGGCGAGGTCACAGCCAAAGACAGGAGCGGGAAGAGCAATGGCGAGGTCACGGCCAAAGACGGGAGCAGGAAGAGCCAAAGGCGAGGTCACGGCCAAAGACGGGAGCAGGAAGAGCCAAAGGCGAGGTCACGGCCAAAGACAGGAGCAGGAAGAGCCAAAGGCGAGGTCATGGCCAAAGACAGTAGCGGCAAGAGCCAAAGGCGAGGTCACGACCAAAGATAGGAGCAGCAAGAGCCAAAGGCGAGGTCACAGCCAAAGATAGGAGCAGCAAGAGCCAAAGGCGAGGTCACAGCCAAAGACAGGAGCGGGAAGAGCCATCGCAAGGTCACGGCCAAAGACGGGAGCAGGAAGAGCCAAAGGCGAGGTCACGGCCAAAGATAGGAGTGGCAAGAGCCAAAGGCGAGGTCACAGCCAAAGACAGGATCGGGAAGAGCCATGGCAAGGTCACGGCCAAAGACAGGAGCGGGAAGAGCCAAAGGCGAGATCACGGCCAAAGACAGGAGCGGGAAGAGCCAAAGTCGAGGTCACGACCAAAGACAGGAGCGGCAAGAGCCAAAGGCGAGGTCACAGCCAAAGACAGGAGCGGGAAGAGCCATGGCAAGGTCACGGCCAAAGACAGGAGCGGGAAGAGCCATGGCAAGGTCACGGCCAAAGACAGGAGCGGGAAGAGCCAAAGGTGAGGTCACGGCCAAAGACGGGAGCAGGAAGAGCCAATGGCGAGGTCATGACCAAAGACAGGAGCGGCAAGAGCCAAAGGCGAGGTCACGGCCAAAGACAGGAGCGAGAAGAGCCAAAGGCGGGATCACGGCCAAAGACAGGAGCGGGAAGAGCCAAAGGCGAGGTCACGGCCAAAGACAGGTGCGGGAAGAGCCAAAGTCGAGGTCACGACCAAAGACAGGAGCGGCAAGAGCCAAAGGCGAGGTCACGGCCAAAGACAGGAGCGGCAAGAGCCAAAGGCGAGGTCACGACCAAAGATAGGAGCAGCAAGAGCCAAAGGCGAGATCACGGCCAAAAACAGGAGCAGGAAGAGCCAAAGGCGAGATCACGGCCAAAGACCGGATGCGGCAAGAGCCAAAGGCGAGGACACAGCCAAAGACAGGAGCGGTAAGAGCCAAAGGCGAGGTCACGACCAAAGACAGGAGCGGGAAGAGCCAAAGGCGAGGTCACAGTCAAAGACAGGAGCGGGAAGAGCAATGGCGAGGTCACGGCCAAAGACGGGAGCAGGAAGAGCCAAAGGCGAGGTCACGGCAAAAGACGGGAGCAGGAAGAGCCAAAGGCGAGGTCACAGCCAAAGACAGGAGCGGGAAGAGCCATCGCAAGGTCACGGCCAAAGACGGGAGCAGGAAGAGCCAAAGGCGAGGTCACGGCCAAAGATAGGAGTGGCAAGAGCCAAAGGCGAGGTCACAGCCAAAGACAGGATCGGGAAGAGCCATGGCAAGGTCACGGCCAAAGACAGGAGCGGGAAGAGCCAAAGGCGAGATCACGGCCAAAGACAGGAGCGGGAAGAGCCAAAGTCGAGGTCACGACCAAAGACAGGAGCGGCAAGAGCCAAAGGCGAGGTCACAGCCAAAGACAGGAGCGGGAAGAGCCATGGCAAGGTCACGGCCAAAGACAGGAGCGGGAAGAGCCATGGCAAGGTCACGGCCAAAGACAGGAGCGGGAAGAGCCAAAGGTGAGGTCACGGCCAAAGACGGGAGCAGGAAGAGCCAATGGCGAGGTCATGACCAAAGACAGGAGCGGCAAGAGCCAAAGGCGAGGTCACGGCCAAAGACAGGAGCGAGAAGAGCCAAAGGCGGGATCACGGCCAAAGACAGGAGCGGGAAGAGCCAAAGGCGAGGTCACGGCCAAAGACAGGTGCGGGAAGAGCCAAAGTCGAGGTCACGACCAAAGACAGGAGCGGCAAGAGCCAAAGGCGAGGTCACGGCCAAAGACAGGAGCGGCAAGAGCCAAAGGCGAGGTCACGACCAAAGATAGGAGCAGCAAGAGCCAAAGGCGAGATCACGGCCAAAAACAGGAGCAGGAAGAGCCAAAGGCGAGATCACGGCCAAAGACCGGATGCGGCAAGAGCCAAAGGCGAGGACACAGCCAAAGACAGGAGCGGTAAGAGCCAAAGGCGAGGTCACGACCAAAGACAGGAGCGGGAAGAGCCAAAGGCGAGGTCACAGCCAAAGACAGGAGCGGGAAGAGCAATGGCGAGGTCACGGCCAAAGACGGGAGCAGGAAGAGCCAAAGGCGAGGTCACGGCAAAAGACGGGAGCAGGAAGAGCCAAAGGCGAGGTCACAGCCAAAGACAGGAGCGGGAAGAGCCAAAGGCGAGGTCACGGCCAAAGACAGTAGCGGTAAGAGCCGAAGGCGAGGTCACGTCCAAAGACGGGAGCAGGAAGAGCCAAAGGCGAGGTCACGGCCAAAGACGGGAGCAGGAAGAGCCAAAGGCGAGGTCACAGCCAAAGACAGGAGCGGGAAGAGACAAAGGCGAGGTCACAGCCAAAGACAGGAGCGGGAAGAGCCAAAGGCGAGGTCACGGCCAAAGACAGGAGCGGGAAGAGCAATGGCGAGGTCACGGCCAAAGACGGGAGCAGGAAGAGCCAAAGGCGAGGTCACGGCCAAAGACGGGAGCAGGAAGAGCCAAAGGCGAGGTCACAGCCAAAGACAGGAGCAGGAAGAGCCAAAGGCGAGGTCATGGCCAAAGACAGTAGCGGTAAGAGCCGAAGGCGAGGTAACGTCCAAAGACAGGAGCGGGAGAAGCCAAAGGCGGGATCACGGCCAAAGACGGGAGCAGGAAGATTCAAAGGCGAGGTCATGACCAAAGACAGGAGCACAGGTTAGGTCAACGTCAAAGACAGGAGCACAGGCGAGGCGAGGTCACGGCCAAAGACAAGAGCGAAAGACGTGACCAGGATGAGTCAAAGGCGAGGTCACGGCCAAAGACAGGAGCATATACATATTTTGAGTCAGAGTCACATTAACCAATTAGAGAGCTGATTGCAGCCATAGAGTGGTCACAGACATTGAACAACATGTCGGTGAACATCTCATGTTAAGGACAGTTAAGTCGTAAGTCACAATGTGCTGAAACTTTTCTTAACCAATAGCAAACTAGCTCTTGTTTTGCAGGCCGATGGGATCCTCTTACATCCACTATGCAGAGTCCTCCATGAGGAATGGATTTGGCTTGAAGTACCTCCACAGATTCTTCAACATTCCTTTCCTTCAGCTGCAGGTCACTGTTTGTGGCGTATCTTTCAATGTATTCCTTTGGTGCTGCAAATGTACTATGTGGTCTTGGTCTGTGTGTGCAGAGAGAGACGCTCTTGAGGCAGCTGGAGACCAACCAGCTGGACATGGACGCTACGCTGGAGGAGCTGTCAGTGCAACAGGAGACAGAAGACCAGAACTATGATATGTTAGTATCCGACTGTTCAAACTGTCAAATTAGATATACTGTTGATCCATTAAGTCTATGGGTTTTTTTCCTTTTTAAGTCAATGTGTGTCATTTTTTTTGGGCTAAAACAGCTTTCTGTTTGTTGTAAATGTTGTTCAGTTTATCCTTGGTAATGTGTAACAAAGCTCTTTTCATCTTAGTGGGTCAAATTTAACTCGGCCTAAAAACTCCTTCATACTTTCCAGCGATCTTGGTATCATAATGTTCAGCTTGTTCAGGACATTACTGCTTGTACATTTGGTTTTAATACATTTTACAGTTTTTAGGATTTTGTGCAATTTTTAAACATTTTTTAATGATATTTTTTAGCCCCATTGAAAATAAAAGGGAAATTGTTAAAATCCATCAAAAAAAGTGCGCTTTTGAAACGTATGTAATCTTAGTATAAAAGCATGCGCGTTTAGGACTATCATGCTTGTACTTTTGGTGTTCATACCTTTTATGCACTTTAAAATATTATTATAATTATGTATATTTAGATATATATCTTCAGTCTTTTGCTGATGTCTTGTTCTTTGTCGTTCGTTAACGTTTTAAGCCACGTTTCATCCGCCGTTTTTTTTCTCTATGAAAGCAGATAAAATAAATGAAAACCCCGCCCGTTGCCTCCCTGGATTTGACCCGTAATTTCGGCCAATCAGATCAACCAGAAAGGTTACTGTCCCCTGAGTGACAAAAACACCCCCTGAAAAGAAAAACTGAGTGAGCGAAAAAAAAAAAAAAACTGGGCGAGCGTGCAGTCAGAACTCACCGCGCGTGATGAGATCTCAGTGCGCGCTCAGTTAGGACTGCGCGGTGCAGTTGTAGGATACGCTCACTCAATTATCAAATACGCGCGCCGTTCAATTAATGGCAGAGATGTGACGCCAAATATGTTCTAAAAATAACTCATGAAGGTAAAAAAACGTGAATTAGGATTACAGATGTTTAACTCCTTATTACAAGTATAACAAGTATATGTCTAATAAAAAAATACGTCTAGATAAACAGCTACAATAAGATAACAGGGGGGGGGGGGGGGGGGTTGTTTTCACACATGATCTCATTCTGCTGTGTTCCTGCAGTTTCCTGGAGAACTTGGAGTCTCGCAGTAAAGGTTTTGGTTCTCCTGGTCCAGCTAATGGTCAGAGTCCCTCGTCTGGCTCCCAGTCCCCCATCATACCTCCCAGCGGAGCCTCCACAGGCAGCTCCAGCCCCAACACACCACAGCCCCCAATACCAGCCCAGATGCTTCCTCAGTCACCCTCTGCATCCATGTCCTCCCCTCCACCACCTGCAGGTGTTGGGGCAGTTTCCCCCACCAGTGAGATAAGGCTGTGTGCGCATGTGCCTGAGTATCAGCAGTCTGCAGCTGCAGGTCAGAAACGCAGCTTCATCTCCCGTTGGTTTGGTTCTGCCCCTGCAGAGACTGTCGCTTCTACAGCCGGTGAGTCTGTCATGAAGAATTACCATTAAATGCAATTTGTGCATCAAATTTGCTCCTCTATGCTTGTCCAAAAGTGTGTTCATTAACCTGAACCTCCTGCTGCGTGTTGGAGGTGCTACCATCAATGCTTTTTAGCCTCATTTCTACATGGAGAACACAGATGACGTTGAGAGAGCAGGTTTATTCATTTTAAAGAGCTCTACAAAAATATTGGTAATCATGTCTTCATGTTCATGAGATCATTCAGAGACTCTCCTAGTACGGTGAGCTTCACCATCTACTGCAGGAGCTGCATCTACGTCACTTATAAGACAAGCTTTTGTAAAACTGATGAGCTTTGGTTATGAGGCTGCTGCGGATCATTCATGTCCTACAGATAAACAGCTGAAATATGGGAAAAACTTCTGACAGTATGATTTAATGAAATCCCACCGAAGCAATGTGAAAACTGACAGTATGTAGCTCTTGCTGCTTCTGCAGCACTGTTGCTGCACAGGTGGTTAGACTGAATGGAAATCTGTAGGCTCCATTAGTTAGTTACAAGTGAACTGCATGAATTACCAGAGTTGAGTATCCTTCTAAAAATTTTGACTAAATGATACCTTTTGAAGAATTATTTTACCAAGACAACAAAACTTTTTTATTCCTTGGTCTTATTTATGAAGTGTTCATTTATGTCTCAGAATTATCTAACAAACTAATTTTACAAACAACAACACAATCACAAAAGGAGAAAAAAGTTACCTGACCGTGTCAGCGCACAGTTTAAAGAAGATTCATAGAAGCTGCACAAAATAACTTGGTAACCCTGCTGCCTTTACTATTTATTAACTTTAACTAAATAATTCCCTTTGGTCTGTTGTCGCCAACTCTCTTGCTGTAGACCGGCACCAGTTTGTGGGTCACCTGGTACCGGGTTGCACAAAAAAAAAGCGTAATTTATATTATTTCTATTTTATGATCTGATTCTAATTTGGTTTATTTTGAAAACTATGAGGTAAGATAGCTGTCAATAAGAAACTTATTCACAAAAACAAAGTTTATTCATAAAGACAAATCTATGAACAAATTTATATTTTGTTCACAACTTTGCAGGCAAAAAAATATGAATACAACATTTAGTTTTATGCTTAACATGTCTCATATAACATGGTTGAATACGAATTTTCTTTGTCTTGAATACAAATTTCTCCTTTTAACAAAGTTGGCTAAAGTAGGCTAACTAGCAGCCGACAGTTGTGGCAGTAAAAAGAAAAACAAAACATAAAAAAACAAATGAAGTATCAGAATGCCCAACTTTCTTTCTGTTATGATTTTTATTTTTTCATTTTTAACTATAGCTACGCTCAGCTGCCAGTTACTTTAGCTCAGAGTTAGCTTAGCTGTTTTTGTTCATTCCATCCATTTTCTTAGCCCGCTATCCCTTTTGGGATCATGGTGCTGCCACAGACTGCCCCAAGTACTGATGGGCCAAGGCAAAGGTACATCTGGACAGGTCCAGTGGCTGCAGCGGCTGTGCCTGCCTCGCCTGTCCCAGGAAAAACTGCCCAGCTAAGTGGGGATCTCCCACTCTAAAATTCCTCCTCTGGCTGGTGTTGTGCCAAGGTACGTTGCCCCTGCCAGAACGATGCCTAAAACTGGGAAAGCAAAGTTTGGCAGGGAAAATATCCTTTGGCACAACACCAGCAGGCAACAGCAAAGAGACAAGGATCCCTCAGCTGCCTGCTCAAGCGTTTTTATTTTCTTTCATCATTCTCCTATTAAAATCTCTCTTTTTTTTGCCACCACTTCCAGGTCAGTCGCACTATTTAGACGCTCCACTGACGCTCCAAAACAAAACAAGCAAAGAAAAACACTGTAAATATCTTTTTTTCCCAGCAAAGCAGTATCAAGATAATTTTCCTGCCATAGGATCAAAAACATTCTTAAGGTGCACTCTCACCGAACGCGATTCATGTGGCAGAGGCGGCCAGTTTCAACGTAAAGTCAATGGTTTAGACGCGAGTTGAGGTTCTGCTGCGCGAATTGAGCGAACTTAAGCTGCCACTGCGGCTGGTCAGAGCTCCTCAACCAATCAGGGACTCAACTTAGGGCACGTGACGTTTTCAGTGACAATTCAATTGCCGTTTAATAAATGAGTTGCAATACGCAGACGCACTCAGTTAAATTGATGTTCCGGAAATTGTATATGTCGGTGACCACGTGAAGTGTTTTTGACAGTTTATGATCAGGTGAAATCCGTATTCAAGACACAGAAGAGTTGGATTCAAAACAAAGATAACTTGTATTCAAAACAGACATGTCAAACATAAAACCAAATGTTCTATCTTTTTTTTAATGAAAATGTTTCTTGTTGACAGTTATCTTACCCCATAGAAAATACCAGATTTTCTCCTTCACCTGCCCCAGACAGGGACAGGTTGTCATAACTGTTGAGGTTTGCCCTTAAACTAGAATTATTCTTTTGAGTTATGGGAACAATTCAGTGCCTAAAAACTACTTACAAAAGAGCAAAAAAATTTGATCTCTTGCTGATTTTGTAGGTTTGCCCACCTGAAAAGATATTGACAGTCTGTCATCCTAATGGTAGGTTCATTTGAACAGTGAGAGATCAAAAATCACAAACACTTTCTACACTTTTCTCGGACAGATAGAAACATTTTCACACCTCCCTCTTGTTTAAACTCTCAAAGTTCAAACCTTCATTGAAAAACGAGTCCAGTATTAAAGAATAAAAACAAAGATGGCGATGACGTTTTATATAGATTTGGTAAACTGAATGCATTCTGTGCTGGAAACACAGCACAGAGGAGATTGATTGGCAAAGTCAACAGACACTGAGAATGCAGAACACACCCTATATTAAAAGCATGCAAATTTCACTGAAAAAGAAGCTGCACCAGCATACCCGGGAAAGTTGTTCCACAGTATAGAGAAGTACCGATCTAAGTGCCATTTATCATAACTCCTCTTGTTAAAAGGACACAGGCACAGATCTAAAAATACAAGTGATTTCTAAAACATCTCTTATGAATCACTTTCTGATTTTTCTGTGATCTTTTAATAAAAACATTGTCCAGAACCTGGACAATGGTTCAGAACACCAATTTTGATTGGATGGGAGAATCCATCAGATTCAGATGTGTGCTTTTGTTTGAAGGGATTACTGAAGTTTAGTGCAGTAAAATCTGTCACTAGATCTGAGGCCAAGCCGCAGAAGTGAAAGGGTCCACAGACTCTGTGCCGCGTGCATGTCATGCGGGCTTGTGCTTTCAGACGAAGTAGTCTAGGGTCTCTTCGAACTCTGTGTGACTGCTTTTTGTTGGGGATCTTCTCTAACCTTTGGATGTTTTCCTCAGAGGATCCCCCTGCAACCTCCAGTCCTGGGCAGGTGCAGAGTGTGGATGACTTTGTGCCAGATGAAAGACTGGACAGGAGCTTCCTGGAGGACAGCCTACCCTCAAAGAGCAAAGCCCCTCCCCCCACAGCAGCTCAAGCCATGGACAGCGACAGGTCAGGCCTCTGTGCTTGTGTGTTTGTGTGTGCTCCTTGGTTTCTCTGTTTAAGAATGTGTTTTACAGTAGTGACGGAGAGGGCAGAGGGAACCCTATGGTATCCGGGTTCCTGGATGAGCTTGATCCAGATGACAATGAACCAATCCAACCCCGGACTTCCAAACCGCCCTCCAGTAAACGTGTCACTCTGACCAGTGATGAGGAGGAGAGAGAAGAAGCAGCGCCCATAATTACACAGGATCAGGACCTGGACAGTGAGCCCAACCTGAAAGTGTATGTTACTTTGATTGACTTGATTTAACAGAAAAAACAGCGATTATTAGTTTAAAGGAAAAAGCTAACCAAGAAATGCCTTGGTTTTCAGTTTAAAAAAAAAAAAAAAAAAAAAGAAAAGTTGTGCCTTGCCTCCCCTGACAAAAGGTGCATAACATAATTGGGGGTTTGCCCGGGATTTCACTTGTTTTTATGAGTCATTGTTTTTGGTAACTGATTGTGGATTTCTACATGTCTTAATTGCTCTGTTTGTTGAATGTTACGACTTTCAACTTGGGTGATTTTGTTCTGAACCTCAAGCAGTACAAACTGGATCAGTACACTAAAGTGGATTTATTATCGTTGCCAAGTACTATGACGTCTATAACGTGGCTGCTACTTGCAAGCCTGACATAAATTTGATTTTGAGTAGACATCTTTCAGAGCAGGGAGTCCTCCGATTCTCTGACGGCAGGTCTCAGGTGGACAGTGCGCTTAGGGGTGGGGTTGATGATGGTACTGCAGCAGAGCCAACTTAACCCACTGAGGTAGAGGCGAGGACAGATACTACTGTAAATCGTGCGGGTAGGGATTCTGACCGATTCTTTAGGCAGAAATTCCAACAGAGGATCAGTGTATTGAATTAGAATAGCTTTGGGGGAAAAAAAAAAGACAAAACAGATTTTAGAATGCAGATTCTAGGGCTGCACGGTGGAGCAGTGGTTAGCGCTCTTGCCTCACAGCAAGAAGGTTCCCTGGTTCAAGTCCCAGCTGGGGGACTTGAAACAGTGTCACCAATGGGGGACCTTTATGTTGTTGAGTTTGCATGTTCTCGTGGGTTTTCGCTGGGGACTCTGGCTTCCTCCCACCCTCCCTTACCTAACCTCCTATAGGTTAATTGGTCAGGGTGGATGTGAGTGTGCATGAGTGTGTGATTGTGGCCCCTGTGACAGACTGGCAACCTGTCCAGGGGTGTCCCCTGCCTTCGCCCATGAGTGGTAGGGTTAGGCTTCGGTAGTCCAGTGACCCAGAAAGAGACAAAACGGTTTAGAAGATGAATGAATGAAGAATCCAAAAAAAGAAATGCTGGAAATATAATTGAATCATTTAAAGTGAATCAGGAACAGTAATGGACTTGTGAATTGGAAATCTGGCAGTGACTTCCTGCCATCTTCATGAATGACTTCCTGTTACAGATCTGTACCCCCTCTCACCAAACCAAAGGTGGGGTCCAAAGCCATGGAACGCACAGGCCACGCCCCCGTTTTTCTCACACTGACCCCAGCAACGGAGCAGCCTGTCCGACCCCAGAGCAAGAAGGGCCCCTCAAGGGCGGATGACTCAGACACAGACTTGGAGGCCCCAGTGGCCCAGCAGATGCTGTCTTTTGTCATGGATGACCCCGACTTTGAGTCTGAGGCTTCTGACACCCCCAAGATTGTTAAGGTAAACTGCTTCATGGCAGTGCCTGAACTCCTGGCACTCACAGCACAGCGTCCTTCTGTTCTGTAAGAACAGAAGGAGGGAGATATTTGTTTACATCTCTGTCTCTGGGTTCACCTCAGGATACGTTTCCGCTCAGAGATGAGGTCCTGTCTGACCTCTCTGACGAGGACATCCCTGGAGTCATGGTGGCAGAGCCCCTGAAGCCCACTGTGATTTCCTTCAAGCCCAAGGACGATGCAGACCTGTTCGGCCTTGGGATCCAGGAGGAAGCTTCTGCTGTGAAGGACAGCAGCGAGGAGCTAGAAGGTGAGCCGTTATTGATGACTGATTGTCCTCTCATAGCAGGAAGTTTAAGTGATTCCTGAGTTTCTACTCAACACGAGGAATGCTCAGCAGGCTCTTCTCATGTTTTAATGCTGAAGAGATACCTATAGAGACACCTATCAGACAAGAATCTGCTCCTTTAATGACCTGATGCTTGGAAGTAAACTTAAAAAAGACAGTCTGCAGCTCACTTGGTTTGCTTCACTGATTATGGCCAGTCTGTGCCCGTTTGCTATGGAGCAGTCTATGCACGCTCTGAAATAACGCCTCTTTTCCTGTATTTTTTTTTTTTTTTTTTTTTAGAGAAAGACAGCAAGCCCTCCTCCAAGGAGAAGAAAAAGAAAAAAAAGAAGAGCAAGGAGGTAATTTAGTCTCCTTCAGGCTGAAAGATGAAGCTGCTGCTCTGCTGGATGTGAGATGCTGCACTCGAGTGTGGACTCTTCTGTGAAAGAGGTTCAGAAGTCTTAGGGTCTTCTACCTAAGACGCTGGAGCCATGTGGCTCTTTTATCCCTCCATTTTGGCTCTTTGATTTAAAAAAGTACTAATAGTGGGTTTTTGGTTAATTTAATTTAGGTATTTAAGTCTTTTCATTTATGTTTAGATTTTCAACATGTCTGATAACTGATAATATTGGTGAAGATTTATTCTGCTGATTGTTTTTTGTTTGAATAACCTTAAATAACATATTTATATCTTCTGCTGAACAATCAAATCTTGTTGCTATTCAGAGGCAACACTGCTAAAGTATATAATTGCATTTACAAGTATAGGTTTAAAAAAAAAATCTGTCATGTTAATACTTGATAGCAAGGGGAAAAACGATGAAAGCATACCAAAGTTAAAATGATAGAAAATGCCAGGTTTAATGTAGCTTTCTTGCAATTAACCAAATCCTTAATTCCAGTAAATCTGCTGCAGCAGAAGGATTGTATTTGACATTTGTATTTTCTTTTGAATAGAACTTGTATTTGATGCTGTCAAAAGTAAAACTAGGTTAGAATTGTTACTTGTAGAAAAATATAACACTTTCATAATTCAGCTGTAGTAAATATGTGACAGCTTATTTTTAAAGAAGAATGAACCAATGGCTTTAAAAGCATAAATAAAGTTGTTTTTTTTTTTTTTTTTTTTTTTTAAATAAACAATGAAGTGGGACTTTAGAGGTCTCACTCATTTCGGACAGTTCAACCAAATGGCTCCTAAGTGTTAAAGGTTGCAGACCAAATCCAGTTCAGATTCAAGCTCCTTCTGTACATCAACCTTCTTGTTGTTGCGATGTTCACACTACAGCTAATGATGTTCAGTCATTAGATTGAATATTTCCAAACTTGCAGCATCGATATGGTGTTCAGAACTGACATGTTTGGCGCTTCTGTAAACTGCATTGAGTTGTTCCAGAACATTCCTAATGTGAGCTTTTTGGAGTTTATCATGGACACAGCTGCCAGTGAGAAGCTGGTACTGAACCAAACTTTTCAAATATGAGAGTTTGAAGAATCTTTTGATCACATAAAAGAGAACAGTTGTGACATGATGAACTTTAAGTTTTTGTCTGCTTGCAGGAGGACGAGAAGAAGAAGAAACACAAACACAAGAAGAAGGAGAAGGACGAAGCTCCAGCTACAGACGAGAAGGACAAAAAGAAGAAGAAATCACGGTCAAAGAAGTCTGAGGTGGACGAGCTGGAGGACTTCTTGGGTGGGGGCGGAGGATTGATCAAAAGAGATGATGGAGATTATGAAGAGCTATAAAAGCTGGTGTTGAAGCAAGACATGAGGTCCAGAGGAGCAAAGAGAAAACATCTGCTGTTGTTCTGAGTGCAGAGCTTCAAGCCATAAACAAAGCAAGGCTGCAGTAGGCTCCTCTGCAGCTTCCCCTTCTCTACTCCTGCTGTCACTCCTGTTCCAACCAATAAGAGGAAGCAGCAGGGCCCATGTGGACTGTGATCTTATTACTGTGTGGCTGCAGACCTTTGTGCTCCGACATGAATGAGTTTCTGGATTTCCACTTCTCCTCAGTTGTACATGTGGTTTCAGCTGAGCGTCTGTGTTAATGTGTGAGCATGTTTGGTGATGACAGTGTCCTCAAGACTTCATCTTTCCTTTAGTTCCTTCATCTGCTTGTTCTATGACACTTTAGAGTCACTGTTTGGCTCTGCTGTTAGTTCTGCAGGAGAACCATGTGACCTATGCTCCTTCCACACCTCTTCAGAAAAGTCTCCAGCTTCCATGAAGCTGTGCATCACAACTTATTTTCAGTTTACAAGCTGCAGATAAACCTCAGATCCACCAAGTACCACCCATTCTGAACAATTAGAACCTGGTTCTGTGACCTTCTTTTTGACATGAGCTGCTTCTGCCCAAAACATTTGCTGTGGAAAATGTATTTGCCCCCTCATTTCAAGTGTTCTTACTGTAAGCTGGTGGGTCACATGACCTGGCTGTCACAGCTTTTTGTTTGTGGATCTGTTGATTCATTATTCACTTGTCTTCTTTGTCCTATTTAATAATTTTTTATGCAAATGTTGAAGTTTCCTGGTTTTATTTTTGATTCTGCTTCACAGCCTTTAAACTCCATCCAGCTTCCGGCTGCACAGCTGCAGGGGGGTGTGAGGCGCACATTTAGAAACGTCACGCCATCATGATCTACTCAAAATGAGGTTCTCCAGCTCCAAACAAACATTTAATACTCTGACTGTTCATCTATATCTGTATTTTCAGACATTTCAATTCATTCATATTTTAGATTGACAAAAATTACGGTTTTGACATTTCAAAGTTAAAGCTGTGTAGCATTAATCTCCAGTACTGTGTGCATTCCTGACTCTTTTTGAGGATAAATGCTGAAGGCCGTTTTAAAACTAAACACTAGAAGTGTTGAGCAGGAACAAAATTGAAACTAACTTTATAAATCATTCCAGCATGGAAACACTGACGGCTTCCTACCACTGCTGGCGGCAGTGAAGATGACAGAATGAAGCTTTTTTCTTTTCTCATGACCCATCTTTACTCTAAGAGTTTACCCATGTTTGTCAAATAAAAAAATATTTCTTCATAACAAGAGAAGATGTTTGTGTTTATTAAGTCTTCTGTCTTCCTGCTCGGTTCTCTTCTTCTCGACTGCACTGCAAAAACAGGCACCTTAGAATAAATAAAAAATTCTAATACCGTTGTCAGATTTACTTTCAAAAGGCAAAAAAAACATTCTTGTCTTACCGAGTTTTGTCATTTCTCATACTAGGATTTGCAATTGAAAATTTTTTATCAGTTTATTTTCCTTGCAAGACAGATAAGACTACATTTCCTGAAACAGGGCTTTTTAACTTTTATCTTAAGATTACAGTTTTGCAGGTGGAGCAGAAAGCGTTCAGGTCCAAAGCACAGAGGGACCTGCTCTGAATGAAGGAGAACATCCAGGATGAGAATCCTAAAACTCAGGTAAAGATAAAGCTCAGCAAAAAAAATGTCAGGATTTGAGATAAAAGAAAAGTTTCCTAAACACAGACGATTTGTTACTGTGAGGAAAACATGGAATCATAGTTTTCTGTTTTTACTGAGCAGAAAAACCTTAATTCTGTCTGAGGCCTGCTGAGCTCATGCAGGAAAACATGGTGACTAAAGGCGTCAATGCATCCTTCCAGTTATAGGCTGCAGAGTGCTGATGCGCGTCAAATAAATAAACAGCTCAGGAGGGCCCATCCACACTGACCAGCACAGAAGACACCAGTTTAGCCAGATCATTCTAATTTGACATCAGCTTAAACAATGCAAACACCAGTTCATCACCAGTAAACCTGAAATGTGGCTAAACGCGTTTCTCTCCTGATGCTGTGTTCACTCACAAAGCCAAGCTGGAATCAGAAAATGCACATTTGTGCATCAGTTGTTTGAAAACTCAAAAGCTATCATCAGGAAAAAGAAAGGATACGTCATTTCTGAGGTTTTTATCTTAATTTACACCACACACATTTTATTTTTAAACCCCTACATTTCTATCAAAACTGAAGGGACATTTCCATGTTCATTTCCGGAACAGACCCAGAACCTTTGGGATCTTTGCTGCTCTGTTCTTTGACAGAAATCCCTGAAGCTGTTTTGGAAAGTTCTGAAACTTGTAATAGTAACCCTTGTTTTGTGGGGTTATTTTGAACATTTTGACCTGACTTTCAACCTTCACCTCTGATACTTCTAGAGCTTCTTGTGTTCCTTCTGCCTAAAGATCACTGTAACCATCCTTTGCTGGACAGCCTCCTCAGTTTAGGCGCAGGTTGATGCAGTCATGAAAAGGCACTTCAGTGCAGAAAATTTGAGCCCTTGATGGAGTGTCATCTTGATGCAGGCTCTTCTTGTCATTATTCCAGGCAGGTGCCTGAGTGAGATGCGATGGCACAGGGATGACCATCCCTCAAAAAATCATACGCAAAGTCATAAGGCAAAGACAAACAGACCTCTTTTTTTGTTATTAGCCTCCAGACAACAAACAAGGCCAATGTGTCCTCTGTTGAGGACATTTCTAAACCAGAACATCTCTCAACCGCTGCATGCTGCTGAAATAACTCCTTTAGGTATCTGCAGAGAACATATCCATGACACCAAATGTAAGTGGCTGGGGCTCTAAGAATAACAGTGCTGATAAATATCTAACAAACATTTGGCAATGCTTGCTTATTTGTTATACTTTGTTTATAAACTACATTAAGGCTATTATCATTCATCTTACTGGCATTAAACCTTTTATTCTAAAATGTTACTTCGTAAATATACATAGTCAAAAAAATTATGAGTTTATAAAATAAGATATTTCCTGTAAAAAAGTCACATACTTGCTATGTAAAATCAGACATTTATTATAAAAGATCTATCATTTTCAGTTTGAAACTTTAGTGTCATAACCATAGCATGATACCATGTAATGCTGTTAAAAATCTTGCCTTCCTACAGTACAAATACAACTTTGCAGACAGCGGAAATCAAGCTGCCTCAGTGGCTTACACACTCAAAACTTACTTTTTAACACAGTACACTGTCAGACATGTGCTTTTCAGTCCAAGTTGTTTGCAAAAATCATGTTCTCAGCCTCAAAAGCTCAAAACAGCCAAATGTTTGTCATTTTAATCTAAAAAGTTACTGTTTGTATTTGAAAATCTGAATTCTCGTGTGATACACTAAATGTTGAGCAAAAGTGACAAAGTGTGCTTTTCAGTCAATATTGTTTTTGAGGACTCATTATCTCTGCCTAAAAAGCTTAAAAAGCTCATTTTTAGTCATTTCAGTCTTACTTGTATCTGTTTAAATGTCAAAATTTGATTTCTCATGAGATACACTAAATGTTGAGCAAAAGTGACAAAGTGTGCTTTTCAGTCAAAAGTGTTGTCATTTTAGTGTCAGTTTTTACAACTTGGATATCAAAGTTTGATTTCTTGTGCGATGTAATGAATGTTGAGCAAAAGTGACAAAGTTTTCATTTCAGTCAATCTTGTCATTTTAATCTTAGTTTTCTACGATTTGGATGTCAACATTTGTTTTCTTGTGCAATATGCTAAATGTTGAGAAAAGTGACATGTGCTTTTCATTCCATGTTGTCATTTTTGTCTTAGTTTTTACGATTTGGATGTCAAAATTAGATTTCTTGTGCGATATGCTAAATGTTGAGCAAATGTGACATGTGCTTTTCAGTCCATCTTGTTTGCAAAAGTCATGTTCTCAGCCTCAAGAGCTCAAAAAAGCTAAATGTGTGGCATTTTAGTCTAAAAACGTACTGTTTGTATTTGAAAATCTGAATTCTCATGAGATACACTAAATGTTGAGCAAAAGTGACAAAGTGTGCATTTCAGTCGATGTTGTCATTTTAGTCTTAGTTTTTCACGATTTGGATATCAAAGTTTGATTTTTTGTGCGATATGATGAATGTTGAGCAAAAGTGACAAAGTGTACATTTCAGTCAATGTTGTCATTTTAATCTTAGTTTTCTACGATTTGGATGTCAACATTTGATTTCTTGTGCGATATGCTAAATGTTGAGCAAAAGTGACATGTGCTTTTCATTCCATGTTGTCATTTTAATCTTAGTTTTCTACGATTTGGATGTCAACATTTGATTTCTTGTGCGATATGCTAAATGTTGAGCAAAAGTGACATGTGCTTTTCAGTCCAAGTTGTTTGCAAAAATCATGTTCTCAGCCTCAAAAGCTCAAAACAGCCAAATGTTTGTCATTTTAATCTAAAAAGTTACTGTTTGTATTTGAAAATCTGAATTCTTGTGTGATACACTAAATGTTGAGCAAAAGTGACAAAGTGTGCATTTCAGTCAATGTTTTCATTTTAGTCTTAATTTTTACGATTTGGATGTCAAAGTTTGATTTCTTGTGCGATATGCTAAATGTTGAGCAAAAGTGACAAAGTGTGCTTTTCAGTCGATGCTGTCATTTTAGTGTTAGTTTTTACGATTTGGATGTCAAAATTTGATTTCTTGTGCGATATGCTGAATGCTGAGTAAAAGTGACCTGCTTTTGAGTCAATGTTGTTTGCAAAAATCATTTTCTCAGCCTCAAAAGCTCAAAACAGCTAAATGTTTGTCATTTTAGTCTAAAAACTTTCTGTTTGTATTTGAAAATCTGAATTCTCATGAGATACACTAAATGTTGAGCAAAAGTGACAAAGTGTGCATTTCAGTCAATGTTTTCATTTTAGTCTTAATTTTTACGATTTGGATGTCAAAGTTTGATTTCTTGTGCGATATGCTAAATGTTGAGCAAAAGTGACAAAGTGTGCTTTTCAGTCAATGTTGTCATTTTAGTCTTAGTTTTTACGATTTGGATGTCAAAGTTTGATTTCTTGTGCTATATGATGAATGTTGAGCAAAAGTGACAAAGTGTGCAGTGTTGTCATTTTAGTCTCAGTTTTTACAATTTGGATGTCAAAGTTTGATTTCTTGTGCGATATGCTAAATGTTGAGCAAAAGTGGCATGTGCTTTTCAGTCAATGTCATTTTAGTCTTAGTTTTTACGATTTGGATGTCAAAATTTGATTTCTTGTGCGATATGATGAATGTTGAGTAAAAGTGACCTGCTTTTGAGTCAATGTTGTTTGCAAAAATCATTTTCTCAGCCTCAAAAGCTCAAAACAGCTAAATGTTTGTCATTTTAGTCTAAAAACTTTCTGTTTGTATTTGAAAATCTGAATTCTCATGAGATACACTAAATGTTGAGCAAAAGTGACAAAGTGTGCATTTCAGTCAATGTTTTCATTTTAGTCTTAGTTTTTACGATTTGGATGTCAAAGTTTGATTTCTTGTGCTACATGATGAATGTTGAGCAAAAATGACAAAGTGTGCATTTGTCAGTGTTGTCATTTTAGTCTTAGATTTTACGATTTCGATGTCAAAGTTTGATTTCTTGTGCGATTTGATGAAAGTTGAGCAAAAGTGACAAAGTGTGCATTTCAGTCAATGTCATTTTAGTCTTAGTTTTTACGATTTGGAAGTCAAAATTTGATTTCTTGTGCGATATGCTGAATGTCTAGCAAAAGTGACAGTGTACATTTCAGTCAATCTTGTCATTTTAATCTTAGTTTTCTACGATTTGGATGTCAACATTTGATTTCTTGTGCGATATGATTAATGTTGAGCAAAAGTGTCATGTGCTTTTGAGTTCATGTTGTTTGCTAAAATCATGTTCTCAGCCTCAAAAGCTCAAAAAAGCAAAATGTTTGTCATTTTACTCTAAAAACGTATTGTTTGTATTTGAAAATCTGAATTCTCATGAGATACACTAAATGTTGGGCTAAAGTGACAAAGTGTGCATTTCAGTCAATCTTGTCATTTTAATCTTAGTTTTGTACGATTTTGATGTCAACATTTGATTTCTTGTGCGATATGCTAAATGTTGAGCAAAAGTGACATGTGCTTTTCAGTCTATATTTTTTTCAAAAATCATGTTCTCAGCCTCAAAAGTTCAAAAAAGCTAAATGTTTGTCATTTTAGTCTAAAAACGTATTGTTTGTAATTGAAAATCTGAATTCTCATGAGATAGACTAAATGTTGAGCAAAAGTGACAAAGTGTGCATTTCAGTCAATCTTGTCATTTTAATCTTAGTTTTCTACGATTTGGATGTCAACATTTGATTTCTTGTGCGATATGCTAAATGTTGAGCAAAAGTGACATGTGCTTTTCAGTCCATGTTGTCTGCTAAAATCATGTTCTCAGCCTCAAAAGGTCAAAAAGCAAAATGTTTGTCATTTTAGTCTAAAAACGTACTGTTTGTATTTAAAAATCTGAATTCTCATGAGATACACTAAATGTTGAGCAAAAGTGACAAAGTGTGCATTTCAGTCAATGTTTTCATTTTAGTCTTAATTTTTACGATTTGGATGTCAAAGTTTGATTTCTTGTGCGATATAATGAATGTTGAGCAAAAGTGACAAAGTGTGCATTACAGTCAATGTTTTTGTCATTTTAGTCTTAGTTTTCTACGATTTGGATGTCAACATTTGATTTCTTGTGCGATATAATAAATTTTGAGCAAAAGTGACATGTGCTTTTCAGTCTATATTTTTTGCAAAAATCATGTTCTCAGCCTCAAAAGCTCAAAAAAGCTAAATGTTTGTCATTTTAGTCTAAAAACATATTGTTTGTATTTGAAAATCTGAATTCTCATGAGATACACTAAATGTTGAGCAAAAGTGACATAGCGTGATTTTCAGTCAATGTTTACATTTTAGTCTTAGTTTTTACGATTTGGATGTCAACATTTGATTTCTTGTGCGATATGCTTAATGTTGAGCAAAAGTGACATGTGCTTTTCAGTCCATGTTGTTTGCAAAAATCATGTTTTCAGCCTCAAAAGCTCAAAAAAGCAAAATGTTTGTCATTTTAGTCTAAAAACTTTCTGTTTGTATTTGAAAATCTGAATTCTCATGAGATACACTAAATATTGAGCAAAAGTGACAAAGTGTGCATTTCAGTCAATGTTGTCATTTTAGTCTTAGTTTTTACGATTTGGATGTCAAAGTTTGATTTCTTGTGCTATATGATGAATGTTGAGCAAAAGTGACAAAGTGTGCAGTGTTGTCATTTTAGTCTCAGTTTTTACAATTTGGATGTCAAAGTTTGATTTCTTGTGCGATATGCTAAATGTTGAGCAAAAGTGGCATGTGCTTTTCAGTCAATGTCATTTTAGTCTTAGTTTTTACGATTTGGATGTCAAAATTTGATTTCTTGTGCGATATGATGAATGTTGAGCAAAAGTGACATGTGCTTTTCAGTCCAAGTTGTTTGCAGAAATCATGTTCTCAGCCTCAAAAGCCCAAAAAAGCTAAATGTTTGTCATTTTAGTCTAAAAACGTACTGTTTGTATTTGAAAATGTTAATTCTCATGAGACACACTAAATGTTGAGCAAAAGTGACAAAGTGTGCTTTTCAGTCAATGTTGTCATTTTAGTCTTAGTTTTTACGATTTGGATGTCAAAATTTGATTTCTTGTGCGATATGCTTAATAATGAGCAACAGTGACATGTGCTTTTGAGTCCATGTTGTTTGCAAAAATCATGTTCTCAGCCTCAAAAGCTCAAAAAGCTAAATGTTTGTCATTTTAGTCTAAAAACTTACTGTTTGTATTTTAAAATCTGAATTCTCATGAGATTCACTAAATGTTGAGCAAAAGTGACAAAGTGTGCATTTCAGTCAATGTTGTCATTTTAGTCTTAGTTTTTACGATTTGGATGTCAAAGTTTGAATTTTTTGTAAGATATGCTAAATGTTGAGCAAAAGTGACATGTGATTTTCATTCCATGTTGTCATTTTAGTCTTAGTTTTTACGATTTGGATGTCAAAATTTGATTTCTTGTGCGATATGCTTAATGTTGAGCAAAAGTGACATGTGCTTTTCAGTCCATGTTGTTTGCAAAAATCATGTTTTCAGCCTCAAAAGCTCAAAAAGCTAAATGTTTGTCATTTTAGTCTAAAAAGTTACTGTTTGTATTTGAAAATGTGAATTCTCTTGAGATACACTAAATGTTGAGCAAAAGTGACAAAGTGTGCTTTTCAGTCCATGTTGTTTGCAAAAATCATGTTTTCAGCCTCAAAAGCTCAAAAAGCTAAATGTTTGTCATTTTAGTCTAAAAAGTTACTGTTTGTATTTGAAAATCTGAATTCTCGTGTGATACACTAAATGTTGAGCAAAAGTGACAAAGTGTGCATTTCAGTCAATGTTTTCATTTTAGTCTTAATTTTTACGATTTGGATGTCAAAGTTTGATTTCTTGTGCGATATGCTAAATGTTGAGCAAAAGTGACAAAGTGTGCTTTTCAGTCAATGTTGTCATTTTAGTCTTAGTTTTTACGATTTGGATGTCAAAGTTTGATTTCTTGTGCTATATGATGAATGTTGAGCAAAAGTGACAAAGTGTGCAGTGTTGTCATTTTAGTCTCAGTTTTTACAATTTGGATGTCAAAGTTTGATTTCTTGTGCGATATGCTAAATGTTGAGCAAAAGTGGCATGTGCTTTTCAGTCAATGTCATTTTAGTCTTAGTTTTTACGATTTGGATGTCAAAATTTGATTTCTTGTGCGATATGATGAATGTTGAGCAAAAGTGACATGTGCTTTTCAGTCCAAGTTGTTTGCAGAAATCATGTTCTCAGCCTCAAAAGCCCAAAAAAGCTAAATGTTTGTCATTTTAGTCTAAAAACGTACTGTTTGTATTTGAAAATGTTAATTCTCATGAGATACACTAAATGTTGAGCAAAAGTGACAAAGTGTGCTTTTCAGTCAATGTTGTCATTTTAGTCTTAGTTTTTACGATTTAGATGTCAAAATTTGATTTCTTGTGCGATATGCTTAATAATGAGCAACAGTGACATGTGCTTTTGAGTCCATGTTGTTTGCAAAAATCATGTTCTCAGCCTCAAAAGCTCAAAACAGCTAAATGTTTGTCATTTTAGTCTAAAAACTTACTGTTTGTATTTAAAATCTGAATTCTCATGAGATTCACTAAATGTTGAGCAAAAGTGACAAAGTGTGCATTTCAGTCAATGTTGTCATTTTAGTCTTAGTTTTTACGATTTGGATGTCAAAGTTTGATTTTTTGTAAGATATGCTAAATGTTGAGCAAAAGTGACATGTGATTTTCATTCCATGTTGTCATTTTAGTCTTAGTTTTTACGATTTGGATGTCAAAATTTGATTTCTTGTGCGATATGCTTAATGTTGAGCAAAAGTGACATGTGCTTTTCAGTCCATGTTGTTTGCAAAAATCATGTTCTCAGCCTCAAAAGCTCAAAAAGCTAAATGTTTGTCATTTTAGTCTAAAAAGTTACTGTTTGTATTTGAAAATGTGAATTCTCTTGAGATACACTAAATGTTGAGCAAAAGTGACAAAGTGTGCTTTTCAGTCCATGTTGTTTGCAAAAATCATGTTTTCAGCCTCAAAAGCTCAAAAAGCTAAATGTTTGTCATTTTAGCCTAAAAAGTTACTGTTTGTATTTGAAAATCTGAATTCTCGTGTGATACACTAAATGTTGAGCAAAAGTGACAAAGTGTGCATTTCAGTCAATGTTTTCATTTTAGTCTTAATTTTTACGATTTGGATGTCAAAGTTTGATTTCTTGTGCGATATGCTAAATGTTGAGCAAAAGTGACAAAGTGTGCTTTTCAGTCAATGTTGTCATTTTAGTCTTAGTTTTTACGATTTGGATGTCAAAGTTTGATTTCTTGTGCTATATGATGAATGTTGAGCAAAAGTGACAAAGTGTGCAGTGTTGTCATTTTAGTCTCAGTTTTTACAATTTGGATGTCAAAGTTTGATTTCTTGTGCGATATGCTAAATGTTGAGCAAAAGTGGCATGTGCCTTTCAGTCAATGTCATTTTAGTCTTAGTTTTTACGATTTGGATGTCAAAATTTGATTTCTTGTGCGACATGATGAATGTTGAGCAAAAGTGACATGTGCTTTTCAGTCCAAGTTGTTTGCAGAAATCATGTTCTCAGCCTCAAAAGCCCAAAAAAGCTAAATGTTTGTCATTTTAGTCTAAAAACGTACTGTTTGTATTTGAAAATGTTAATTCTCATGAGATACACTAAATGTTGAGCAAAAGTGACAAAGTGTGCTTTTCAGTCAATGTTGTCATTTTAGTCTTAGTTTTTACGATTTGGATGTCAAAATTTGATTTCTTGTGCGATATGCTTAATAATGAGCAACAGTGACATGTGCTTTTGAGTCCATGTTGTTTGCAAAAATCATGTTCTCAGCCTCAAAAGCTCAAAACAGCTAAATGTTTGTCATTTTAGTCTAAAAACTTACTGTTTGTATTTTAAAATCTGAATTCTCATGAGATTCACTAAATGTTGAGCAAAAGTGACAAAGTGTGCATTTCAGTCAATGTTGTCATTTTAGTCTTAGTTTTTACGATTTGGATGTCAAAGTTTGATTTATTGTAAGATATGCTAAATGTTGAGCAAAAGTGACATGTGATTTTCATTCCATGTTGTCATTTTAGTCTTAGTTTTTACGATTTGGATGTCAAAATTTGATTTCTTGTGCGATATGCTTAATGTTGAGCAAAAGTGACATGTGCTTTTCAGTCCAAGTTGTTTGCAGAAATCATGTTCTCAGCCTCAAAAGCCCAAAAAAGCTAAATGTTTGTCATTTTAGTCTAAAAACGTACTGTTTGTATTTGAAAATGTTAATTCTCATGAGATACACTAAATGTTGAGCAAAAGTGACAAAGTGTTCTTTTCAGTCAATGTTGTCATTTTAGTCTCAGTTTTTACGATTTCGAAGTCAAAGTTTGATTTCTCGTGCGATCTGATGAATGTTGAGCAAAAGTGACAAAGTATACATTTAAGTCAATCTTGTCATTTTAATCTTAGTTTTCTACGATTTGGATGTCAACATTTGATTTCTTGTGCGATATGCTAAATGCTGAGCAAAAGTGACATGTGCTTTTCAGTCTATATTTTTTGCAAAAATCATGTTCTCAGCCTCAAAAGTTCAAAAAAGCTAAATGTTTGTCATTTTAGTCTAAAAACGTATTGTTTGTATTTGAAAATCTGAATTCTCATGAGATACACTAAATGTTGGGCTAAAGTGACAAAGTGTGCATTTCAGTCAATCTTGTCATTTTAATCTTAGTTTTCTACGATTTGGATGTCAACATTTGATTTCTTGTGCGATATGCTAAATGTTGAGCAAAAGTGACATGTGCTTTTCAGTCCATGTTGTTTGCTAAAATCATGTTCTCAGCCTCAAAAGCTCAAAAAAGCAAAATGTTTGTCATTTTAGTCTAAAAACGTACTGTTTGTATTTGAAAATCTGAATTCTCATGAGATACACTAAATGTTGAGCAAAAGTGACAAAGTGTGCATTTCAGTCAATGTTTTCTTTTTAGTCTTAATTTTTACGATCTGGATGTCAAAATTTGATTTTCTGTGGGCGATATGATGAATGTTGAGCAAAAGTGACAAAGTGTGCTTTTCAGTCAATGTTGTCATTTTAGTCTTAATTTTTACGATTTGGATGTCAAAGTTTGATTTCTTGTGCGATATGCTAAATATTGAGCAAAAGTGACAAAGTGTGCTTTTCAGTCAATGTTGTCATTTTAGTCTTAGTTTTTACGATTTGGATGTCAAAGTTTGATTTCTTGTGCTATATGATGAATGTTGAGCAAAAGTGACAAAGTGTGCAGTGTTGTCATTTTAGTCTCAGTTTTTACAATTTGGATGTCAAAGTTTGATTTCTTGTGCGATATGCTAAATGTTGAGCAAAAGTGACATGTGCTTTTCAGTCCAAGTTGTTTGCAGAAATCATGTTCTCAGCCTCAAAAGCCCAAAAAAGCTAAATGTTTGTCATTTTAGTCTAAAAACGTACTGTTTGTATTTTAAAATCTGAATTCTCATGAGATTCACTAAATGTTGAGCAAAAGTGACAAAGTGTGCTTTTCAGTCAATGTTGTCATTTTAGTCTTAGTTTTTACGATTTAGATGTCAAAATTTGATTTCTTGTGCGATATGCTTAATAATGAGCAACAGTGACATGTGCTTTTGAGTCCATGTTGTTTGCAAAAATCATGTTCTCAGCCTCAAAAGCTCAAAACAGCTAAATGTTTGTCATTTTAGTCTAAAAACTTACTGTTTGTATTTTAAAATCTGAATTCTCATGAGATTCACTAAATGTTGAGCAAAAGTGACAAAGTGTGCATTTCAGTCAATGTTGTCATTTTAGTCTTAGTTTTTACGATTTGGATGTCAAAGTTTGATTTTTTGTAAGATATGCTAAATGTTGAGCAAAAGTGACATGTGATTTTCATTCCATGTTGTCATTTTAGTCTTAGTTTTTACGATTTGGATGTCAAAATTTGATTTCTTGTGCGATATGCTTAATGTTGAGCAAAAGTGACATGTGCTTTTCAGTCCATGTTGTTTGCAAAAATCATGTTCTCAGCCTCAAAAGCTCAAAAAGCTAAATGTTTGTCATTTTAGTCTAAAAAGTTACTGTTTGTATTTGAAAATGTGAATTCTCTTGAGATACACTAAATGTTGAGCAAAAGTGACAAAGTGTGCTTTTCAGTCCATGTTGTTTGCAAAAATCATGTTTTCAGCCTCAAAAGCTCAAAAAGCTAAATGTTTGTCATTTTAGTCTAAAAAGTTACTGTTTGTATTTGAAAATCTGAATTCTCGTGTGATACACTAAATGTTGAGCAAAAGTGACAAAGTGTGCATTTCAGTCAATGTTTTCATTTTAGTCTTAATTTTTACGATTTGGATGTCAAAGTTTGATTTCTTGTGCGATATGCTAAATGTTGAGCAAAAGTGACAAAGTGTGCTTTTCAGTCAATGTTGTCATTTTAGTCTTAGTTTTTACGATTTGGATGTCAAAGTTTGATTTCTTGTGCTATATGATGAATGTTGAGCAAAAGTGACAAAGTGTGCAGTGTTGTCATTTTAGTCTCAGTTTTTACAATTTGGATGTCAAAGTTTGATTTCTTGTGCGATATGCTAAATGTTGAGCAAAAGTGGCATGTGCTTTTCAGTCAATGTCATTTTAGTCTTAGTTTTTACGATTTGGATGTCAAAATTTGATTTCTTGTGCGATATGATGAATGTTGAGCAAAAGTGACATGTGCTTTTCAGTCCAAGTTGTTTGCAGAAATCATGTTCTCAGCCTCAAAAGCCCAAAAAAGCTAAATGTTTGTCATTTTAGTCTAAAAACTTACTGTTTGTATTTGAAAATCTGAATTCTCATGAGATACACTAAATGTTGAGCAAAAGTGACAAAGTGTGCTTTTCAGTCAATGTTGTCATTTTAGTCTTAGTTTTTACGATTTGGATGTCAAAATTTGATTTCTTGTGCGATATGCTTAATAATGAGCAACAGTGGCATGTGCTTTTCAGTCAATGTCATTTTAGTCTTAGTTTTTACGATTTGGATGTCAACATTTGATTTCTTGTGCGATATGCTAAATGTTGAGCAAAAGTGACATGTGCTTTTCAGTCCATCTTGTTTGCAAAAGTCATGTTCTCAGCCTCAAAAGCTCAAAAAGCTAAATGTTTGTCATTTTAGTCTAAAAAGTTACTGTTTCTATTTGAAAATGTGAATTCTCTTGAGATACACTAAATGTTGAGCAAAAGTGACAAAGTGTGCTTTTCAGTCCATGTTGTTTGCAAAAATCATGTTTTCAGCCTCAAAAGCTCAAAAAGCTAAATGTTTGTCATTTTAGTCTAAAAAGTTACTGTTTGTATTTGAAAATCTGAATTCTCGTGTGATACACTAAATGTTGAGCAAAAGTGACAAAGTGTGCATTTCAGTCAATGTTTTCATTTTAGTCTTAATTTTTACGATTTGGATGTCAAAGTTTGATTTCTTGTGCGATATGCTAAATGTTGAGCAAAAGTGACAAAGTGTGCTTTTCAGTCAATGTTGTCATTTTAGTCTTAGTTTTTACGATTTGGATGTCAAAGTTTGATTTCTTGTGCTATATGATGAATGTTGAGCAAAAGTGACAAAGTGTGCAGTGTTGTCATTTTAGTCTCAGTTTTTACAATTTGGATGTCAAAGTTTGATTTCTTGTGCGATATGCTAAATGTTGAGCAAAAGTGGCATGTGCTTTTCAGTCAATGTCATTTTAGTCTTAGTTTTTACGATTTGGATGTCAAAATTTGATTTCTTGTGCGATATGATGAATGTTGAGCAAAAGTGACATGTGCTTTTCAGTCCAAGTTGTTTGCAGAAATCATGTTCTCAGCCTCAAAAGCCCAAAAAAGCTAAATGTTTGTCATTTTAGTCTAAAAACGTACTGTTTGTATTTGAAAATGTTAATTCTCATGAGATACACTAAATGTTGAGCAAAAGTGACAAAGTGTGCTTTTCAGTCAATGTTGTCATTTTAGTCTTAGTTTTTACGATTTGGATGTCAAAATTTGATTTCTTGTGCGATATGCTTAATAATGAGCAACAGTGACATGTGCTTTTGAGTCCATGTTGTTTGCAAAAATCATGTTCTCAGCCTCAAAAGCTCAAAAAGCTAAATGTTTGTCATTTTAGTCTAAAAAGTTACTGTTTGTATTTGAAAATGTGAATTCTCTTGAGATACACTAAATGTTGAGCAAAAGTGACAAAGTGTGCTTTTCAGTCAATGTTGTCATTTTAGTCTTAGTTTTTACGATTTGGATGTCAAAATTTGATTTCTTGTGCGATATGCTTAATAATGAGCAACAGTGACATGTGCTTTTGAGTCCATGTTGTTTGCAAAAATCATGTTCTCAGCCTCAAAAGCTCAAAAAAGCTAAATGTTTGTCATTTTAGTCTAAAAACGTATTGTTTGTATTTTAAAATCTGAATTCTCATGAGATTCACTAAATGTTGAGCAAAAGTGACAAAGTGTGCATTTCAGTCAATGTTGTCATTTTAGTCTTAGTTTTTACGATTTGGATGTCAAAGTTTGATTTTTTGTAAGATATGCTAAATGTTGAGCAAAAGTGACATGTGATTTTCATTCCATGTTGTCATTTTAGTCTTAGTTTTTACGATTTGGATGTCAAAATTTGATTTCTTGTGCGATATGCTTAATGTTGAGCAAAAGTGACATGTGCTTTTCAGTCCATGTTGTTTGCAAAAATCATGTTTTCAGCCTCAAAAGCTCAAAAAGCTAAATGTTTGTCATTTTAGTCTAAAAAGTTACTGTTTGTATTTGAAAATGTGAATTCTCGTGTGATACACTAAATGTTGAGCAAAAGTGACAAAGTGTGCATTTCAGTCAATGTTTTCATTTTAGTCTTAATTTTTACGATTTGGATGTCAAAGTTTGATTTCTTGTGCGATATGCTAAATGTTGAGCAAAAGTGACAAAGTGTGCTTTTCAGTCAATGTTGTCATTTTAGTCTTAGTTTTTACGATTTGGATGTCAAAGTTTGATTTCTTGTGCTATATGATGAATGTTGAGCAAAAGTGACAAAGTGTGCAGTGTTGTCATTTTAGTCTCAGTTTTTACAATTTGGATGTCAAAGTTTGATTTCTTGTGCGATATGCTAAATGTTGAGCAAAAGTGGCATGTGCTTTTCAGTCAATGTCATTTTAGTCTTAGTTTTTACGATTTGGATGTCAAAATTTGATTTCTTGTGCGATATGATGAATGTTGAGCAAAAGTGACATGTGCTTTTCAGTCCAAGTTGTTTGCAGAAATCATGTTCTCAGCCTCAAAAGCCCAAAAAAGCTAAATGTTTGTCATTTTAGTCTAAAAACGTACTGTTTGTATTTGAAAATGTTAATTCTCATGAGATACACTAAATGTTGAGCAAAAGTGACAAAGTGTGCTTTTCAGTCAATGTTGTCATTTTAGTCTTAGTTTTTACGATTTGGATGTCAAAATTTGATTTCTTGTGCGATATGCTAATAATGAGCAACAGTGGCATGTGCTTTTCAGTCAATGTCATTTTAGTCTTAGTTTTTACGATTTGGATGTCAACATTTGATTTCTTGTGCGATATGCTAAATGTTGAGCAAAAGTGACATGTGCTTTTCAGTCCATCTTGTTTGCAAAAGTCATGTTCTCAGCCTCAAAAGCTCAAAAAGCTAAATGTTTGTCATTTTAGTCTAAAAAGTTACTGTTTGTATTTGAAAATGTGAATTCTCTTGAGATACACTAAATGTTGAGCAAAAGTGACAAAGTGTGCTTTTCAGTCCATGTTGTTTGCAAAAATCATGTTTTCAGCCCAAAAGCTCAAAAAGCTAAATGTTTGTCATTTTAGTCTAAAAAGTTACTGTTTGTATTTGAAAATCTGAATTCTCGTGTGATACACTAAATGTTGAGCAAAAGTGACAAAGTGTGCATTTCAGTCAATGTTTTCATTTTAGTCTTAATTTTTACGATTTGGATGTCAAAGTTTGATTTCTTGTGCGATATGCTAAATGTTGAGCAAAAGTGACAAAGTGTGCTTTTCAGTCAATGTTGTCATTTTAGTCTTAGTTTTTACGATTTGGATGTCAAAGTTTGATTTCTTGTGCTATATGATGAATGTTGAGCAAAAGTGACAAAGTGTGCAGTGTTGTCATTTTAGTCTCAGTTTTTACAATTTGGATGTCAAAGTTTGATTTCTTGTGCGATATGCTAAATGTTGAGCAAAAGTGGCATGTGCTTTTCAGTCAATGTCATTTTAGTCTTAGTTTTTACGATTTGGATGTCAAAATTTGATTTCTTGTGCGATATGATGAATGTTGAGCAAAAGTGACATGTGCTTTTCAGTCCAAGTTGTTTGCAGAAATCATGTTCTCAGCCTCAAAAGCCCAAAAAAGCTAAATGTTTGTCATTTTAGTCTAAAAACGTACTGTTTGTATTTGAAAATGTTAATTCTCATGAGATACACTAAATGTTGAGCAAAAGTGACAAAGTGTGCTTTTCAGTCAATGTTGTCATTTTAGTCTTAGTTTTTACGATTTGGATGTCAAAATTTGATTTCTTGTGCGATATGCTTAATGTTGAGCAAAAGTGACATGTGCTTTTGAGTCCATGTTGTTTGCAAAAATCATGTTCTCAGCCTCAAAAGCTCAAAACAGCTAAATGTTTGTCATTTTAGTCTAAAAACTTACTGTTTGTATTTTAAAATCTGAATTCTCATGAGATTCAGTAAATGTTGAGCAAAAGTGACAAAGTGTGCATTTCAGTCAATGTTGTCATTTTAGTCTTAGTTTTTACGATTTGGATGTCAAAGTTTGATTTATTGTAGATATGCTAAATGTTGAGCAAAAGTGACATGTGATTTTCATTCCATGTTGTCATTTTAGTCTTAGTTTTTACGATTTGGATGTCAAAATTTGATTTCTTGTGCGATATGCTTAATGTTGAGCAAAAGTGACATGTGCTTTTCAGTCCAAGTTGTTTGCAGAAATCATGTTCTCAGCCTCAAAAGCCCAAAAAAGCTAAATGTTTGTCATTTTAGTCTAAAAACGTACTGTTTGTATTTGAAAATGTTAATTCTCATGAGATACACTAAATGTTGAGCAAAAGTGACAAAGTGTGCTTTTCAGTCAATGTTGTCATTTTAGTCTTAATTTTTACGATTTGGATGTCAAAGTTTGATTTCTTGTGCGATATGCTAAATGTTGAGCAAAAGTGACAAAGTGTGCTTTTCAGTCAATGTTGTCATTTTAGTCTCAGTTTTTACGATTTCGAAGTCAAAGTTTGATTTCTCGTGCGATCTGATGAATGTTGAGCAAAAGTGACAAAGTATACATTTAAGTCAATCTTGTCATTTTAATCTTAGTTTTCTACGATTTGGATGTCAACATTTGATTTCTTGTGCGATATGCTAAATGCTGAGCAAAAGTGACATGTGCTTTTCAGTCTATATTTTTTGCAAAAATCATGTTCTCAGCCTCAAAAGTTCAAAAAAGCTAAATGTTTGTCATTTTAGTCTAAAAACGTATTGTTTGTATTTGAAAATCTGAATTCTCATGAGATACACTAAATGTTGGGCTAAAGTGACAAAGTGTGCATTTCAGTCAATCTTGTCATTTTAATCTTAGTTTTCTACGATTTGGATGTCAACATTTGATTTCTTGTGCGATATGCTAAATGTTGAGCAAAAGTGACATGTGCTTTTCAGTCCATGTTGTTTGCTAAAATCATGTTCTCAGCCTCAAAAGCTCAAAAAAGCAAAATGTTTGTCATTTTAGTCTAAAAACGTACTGTTTGTATTTGAAAATCTGAATTCTCATGAGATACACTAAATGTTGAGCAAAAGTGACAAAGTGTGCATTTCAGTCAATGTTTTCTTTTTAGTCTTAATTTTTACGATCTGGATGTCAAAATTTGATTTTCTGTGGGCGATATGATGAATGTTGAGCAAAAGTGACAAAGTGTGCTTTTCAGTCAATGTTGTCATTTTAGTCTTAATTTTTACGATTTGGATGTCAAAGTTTGATTTCTTGTGCGATATGCTAAATGTTGAGCAAAAGTGACAAAGTGTGCTTTTCAGTCAATGTTGTCATTTTAGTCTTAGTTTTTACGATTTGGATGTCAAAGTTTGATTTCTTGTGCTATATGATGAATGTTGAGCAAAAGTGACAAAGTGTGCAGTGTTGTCATTTTAGTCTCAGTTTTTACAATTTGGATGTCAAAGTTTGATTTCTTGTGCGATATGCTAAATGTTGAGCAAAAGTGGCATGTGCTTTTCAGTCAATGTCATTTTAGTCTTAGTTTTTACGATTTGGATGTCAAAATTTGATTTCTTGTGCGATATGATGAATGTTGAGCAAAAGTGACAAAGTGTGCAGTGTTGTCATTTTAGTCTCAGTTTTTACAATTTGGATGTCAAAGTTTGATTTCTTGTGCGATATGCTAAATGTTGAGCAAAATTGGCATGTGCTTTTCAGTCAATGTCATTTTAGTCTTAGTTTTTACGATTTGGATGTCAAAGTTTGATTTTTTGTAAGATATGCTAAACGTTGAGCAAAAGTGACATGTGATTTTCATTCCATGTTGTTTGCAAAAATCATGTTTTCAGCCTCAAAAGCTCAAAAAGCTAAATGTTTGTCATTTTAGTCTAAAAAGTTACTGTTTGTATTTGAAAATCTGAATTCTCGTGTGATACACTAAATGTTGAGCAAAAGTGACAAAGTGTGCATTTCAGTCAATGTTTTCATTTTAGTCTTAATTTTTACGATTTGGATGTCAAAGTTTGATTTCTTGTGCGATATGCTAAATGTTGAGCAAAAGTGACAAAGTGTGCTTTTCAGTCAATGTTGTCATTTTAGTCTTAGTTTTTACGATTTGGATGTCAAAGTTTGATTTCTTGTGCTATATGATGAATGTTGAGCAAAAGTGACAAAGTGTGCAGTGTTGTCATTTTAGTCTCAGTTTTTACAATTTGGATGTCAACGTTTGATTTCTTGTGCGATATGCTAAATGTTGAGCAAAAGTGGCATGTGCTTTTCAGTCAATGTCATTTTAGTCTTAGTTTTTACGATTTGGATGTCAAAATTTGATTTCTTGTGCGATATGATGAATGTTGAGCAAAAGTGACATGTGCTTTTCAGTCCAAGTTGTTTGCAGAAATCATGTTCTCAGCCTCAAAAGCCCAAAAAAGCTAAATGTTTGTCATTTTAGTCTAAAAACGTACTGTTTGTATTTGAAAATGTTAATTCTCATGAGATACACTAAATGTTGAGCAAAAGTGACAAAGTGTGCTTTTCAGTCAATGTTGTCATTTTAGTCTTAGTTTTTACGATTTGGATGTCAAAATTTGATTTCTTGTGCGATATGCTTAATAATGAGCAACAGTGGCATGTGCTTTTCAGTCAATGTCATTTTAGTCTTAGTTTTTACGATTTGGATGTCAACATTTGATTTCTTGTGCGATATGCTAAATGTTGAGCAAAAGTGACATGTGCTTTTCAGTCCATCTTGTTTGCAAAAGTCATGTTCTCAGCCTCAAAAGCTCAAAAAGCTAAATGTTTGTCATTTTAGTCTAAAAAGTTACTGTTTGTATTTGAAAATGTGAATTCTCTTGAGATACACTAAATGTTGAGCAAATGTGACAAAGTGTGCTTTTCAGTCCATGTTGTTTGCAAAAATCATGTTTTCAGCCTCAAAAGCTCAAAAAGCTAAATGTTTGTCATTTTAGTCTAAAAAGTTACTGTTTGTATTTGAAAATCTGAATTCTCGTGTGATACACTAAATGTTGAGCAAAAGTGACAAAGTGTGCATTTCAGTCAATGTTTTCATTTTAGTCTTAATTTTTACGATTTGGATGTCAAAGTTTGATTTCTTGTGCGATATGCTAAATGTTGAGCAAAAGTGACAAAGTGTGCTTTTCAGTCAATGTTGTCATTTTAGTCTTAGTTTTTACGATTTGGATGTCAAAGTTTGATTTCTTGTGCTATATGATGAATGTTGAGCAAAAGTGACAAAGTGTGCTTTTCAGTCAATGTTGTCATTTTAGTCTTAATTTTTACGATTTGGATGTCAAAGTTTGATTTCTTGTGCTATATGATGAATGTTGAGCAAAAGTGACAAAGTGTGCAGTGTTGTCATTTTAGTCTCAGTTTTTACAATTTGGATGTCAAAGTTTGATTTCTTGTGCGATATGATGAATGTTGAGCAAAAGTGACATGTGCTTTTCAGTCCAAGTTGTTTGCAGAAATCATGTTCTCAGCCTCAAAAGCCCAAAAAAGCTAAATGTTTGTCATTTTAGTCTAAAAAGTTACTGTTTGTATTTGAAAATGTGAATTCTCTTGAGATACACTAAATGTTGAGCAAAAGTGACAAAGTGTGCTTTTCAGTCCATGTTGTTTGCAAAAATCATGTTTTCAGCCTCAGAAGCTCAAAAAGCTAAATGTTTGTCATTTTAGTCTAAAAAGTTACTGTTTGTATTTGAAAATCTGAATTCTCGTGTGATACACTAAATGTTGAGCAAAAGTGACAAAGTGTGCATTTCAGTCAATGTTTTCATTTTAGTCTTAATTTTTACGATTTGGATGTCAAAGTTTGATTTCTTGTGCGATATGCTAAATGTTGAGCAAAAGTGACAAAGTGTGCTTTTCAGTCAATGTTGTCATTTTAGTCTTAGTTTTTACGATTTGGATGTCAAAGTTTGATTTCTTGTGCTATATGATGAATGTTGAGCAAAAGTGACAAAGTGTGCAGTGTTGTCATTTTAGTCTCAGTTTTTACAATTTGGATGTCAAAGTTTGATTTCTTGTGCGATATGCTAAATGTTGAGCAAAAGTGGCATGTGCTTTTCAGTCCAAGTTGTTTGCAGAAATCATGTTCTCAGCCTCAAAAGCCCAAAAAAGCTAAATGTTTGTCATTTTAGTCTAAAAACGTACTGTTTGTATTTGAAAATGTTAATTCTCATGAGATACACTAAATGTTGAGCAAAAGTGACAAAGTGTGCTTTTCAGTCAATGTTGTAATTTTAGTCTTAGTTTTTACGATTTGAATGTCAAAATTTGATTTTTTTGTGCGATATGCTAAATGTTGAGCAAAAGTGACATGTGCTTTTCATTCCATGTTGTCATTTTAGTCTTAGTTTTTACGATTTGGATGTCAAAATTTGATTTCTTGTGCGATATAATAAATGTTGAGCAAAAGTGAAAAAGTGTGCATTTCAGTCAATGTCATTTTAGTCTTAGTTTTTATGATTTGGATGTCAAAATTTGATTTCTTGTGCGATATGCTAAATGTTGAGCAAAAGTGACACGTGCTTTTCAGTCCATGTTGTTTGCAAAAATCATGTTCTCAGCCTCAAAAGCTCAAAACAGCTAAATGTTTGTCATTTTAATCTAAAAAGCTACTGTTTGTATTTGAAAATCTGAATTCTCATGAGATACACTAAATGTTGAGCAAAAGTGACAAAGTGTGCTTTTCAGTCAATGTTGTTGTCATTTTAGTGTTAGTTTTTACGATTTGGATGTCAAAGTTTGATTTCTTGTGCTATATGATGAATGTTGAGCAAAAGAGACAGTGTGCATTTCAGTCAATGTTGTCATTTTAGTGTTAGTTTTTTCGATTTGGAAGTCAAAATTGATTTCTTGTGCGATATGATGAATGTTGAGCAAAAGTGACAAAGTGTGCTTTTCATTCCATGTTGTTTGCAAAAATCATGTTCTCAGCCTCAAAAGCTCAAAAAAGCTAAATGTTTGTCATTTTAGTCTAAAAACGTACTGTTTGTATTTGAAAATCTGAATTCTCATGAGATACACTAAATGTTGAGCAAAAGTGACAAAGTGTGCATTTCAGTCAATGTCATTTTGTCTTAGTTTTTACGATTTGGATGTCAAAGTTTGATTTTTTTGTGCGATATGCTAAATGTTGAGCAAAAGTGTCATGTGCTTTTCATTCAATGTTGTCATTTTAGTCTTAGTTTTTACGATTTAGATGTCAAGATTTGATTTCTTGTGCGATATGCTTAATGTTGAGCAAAAGTGACATGTGCTTTTCAGTCCATGTTGTTTGCAAAATCATGTTCTCAGCCTCAAAAGCTCAAAACAGCTAAATGTTTGTCATTTTAATCTAAAAAGCTACTGTTTGTATTTGAAAATCTGAATTCTCATGAGATACACTAAATGTTGAGCAAGAGTGACAAAGTGTGCATTTCAGTCAATGTCATTTTGTCTTAGTTTTTACGATTTGGATGTCAAAGTTTGATTTTTTTGTGCGATATGCTAAATGTTGAGCAAAAGTGACATGTGCTTTTCATTCAATGTTGTCATTTTAGTCTTAGTTTTTACGATTTGGATGTCAACATTTGATTTCTTGTGCGATATGCTTAATGTTGAGCAAAAGTGACATGTGCTTTTCAGTCCATGTTGTTTGCAAAAATCATGTTCTCAGCCTCAAAAGCTCAAAACAGCTAAATGTTTGTCATTTTAGTCTAAAAAGCTACTGTTTGTATTTGAAAATCTGAATTCTCATGAGATACACTAAATGTTGAGCAAAAGTGACAAAGTGTGCATTTCAGTCAATGTTGTAATTTTAGTCTTAGTTTTTACGATTTGAATGTCAAAATTTGATTTTTTTGTGCGATATGCTAAATGTTGAGCAAAAGTGACATGTGCTTTTCATTCCATGTTGTCATTTTAGTCTTAGTTTTTACGATTTGGATGTCAAAATTTGATTTCTTGTGCGATATAATAAATGTTGAGCAAAAGTGACAAAGTGTGCATTACAGTCAATGTTGTTGTCATTTTAGTGTTAGTTTTTCCGATTTCGATGTCAAAGTTTGATTTCTTGTGCGATTTGCTTAGAGTTGAGCAAAAGTGACATGTGCTTTTGAGTCCATGTTGTTTGCAAAAATCATGTTCTCAGCCTCAAAAGCTCAAAACAGCTAAATGTTTGTCATTTTAGTCTAAAAACGTACTGTTTGTATTTGAAAATCTGAATTCTCATGAGATACACTAAATGTTGAGCAAAAGTGACAAAATGTGCATTTCAGTCAATGTTGTCATTTTAGTCTTAGTTTTTACGATTTGGATGTCAAAGTTTAATTTCTTGTGCGATATGATGAATGTTGAGCAAAAGTGACAAAGGGTGCATTACAGTCAATGTTTTTTCATTTTAGTCTTAGTTTTTACGATTTGGAAGTCAAAATTTGATTTCTTGTGCGATATGCTTAATGTTGAGCAAAAGTGACTTGTGCTTTTCAGTCCATGTTGTTTGAAAAAATCATGTTCTCAGCCTCAAGAGCTCAAAAAAGCTAAATGTTTGTCATTTTAGTCTAAAACTGTACGGTTTGTATTTGAAAATGTGAATTCTCATGAGACACACTAAATGTTGAGCAAAACTGAAAAAGTGTGCATTTCAGTCAATGTTTTCATTTTAGTCTTAATTTTTACGATTTCGATGTCAAAGTTTGATTTTTTGTGGGCGATATGATGAATGTTGAGCAAAAGTGACAAAGTGTGCATTTCAGTCAATGTCATTTTCTTAGTTTTTACGATTTGGATGTCAACATTTGATTTCTTGTGCGATATGCTAAATGTTGAACAAAATTGACATGTGCTTTTCAGTCCATGTTGTTTGCGAAAATCATATTCTAAGCCTCAAAAGCTCAAAAAAGCTAAATGTTTGTCATTTTAGTCTAATAATGTACTGTTTGTATTTAAAAATCTGAATTCTCATGAGATACACTAAATGTTGAGCAAAAGTGACAAAGTGTGCATTTCAGTCAATGTCGTTTTAGTCTAAGTTTTTACGATTTGGATGTCAAAGTTTGATTTCATGGGCGATATGTTGAATGTTGAGCAAAAGTGACAAAGTGTGCATTTCAGTCCATGTTGTTTGCAAAAATCATGTTCTCAGCCTCAAAAGCTCAAAAAAGCTAAATGTTTGTCATTTTAGTCGAAAAAGTTACTGTTTGTATTTGAAAATCTTGAATTCTCATGAGATACACTAAATGTTGAGCAAAAGTGACAAAATGTGCATTTGTCAGTGTTGTCATTTTAGTCTTAGTTTTTACGATTTCGATGTCAAAAATTGATTTCTTGTGCGATATGCTTAATGTTGAGCAAAAGTGACATGTGCTTTTCATTCCATGTTGTCATTTTAGTCTTAGTTTTTACAAGTTGAATGTCAAAGTTTGATTTCTTGTGCGATATGATGAATGTTGAGCAAAAGTGACAAAGTGTGCATGTCAGTCAATGTTGTCATTTTAGTCTTAGTTTTTACGATTTGGATGTCAAAATTTGATTTCTTGGGCGATATGCTTAATGTTGAGCAACTGTGACATGTGCTTTTGAGTCCATGTTGTTTGCAAAAATCATGTTCTCAGCCTCATAAGCTCAAAAAAGCTAAATGTTAGTCATTTTAGTCTAAAAACTTACTGTTTGTATTTGAAAATCTGAATTCTCATGAGATACACTGAATGTTGAGCAAAAGTGACAAAGTGTGCATTTGTCAGTGTTGTCATTTTAGTCTTAGTTTTTACGATTTGGAAGTCAAAATTTGATTTCTTGTGCGATATGCGTAATGTTGAGCAAAAGTGACATGTGCTTTTCAGTCCATGTTGTTTGCAAAAAAAATGTTCTCAGCCTCAAAAGCTCAAAACAGCTAAATGTTTGTCATTTTAGTCTAAAAACGTACTGTTTGTATTTGAAAATCTGAATTCTCATGAGATACACTAAATGTTGAGCAAAAGTGACAAAGTGTGGATTTCAGTCAATGTTGTCATTTTAGTCTTAGTTTTTACGATTTGAATGTCAAAGTTTGATTTTTTTGTGCGATATGCTTAATGTTGAGCAAAAGCGACATGTGCTTTTGAGTCCATGTTGTTTGCAAAAATCATGTTCTCAGCCTCAAAAGCTCAAAACAGCTAAATGTTTGTCATTTTAGTCTAAAAACGAAAGTGACAAAGTGTGCATTTGTCAGTGTTGTCATTTTAGTCTTAGTTTTTACGATTTGGAAGTCAAAATTTGATTTCTTGTGCGATATGCGTAATGTTGAGCAAAAGTGACATGTGCTTTTCAGTCCATGTTGTTTGCAAAAAAAATGTTCTCAGCCTCAAAAGCTCAAAACAGCTAAATGTTTGTCATTTTAGTCTAAAAACGTACTGTTTGTATTTGAAAATCTGAATTCTCATGAGATACACTAAATGTTGAGCAAAAGTGACAAAGTGTGGATTTCAGTCAATGTTGTCATTTTAGTCTTAGTTTTTACGATTTGAATGTCAAAGTTTGATTTTTTTGTGCGATATGCTTAATGTTGAGCAAAAGCGACATGTGCTTTTGAGTCCATGTTGTTTGCAAAAATCATGTTCTCAGCCTCAAAAGCTCAAAACAGCTAAATGTTTGTCATTTTAGTCTAAAAACGTACTGTTTGTATTTGAAAATCTGAATTCTCATGAGATACACTAAATGTTGAGCAAAAGTGACAAAGTGTGGATTTCAGTCAATGTTGTCATTTTAGTCTTAGTTTTTACGATTTGTATGTCAAAGTTTGATTTTTTGTGCAATATGCGTAATGTTGAGCAAAAGTGACATGTGCTTTTGAGTCCATGTTGTTTGCAAAAATCATGTTCTCAGCCTCAAAAGCTCAAAACAGCTAAATGTTTGGCATTTTAGTCTAAAAACGTACTGTTTGTTTTTGAAAATCTGAATTCTCATGAGATACACTAAATGTTGAGCAAAAGTGACAAAGTGTGCATTTCAGTCAATGTTTTCATTTTAGTCTTAATTTGTACGATTTGGATGTCAAAGTTTGATTTTTTGTGGACGATATGATGAATGTTGAGCAAAAGTGACAAAGTGTGCATTTCAGTCAATGTTTTAGTTTTAGTCTTAATTTTTACGATTTGGATATCAAAGTTTGTTGTGCGATATATGCGAAGTTTCTTGTGCGATATGCGTAATGTTGAGCAAAAGTGACATGTGCTTTTCAGTCCATGTTGTCATTTTAGTCTTAGTTTTTACGATTTGTATGTCAAAGTTTGATTTTTTGTGCGATATGCGTAATGTTGAGCAAAAGTGACACGTGCTTTTCAGTCCATGTTGTTTGCAAAAATCATGTTCTCAGCCTCAAAAGCTCAAAACAGCTAAATGTTTGTCATTTTAATCTAAAAAGCTACTGTTTGTATTTGAAAATCTGAATTCTCATGAGATACACTAAATGTTGAGCAAAAGTGACAAAGTGTGCTTTTCAGTCAATGTTGTTGTCATTTTAGTGTTAGTTTTTACGATTTGGATGTCAAAGTTTGATTTCTTGTGCTATATGATGAATGTTGAGCAAAAGAGACAGTGTGCATTTCAGTCAATGTTGTCATTTTAGTGTTAGTTTTTTCGATTTGGAAGTCAAAATTGATTTCTTGTGCGATATGATGAAATGTTGAGCAAAAGTGACAAAGTCTGCTTTTCATTCCATGTTGTTTGCAAAAATCATGTTCTCAGCCTCAAAAGCTCAAAAAAGCTAAATGTTTGTCATTTTAGTCTAAAAACGTACTGTTTGTATTTGAAAATCTGAATTCTCATGAGATACACTAAATGTTGAGCAAAAGTGACAAAGTGTGCATTTCAGTCAATGTCATTTTGTCTTAGTTTTTACGATTTGGATGTCAAAGTTTGATTTTTTTGTGCGATATGCTAAATTTTGAGCAAAAGTGTCATGTGCTTTTCATTCAATGTTGTCATTTTAGTCTTAGTTTTTACGATTTGGATGTCAAGATTTGATTTCTTGTGCGATATGCTTAATGTTGAGCAAAAGTGACATGTGCTTTTCAGTCCATGTTGTTTGCAAAATCATGTTCTCAGCCTCAAAAGCTCAAAACAGCTAAATGTTTGTCATTTTAGTCTAAAAACGTACTGTTTGTATTTGAAAATCTGAATTCTCATGAGATACACTAAATGTTGAGCAAAAGTGACAAAGTGTGCATTTCAGTCAATGTCATTTTGTCTTAGTTTTTACGATTTCGATGTCAAAGTTTGATTTCTTGTGCGATTTGATGAATGTTTTGAACAAAAGTGACAAAGTGTGCATTTCAGTCAATGTTGTCATTTGAGTCTTCATTTTTACGATTTGGATGTCAAAATTTGAGTTCTTGTGCGATTTGCTTAGAGTTGAGCAAAAGTGACATGTGCTTTTGAGTCCATGTTGTTTCCAAAAATCATGTTGTCAGCCTCAAAAGCTCAAAAAAGCTAAATGTTTGTCATTTTAGTCTAAAAACTTACTTTTTGTATTTGAAAATCTGAATTCTCATGAGATACACTAAATGTTGAGCAAAAGTGACAAAGTGTGCTTTTCAGTCAATGTTGTCATTTTAGTGTTAGTTTTTACGATTTGGATGTCAAAGTTTGATTTCTTGTGCGATATGCTAAATGTTGAGCAAAAGTGACACGTGCTTTTCAGTCCATGTTGTTTGCAAAAATCATGTTCTCAGCCTCAAAAGCTCAAAACAGCTAAATGTTTGTCATTTTAATCTAAAAAGCTACTGTTTGTATTTGAAAATCTGAATTCTCATGAGACACACTAAATGTTGAGCAAAAGTGACAAAGTGTGCTTTTCAGTCAATGTTGTCATTTTAGTGTTAGTTTTTACGATCTGGATGTCAAAGTTTGATTTCTTGTGCTATATGATGAATGTTGAGCAAAAGAGACAGTGTGCATTTCAGTCAATGTTGTCATTTTAGTGTTAGTTTTTTCGATTTGGAAGTCAAAATTGATTTCTTGTGCGATATGATGAAATGTTGAGCAAAAGTGACAAAGTGTGCTTTTCATTCCATGTTGTTTGTAAAAATCATGTTCTCAGCCTCAAAAGCTCAAAAAAGCTAAATGTTTGTCATTTTAGTCTAAAAACGTACTGTTTGTATTTGAAAATCTGAATTCTCATGAGATACACTAAATGTTGAGCAAAAGTGACAAAGTGTGCATTTCAGTCAATGTCATTTTGTCTTAGTTTTTACGATTTGGATGTCAAAGTTTGATTTCTTTGTGCGATATGCTAAATGTTGAGCAAAAGTGTCATGTGCTTTTCATTCAATGTTGTCATTTTAGTCTTAGTTTTTACAATTTGGATATCAAAGTTTGATTTCTTGTGCGATATGATGAATGTTGAGCAAAAGTGACAAAGTGTGCATTTCAGTCAATGTTGTCATTTTAGTCTTAGTTTTTACGATTTGGATGTCAAAATTTGATTTCTTGTGCGATTTGCTTAGAGTTGAGCAAAAGTGACATGTGCTTTTGAGTCCATGTTGTTTCCAAAAATCATGTTGTCAGCCTCAAAAGCTCAAAAAAGCAAAATGTTTGTCATTTTAGTCTAAAAACTTACTGTTTGTATTTGAAAATCTGAATTCTCATGAGATACACTAAATGTTGAGCAAAAGTGACAAAGTGTGCTTTTCAGTCAATGTTGTCATTTTAGTGTTAGTTTTTACGATTTGGATGTCAAAATTTGATTTCTTGTGTGATATATCCTGAATTTTGAGCAAAAGTGACATGTGCTTTTCATTCCATGTTGTCATTTTAGTCTTAGTTTTTACGATTTGGATGTCAACATTTGATTTCTTGTGTGATATGCGTAATGTTGACCAAAAGTGACATGTGCTTTTCAGTCCATGTTGTTTGCAAAAATCATGTTCTAAGCCTCAAAAGCTTAAAAAAGCTAAATGTTTGTCATTTTAGTCTAAATAGTTACTGTTTGTATTTGAAAATTTGAATTCTCATGAGATACACTAAATGTTGAGCAAAAGTGACAAAGTGTCGATTTCAGTCAATGTTGTCATTTTAGTCTTAGTTTTTACGATTTGTATGTCAAAGTTTGATATTTTGTGCGATATGCTAAATGTTGAGCAAAAGTGACATGTGCTTTTCATTCCATGTAGTCATTTTAGTCTTAGTTTTTACGATTTGTATGTCAAAATTTGATTTCTTGTGCGATATGCTTAATGTTGAGCAAAAGTGACATGTGCTTTTCATTCCATGTTGTCATTTTAGTCTTAGTTTTTACAAGTTGGATGTCAAAGTTTGATTTCTTGTGCGATATGATGAATGTTGAGCAAAAGTGACAAAGTGTGCATGTCAGTCAATGTTGTCATTTTAGTCTTAGTTTTTACGATTTGGATGTCAAAATTTGATTTCTTGTGCGATATGCTTAATGTTGAGCAAAAGCGACATGTGCTTTTGAGTCCATGTTGTTTGCAAAAATCATGTTCTCAGCCTCATAAGCTCAAAAAAGCTAAATGTTTGTCATTTTAGTCTAAAAACTTACTGTTTGTATTTGAAAATCTGAATTCTCATGAGATACACTGAATGTTGAGCAAAAATGACAAAGTGTGCATTTGTCAGTGTTGTCATTTTAGTATTAGTTTTTACGATTTGGATGTCAACATCTGATTTCTTGTGCGATATAATGAATGTTGAGCAAAAGTGACAGTGTGCATTTGTCAGTGTTGTCATTTTAGTCTTACATTTTTTCGATTTGGATGTCAAAGTTTGATTTCTTGTGTGATTTTAAGAATGTTGAGCAAAAGTGACAAAGTGTGCATTTCAGTCAATGTCATTTTAGTCTTAGTTTTTATGATTTGGATGTCAAAATTTGATTTCTTGTGCGATATGCTAAATGTTGAGCAAAAGTGACACGTGCTTTTCAGTCCATGTTGTTTGCAAAAATCATGTTCTCAGCCTCAAAAGCTCAAAACAGAAAATGTTTGTCATTTTAATCTAAAAAGCTACTGTTTGTATTTGAAAATCTGAATTCTCATGAGATACACTAAATGTTGAGCAAAAGTGACAAAGTGTTCTTTTCAGTCAATGTTGTTGTCATTTTAGTGTTAGTTTTTACGATTTGGATGTCAAAGTTTGATTTCTTGTGCTATATGATGAATGTTGAGCAAAAGAGACAGTGTGCATTTCAGTCAATGTTGTCATTTTAGTGTTAGTTTTTTCGATTTGGAAGTCAAAATTGATTTCTTGTGCGATATGATGAATGTTGAGCAAAAGTGACAAAGTGTGCTTTTCATTCCATGTTGTTTGCAAAAATCATGTTCTCAGCCTCAAAAGCTCAAAAAAGCTAAATGTTTGTCATTTTAATCTAAAAACGTACTGTTTGTATTTGAAAATCTGAATTCTCATGAGATACACTAAATGTTGAGCAAAAGTGACAAAGTGTGCATTTTAGTCAATGTCATTTTGTCTTAGTTTTACGATTTGGATGTCAAGATTTGATTTCTTGTGCGATATGCTTAATGTTGAGCAAAAGTGTCATGTGCTTTTCATTCAATGTTGTTTGCAAAATCATGTTCTCAGCCTCAAAAGCTCATAACAGCTAAATGTTTGTCATTTTAATCTAAAAAGCTACTGTTTGTATTTGAAAATCTGAATTCTCATGAGATACACTAAATGTTGAGCAAAAGTGACAAAGTGTGCATTTCAGTCAATGTCATTTTGTCTTAGTTTTTACGATTTGGATGTCAAAGTTTGATTTTTTTGTGCGATATGCTAAATGTTGAGCAAAAGTGACAAAGTGTGCATTTCAGTCAATGTTATCATTTTAGTCTTAGTTTTTACGATTTGGATGTCAAAATTTGATTTTTTTGTGCGATTTGATGAATGTTTTGAACAAAAGTGACAAAGTGTGCATTTCACTCAATGTTGTCATTTGAGTCTTCATTTTTACGATTTGGATGTCAAAGTTTGATTTTTTTGTGCGATTTGATAAATGTTGAGCAAAAGTGACATATGCATTTCAGTCAATGTTGTCATTTTAGTCTTAGTTTTTCCGATTTGGATGTCAAAATTTGATTTCTTGTGCGATATGCTTAATGTTGAGCAAAAGTGACATGTGCTTTTCATTCCATGTTGTCTCCAAAAATCATGTTGTCAGCCTCAAAAGCTCAAAAAAGCTAAATGTTTGTCATTTTAGTCTAAAAACTTAGTGTTTGTATTTGAAAATCTGAATTCTCATGAGATACACTAAATGTTGAGCAAAAGTGACAAAGTGTGCATTTCAGTCAATGTTGTCATTTCATTCTTAGTTTTTACGATTTGGATGTCAAAGTTTGATTTCTTGTGCGATATGATAAATGTTGAGCAAAAGTGACAAAGTGTGCTTTTCAGTCCATGTTTGAAAAAATCATGTTCTCAGCCTCAAAAGCTCAAAAAAAGCAAAATGTTTGTCATTTTAGTCTAAAAACGTACTGTTTGTATTTGAAAATCTGAATTCTCATGAGATACACTAAATGTTGAGCAAAAGTGACAAAGTGTGCATTTCAGTCAATGTTTTCATTTTAGTCTTAATTTTTACGAATTCGATGTCAAAGTTTGATTTTTTGTGGGCGATATGATGAATGTTGAGCAAAATTGACAAAATGTGCATTTCAGTCAAATTTGCCTTTTTAGTCTTAGTTATTACGATTTGGATGTCAACATTTGATTTCATATGCGATATAATGAATGTTGAGCAAAAGTGACATGTGCTTTTCAGTCCATGTTGTTTGCAAAAATCATGTTTTCAGCCTCAAAAGCTCAAAAAGCTAAATGTTTGTCATTTTAGTCTAAAAAGTTACTGTTTGTATTTGAAAATGTGAATTCTCTTGAGATATGCTAAATGTTGAGCAAAAGTGACAAAGTGTGCTTTTCAGTCAATTTTTTAATTTTAGTCTTAGTTTTTACGATTTGGATGTCAAAGTTTGATTTCTTGTGCGATATGATGAATGTTGAGCAAAAGTGACAAAGTGTGCTTTTCAGTCAATGTTGACATTTGAGTCTTCATTTTTACGATTTGGATGTCAACATTTGATTTCTTGTGCGATATAATGAATGTTGAGCAAAAGTGACAAAGTGTGCATTACAGTCAATGTTGATGTCATTTTAGTCTTAGTTTTTACAAGTTGGATGTCAAAGTTTGATTTCTTGTGCGATATGATGAATGTTGAGCAAAAGTGACAAAGTGTGCTTTTAAGTCCATGTTGTTTGAAAAAAATCATGTTCTCAGCCTCAAAAGCTCAAAAAAGCAAAATGTTTGTCATTTTAGTCTAAAAACGTACTGTTTGTATTTGAAAATCTGAATTCTCATGAGATACACTAAATGTTGAGCAAAAGTGACAAAGTGTGCATTTCAGTCAATGTTTTCATTTTAGTCTTAATTTTTACGATTTGGATGTCAAAGTTTGATTTTTTGTGGACGATATGATGAATGTTGAGCAAAAGTGAAAAAGTGTGCATTTCAGTCAATGTTTTAGTTTTAGTCTTAATTTTTACGATTTGGATATCAAAGTTTGATTTCTTGTGCGATATAATGAATGTTGAGCAAAAGTGACAAAGTGTGCATTTGTCAGTGTTGTCATTTTAGTCTTAGTTTTTACGATTTCGATGTCAAAGTTTGATTTCTTGTGCGATATGATGAATGTTTTGAACAAAAGTGACAAAGTGTGCATTTCAGTCAATGTCATTTTAGTCTTAGTTTTTACGATTTGGATGTCAAAATTTGATTTCTTGTGCGATATGCTTAATGTTGAGCAAAAGTGACATGTGCTTTTCAGTCCATGTTGTTTGCAAAAATCATGTTCTCAGCCTCAAAAGCTCAAAACAGCTAAATGTTTGTCATTTTAGTCTAAAAGCTACTGTTTGTATTTGAAAATCTGAATTCTCATGAGATACACTAAATGTTGAGCAAAAGTGACAAAGTGTGCATTTCAGTCAATGTTGTCATTTTAGTCTTAGTTTTTACGATTTGGATGTCAACATTTGATTTCTTGTGCGATATGCTTAATGTTGAGCAAAAGTGACATGTGATTTCAGTCAATGTTGTCATTTTAGTCTTAGTTTTTACGATTTGGATGTCAAAGTTTGATTTTTTTGTGCGATATGCTAAATGTTGAGCAAAAGTGACATGTGCTGTTCATTCCATGTTGTCATTTTAGTCTTAGTTTTTACAATTTGGATGTCAAAATTTAATTTCTTGTGCGATATGCTTAATGTTGAGCAAAAGTGACATGTGCTTTTTATTCCATGTTGTCATTTTAGTCTTAGTTTTTAAAAGTTGGATGTCAAAGTTTGATTTCTTGTGCGATATGATGAATGTTGAGCAAAAGTGACAAAGTGTGCATTCCAGTCAATGTTGTCATTTTAGTCTTAGTTTTTACGATTTGGATGTCAAAATTAGATTTTCTTGTGCGATATGCTTAATGTTGAGCAAAAGGGGCATGTGCTTTTGAGTCCATGTTGTTTGCAAAAATCATGGTCTCAGCCTCAAAAGCTCAAAACAGCTAAATGTTTGTCATTTTAGTCTAAAAACTTACTGTTTGTATTTGAAAATCTGAATTCTCATGAGATACACTAAATGTTGAGCAAAAGTGACAAAGTGTGCATTTCAGTCAATGTTTTCATTTTAGTCTTAATTTTTACGATTTGGATGTCAAAATTTGATTTATTGTGCGATATAATAAATGTTGAGCAAAAGTGAGAAAGTGTACATTTCAGTCAATCTTGTTATTTTAGTCTTAGTTTTCTACGATTTAGATGTCAACATTTGATTTCTTGTGCGATATGCTAAATGTTTAGCAAAAGTAACATGTGCTTTTCAGTCCATATTGTTTGCAAAAATCATGTTCTCAGCCTCAAAAGCTCAAAAAAGCTGAATGTTTGTCATTTTAGTCTAAACGTACTGTTTGTATTTGAAAATCTGAATTCTCATGAGATACACTAAATGTTGAGCAAAAGTGACAAAGTGTGCATTTCAGTCAATGTTTTCATTTTAGTCTTAATTTTTACGATTTGGATGTCAAAGTTTGATTTTTTGTGGACGATATGATGAATGTTGAGCAAAAGTGACAAAGTGTGCATTTCAGTCAATGTTTTAGTTTTAGTCTTAATTTTTACGATTTGGATATCAAAGTTTGATTTCTTGTGCGATATAATGAATGTTGAGCAAAAGTGACAAAGTGTGCATTTCAGTCAATGTTGTCATTTTAGTCTTAGTTTTTACGATTTGGATGTCAAAGTTTGAATTTTTTGTGCGATATGCTAAATGTTGAGCAAAAGTGACATGTGCTTTTCATTCCATGTTGTCATTTTAGTCTTAGTTTTTACGATTTGGATGTCAAAGTTTGAATTTTTTGTGCGATATGCTAAATGTTGAGCAAAAGTGACATGTGCTTTTCATTCCATGTTGTCATTTTAGTCTTAGTTTTTACAATTTGGATGTCAAAGGTTGATTTCTTGTGCGATATGTTGAATGTTGAGCAAAAGTGACAAAGTGTGCTTTTCAGTCAATGTTGTTGTCATTTTAGTGTTAGTTTTTACGATTTGGATGTCAAAGGTTGATTTCTTGTGCGATATGATGAATGTTTTGAACAAAAGTGACAAAGTGTGCATTCCAGTCAATGTTGTCATTTTAGTCTTAGTTTTTACGATTTGGATGTCAAAATTAGATTTTCTTGTGCGATATTCTTAATGTTGAGCAAAAGGGGCATGTGCTTTTGAGTCCATGTTGTTTGCAAAAATCATGGTCTCAGCCTCAAAAGCTCAAAACAGCTAAATGTTTGTCATTTTAGTCTAAAAACTTACTGTTTGTATTTGAAAATCTCAATTCTCATGAGATACACTAAATGTTGAGCAAAAGTGACAGTGTGCATTTCAGTCAATGTTGTCATTTGAGTCTTCATTTTTACGATTTGGATGTCAACATTTGATTTCTTGTGCGATATAATGAATGTTGAGCAAAAGTGACAGTGTGCATTTATCAGTGTTGTCATTTTAGTCTTAGATTTTTTCGATTTGGATGTCAAAGTTTGATTTCTTGTGTGATTTTAAGAATGTTGAGCAAAAGTGAAAAAGTGTGCATTTCAGTCAATGTCATTTTAGTCTTAGTTTTTATGATTTGGATGTCAAAATTTGATTTCTTGTGCGATATGCTAAATGTTGAGCAAAAGTGACACGTGCTTTTCAGTCCATGTTGTTTGCAAAAATCATGTTCTCAGCCTCAAAAGCTCAAAACAGCTAAATGTTTGTCATTTTAATCTAAAAAGCTACTGTTTGTATTTGAAAATCTGAATTCTCATGAGATACACTAAATGTTGAGCAAAAGTGACAAAGTGTGCTTTTCAGTCAATGTTGTTGTCATTTTAGTGTTAGTTTTTACGATTTGGATGTCAAAGTTTGATTTCTTGTGCTATATGATGAATGTTGAGCAAAAGAGACAGTGTGCATTTCAGTCAATGTTGTCATTTTAGTGTTAGTTTTTTCGATTTGGAAGTCAAAATTGATTTCTTGTGCGATATGATGAATGTTGAGCAAAAGTGACAAAGTGTGCTTTTCATTCCATGTTGTTTGCAAAAATCATGTTCTCAGCCTCAAAAGCTCAAAAAAGCTAAATGTTTGTCATTTTAGTCTAAAAACGTACTGTTTGTATTTGAAAATCTGAATTCTCATGAGATACACTAAATGTTGAGCAAAAGTGACAAAGTGTGCATTTCAGTCAATGTCATTTTGTCTTAGTTTTTACGATTTGGATGTCAAAGTTTGATTTTTTTGTGCGATATGCTAAATGTTGAGCAAAAGTGTCATGTGCTTTTCATTCAATGTTGTCATTTTAGTCTTAGTTTTTACGATTTGGATGTCAAGATTTGATTTCTTGTGCGATATGCTTAATGTTGAGCAAAAGTGACATGTGCTTTTCAGTCCATGTTGTTTGCAAAATCATGTTCTCAGCCTCAAAAGCTCAAAACAGCTAAATGTTTGTCATTTTAATCTAAAAAGCTACTGTTTGTATTTGAAAATCTGAATTCTCATGAGATACACTAAATGTTGAGCAAAAGTGACAAAGTGTGCATTTCAGTCAATGTCATTTTGTCTTAGTTTTTACGATTTGGATGTCAAAGTTTGATTTTTTTGTGCGATATGCTAAATGTTGAGCAAAAGTGACATGTGCTTTTCATTCAATGTTGTCATTTTAGTCTTAGTTTTTACGATTTGGATGTCAAAATTTGATTTCTTGTGCGATATAATAAATGTTGAGCAAAAGTGACAAAGTGTGCATTACAGTCAATGTTGTTGTCATTTTAGTGTTAGTTTTTCCGATTTCGATGTCAAAGTTTGATTTCTTGTGCGATTTGCTTAGAGTTGAGCAAAAGTGACATGTGCTTTTGAGTCCATGTTGTTTGCAAAAATCATGTTCTCAGCCTCAAAAGCTCAAAACAGCTAAATGTTTGTCATTTTAGTCTAAAAACGTACTGTTTGTATTTGAAAATCTGAATTCTCATGAGATACACTAAATGTTGAGCAAAAGTGACAAAATGTGCATTTCAGTCAATGTTGTCATTTTAGTCTTAGTTTTTACGATTTGGATGTCAAAGTTTAATTTCTTGTGCGATATGATGAATGTTGAGCAAAAGTGACAAAGGGTGCATTACAGTCAATGTTTTTTCATTTTAGTCTTAGTTTTTACGATTTGGAAGTCAAAATTTGATTTCTTGTGCGATATGCTTAATGTTGAGCAAAAGTGACTTGTGCTTTTCAGTCCATGTTGTTTGAAAAAATCATGTTCTCAGCCTCAAGAGCTCAAAAAAGCTAAATGTTTGTCATTTTAGTCTAAAACCGTACGGTTTGTATTTGAAAATGTGAATTCTCATGAGACACACTAAATGTTGAGCAAAACTGAAAAAGTGTGCATTTCAGTCAATGTTTTAATTTTAGTCTTAATTTTTACGATTTCGATGTCAAAGTTTGATTTTTTGTGGGCGATATGATGAATGTTGAATAAAAGTGACAAAGTGTGCATTTCAGTCAATGTCATTTTCTTAGTTTTTACGATTTGGATGTCAACATTTGATTTCTTGTGCGATATGCTAAATGTTGAACAAAATTGACATGTGCTTTTCAGTCCATGTTGTTTGCGAAAATCATATTCTAAGCCTCAAAAGCTCAAAAAAGCTAAATGTTTGTCATTTTAGTCTAATAATGTACTGTTTGTATTTAAAAATCTGAATTCTCATGAGATACACTAAATGTTGAGCAAAAGTGACAAAGTGTGCATTTCAGTCAATGTCGTTTTAGTCTAAGTTTTTACGATTTGGATGTCAAAGTTTGATTTCTTGTGCTATATGTTGAATGTTGAGCAAAAGTGACAAAGTGTGCATTTCAGTCAATGTTTTCATTTTAGTCTTAGTTTTTACGATTTGGATGTCAAAGTTTGATTTCATGGGCGATATGTTGAATGTTGAGCAAAAGTGACAAAGTGTGCATTTCAGTCCATGTTGTTTGCAAAAATCATGTTCTCAGCCTCAAAAGCTCAAAAAAGCTAAATGTTTGTCATTTTAGTCGAAAAAGTTACTGTTTGTATTTGAAAATCTTGAATTCTCATGAGATACACTAAATGTTGAGCAAAAGTGACAAAATGTGCATTTCAGTCAATGTTGTGATTTTAGTCTTAGTTTTTACGATTTGGATGTCAAAGTTTGATTTCTTGTGCGATATGATAAACGTTGAGCAAAAGTGACAAAGTGTGCATAACAGTCAATGTTGTCATTTTAGTCTTAGTTTTTACGATTTGGATGTCAAAGTTTATTTCTTGTGCGATATGATGAATGTTGAGCAAAAGTGACAAAGTGTGCATTTTAGGCAATGTTATCATTTTAGTCTTAGTTTTTTCGATTTGGAAGTCAAAATTTGATTTCTTGTGCGATATGATGAATGTTGAGCAAAAGTGACAAAATGTGCATTACAGTCAATGTTGTTGTCATTTTAGTCTTAGTTTTTTCGATTTGGAAGTCAAAATTTGATTTCTTGTGCGATTTGATGAATGTTTTGAGCAAAAGTGACAAAGTGTGCATTTCAGTCAATGTTTTCATTTTAGTGTTAGTTTTTACGATTTGGATGTCAAAGTTTGATTTCTTGCGCGATATGATGAATGTTGAGCAAAAGTGACAAAGTGTGCATTACAGTCAATGTTGTTGTCATTTTAGTTTTAATTGTTTCTATTTGGAAGTCAAAATTTGATTTCTTGTTCGATATGATGAATGTTGAGCAAAAGTGACATGTGATTTTCAGTTCATATTGTTTGCAAAAATCATGTTCTCAGCCTCAAAAGCTCAAAAAATATAAATGCTTGTCATTTTAGTCTAAAAATGTACTGTTTGTATTTGAAAATGTGAATTCTCATGAGACACACTAAATGTTGATCAAAAGTGACAAAGTGTGCATTTCAGTCAATGTCATTTTAGTCTAAGTTTTTACGATTTAGACTTCAAACTTTGATTTCTTGTGGGCGATATGCTTAATGTTGAGCAAAAGTGACAAAATGTGCATTTCAGTCAATGTTGTCATTTTTGTCTTAGTTTTTACGATTTGGATGTCAAAGTTTGATTTCTTGTGCGATATGATGAATGTTGAGCAAAAGTGACATGTAATTTTGAGTCCAAGTTGTTTGCAAAAATCATGTCCTCAGCCTCAAATGCTCAAAACAGCTAAATGTTTGTCATTTTAGTATAAAACTTACTGTTTGTATTTGAACATCTGAATTCTCATGAGATACACTAAATGTTGAGCAAAAGTGACAAAATGTGCATTTCAGTCAATGTTGTCATTTGAGTGTTAGTTTTTACGATTTTGATGTCAAAGTTTGATTTCTTGTGCGATTTGATGAATGTTTTGAGCAAAAGTGACAAAGTGTGCATTTCAGTCAATGTTGTCATTTTATTCTTAGTTTTTACGATTTGGATGTCAACATTTGATTTCTTGGGCGATATGCTAAATGTTGAGCTAAAGTGACAAAGTGTGCATTACAGTCAATGTTGTTGTAATTTTAGTCTTAGTTTTTACGATTTGGATATCAACATTTGATTTTTTGTGGGCGATATGATGAATGTTGACCAAAAGTGACAAAGTGTACATTTCAGTCCATATTGTTTGCAAAAATCATGTTCTCAGCCTCAAAAGCTCAAAAAAGCTAAATGTTTGTCATTTTAGTCTAAAAATGTACTGTTTGTATTTGAAAATCTCAATTCTCATGAGATACACTAAATGTTTAGCAAAAGTGACAAAATGTGCATTTCAGTCAATGTTGTCATTTTAGTCTTAGTTTTTATGATTTGGATGTCAAAGTTTGATTTCTTGTGCGATATAATGAATGTTGAGCAAAAGTGACAAAGTGTGCATTTGTCAGTGTTGTCATTTTAGTCTTAGTTTTTACGATTTCGATGTCAAAGTTTGATTTCTTGTGCGATATGATGAATGTTGATCAAAAGTGACAAATTGTGCATTTCAGTCAATGTTGTCATTTTAGTCTTAGTTTTTACGATTTGGATGTCAAAATTTGATTTATTGTGCGATATGCTTAATGTTGAGCAAAAGTGACATGTGATTTCAGTCAATGTTGTCATTTTAGTCTCAGTTTTTACGATTTGGATGTCAAAGTTTGATTTCTTGTGCGATATGATGAATGTTTTGCAAAAGTGACAAAGTGTGCTTTTAGTCCATGTTTGCAAAAATCATGTTCTCAGCCTCAAAAGCTCAAAACAGCTAAATGTTTGTCTTTTTAGTCTAAAAACGTACTGTTTCTATTTGAAAATGTGAATTCTCATGAGATACAGTAAATGTTGAGCAAAAGTGACAAAGTGTGCTTTTCTGTCAATGTCATTTTAGTCTAAGTTTTTACAATTTGGATGTCAAAGTTTGATTTCTTGTGCTATATGATGAATGTTGAGCAAAAGTGACAAAGTGTGCATTTCAGTCAATGTTGTCATTTTAATCATAGTTTTCTACGATTTGGATGTCAACATTTTATTTCTTGTGCGATGTGCTAAATGTTGAGCAAAAGTGACATGTGCTTTTCAGTCCATGTTGTTTGCAAAAATCATGTTCTCAGCCTCAAAAGCCCCAAAAAGCTAAATGTTTGTCATTTTAGTCTAAAAACGTACTGTTTGTATTTGAAAATCTGAATTCTCTTGAGATACACTAAATGTTGAGCAAAAATGACAAAGTGTGCATTTCAGTCAATATTTTCATTTCGTCTTAATTTTTAGGATTTGGATGTCAAAGTTTGATATTTTGTGCGATATGATGAATGTTGATCAAAAGTGACAAATTGTGCATTTCAGTCAATGTTGTCATTTTAGTCTTAGTTTTTACGATTTGGATGTCAAAATTTGATTTATTGTGCGATATGCTTAATGTTGAGCAAAAGTGACATGTGATTTCAGTCAATGTTGTCATTTTAGTCTTAGTTTTTACGATTTGGATGTCAAAGTTTGATTTTTTTGTGCGATATGCTAAATGTTGAGCAAAAGTGACATGTGCTTTTCATTCCATGTTGTCATTTTAGTCTTAGTTTTTACAATTTGGATGTCAAAATTTAATTTCTTGTGCGATATGCTTAATGTTGAGCAAAAGTGACATGTGCTTTTTATTCCATGTTGTCATTTTAGTCTTAGTTTTTAAAAGTTGGGTGTCAAAGTTTGATTTCTTGTGCGATATGATGAATGTTGAGCAAAAGTGACAAAGTGTGCATTACAGTCAATGTTGTTGTCATTTTAGTGTTAGTTTTTTCGATGTGGAAGTCAAAATTTGATTTATTGTGCGATATAATAAATGTTGAGCAAAAGTGAGAAAGTGTACATTTCAGTCAATCTTGTTATTTTAGTCTTAGTTTTCTACGATTTAGATGTCAACATTTGATTTCTTGTGCGATATGCTAAATGTTTAGCAAAAGTAACATGTGCTTTTCAGTCCATATTGTTTGCAAAAATCATGTTCTCAGCCTCAAAAGCTCAAAAAAGCTGAATGTTTGTCATTTTAGTCTAAAAACGTACTGTTTGTATTTGAAAATCTGAATTCTCATGAGATACACTAAATGTTGAGCAAAAGTGACAAAGTGTGCATTTCAGTCAATGTTTTCATTTTAGTCTTAATTTTTACGATTTGGATGTCAAAGTTTGATTTTTTGTGGACGATATGATGAATGTTGAGCAAAAGTGACAAAGTGTGCATTTCAGTCAATGTTTTAGTTTTAGTCTTTATTTTTACGATCTGGATATCAAAGTTTGATTTCTTGTGCGATATAATGAATGTTGAGCAAAAGTGACAAAGTGTGCATTTGTCAGTGTTGTCATTTTAGTCTTAGTTTTTACGATTTCGATGTCAAAGTTTGATTTCTTGTGCGATATGATGAATGTTTTGAACAAAAGTGACAAAGTGTGCATTTCAGTCAATGTTGTCATTTTAGTCTTAGTTTTTACGATTTGGATGTCAAAGTTTGAATTTTTTGTGCGATATGCTAAATGTTGAGCAAAAGTGACATGTGCTTTTCATTCCATGTTGTCATTTTAGTCTTAGTTTTTACAATTTGGATGTCAAAGGTTGATTTCTTGTGCGATATGTTGAATGTTGAGCAAAAGTGACAAAGTGTGCTTTTCAGTCAATGTTGTTGTCATTTTAGTGTTAGTTTTTACGATTTGGATGTCAAAGGTTGATTTCTTGTGCGATATGACAAATGTTTTGAACAAAAGTGACAAAGTGTGCATTCCAGTCAATGTTGTCATTTTAGTCTTAGTTTTTACGATTTGGATGTCAAAATTAGATTTTCTTGTGCGATATGCTTAATGTTGAGCAAAAGGGGCATGTGCTTTTGAGTCCATGTTGTTTGCAAAAATCATGGTCTCAGCCTCAAAAGCTCAAAACAGCTAAATGTTTGTCATTTTAGTCTAAAAACTTACTGTTTGTATTTGAAAATGTGAATTCTCTTGAGATACACTAAATGTTGAGCAAAAGTGACAAAGTGTGCATTTCAGTCAATGTTGTCATTTGAGTCTTCATTTTTACGATTTGGATGTCAACATTTGATTTCTTGTGCGATATAATGAATGTTGAGCAAAAGTGACAGTGTGCATTTATCAGTGTTGTCATTTTAGTCTTAGATTTTTTCGATTTGGATGTCAAAGTTTGATTTCTTGTGTGATTTTAAGAATGTTGAGCAAAAGTGAAAAAGTGTGCATTTCAGTCAATGTCATTTTAGTCTTAGTTTTTATGATTTGGATGTCAAAATTTGATTTCTTGTGCGATATGCTAAATGTTGAGCAAAAGTGACACGTGCTTTTCAGTCCATGTTGTTTGCAAAAATCATGTTCTCAGCCTCAAAAGCTCAAAACAGCTAAATGTTTGTCATTTTAATCTAAAAAGCTACTGTTTGTATTTGAAAATCTGAATTCTCATGAGATACACTAAATGTTGAGCAAAAGTGACAAAGTGTGCTTTTCAGTCAATGTTGTCATTTTAGTGTTAGTTTTTACGATTTGGATGTCAAAGTTTGATTTCTTGTGCTATATGATGAATGTTGAGCAAAAGAGACAGTGTGCATTTCAGTCAATGTTGTCATTTTAGTGTTAGTTTTTTCGATTTGGAAGTCAAAATTGATTTCTTGTGCGATATGATGAATGTTGAGCAAAAGTGACAAAGTGTGCTTTTCATTCCATGTTGTTTGCAAAAATCATGTTCTCAGCCTCAAAAGCTCAAAAAAGCTAAATGTTTGTCATTTTAGTCTAAAAACGTACTGTTTGTATTTGAAAATCTGAATTCTCATGAGATACACTAAATGTTGAGCAAAAGTGACAAAGTGTGCATTTCAGTCAATGTCATTTTGTCTTAGTTTTTACGATTTGGATGTCAAAGTTTGATTTTTTTGTGCGATATGCTAAATGTTGAGCAAAAGTGTCATGTGCTTTTCATTCAATGTTGTTTGCAAAAATCATGTTCTCAGCCTCAAAAGCTCAAAACAGCTAAATGTTTGTCATTTTAATCTAAAAAGCTACTGTTTGTATTTGAAAATCTGAATTCTCATGAGATACACTAAATGTTGAGCAAAAGTGACAAAGTGTGCTTTTCAGTCAATGTTGTTGTCATTTTAGTGTTAGTTTTTACGATTTGGATGTCAAAGTTTGATTTCTTGTGCTATATGATGAATGTTGAGCAAAAGAGACAGTGTGCATTTCAGTCAATGTTGTCATTTTAGTGTTAGTTTTTTCGATTTGGAAGTCAAAATTGATTTCTTGTGCGATATGATGAATGTTGAGCAAAAGTGACAAAGTGTGCTTTTCATTCCATGTTGTTTGCAAAAATCATGTTCTCAGCCTCAAAAGCTCAAAAAAGCTAAATGTTTGTCATTTTAGTCTAAAAACGTACTGTTTGTATTTGAAAATCTGAATTCTCATGAGATACACTAAATGTTGAGCAAAAGTGACAAAGTGTGCATTTCAGTCAATGTCATTTTGTCTTAGTTTTTACGATTTGGATGTCAAAGTTTGATTTTTTTGTGCGATATGCTAAATGTTGAGCAAAAGTGTCATGTGCTTTTCATTCAATGTTGTCATTTTAGTCTTAGTTTTTACGATTTGGATGTCAAGATTTGATTTCTTGTGCGATATGCTTAATGTTGAGCAAAAGTGACATGTGCTTTTCAGTCCATGTTGTTTGCAAAATCATGTTCTCAGCCTCAAAAGCTCAAAACAGCTAAATGTTTGTCATTTTAATCTAAAAAGCTGCTGTTTGTATTTGAAAATCTGAATTCTCACGAGATACACTAAATGTTGAGCAAAAGTGACAAAGTGTGCATTTCAGTCAATGTTGTAATTTTAGTCTTAGTTTTTACGATTTGGATGTCAAAATTTGATTTTTTTGTGCGATATGCTAAATGTTGAGCAAAAGTGACATGTGCTTTTCATTCCATGTTGTCATTTTAGTCTTAGTTTTTACGATTTGGATGTCAAAATTTGATTTCTTGTGCGTTATAATAAATGTTGAGCAAAAGTGACAAAGTGTGCATTACAGTCAATGTTGTTGTCATTTTAGTGTTAGTTTTTCCGATTTCGATGTCAAAGTTTGATTTCTTGTGCGATTTGCTTAGAGTTGAGCAAAAGTGACATGTGCTTTTGAGTCCATGTTGTTTGCAAAAATCATGTTCTCAGCCTCAAAAGCTCAAAACAGCTAAATGTTTGTCATTTTAGTCTAAAAACGTACTGTTTGTATTTGAAAATCTGAATTCTCATGAGATACACTAAATGTTGAGCAAAAGTGACAAAATGTGCATTTCAGTCAATGTTGTCATTTTAGTCTTAGTTTTTACGATTTGGATGTCAAAGTTTAATTTCTTGTGCGATATGATGAATGTTGAGCAAAAGTGACAAAGGGTGCATTTCAGTCAATGTTTTTTCATTTTAGTCTTAATTTTTAGGATTTGGATGTCAAAATTTGATTACTTCTGCGATATGATGAATGTTTTGAACAAAAGTGACAAAATGTGCATTTCAGTCAATGTTGTCATTTTAGTCTTAGTTTTTACGATTTGGATGTCAAAGTTTAATTTCTTGTGCGATATGATGAATGTTGAGCAAAAGTGACAAAGGGTGCATTACAGTCAATGTTTTTTCATTTTAGTCTTAGTTTTTACGATTTGGAAGTCAAAATTTGATTTCTTGTGCGATATGCTTAATGTTGAGCAAAAGTGACTTGTGCTTTTCAGTCCATGTTGTTTGAAAAAATCATGTTCTCAGCCTCAAGAGCTCAAAAAAGCTAAATGTTTGTCATTTTAGTCTAAAACCGTACGGTTTGTATTTGAAAATGTGAATTCTCATGAGACACACTAAATGTTGAGCAAAAGTGAAAAAGTGTGCATTTCAGTCAATGTTTTCATTTTAGTCTTAATTTTTACGATTTCGATGTCAAAGTTTGATTTTTTGTGGGCGATATGATGAATGTTGAGCAAAAGTGACAAAGTGTGCATTTCAGTCAATGTCATTTTCTTAGTTTTTACGATTTGGATGTCAACATTTGATTTCTTGTGCGATATGCTAAATGTTGAACAAAATTGACATGTGCTTTTCAGTCCATGTTGTTTGCGAAAATCATATTCTAAGCCTCAAAAGTTAAAAAAAGCTAAATGTTTGTCATTTTAGTCTAATAATGTACTGTTTGTATTTAAAAATCTGAATTCTCATGAGATACACTAAATGTTGAGCAAAAGTGACAAAGTGTGCATTTCTGTCAATGTCGTTTTAGTCTAAGTTTTTACGATTTGGATGTCAAAGTTTGATTTCTTGTGCTATATGTTGAATGTTGAGCAAAAGTGACAAAGTGTGCATTTCTGTCAATGTCGTTTTAGTCTAAGTTTTTACGATTTGGATGTCAAAGTTTGATTTCATGAACGATATGTTGAATGTTGAGCAAAAGTGACAAAGTGTGCATTTCAGTCCATGTTGTTTGCAAAAATCATGTTCTCAGCCTCAAAAGCTCAAAAAAGCTAAATGTTTGTCATTTTAGTCGAAAAAGTTACTGTTTGTATTTGAAAATCTTGAATTCTCATGAGATACACTAAATGTTCAGCAAAAGTGACAAAATGTGCATTTCAGTCAATGTTGTCATTTTAGTCTTAGTTTTTACGATTTGGATGTCAAAGTTTAATTTCTTGTGCGATATGATGAATGTTGAGCAAAAGTGACAAAGGGTGCATTACAGTCAATGTTTTTTCATTTTAGTCTTAGTTTTTACGATTTGGATGTCAAAGTTTGATTTCTTGTGCGATATGATAAACGTTGAGCAAAAGTGACAAAGTGTGCATAACAGTCAATGTTGTCATTTTAGTCTTAGTTTTTACGATTTGGATGTCAAAGTTTATTTCTTGTGCGATATGATGAATGTTGAGCAAAAGTGACAAAGTGTGCATTTCAGTCAATGTTTTCATTTTAGTCTTCATTTTTACGATTTGGATGTCAAAATTTGATTTCTTGTGCGATATGATAAATGTTGAGCGAAAGTGACAAAATGTGCATTACAGTCAATGTTGTTGTCATTTTAGTCTTAGTTTTTTCGATTTGGAAGTCAAAATTTGATTTCTTGTGCGATTTGATGAATGTTTTGAGCAAAAGTGACAAAGTGTGCATTTCAGTCAATGTTTTCATTTTAGTGTTAGTTTTTACGATTTGGATGTCAAAGTTTGATTTCTTGCACGATATGATGAATGTTGAGCAAAAGTGACAAAGTGTGCATTACAGTCAATGTTGTTGTCATTTTAGTGTTAATTGTTTCTATTTGGAAGTCAAAATTTGATTTCTTGTTCGATATGATGAATGTTGAGCAAAAGTGACATGTGATTTTCAGTTCATATTGTTTGCAAAAATCATGTTCTCAGCCTCAAAAGCTCAAAAAATATAAATGCTTGTCATTTTAGTCTAAAAATGTACTGTTTGTATTTGAAAATGTGAATTCTCATGAGACACACTAAATGTTGATCAAAAGTGACAAAGTGTGCATTTCAGTCAATGTCATTTTAGTCTAAGTTTTTACGATTTAGACTTCAAACTTTGATTTCTTGTGGGCGATATGATGAATGTTGAGCAAAAGTGACAAAATGTGCATTTCAGTCAATGTTGTCATTTTAGTGTTAGTTTTTCCGATTTCGATGTCAAAGTTTGATTTCTTGTGCTACATGATGAATGTTAAGCAAAAGTGACAAAGTGTGCATTTCAGTCAATGTTTTTATTTTAGTCTTAATTTCTACGATTTGGATGTCAAGGTTTGATTTCTTGTGCGATATGCTTAATGTTGAGCAAAAGTGACAAAATGTGCATTTCAGTCAATGTTGTCATTTTTGTCTTAGTTTTTACGATTTGGATGTCAAAGTTTGATTTCTTGTGCGATATGATGAATGTTGAGCAAAAGTGACATGTAATTTTGAGTCCAAGTTGTTTGCAAAAATCATGTCCTCAGCCTCAAATGCTCAAAACAGCTAAATGTTTGTCATTTTAGTATAAAACTTACTGTTTGTATTTGAACATCTGAATTCTCATGAGATACACTAAATGTTGAGCAAAAGTGACAAAATGTGCATTTCAGTCAATGTTGTCATTTGAGTGTTAGTTTTTACGATTTTGATGTCAAAGTTTGATTTCTTGTGCGATTTGATGAATGTTTTGAGCAAAAGTGACAAAGTGTGCATTTCAGTCAATGTTGTCATTTTATTCTTAGTTTTTACGATTTGGATATCAACATTTGATTTCTTGGGCGATATGATGAATGTTGACCAAAAGTGACAAAGTGTACATTTCAGTCCATATTGTTTGCAAAAATCATGTTCTCAGCCTCAAAAGCTCAAAAAAGCTAAATGTTTGTCATTTTAGTCTAAAAATGTACTGTTTGTATTTGAAAATCTCAATTCTCATGAGATACACTAAATGTTTAGCAAAAGTGACAAAATGTGCATTTCAGTCAATGTTGTCATTTTAGTCTTAGTTTTTATGATTTGGATGTCAAAGTTTGATTTCTTGTGCGATATGCTTAATGTTGAGCAAAAGTGACATGTGATTTCAGTCAATGTTGTCATTTTAGTCTCAGTTTTTACGATTTGGATGTCAAAGTTTGATTTCTTGTGCGATATGATGAATGTTTTGCAAAAGTGACATGTGCTTTTAGTCCATGTTTGCAAAAATCATGTTCTCAGCCTCAAAAGCTCAAAACAGCTAAATGTTTGTCTTTTTAGTCTAAAAACGTACTGTTTCTATTTGAAAATGTGAATTCTCATGAGATACAGTAAATGTTGAGCAAAAGTGACAAAGTGTGCTTTTCTGTCAATGTCATTTTAGTCTAAGTTTTTACAATTTGGATGTCAAAGTTTGATTTCTTGTGCTATATGATGAATGTTGAGCAAAAGTGACAAAGTGTGCATTTCAGTCAATGTTGTCATTTTAATCTTAGTTTTCTACGATTTGGATGTCAACATTTTATTTCTTGTGCGATGTGCTAAATGTTGAGCAAAAGTGACATGTGCTTTTCAGTCCATGTTGTTTGCAAAAATCATGTTCTCAGCCTCAAAAGCCCCAAAAAGCTAAATGTTTGTCATTTTAGTCTAAAAACGTACTGTTTGTATTTGAAAATCTGAATTCTCTTGAGATACACTAAATGTTGAGCAAAAATGACAAAGTGTGCATTTCAGTCAATATTTTCATTTCGTCTTAATTTTTAGGATTTGGATGTCAAAGTTTGATATTTTGTGCGATATGATGAATGTTGAGCAAAAGTGACAAAGTGTGCATTACAGTCAATGTTGTCATTATAGTCTTAGTTTTTACGATTTCGATGTCAAAGTTTGATTTCTTGTGCGATATGATGAATGTTGAAAGTGACAAATTGTGCATTTCAGTCAATGTTGTCATTTTAGTCTTAGTTTTTACGATTTGGATGTCAAAATTTGATTTATTGTGCGATATGCTTAATGTTGAGCAAAAGTGACATGTGATTTCAGTCAATGTTGTCATTTTAGTCTCAGTTTTTACGATTTGGATGTCAAAGTTTGATTTCTTGTGCGATATGATGAATGTTTTGCAAAAGTGACATGTGCTTTTAGTCCATGTTTGCAAAAATCATGTTCTCAGCCTCAAAAGCTCAAAACAGCTAAATGTTTGTCTTTTTAGTCTAAAAACGTACTGTTTCTATTTGAAAATGTGAATTCTCATGAGATACAGTAAATGTTGAGCAAAAGTGACAAAGTGTGCTTTTCTGTCAATGTCATTTTAGTCTAAGTTTTTACAATTTGGATGTCAAAGTTTGATTTCTTGTGCTATATGATGAATGTTGAGCAAAAGTGACAAAGTGTGCATTTCAGTCAATGTTGTCATTTTAATCTTAGTTTTCTACGATTTGGATGTCAACATTTTATTTCTTGTGCGATGTGCTAAATGTTGAGCAAAAGTGACATGTGCTTTTCAGTCCATGTTGTTTGCAAAAATCATGTTCTCAGCCTCAAAAGCCCCAAAAAGCTAAATGTTTGTCATTTTAGTCTAAAAACGTACTGTTTGTATTTGAAAATCTGAATTCTCTTGAGATACACTAAATGTTGAGCAAAAATGACAAAGTGTGCATTTCAGTCAATATTTTCATTTCGTCTTAATTTTTAGGATTTGGATGTCAAAGTTTGATATTTTGTGCGATATGATGAATGTTGAGCAAAAGTGACAAAGTGTGCATTACAGTCAATGTTGTCATTATAGTCTTAGTTTTTACGATTTCGATGTCAAAGTTTGATTTCTTGTGCGATATGATGAATGTTGATCAAAAGTGACAAATTGTGCATTTCAGTCAATGTTGTCATTTTAGTCTTAGTTTTTACGATTTGGATGTCAAAATTTGATTTCTTGTGCGATATGCTTAATGTTGAGCAAAAGTGACATGTGATTTCAGTCAATGTTGTCATTTTAGTCTCAGTTTTTACGATTTGGATGTCAAAGTTTGATTTCTTGTGCGATATGATGAATGTTTTGCAAAAGTGACATGTGCTTTTAGTCCATGTTTGCAAAAATCATGTTCTCAGCCTCAAAAGCTCAAAACAGCTAAATGTTTGTCTTTTTAGTCTAAAAACGTACTGTTTCTATTTGAAAATGTGAATTCTCATGAGATACAGTAAATGTTGAGCAAAAGTGACAAAGTGTGCTTTTCTGTCAATGTCATTTTAGTCTAAGTTTTTACAATTTGGATGTCAAAGTTTGATTTCTTGTGCTATATGATGAATGTTGAGCAAAAGTGACAAAGTGTGCATTTCAGTCAATGTTGTCATTTTAATCTTAGTTTTCTACGATTTGGATGTCAACATTTTATTTCTTGTGCGATGTGCTAAATGTTGAGCAAAAGTGACATGTGCTTTTCAGTCCATGTTGTTTGCAAAAATCATGTTCTCAGCCTCAAAAGCCCCAAAAAGCTAAATGTTTGTCATTTTAGTCTAAAAACGTACTGTTTGTATTTGAAAATCTGAATTCTCTTGAGATACACTAAATGTTGAGCAAAAATGACAAAGTGTGCATTTCAGTCAATATTTTCATTTCGTCTTAATTTTTAGGATTTGGATGTCAAAGTTTGATATTTTGTGCGATATGATGAATGTTGAGCAAAAGTGACAAAGTGTGCATTACAGTCAATGTTGTCATTATAGTCTTAGTTTTTACGATTTCGATGTCAAAGTTTGATTTCTTGTGCGATATGATGAATGTTGATCAAAAGTGACAAATTGTGCATTTCAGTCAATGTTGTCATTTTAGTCTTAGTTTTTACGATTTGGATGTCAAAATTTGATTTATTGTGCGATATGCTTAATGTTGAGCAAAAGTGACATGTGATTTCAGTCAATGTTGTCATTTTAGTCTCAGTTTTTACGATTTGGATGTCAAAGTTTGATTTCTTGTGCGATATGATGAATGTTTTGCAAAAGTGACATGTGCTTTTAGTCCATGTTTGCAAAAATCATGTTCTCAGCCTCAAAAGCTCAAAACAGCTAAATGTTTGTCTTTTTAGTCTAAAAACGTACTGTTTCTATTTGAAAATGTGAATTCTCATGAGATACAGTAAATGTTGAGCAAAAGTGACAAAGTGTGCTTTTCTGTCAATGTCATTTTAGTCTAAGTTTTTACAATTTGGATGTCAAAGTTTGATTTCTTGTGCTATATGATGAATGTTGAGCAAAAGTGACAAAGTGTGCATTTCAGTCAATGTTGTCATTTTAATCTTAGTTTTCTACGATTTGGATGTCAACATTTTATTTCTTGTGCGATGTGCTAAATGTTGAGCAAAAGTGACATGTGCTTTTCAGTCCATGTTGTTTGCAAAAATCATGTTCTCAGCCTCAAAAGCCCCAAAAAGCTAAATGTTTGTCATTTTAGTCTAAAAAAGTACTGTTTGTATTTGAAAATCTGAATTCTCTTGAGATACACTAAATGTTGAGCAAAAATGACAAAGTGTGCATTTCAGTCAATATTTTCATTTCGTCTTAATTTTTAGGATTTGGATGTCAAAGTTTGATATTTTGTGCGATATGATGAATGTTGAGCAAAAGTGACAAAGTGTGCATTTTCATTCAATGGTGTCGTTTTAGTCTTAGATTTACGATTTGCATGTCAAAGTTTGATTTCTTGTGTGATATGATTAATCTTGAGCAAAAGTGACAAAGTGTGCATTTTCATTTAATGGTGTCGTTTTAGTCTTAGATTTACGATTTGGATGTCAAAGTTTGATTTCTTGTGCAGTATGATGAATGTTGAGCAAAGGTGACAAAGTGTGCATTTCAGTCAATGTTGGTGTCATTTTAGTATTAGATTTACGATTTGGATGTCAAAGATTGCTTTCTTTTTGTGATATCATTAATCTTGAGCAAACGTGACAAAGTGTGCATTTCAGTCAATGTTGTCATTTTAGTCTGAGTTTTTACGAATTGGATGTCAAAGTATATTTTTCTGCAGCATGATGAATGTTGAGCAAAAGTGACAAGGTGTGCATTTCAGTCAATGTTGTCATTTTAGTCTTAGTTTTCACGATTTGGATGTCAAAATTTGATTTCCTGTGCAGTATGATAAATGTTAAGCAAAAGTGACAAGGTGTGCATTTCAGTCAATGGTGTTGTCATTTTACTCTTAGATTTACATGGATGTCAAAGTTGGATTTCTTGTGCAGATTGATGAATGTTGAGCAAAAGTGACAAAGTGTGCCTTTCAGTCAATGGTGTCATTTTATTCGTAGTTTTTAGGATTTCAAAGTTGATTTCTTGTGCAGTATGATGAATGTTGAGCAAAAGTGACAAAGTGTCCATTTCAGTCAATGTCATTTTAGTCTTAGTTTTTACGATTTGGATGTCAAAATTTGATTTCTTGTGCGATATGCTAAATGATGGGAAAAAGTGACATGTGCCTTTCAGTCAATGCTGTTTACAAAAATCATGTTCTCAGCCTAAAAAGCTCAAAAAAGCTAGATGTTTGTCATTTCAGTCTAAAAACTTACTGTTAGGTTTTGAAAATCTGATATCTCATGAGATACACTAAATGTTGAGCAAAGTGCATTTCAGTCAATGGTATTGTCATTTTAGTCTTAGTTTTTACTATTTGGATGTCAAAATTTGATTTATTGTGCGATATGCTGATGAGCAAAAGTGACATGTGATTTCAGTCAATGTTTCTTACAAAAATCATTTTCTCAGCCTAAAAAGCTCAAAAAAGCTAGATGTTTGTCATTTTAGTCTAAGTTTTCACGATTTGGATTTCAAAGTTTGATTTCTTGTGTGATATGGTTAATCTTGAGCAAAAGTGACATGTGCCTTTCAGTCAGTGTTGCTTACAAAAATCATTTTCTCAGCCTAAAAGCTCAAAAAAGATAGATGTTTGTCATTTTAATCTAAAAACTTACTGTTAGGTTTTGAAAATCTGATATCTCATGAGATACACTAAATGTTGAGCAAAAGTGACAAAGTGTGCATTTCAGTCAATGGTATTGTCATTTTAGTCTTAGATTTACGATTTGGATGTCAAAGTTTGCTTTCTTTCTGTGATATGATTAATCTTGAGCAAACGTGACAAAGTGTGCATTACAGTCAATGTTGTCATTTTAGTCTTAGTTTTTACGATTTGGATGTCAAAATTTGATTTATTGTGCAGTATGATAAATGTTAAGCAAAAGTGACAAAGTGTTATGCGGTGAGCAGGAAGGGGAGGATCCAAGCGCAGGACACAATTGAAGTTATGAGGTTTATTTAAGGGTAGGGCGATGAATGTTGATGGGGAAAGTCCGGTATGGATTGGTCTTGCGTCGGGAGCGGAGTTGGATGAGCTCGGGGAGGCAGCAGGGGTGGTGGAGAGAAGGCGGGAGCCACTGGCAAACAAACACACAAGTTAGTAAGGCAAATCTATGACAAGAGTGAGTCCTAAGACACGTCTTGGGAGCCAGCACGTTACCGTCTTGGGCAAGCTAACAGTCTGGCGCCGGAGCTGGGATCTCCACCATCCTT